>CM066166.1:2697500-3297500 GCA_033629205.1 Lithocarpus polystachyus
ATAGAGTTAATAAGATTGGAACTGTAATAACTTTACAGCTTTACGTGTCATTGTGTTTGTACATAAATAATATTTGTACTTTTCATTTGGATTGAATAAAACTTGATACATCAAAAAAAAAAAAAAAAAAAAAAGAAGATCATATTCGCTATCAAGCAAATCCTCGTCCAATTGTGAATTTGTGTGTGTGTGTGTGTGTGTGTATATTGTGCATGATTGTGGTTTTTAAAAAAAAAATAAAATAAAATCTTATTTTGAGGGTCAAGAGATCCCTTAAATAACCTTATTTATCAAGGGTTGTAAATATAAATCTTTTAAACCTTGGTAAAAGGTTATTTAAGGGTCGCTTGACCCTCAAAATAAGATTAGAGCACTTGTTTTGAGGGTCACGAAGGCCTTCAAAATATCTTTTTCGACGGTATATGTTTCGAAGGTTATCAAGGGTCAATTGGACTCTTAAAATAAAATTTTTCAAGGTTTTTTAATACTTTTTTCAAGGGTTTTGACCCTCGAAAAAAATCAACTTTGTTGTAGTGTATAGTGGGTTTGTCAAGGGAGGTGAGTTGCTAATTCAGGTTTGGTTGAGAAGAAATAGTAGTACAATGGGCTCCACAAATTTGAGTTAAATTGCTTTTGTCAAACTGAAAACTGAGGAGGGTATTGATGCCAAACATAGCCCACGGAGTGAGTTAAGAAAAAATAGGAAATTAGATATGAGATATGAGATATGAGAATGAATTCTGAGTTATGAGTTTTGAGATATGAGTTATGAGCAATTCAAACAGGGCCTTAGCCATTATGTTTTGTTCCTCTTGACATCGGAGTGTTCCAACTTTCACTAGACTCAATTAGATGTTAGTACAGCCCAAAAGCTTTCCTTTAAGATCAGAAGACTAGTCCATTATTTTGAATATTTTTTTCTATCATTAATAAAGAAGTCAAACAGTCTTTAATTAGAGTCTCCTAGGATATATCGGACTTTATATTTTATTTCTCTTAGGTAGGCAAGTATTTTATTGTGTTTCCAATTCCTAAGAGTCATATTTGACTTTGGTCATATTCAGTTAATTTTTTAATTATCATTTTCATTTTCCTATGCTTGGGGGGTTGTTTCAAGCTCTTTTTAAGCCCTTTGATTGAATAAAATAGGGTCAGAGTGTATTTTCAGAATTACAAACCTTGTGTTTTTCAGAAGATGGATTTCTTCTAAATTAACTCTTATCCCTTAGTTAAATTCTTTTGGGTAGTGTTATTTGTATCCATTTGGGTTTACTTTAGTGGTTAACTTATCCATCACTTTAACTCTTGAGTATTTTTATTATCCCATATAACTAGAAAATAAAAAATATTTTTATCTAGCCTATCCTCATCTATCATATCAGTTAAGTTTGGGTTACCCATACGAATTCGGTATTAGTTGGTATCAGAGGAAGTTCTTCCTGCTGGATCTATTGTAGTTTTCAATATGTTCCCAATCTGTCTCTTCATCTTTTTCATCAATTTTGTATTTGCTCGTGAGGTATCTATGTTCATTCCATATATGTTTGGAAAGATCTATCTTTCTAGTTTCTAAAAAAAAAAAAAAATTGGACCATGATTTCGAGTTTTCTACAATGAGATATTTGCATTTTACTAAACAAACGTCAACTGAGTGACAAATTTGCTTATTTTTGTTCAAAATGGCTCTAAGCCAATTAAGAAGTGTACAATCTGAGCTTGTTGAGATGAGACAACTTTGTGAAGCTCTTCATCAAATAATTAATATATTGCATCACTAAACTCAAAAATCATTTCGTTTTCAAGATGAAAAAATTTGTAGGCTGTACTATTAATCGCATAACCAATAAAAGCACAGGGGTAGTAGCTTTAATACCTAACTTAGGTATTTTGGAGTCAATAAGCCTTACATAAGCAAGATAACCTCATACTCTCAAATATTCCAAATTTGGCTTATGTTCTTTTCACATCTCAAAAGGTGTGATGTGTGTTTTTTTATATGGCACCATATTCAAAACATGACATTCAGTAAAAATGGCTTCACCTAAAAAACGTAAAGGTGCAACAAATTCAATTAACATGGAATTTGTTAACTCAATTAGAGTTTTATTTTTTTTCTCTCAACCACACCATTAGAAGTAGGTGAATATGGTGGAGTAATTTCATGGATAATTCTTAAAGACTGAACAAATAAGTTGAATGCACTTGATTCATACTCATGGACTCTATCACTTGTTATTCTTTTTATATTTCTACCGAATTGATTTTCAACTTCTTTTAAAAAATATTGAAATTTTTCAGAAGAATCACTTTTATTTTTCAACAAATAAATAGTTGTAAATTTTGAAAAATCATCAATGAAAGTAATAATATATCTATTTCCTCCACAAGTTAAAATTCCCTCAACTTCACATAAATTAGAGTGAATTAACTCAAGCAATTTGGTATTTCTTACAACACTTTTATGAGGCATTTTTCTAATCTTAGCTTGACTACAAGTTTTATGCTTTTCAAAATATTTTAACAATCTTGGAATTAATCCTAAACTACTCATGATTCCCACATATTTACTGTTTATATGACACAAACGAGCATGCCAAAAATAATAGAAAAAAGCATATGAGCTCAACTAGTAGATGCTTTATTATTCTCATCATATAATTAAACATTCCATAACAAGCATAACCCTTACCCAAAAATAATTCCTTTTTAGTGATTACATAATTATTAGATTCCACAATTTGCTTGAAACTATCCTTGTTAACCAAAAAACTTGACATCAAATTCTTTCTCATGGACGGAGTGTAAAGCACATTTTTTAATGTTAGCACACATCAAAAAGTGAATTTCAAATCTACCTCACTACTCCCAAGAACTTTGGTTCTGCTAGAGTCATCAAGCACAATTTTTTCTTTTTCACAGGGAGTGTACACCTTAAACCAATCTTTGTCATAACAAACATGCCTATTAGCACTAGAGTCTGGCACCACTCTTCAACATATTGTGCCATATTGATGTCTCTGACCATAACCACTAAAGGCTCTTCAGTTAAGTTAGCTTTTGGAATAGATTCACATTTTCAAAATTTGCAAAATTAAGTAATATGCCCACTCTTGCCACAGACAAAACAAGATCTATTATATTGATCTTGAGAAAGGGGTCCTTGGTTATGATTTTTATCTTTATTCGGGTTTCCCCTTTCTTGAGATCTATTATTATTTTTGAAAAATCTCTTTTTAGGTTTCAATTGACTATTTATAGGAAAATAATTTTTGGGCATGTTATTATTAGCAGAAATAAGGTTTACTTTTGTGGTGAAATTACCATTGCTTTCTTGTGTCATAAGTGCATCTTGTCCTCTAGCCTCCTCCTTCATACGGATGCGAATGATCAAAGTCTCTAAGGATTTCTCCTTTTGTTTGTGCCACAAAATCTTTTGGAACTCCCTCTAAGACTGTGGTAGTTTATCAACTATGTCAACCACTACCAGATTATCTTCAATCTTTATGCCTTCGAATCTCAATTTTGTCACAATCATCTGGAAGTCTTATTGTTAGGACATATGTGATTTGATGTTAGGAACATATGTCAATATTTATGTAATTGGCTAATCCTTTGACAAAGCACAATTTACTTGTAATTGGGTAGATCTAGGATGTGTTTAATAATTCAAGGAACAAGGTTTCAAGTTCAAGTGTTAAAGCCATGCAAGTCTACCCAAGAATCAAGTGAGAAAGTGCTAGATTATAAAACTTGACAGCTATCTTGACAGCTAGCATCTATCGAGGTTTAAAAGCTGTTGAAGCACATGGCTTAACAGCTAGCTCAATAGATGGCTATCTATCGAGGCTTATGAAATTCAATTTTTCGGAGCTGATTTCAATTCAATCCGTAGGTATATGTTTGGGCTTTCTTTTCTCACAACCCTAAACATATATAAGGATTATTTTAAGGGCCGTCACAGGTTACACAATTTGCCCTAGTTCATCTTTCTCTTGAAGAAGCTGTTGTGTTTGTGCACCGTAGGGTTTTGTGACTAAGCAACTTCTTGATCTTCATCGTCTGGATGAACTGAAAAACATTGCAGCCAACATTCTTCTCAAGTTGGTGATCAAGTCGCATACTAAGATCCGCGCAATTGGTTAGTCACGTACTGAGAGCCGTGCATTGAAAAGGAGAGATTGTCACTACAGAACAAGTCCAATTGGGTTTTGGGGTAAGGGTTTAACTATAGGTTGGTATAAGGTACTGTGATTCTTTTACTTGTAATCGCTTGCTGTGATAATAGTGAATTCTTGGGAGTGGTGACCTTAAAATCACCTGATGGGGTTTTTGTCGTGTAGGTTTTCCCTATTCGTAAACAAATCACCATGTCAACTTTATTTTCCGTTACACTTTATTTTAGTTGGTGATTTGTTTGTGCTACCACTCTCATTGCATGTAATTAAACCTAATTAATTTACTTGGCTAATTAATTGGTTAATCTATCACAAGGGGTCAATACATTCTTGGCCTATCACTTATGCTTGATCCACCACTGATTTCCCATCCACCATTTGGTAACGGAAAAATCTACTTATAGTGTACTTTTTTGCACTAGCCTCCTCGATATTGTAATTGCTTTGTAAAACTTTTCATATTTTCTTGGAAAAATTACAAGTTGTATCATAATAATCATAGAAATGATCAGCAAGGTAATTCAAAAGATAAAAACGACAATTGTATTCATCTTTTGTATACTTATCTATTTTCGCTTGATGGAGACAGAGTCTTCCTCATTCATCTCATCGGTATTTTTGTTAGTGAGGATGTAGGCAACCTTGAGAAGACTAAAATAGAAGATGACCTTTCCTTTCCACCCCTTGAAGTGGGCCCCCTTGAAGCGAAATGGCTTGTTGAAATCTCCAACAATCTCATTTGGTTTATCTTGTGTAGGCTCCATATGATGAATCTCCTTAAAATTTTTGGTGCAAACACAATAATAATGGAAATAATATAAAGAGAAACTGAATAAATACTTTTGAATATTATTTATTTGAGATAAAAAAAATACACAACACTATTTGGACTAAGGCGCAGCTCTCGCTCTCTTTAAAGAGATTCAAGCCCTCGGTTAGCTAAACTTTGTAACTAGTGCAGACCTTCTTTGACTTGTCTCCCCCAAGATACAACAACTCAACAAATGTCATATAGCTAGAACAACCTTTGCACACAGCTCCACTAGAGAAACACCATTCCTTGTCAAGAATCTCTCTATTTTTTAGGGTGTAAATGTCACGCCCCAAACCCAAAAGGGACCAAAGAATGAGAAATAAATCCCAAAGGTACTTGTAGATTTTTCCTTTTTGACAATTTAATTCTAACAATTCATACCAAGTACCAACATCAAGAATTTTCATAATAATTTCAATAAAGATACTCCCAAGGTAAGTCAGAACTCTATGTAATAATTACAATGACCATTGACCACAAAAGAATGGATGTCTGAATAAATATAATTACATATCATCAGCTTCTCCTATTAGTGGGAATAAAAGTCATCACCACTATTAGATACAAAAGAATGAGCCAAGTCTACTCTAGGATATACATCATCTAAATATCACCATCACAAAAGTCCAGCCTCCATCAGTAGTTAGTTTAACTACTGCTAGCCACAAAAACCTGTCTCAAAATAATCAATGGCTACTTTGAAAAAGTTTTTGAATGAATGGAATGAGACAATGCCCAGTAAATAGCATAATTAATGGGGGTAGGGGGAACTGCTAGTTTCATGATGATGAATATATTATAAACATGCGCTAATTTGGGAATTTCAATTTGATTTCTAAGAAAAAAAAAATCAACTTTGGTAATAACATGACAAGAATGATTTAAACAGTTTAGCACAAAGTTCCTTAAAATGTTTACCATGAAACTATATAATATCTATAGATACTGTGAGCAGTAACAATACCATTCCAAAACTAAGAAATTTAACCCAAGGCCACATGACAATGCTGGCACAAAGCCGAAACTCAATTTGCCGAAACAAAGCCAAAACTCAATCACCGACACAAAATCCAAACTCATTACCGACACAAAGCAAGAACTAATCTACCGACACAAAGTCAAAACTCATAACCATCACAAAGACGGGTGCTAATATACCAATGTCACACAGACTATAGTATCTAGCTAGGGAATCATCGAGTAATCACATATCACTACCTAAGGGTAAAAACATAAAGTGCTCACAGTTTACATAAAATCAAAACATAGTTCCATTCCAAGTAATTCCACAAAACCCTTTGAAATACGCAATATACTCACAAGGTTCTCCAAGCCTTCAAACTCATTTCTTGTCAAGAAGATCTTGTATCAATTTTCCCAAAGTTCCTTAAAATGTTTACCATGAAACTATATAATATCTATAGATACTATGAGCAGTAACAATACCATTCCAAAACTAAGAAATTTAACCCAAGGCCACATGACAATGCTGACACAAAGCCGAAACTCACTTTGCCGAAACAAAGCCAAAACTCAATCACCGACACAAAATCCAAACTCATTACCGACACAAAGCAAGAACTAATCTACCGACACAAAGTCAAAACTCATAACCATCACAAAGACGGGCGCTAAGATACCAATGTCACACAGACTATAGTATCTAGCTAGGTAATCATCGAGTAATCACATATCACTACCTAAGGGTAAAAACATAAAGTGCTCACAGTTTACATAAAATCAAAACATAGTTCCATTCCAAGTAATTCCACAAAACCCTTTGAAATACGCAATATACTCACAAGGTTCTCCAAGCCTTCAAACTCATTTCTTGTCAAGAAGATCTTGTATCAATTTTCCCAAATATCACAAGTCAAGATAAAACATCTTTAAGATTTGCAAATAATGCAATAAATCCATAAAATTCATTCTCAAGAATTTTATAAAAAATTGCTTATCTTTTCCATGCTAACAAATCATGCATTTCCCTATATGCATTACCAAATATGATGCTCTTTTCATATATAATCATATATAATAGGGTCACAACACAACTCTTTTTAAGAAAACATAATCCCACAAATAATTTTCTAAAATGTGTTTGACCCAAAAACAATGTTTATGTAACACGGTTATTTTCCAAAAAAAAAAAAAAATCCCATTAAAAAGCTAC
Source organism: Lithocarpus polystachyus (assembly GCA_033629205.1). Taxonomy (NCBI): domain Eukaryota; kingdom Viridiplantae; phylum Streptophyta; class Magnoliopsida; order Fagales; family Fagaceae; genus Lithocarpus; species Lithocarpus polystachyus. The sequence continues at coordinate 2,704,663 of CM066166.1, forward strand.
TTACCTTACAACCCACAAAAAAAACCTAGTTCCAAAGCTCCAAGGAGGTTAGCTAGGACCTAAAAGATGTCAAGCAAGCCTATCACGATAAGTATTAAGCTTGATATGGTGTCTAGCTACGAATTAGAAATCACTATATAAGAAATTACTTAGGCAAGCCTAAGTATTTAACCTCACAAGTAATGTATTCCACATTCAAAGTTTCTCAACAACTTAATTTACAAGGCATAGACTTTAATTTATAGACTTAAATCATTCAAGGTATTTCCCCTAACATCAAAACCTTAACACTTTATAAGTACTTCTCACAAGATTTACACTACATCAACAAGAGACCCATGGTACCAAAAATCACAATATCCTCCGAGACTAACAATTTAAATTTTTTTAACTAACTCCAAATAATCAATAAAAATTATATTTGCCATCTATTCCACATTAGAAAGCCAAAATCCCCAAATCTTTATCATAACAAACTTTAGATAACCACCGATGTAAAAACCATAAACCCACTCATCAAATAAGTTCACCAAATAAAAAACCTATACATATAAACAAATGAATATCACTTCCAAAGCTCATAAATCACATGAATATCATTATCAAAGCTTAGATTAAAAGAACCTCAAGCAAAAGTATAAACCCCACCAAAAAGATTAGGACTTTTACCTTAAATCAAAAGATATGAAAGTGTCTTTGTTGGGGTTTATGCCCTAAAATCCAATTTATTGGCATGTTATAAATAATTAAATTGTTTAATTATATGAGACTATTTATAAATGAACTAATGAGACATTATCTTAGTCCATGAGATGCATCGTATGTGATTTATGTGAAAAGTCACAGAAGATATAAATCACAAGTTCTTTGTAAGCTCAAAATTTTAGTTCGTAGTCAATGATGAAATTGGGCATTTCATCTATGAAAACTATAACATATCAACTAAGATGATTTGTCTTGATCATGGAAGTGGAGACTTCTAGTTGATATGTTAATATGTTTTAAGAGTTAAGACATATTGAACTGGATCACTGTGAAATTTATTATTCTTCTAATGACTGTCAAATGAATAAAAAATATCACGACTTTTATTTACATTAACTCTAAATCCTGAGAGAATAATGGACCTGATCATGAGATGTAGGTTACTTTGATATATCAGGAGTGAGATCTATAAGTCACAATCAAAACCTCAGTATGTTGGGCAGCCGCATTTAGTGTTGATGGAACATATATTCTCAAGATGGAATTCATAATCTCTTAATGGAGATATAAAATATTCTCTTGAGATAAGTTTAATGGGATTGGTTATTCAGAGTGTTGGGCTCAACCACTTTAGTAAGGAGTTACTAAAGTGTATATATATATATATATATATATATATATATATATATATTGTAGGGACACTATTTTGCAGGGTGGGCCTACAAGTGAGATGGACTTTGGCCCAAGACGCAAACAGTACCCTTACAATGAATTTGTAGAAAGTGAGCCGAGTAAACTTGGTTGAAAACGAGTGGGTTGATGGCCCAGGTATAGTTATGACCAGGCTAACATGAATGAAGTGTTGAAATGGCGCAGAGTCCTTCTCGGCTTAGTCCAAGGAGTGAGCTTAGGCAATTGTTATGAGTACTTGTATCTTTCTTTTTCCTGCTCTCTTCTTCAGTTACACCCCTTTTTCTCCTGATTGTTCGATTCCCTCTTTCCTTGCCTCCGGCTCTATTTATAAGCCAGTCCTTCTTACGTGCCAGTTAGGTGGTCATTTCTTGATACTTGTCCCATCAACCTTCCCCCAAAACCTTTGCACGATAGCTATAAAGAGTGAGAATCACTGTTCAGACATCTTTTCACCATTAATACGGCCATAGGGTTAGCTGCAGGATAATAAATGCGGTGGTAGCAGCCTTTTACATAATATCTTATTGCTGCCACCTGTCCTCTCTACTTATATATATCAGGGGAACCTCTGGAAACATTAGGACCAAAGTTGGGGCATCCATCCTGATCGTCCCTTTGATCATCCGAACAGGGAGTGCTCCTCGGACCACTCCTTTCTTCCTTTACATAAGTTATACTTCAGAGAGAAGTTGGATCAGGTACTTTCCTCATGATTTACTGTCCTTGGATGGACAGTCTCTTCAGATAGGCCCACGGCCCATTAGCTGGAACTGGGCCTTTTACCCTTACATATATATATATATATATGGAATTGGATTTCATAAATATATAATGAAAAACATAAAGGGTTAAATCGGGTACTCAAGTATTAAGATGTAGTAATCTTCAAAGTGGCAGTTTTTATTTATGACTTTGTATTACTACGAATATTTTAATAAAAGGGTTGCATGTATAATAAAGTCTTGAGATATAATTTATTAATAAGGCTTAGAGTGCAATTATATTCATATAGTGGTATTGAATATAATTAATAGTAATTTTGGACTTGTCAAGAGTTGACAGAAAAAGCCCAAGGCCCATTAGAGCTAGAGTCTTATTTGTTCCCTTTTGGTCTTACTCTAAGCTACATACTAGATCTCAATTCGAATGGCCCAAAAGGCTAACTCAATTAGATAATCAATTATATATAAAGAGAGAAACGTACAGAATTTTCATGATAGTTTTTGAGTGGTTTTCATTATGATCACATGAGAACATGAAATAGTTTGTGTATAAGTGTTGAACACTCTCTTATTCTCTCCTTGGAAACTGATTGAGAGACCACACTTCTTGGGCATTAAGTAGAATTGGACTGAAGATTGAAAGTTTTCCCAAGTGCTTCTGATCTTTGAGTTTTGAATTTCACCGCAACAAGGTATGCTTTCTTGATCTTAAATTCTGAAACTTACATAGTGCATGTTATCAATTGCGAATAAAGTAAATCCGTTAATTTTATGCTGTGTATGTTTTGTATGTGATACAAACATGTATTTTTCCAACAATTTTAGGGGTTCCTATGGATTTTTTCGATGATCCTCGCTGGAAAAGATGGTGGAAATGGTGGTGAGAAGTGGGGATCGGTGGGAGAGTGTGAGGGAGAAGAGAGAAGTGTTGTATGCTTTGTGTTTGTGTTTTAAAGTGAAATAAAAGAAATGAAGACAAGATAAGAGGAGAGGTACTTAACCAAGATGGAGAGGAAGAGATATTTTGTGAGATTTGTGTGGTTAGGAAATAAGGGGGGCTCATGTGTGGGTCAAAATTTGACACCATCCCTCCCCTTTTTTAAAGGCTTGGGGTGTTATAGTTTAATGCTTATAATTGCTGTATTTTTTTTTTTTTTTTTTTTTGGGTGTATCATTGTAACTTGTATTAGATCTGAATGAGTTTATTTATAGACTCAATAGACATCACGAAATTGATTACCTAAATTAATCTAATTAATTAGGTCTATACTTCTAATGTAGTGGGCGTTATAAGATTAATTGTTGGATATGATGTTGATGGGCTAGAGTTATATAATTAATGATTAAGATAAGAATTTTCTGAGGGTATAAAACTATAAATAGGCCCAACGGATAATCCATTAAATAGGTGAATGACTCTTCATTTTTCATAATAAAAATGTCATTTATTCACCAATGGATAGGCTATTTATTTTGAATGTATCTAACCCAAAATTTTCTCTAATACATATCAGTCTATTAATCACCATAATTAAAAAAAAAAATGAATAGAGTCTCTCTCATTTTTAATGTGGGATTAAACATTTTACTAATTCCTTATCTTTCATATTAATTCTCATATATTTACATTTATATTGTCATATTTATTCATTATAATTAAATAATATTAAAATGCTAAAACATTAAAGTATAAACGTTTTCCTTTCTTTTTTATTCCTGGCCTTTACTATTTATTCCTGGCCTTTACTATTTATTCCTGGCCTTTGGCCTTTACTATTTATTCCTGGCCTTTACTGTATTGGGATGGCGAAATTGTTTGACAACAATTATTTCCAGGAAATTGGCATCCCTTGAAAGGTGCTTTTTTCCCATTTTTCCCATAGAGCTTTGACAACAATTATATCCAGGTTATTTCCAGGAAATTGGCATCCCTTGAAAGGTGCTTTTTTCCCATTTTTCCGATAGAACTTTGACAACAATTATTTCCAGGTTATTTCCAGGAAATTGGCATCCCTTGAAAGGTGCTTTTTTCCCATAGAACTTTGGCAATTTTGACTACACTGTAACAGCCAACAGTTTATTTTACAAAAGGGGGGGTGGTTGATCCAAATATTCACGAAGCTAGTATAAGGAAGAGTACTGAGTGTTTTGCTCTAGGCTTCAATGTTGGGTACAAACCAAGTAACATAATTATAATCGTTAAATAACATAAACCTCCAAAGGACGAACTATTTTTTTTTTTTTTTACACAGACGAAGGTATCTAGATTTTTTTTAAGTATTTAACTATTTTCTCAAGTATATATAATCTTCTCATCCCATACACTCTTAAGCTATTATAGGGAGAAATCCCTTAGAGATGATACGAAAATGCTAGTAAGAGGTTTAAAATATTATTCATGATATGTAATAGATATATAAGCATACAAAAGAATATATATAAATATGTATATGTAGTCATGGTTTGATGGTAAAAAACAATCATCATTAACTAGCCTCATCACACGCGCTTAGTGTGTGCAATGAGGCTTTTTTTTTTTATCAAAAAAAAAAAAAAAACTATGTGTTTTTATTTTATATACATAATTTTTATTTTGCGAATCTAATTATAAGTGGATAACGCAATTTGAAAATTAACAAGAGAGTGCTCCTAATTTTTAGCCAATGTTTTAATGAGAGTTAAAATTGCATTTTTATAGAATTGTTCTTTAGTTTTGTCTTTACTTAAACATAATGGTGTAAGGGCATTTTTGAACTAAAAAATGAAGAATTCAGATAAGAGAAACCTTGGATAGTAGTATAGATAAATGTTATAGTTTTCACATTCACTTGTAAATTACCTAGTTAGTGAAATGATTAAGTCCCACGCAGGATAGAAATAGTAAGGGTCAATGGTTAACATATGATTGTGACGTGGTAATTTAAAAATACTAGCTTGTAACCTTATATATATGCATAAATACACTTAAACATATACAATAAGAGGCATAATATAATTCATATATATAATTTAAATATTATTAATGGTCATTTTTATATTTTGTTAACATTTTAAAAAAAATTTGTAAGAATATTATTAAGTATAAAATGTAAATTGTCATGTTTTTTTTTTTAAATTATTGTGAAGCACTTTTTTATTTTTTATTTACAATTGATTTATTCTAGACTGTTTGATTTTTGTACCTAATAACTTATTTGGATAAATATTTATAATGTGGTCTAATATTAAGAAATAAAACTCTTTAAGAATAAATAATTTAGAACACATTGCGCAAAATTGGAACTCTAATTTGAAATTCTAATTTGAATTTCTCTCACATTCACCTATTATTATATATATATATATATATATGAGTGGTTTTGTCAAACCGATTGGCTTTATCAAAGAATCGGCAAAGAATGTCCCAGAAACCGAGTAGCTTTGTCAAAGAATCGGTAAAAAATGTCACAATCATGAAAATTCCATTAAAAAAATTCAATCCGGCGGCTTTGTGACAATCAAATTCAATTAAAAATCCAGCGGCTTAATTGTCACAATCAAATTCAATTGAAAATGGCAGTTGTCACATATAGAACTTAAATTCATTTTGTCACATGAGAGTTGTCACATATAGAACTTAACAAATTCTTGCTCTTTCTATAAGTCCCAATGTCCCAAGCTCGTACGAGTGTACGACACATTGAACATATCCCAAATATAGCTCACTCCTGTTCCTTTTTGAGACCCCAATGTCTTCATATTCTATGGGTCAACTTCCTTCCACCCAATCGTCCTTTACCTCTACCCCCACAAACGGGTGAGAATATTTTTTATTAACAAATTTTCTAATTATATATACTTTTGTTGGTTTCATAAAATTAATTTTCTCCTGTTACTGCAGGGATCAAGTGTCGTTTATTTCACACGTTAAACTCGCTGCTCAAATACTTGGCCTGGTCATCCTCATCATCACACTCATTCTCATATTTCGCAGGTTATTAACTAACAACACTGCTGTTAATGTCCAAATTCTTCCTGGCTGTAACCTTGCTGGCAGTGGTGGCGTTACCAATAGCAGCAGCCAAGACAATATCCAAATGGTAGCAGTAGGTATTGTCTGACTCTGCAAGACAATACCTACTGCTACTATGTTGGTTTTAAATAACTCGTAGCATCCAATATAAATAAGTTGAAACAGAGTGTGCACTGCTCTGTTTTTGTTGCTTTGTTTGAATTACGTGGTGCATATCAGTATATAGTCTGTGGTGTGAGGTTTGCTATATAAGTTGAAACAGAGTGTGCACGTAATAAAGTTATCATTTGGAATGTTTCCCTTGTCCAATGGAGCTATCTTCTTCTTCTTTTTTTTTTTTTTTTTTTTTAAATTTTATTATACGGTACATCAAAGTTTTACACCATGTGCTACTTTGGACTAATTTAGTTTAGGCAAGGTGCACAATCAATGTCTAAATATTTATTTTTCAAAAAGGACCCATTTTGTAAGCTAAATTATTGGTCTCATCTTTTGAAATCTTAAGAAAGTCCTAGAATTTTTATTTATTTATTTATTTTTTTAAAAATACTAGAATTTCAACCAATGAAGTTTGTTTCATGATGATCCCTTTTATTATTAGGTTAAAATATTAATAACTTTTTATGTTGTGTTTGAAAAGTGAGTTTAAAGTTAGTTTATTTTACTATTTAACTTATTTTTATTACTATTTTATTTATTTTTACTTTTATTAATGAGCTTTACGGTACTTTTTTGTATTATTTATAAGTTTCACTATACTATTTTAGCTACATTTTACCTTTACTTATAATACTTTCAGTAAAAATATTCAATTTTAACTAAACAAGAGCATCTCCAACCGTCTAGCGAAGCCGCATATTCTCTCTACGATAGAAAGTAAAATCATAAATCATTGCTCCAACAGCCTCTCCATGTCTCGTAACGTTTTTTTTTTTTTTTTTTTTGGGCTCATGAACAGTAGGTCTCCATGTTTGATGGTTATTGTAGATTAGGAATAGAATTTACGTCATTTAAAAATTTCTAACGCTGACTATTTTATTAATTTTTTCTCTTTCTTCTTCGTTTCTTTTTCTTCATTTCTTTTTGCACTCCCAGTTTCTTCTCACAGACCAAAGGAAAGGAGAAAAACACAAAACATAAGCTCAACCAACAAAATCAAACAACTTGAGTAAAAGAAAGAATTTAGCATAGTATATAAAATTTCAGCCTTTTCTCGATGGACAACAAAATTAGAACAAAACACAAAACCCAATCGAATCACAAAACACAGTCTTTCTCTTCAAACTAATGAAATCAGAAGTAAGAACAAATCAAAAAAAAAAAAAAAAAAAAAAGCGGTTCTGAGTTCAGCTGACCCATCTGGGCTGCATGTTGTTGGCGGTGGGTACGAAAACAAGCGATGTTGGAGGAGGAGCAGGCAATGAAGGACGAAGATGATTTCTCTCTCTCTCTCTCTCGCTCTCGCTTTTCCTTCTCTCGTATGATAGAAGATGAATGGTCTAGTTTTGACTTTTGATCAAATGAAATGTGTGGCCATTATTGCTTTTTATTGGGAGATACGTGTAAGTGTGAGCATTAAAATGTGTGGTCCTTAAAAACATTCATCTTCTATGATCATTAAAAAAACAAACATTCGATTCTCAAAAAAAAAAAAAAAAAAAAAAACAAACATTCAAAAATATGATGGTTGAAAATTTTGAAAACATTGAATAAAAGAAGAATAAAGGAAGATTAAAAAAATAATAAACAAAGAAAAATATATTTAAATGTGGTAAAGAAAAGATAGAGAGTTTGTTGGAAAGTGTATTTAAAAAAGTAAGTAATTAAAAATGTAAAAGTTACTGTTCACTTTCTAAACAGTACAAAAATTTGGAGAAACAGTTAGAGATATTCTAAACTGTTTCCAAACGAATTCTCAATATAACAAGTGGCCTAGTTTTACACTAATTAATACTTTCGAATTCCTTTAAAATTGGGTAAAATATACATTTACATTAGCTCAAATGCTAAAAAAATTTGACACATCAGATTTTATAAATTGAGCAACATGATGTAGTCAATATCGTACCGGTGTATATATCAGTATCAAAACGTCAACGTTTCGTACCAGTTTAAATACTGGCCGTATCCGGTCATGTACCGGCTATACCAGCCAATTTCGAGTAATACCAACCGGTACAGAACAAAGTTTTTTTTTTTTTTTTTTGTAATTTTTGAATTTTTGTAAGGGCGAAATAGTAACTTATTTACATTAACTTATTAGTATTAATTTATTAGTATTATTTGTTTTCTTAGTATGCAATAAACAATTAAGCTTTCTATTTTTATATTGTGTTTTTTTCTTTTTTCTTTTAATTGATACTAAAGTCTAAAACCATGAATAATTTGTTTTGAATTAAGGTAATATTTTATGGTAAACTTTTATATTTATTATAATACACACACACACACATATAAAATAACGGTAAACCCAAAACGGTACACTGGTATTAACTGGTACCGAAATATATCGTTCTACTGGTCAAACTAATATAACACACACACACACATATAAACTAATAAACTAGTATATCGTTTTATGGTAAACTTTTATATTTATTATAATACACACACACATATAAAATAATGGTAAACTCGAAACGGTACACTGGTATTGACCGGTACCGAAATATATCGTTCTACTAGTCAAACTAGTATAATATCTGGTACGAGATTGACTCCCTTGGAAAGAATCAATATTCTTGAAAGATATCATAGGAGTCAATGGAAGATCGGAAGAATATCCCCAGCAAACGTTTATTAGTTTGCGACTCGATCCTAAAGTTGGGTTAATTAGACCTCAAGTATTTTGTTGACTATTTGGAGCTTTAATATGCTCCTTTTATCTCTAATTTCCTTAAGTGGCATAACAAAGAAAAAAAAAGATTTAAGCAACACAATTGTATTCTAAAACAAATAACAATAGTAGTTATTAAAAACAATTTACAACATACAAACCCACCGTAGAAGATCTTCAACCTTGTGTGGGAATTTGGTGGGGTAGGGAATTGGCCATGGGTATGAGAATTGAGAAAAGAGTTTTGAGAAAGGGTCTTTTCACACTTCAAACATGATAAATTAGAGAGAAAGGTCTAATCTTCGACTGACTTAAAATATTCTGCACAAACCTAAGTTAATTATTCCTTTGTTTGCATGTGTGTTAAAAAAAATACTTAGTATTCTAATAAAAAAAAAAAAAAAAAACTCCTTCGTGGATTGTTAGAAAATCAAATTCACATGGGATACTAATAATAATAGTAGATGATTAACCATAGTACTCTTTTTTTTTTTTTAGAAACAATCATTGTACTTAATAACATAGTAAACAGAATTTATACCGCCTGAAGGGTGGCTGCAAGTCATTGAAGTAGTTTCTATTTAATGAATTCTTGTCTCTACATTAACATTTAAGTATATTACGTTTATCTTTCTCGGGAAAAAAAGAAAAAAAGAAAGTATCTTACGTCTATCAAGAATCTTTTAGAATCATTTTTGAGTATAATAATGATTTTGAAACAAAAATAAAAAATAAGAACCAAATATACAATTGAACCAACAATTTTTAACAAAAATTATCCAAAACCGGACAAATTCCAATCAAGTGAAAAATTTTTGTAACAGTTAAAAAAAGTTAAGTGCCAAAATTGATAATTAAAATAACATCTATATTAAATACCTTTTTTAGCAGTTAGAACAAATAAATGGTGGGAAACTATAAAAAGCTCTACTGAAGAAATGAATAAATTATAATGGACTACCCTCCTTCATAAAAAACAAAAGCAATTAAGCAACTCAAACGAATTTTTTCTACTGTCACTGTCACTGTCACTATCACCGCTTTACTAAACAAAATTAAACTATTAAGAGAGGATATCACATCACATCTATAATGCATTAGACATGTTGTCTTTTATGCTGCAAAATGTAAAATGGAAAGAAAGTCTTTATGGGATTGTTGTGTAATATGAAATTAACTAATTCACAGCAAAGTTTAGGGTATGGATGTGCAGAGGAAAAGGGAAAAGGAGGTGAGGGTGAAAATTTTAGTTCCTTTATTCTTAATTTTTTAAAGTGAAGGGGGATCATTTGAGAATATTTGAAGGGAGGGTATTTGAAGGGAGTTAACCCCCCCCAAAACCTACCTTTTTAAATTCCCCCAATTTGCGGGATTTCGGAGGAAATGGGATTGATTTTAATAAAATTTAATGTTTTTTTTTTCATTTTTTTCTTTAATGTTTTTTAAGTATAGGATTTAATAAAAAATTGCATACTTACCTTTTTTCTTATATATAATCCTCTCATCTTATTCCCACTTTACAACCAAACAAAGATAAGACTTTGGCATATGAATAAAGTTTTCATCAAAAAAGGAAGTAAGCATATGGAAGGTAAGGAAAAGAATTATAATTTTTCCTCAATTTTGTTTGGATTATTAGAATGATATGAGTGGCAGAGTCACGTTGTACAAATTTTATACATACATACATACATACATACATATATTTACATATATGTATATATATGTTAGGTCTATATATTTTATTGTTGTCAAACTGTGCCAAATTCTGTGTCTAGTTGTGAGTTTTGATGTATCTTAAAATGGTAACTGAGGATTTAGTTGAAGGCACAAATACTAGTTAAAAACAGCTCGCAAAAAAGAAGTTTTAGTGACCTTGACTCCAGTCTTGATTCCATTTGATTGATCAAGTTTCGGATGAAGTGTTTGTTTCCTCAACTACATCTCAATCTATCAAGATAGTGAAAATTAGCAATGCAAAAAGCCCAATAACTTGTCAATTTCATGACCAATTTGAGCCGTATTTGTTTTATATAAAAAGGACATTAATTATAAGTCATCTCAAGAGAGGATTTTCAGGGAGAGATAGATAATAATAAAAACTCCATTTTTGTGGCTATAATTGTGTAACCAAGTTCTCTCAAAATCACCTTAGCAAAGAATCCTAATTGATCTAAAGGACTACTGGTGAAGTACCTGAAGAGTTCTAATTTGCTATTATGGAGAAAACCTTCAAGAGTTTCTTGAAGTTGGTTGGAGGTTTTGGTCGTGGTCACGCATCTATGGAGGCACTCCATATAGTTAAGAGTCCAAATGTTCTAGTGTAATAATAGGTTTTCTTTGAAATTTGCCTACGTGTTGTGGAGTTTAGGAAAAGGTTTTTCCTTTGATTGTAATAATTTCTCTTTCAATAGTAGATTTGCTTCACTAAGAAACTTTCCCTTCCATGGTTTTTACTTTGGGAAAAGTTGTTTCATTGAGATTTCTTAGGTTAATATATTGTGTTTTTCTTTATTCTGTTGCTCTTAATGTTGATTGAACAATATTGGCGTTGATTGTTTGACCAATGCTTGAAGCAATATTTGATTAACTAATTACTTAGCTTAAAATTGGTTAATTAATAAAACATGGATCTAAAAACCCACACGCACAAGAATTTAATGTTTGATCATCAAAATTTTGAGCACTCAAAAAAATGGAACTAAGAGCATCTCCAACAATCTCTTAAAATTTTTTCAATGTTTGGAGAATGAATAGTGTTGCCTACCATTCTGTTACAATGTAGCCATAATTGCACCTAAATCATCAACACCAAAACCTCTTCTGCATTCAACAACACTCAAATCTTGAAACCCAGATTTTATCATCCAACAACACCCAAATCTCAAAACCATATTCTATTATCCAACAACACCCATATCAAACACTTTAATTTTGCTTGTATTACCCATCATTGGACTTAGATAACCCACCAATGTTACCCACTGTTAGACCATCAGTGGTTGGGTTTTGTATTGGGTTTTGTGGTGGCTTTGATTAGGCGGTGGTGACTTCAATCAAATTGTGGCTTGACAAGAAGAGGAGAGAGACGTTGAAAGTGAGGCAGGGAGAAACAGTGAAGAAGAAGAAGAAGAAGAAGAAGAAAAGAGGGGGAGAGTTGTCCATTTAAGAGAAGAGAGACAGAGAGAGAGAGAGCGAGAGAAAACAAAAATTGAATAAAAATTTATGAGAATGAATATTTTATTTTATTAAAATTGTATAGGAAAGCTACTGTGCTCTCCACACCAAGAAAGCACCTGTAGCAACTCAGTAAAAAAAAATTGCATTTTAGAAAGACTGTCGGAGTTGATTTTTTGGGTTTTCTCTCCCAAAAAAAAAAAAACAAGTGGCCTAGGTAGCCACATGGAAAGAATTTTTTACAAAAACTATATACTTTCTATTTATTTATTAATTGTTTCTTTGATTATAATTGTTTTTTTTATGTGGAAAATGATCATATATTATGCTTTGATTTAAAAAAAATAGAATTATTAATAATTTTTTTTAGATATGTTTTTTTGCACTTGAGTAAACTAGACGATTTTTATATACACTAAATTACTAATTAGAGTTTAGAAAGATCATAAAATAAAAATAAGAGTAAAAAGAGAAGAAGAATATGAAAATGATGAGTATATCTTTATTGGTTTATTAATATCATAGTTTAACTGATTGAAAAGTCAATTCTGCAATAGAATCTGGAGAAATGTTCCTTCTGTGGTAGAAGCAGAGAATAAGTCTAATTTGCAGCATCGTCCCCTTGACTTTGGAGTCAATGTTTGTGTATAAACTGATAGCAGCAAAATGGGAGCTTGGAGCTCATTTCACAGGAGCGTCAGGCCCTACTTCCTTCTTAGAAAAAGCCTAGACTAAACGTTATCTAATAACATCAAGACACGTGCCTAAGGTACAAGAAGTGTAAAAACAACCTCAACAATATGTAATAGATATATGACTATAAAAAAGTGTGTATATATATATATATATATATTCATATGTAATCTTTGTTTAACAATAAAGAAAAATACTCCATAAACATAATTTTGAAATTCTACCGTGTGCATATAAAATTATATATTCATAAGTAAGCTATCTAGTTAGTTAAAAGATAAAGTTTCACATATGATAAAGAGTGAATGGTTAATATATTGTTGTTATGCTATGTTAGGTTCTAAGACTTTAGGAACTAATGTATTAGAACTTCAATATGTATTGTGTTGGCAAACCATGATCAAAACATAGAGTCTAGGTTTAGACTTGCTCAAAGTGTGATTTAATGTAAAATTGGAATCGAGTAATTGCAAAATTTATTGGACAAAATTTGCAAGGCTCGATTGATCGAAAATTAGACTTGATCAATCGAAACTTGTGCAAATTTAATTTTCTGCAGAAATTCCAATTTAGCCCAAGATCATATAACGTGTAGGGTTTTGTATTTCACTCCAAGTATAAGAAGGGAAAACTAGAGCTATGTTTTAGAAGTTTTTGGAGAGTTGTGTGTTGAATCTTCTGTGAAATCGAAAGTTGTTTACCTTCAGACACACACATAGAGTTGTCAAGATCAAGATTCGCTTCAAGAACTTTATGATCTCTTTAGTTGCCGCATAAAGAACTTTAAAGAAGATCTAAAACCTTTGAGTGGAGTCTTAAAGTCACAAGTAGGAGAACTTGTGGTTGCAGCAGATCAAAGAAAGACGTAGTCCGTGGACTCGAAGCTGTCACATGGTCATGGTAGTAAGTTTTCTACTCAAGGTAGTAATAGGATGTTAGAGGTCTAAGTTCTATTGTAAAACTTCAATTCTTTCATAGTGGATCTGTTTTTACCTTGAGAATAGCTAGGTTAAATCCTCCCCAGGTTTTTTACCGATTAGGTTTTCCTAGGTCATTATATCATGGTGTTCTTTATATTTTCGCTTTATTTGCATGATATGATATTATTGTGTTAACCTAGAATTTAATAATTTATCTAAGTAAACGCTTAGCTAAATAACTAGGTTAAACAACTTGTGTTAAAGGGTCTAAAAACATACATACTAGAATGGTTTTGTAAATTATGTGGCTTTACCTGATCATTTGCTATATGTGACTAGAGTGATGCTGGGTTTTATGTTCCAGTTTAGACCTAATGAAGCTTGGTTTCTTGTCCAAAAAAAAAAAAAAAAAAAAGAACAAAAATGAGAGTCTTGAAAATAAGGTTAAAAAAAAAATTAGTTAGAAATACTAGATATATTTTTCCCTGACTTGAACTAAACTAAAACAATATAAACAGGTTCTAGATAGTTCAACTTATAAAATATATTATTGTTGAATGAGAGATTAGTAGTTCGAGTTCTGTCTACGCTAAAAACTAATTAGTGTTTTTGTCTGATTATAAGAACAATCAAAATGGAATTAAGGTGAAATCCTGTTTTAGAAAATCTGCCTTAAAACAAAATCAAAACAATGAGGTCCTAAGGCTAAGAGTATGAAATGCGAAATACGGAAGTCAACAAAAGTAGGGAACCCATTTCCAAAATTCAATCTATTAGAACATTCAAAACTCAGTAGTTTTTATTTTTATTTTTTTAAAGAAAAAAATGGTTAGAGGGGGATAGAGAGTGGTAAATTTTTTGTTAAGAAAACTCTGTATAATGTAGGCTTTTTTTTTTTTTTTTTTTTTTTTTTTTGGGGTTAAGAAAAAAATGTTAAAAGGGGGCGACCATTGGTTAAGAAAACTCTGTAGAACATAACAAGTAGAAATCCAGTTTCAAGTGGTATGTCTCTAGTTAAATAGTGCATTAAAGGCATCTTCCCTCCCTCCATATAAAGCATACAAACACACCACACAAGTATGTTCTTTTGGTCATGTTTGCCTTGTTGATTTGGCAATTGGCATCTACGCTTGTCTTCATGTGGTACAATACAATACAAGTTCAAAAGAGTTGGGAGTGGCGGATATAATATGTGTGGCCTATAAAAATACAAATATAGCATCCAATCCAATATATTGGGTTTAACCAAAAGCAAGTCCAGACAAGAAGCCCAAAATTTTATCACGTCTCGCAATTCTTTTTAGTCCAACTAGAATATTTATTTTTGGTTTGGTTCATCCAGGGCATATTGGTTTGTTTTGTACCATTTTTATGATAAGGAATGTGGGCTTTTTTTCTTTTCTTTTTTCATTTTTTTGCGGGTGAATCCACTACCACTACTTCAAATATCTCTAGAGACTAACATTTAAAAGTAACAAACAAACAATCACTTTTATTTTTGCTATATTTTTTAAATTATTTCAAAAAGCTACTTATCGACATTATGATATATGAAACATGTTGATATTGTAAACATAATTTATACCATGTTATGGGCTTCACGTCATTGAAATAGTCTTGATTTTATAATTCCATTTTCTACATTTAAATTTTACGTCCACTAGATGTTCAAATAAAAAATTGAACAAACAATTTAAAAAAAAAAAATTAACCAAAAGTTGACAAATTCCAATCGAGTAATTGCCATATATTTTTTCTTTGGAGTAATAGTTAGAAAAAGCAATTTCTATTGATCATTGAAATAACATCCATAATAAAATACTTTTTTACGTTTTTTAGTGTCATCCAAAAATAAACAACCAAAAAGAAATTGATGGTGGGAAGCTATGGCCGACTTAGAAATGATGGTCTATTCTCCTTCATACAACCTAATTATTCTAGAAGTAAACTCCTCACTTTTGAGGCAGGAACGCTAGTAAGTTCGAGGCCTGCATTATACCCAAAGGGAAACTTGTAGCTAAGAGCCATAACAAAAGAAATTCAGATGCAACATTTCTACTGTCAATGACTCAATATCACTGATTTACTAAACCAAATGAAATAATTAGAGAGGAGATAAGGATGAAAATTTAATTCCATTATTCAGAATTTTTTAAAGGAGAGAGGGAAAACTTTGAGGGGGGTCTGAAGGGAGTTAGCCCCTCCAAGACCAACTTTTTTTTTTTTAATTTCCCCTATTAGGGATTTTAGAAGAAAATGGTTTATTTTAATAAAATTTAATGTATTTTCCACTTTCTCATTAATATATTTATGTATAGGAGTTAATAAAAAAAAAAATTCACATTTGCTATTTTCTTATTAATTATCATCTCCCCTTATTTTCACTTTAGAACCAAATTAAAAATATGGTCTGTAAGGGGAATCTGAACAAAGAAGATGTATATTTACACTAATATCTATTTGTCTCATGTCCTATCC
Source organism: Lithocarpus polystachyus (assembly GCA_033629205.1). NCBI lineage: Eukaryota > Viridiplantae > Streptophyta > Magnoliopsida > Fagales > Fagaceae > Lithocarpus > Lithocarpus polystachyus. The sequence goes on from CM066166.1 coordinate 2,720,899, forward strand.
CTCCGTCCCTCCCCTCTTATCCCCTCTCCCTCCAAACTTTCAAATTTCTCTTACTTTTTTTTTTCATTTTTTTTTCTTTTTTTTTTTTCATTTTTTATCGAGAAAGGAATCATATATATGAAAGGTAGGATAAAGAAACCTAATTTTTCCGCTATTTTGTATGGATTATTAGAATGATATGAGAGAAAGGCTCAGTAGTGGATTCATGGACCCAAAATTTTTATTTTATTTCTTTATTTTATATACATGTTAAAGAATTTAATATTTGGGCATCAAAATTAAATTTGAGCCCAAAAAAAATGGAGTTAATCCAATGAAAAAAAGTGGTAGATGAATATTTATGTATTCTTTTTTAGATATTATTTTTTGCACATATTCAGAGTAAACTAAACAATATTTATATACTAATTAAAGTTTAGGAAGATCACCCGATGATATTCATGAAAATGAAGAAAAGCAAATAGAGAAGAAGAACATATGATAATGATGAATCCTCTTTAATCTTTTATATGTGTGTGTGTGTATATATATATATATAGGTTTATTAATATCATAATTCATTTAAATAAAAAATTTACTCTACTATTGGAGAGACTGCTGATTGAATGTCTTATTTTTTTAAAACTCCTTTTAGTATTACCACTCTAATTGGAAAGGAACAAGAAATGGAAAGCTTTTTAATATATATATATATATATATATATATATATATATATTCATAGTATTGAAAGATCATTTACGCATAACTGTAATATAAAGTATAAACATTTTCAATTGATAAAGTCTTTGATGGTTGAATAAAAGATCTGAGGTTTAATTCTCGTCTACACCAAAAACTGATTGGTATCTTGATTTGATGATAAAAAACTATCATTATGTTTGGACGTCATAAGTTGAAACTCTTTCTAAAAAAAAAAAAAAAAAAGTATAAAAATTTTCCTCTTGTTTTATTCTGGCCTTAATTTATTGTATTGGGATGGCACAAATTGTTTGACAACAATTATTTCCAGGAAATTGGCATCCAGTTGAAAGGTGCTTTTTTTCCCATAGGACTTTGGTGGCAGTTTTGACAACACCGCAACAACCAACATGTTTATTTTACAAAAAGGGTGTGGTTGATCCAAATATGCACGAAGCTATAGTGAAAGGAATCCTGAGTTTTTTGCTCTAGGCTTCAATGTTACAAACCAAGTGACATCACTATACTCGTTAAATAGCATTAACCTCCAAAAGGATGTACTTTTTTTTAATATTTTTTTTTATAGACGAGAGTATCTAAACATATTCGAGTATTTGATTATTTTTTCAAGTGTATATATAGTTATATACTGCTTTTCCGTCACATATACACAAAGTTATTATAGAAAGAATCCTTTAAAGATAACATTAAGATGCTTACAAGAGGTTTAAAATATTATGCATATGTAATAGATATAAAAGCATACAAAAGAATATATATATATATATATATATATGTGTGTGTGTGTGTGTGTGTGTGTGTGTGTGTGTGTAGTTATGGTTTGATAATAAAGAACAATCATGTTTAATAAATGTTATAGTTTTCACATTCACAAGTAGGTTACCTAATTAATGAGATGATTAATTAAGAACCATGCCTCAAAAAAAAAAAAAAAAAGATTAAAGTCCCACATAGGATAGAAATAGTAATGGTCAATGGTTAATATATGATTGTGACATGTAATAATTTCTAATATTAACCTAAACACAAATCCAGCCTAGGAATTCATACGAAGATACTCTTTCAACAAAAATTGAATGCCAGTCACAATCAAGACAATGACAATCAAATGAACAAGAAGAACATAACAAATTCCTACTCTTTCTATAAACAGATGTCTTTCCCAATAAATGAACTCAGATTTTCTAAGCTCATGAATGCAGATGAAACAATCAAGACAAAGACAATCAAATGAACAGCTTACTATTTCTAAGCTCAAGGAGAACATAACAAATTCCTACTCTTTCTATAAGAGTCCCATGCTCCTACGGCACATTGAACGCAACCCAAATTTAGCTGTTTATCAACAAAAGAACTTAATTTCTTCATATTCTATGGCTCAACTTCCTTCCACCCATTCGCCCTCTACCTCTAGTCCCCCAAACGGATGAGAATATTTTCTAATTATATATACTTACTTTTGTTGGTTCCAGTATTTCATACAATTAATTTTCTCTTGTTACTGTAGGGGTCAAATGTCGTTTATTTCAGGCGTTAAACTCGCTGCTCAAATACTTGGCCTGGTCATCCTCATCAGCACACTCATTCTCACACTTCGCACGTTATTAACTATCAACAGTACTGCTACTAATGCCCATATTCTCCCTGGCGGTTACCTTGCTGGCAGTGATGGCGTTACCAACAGCAGCAGCCAAGACAATATTCAAATGATAACTCTGAACGTCAACCCTGTCTGACCCTCCAAGACAATAACCTACTACGTAGATTTTTCGTAACTTGGAGCTTCCAATATAAATAAGTAGAAACAGAGTGCACTGTTCTGTTTTTGTTGGTTTGTTTGAATTACGTAGCTTGAATTGTCCGTGGTATGAGCTTTGCACTTTGCTTATTTTTATCTTCCTTCCTTTTTTTTTTTTTAAAGAATCATTGACAGCGTGAGGGCTTGTTGTGTGGATCATATAGAGATTCCAAGCTCTATTCACTGCTCTGTTTTTTTATGTGTGGATCTTTTGTGCTTTGTAATCTTCCATGAATAAGGTGAGGGCTTAGGAAAAATTGATTTCTTTGTTTTTGTGATTGTTTTCGTGCAAGTCACGCTCTGTTTTTCCTTTTTCTCCAAAACTTGCTGAGGTTTAGAAATAATAGTGTGGATCTGGCCGTTTTACTTTCTGCTGGAATTGATGTGGGCCTCCACAATCAAACCTTCCATTTTGGGCTCACAAAATAAAGATATAGGTTTGGATGGATTTTTATAGAAGCCCCAAATCAACAAGGAGAGCTCTCTTTTTATCAAAATAGTTAACTTGTTTTCCTAATCGCCAAGTAAAAATTATGATTTAAGCAGATATTATTGTTCATGTTTACCTTGTCCATGTGAGCCATCTAGCGATTATATCCTTGTTTATGCGGTACAACAGAGTTTTACAACCCCTTTTAATGAAAATTCTGAAACTCCTTGGCATTTGAGGAGTTTTACACACATACACATCTTTTTTATAAACTTCTTTGGACTAATTTAACTTAGGCAAAGCTGTCAAAGTTAAAATTATTTTATTTTTCAATATAATAAAAAAGGGGAGGAGCGTCTCAAAGTGCCTCTATCTCTGTTATGGCTATGGTTCTTTTAATTTTTTACATATATTAAAAATAAAATAAAAAAAGTCTGATGACACCTATTTTATCACCAAAATTTTCACTCATTCATAATGTAATTTTTGTGTTGTGATGGATCTCAATAATAAAGTAAGTCTATGAGAGAGTTTGTGAGAAAGCAGTGGTATAACTATAACATTAAAACGTATCTTTTGAAGAAATGTCATGGAGAAAAGTCGTATGAGCGCGTGAGATTGCTGCAATTTTGTTCGTCCAGACTAATTAGAAAGAATTGATGTTCATGACATGCATAAGACCCACTTGCACTTTATATTAAAAAAAATCCACTTACACAATAAATTATTGGTCTCATGATCTCATCTTTTGAATTTCCTTAAAAATAGAGTATCAAAGAAGCTTAATATAAAAAGGAATAAATTTATTAAAGAAGTGAATTCAATTAGAACTAATAATAACTTACCATTTATAATTTGTTATAAGAATATTATGAAATTGCTGTAAAAACGTAAAACTTTTTAAGGTATTAATTATCTATCAGTTTTTCTTTTCTCCAATTGTACATTTGAATGCACCAAAGTAAGCAAATAAATAAAATAAGGGTCTGATTAATGGGTCTGATTAATGAGTATTATTAAAAAATTGTTAACTAACTATTTAAAGAAAATTTTAATACTATTTTTATAGAAAAAATAAAAAAGTTGTCAAAAAATATATTTTTTTTCTTATAAAAAATTCATAAAAATATTTCCTTAACTAATGTGATTAGCAGTGAGCTATCCGCTAACTTTTATATAAAATAATTTAAGACCCCCACTGCTACCCGCATTCACAGTCGTTCTCGTACTTCGCACGCTCACAATTAACAGCGCTGCTGCTATTTACAAATTGCATGTTTGGAGAAAATCACTTTCATAAGTAAAGTTGAAACAGAGTGGAGTCCATGCCTTTGTTGGTTAGCTTGATTACTAAAATAAACCGACTGTATTACGAGGTTTGCTGTTTTTTGCTTGTTCTGTAGTACAACATAGTAATTTCCAAATGCCAGAATTGGGCCTCAGTGGACATACAAAGTTCATAAAAGTGAGAAGGATGAACAAAGAAGTGTGAGTGTATTAGTATACCTCAAAAAAGAAGTGAGTGTAGCCTAGAACATAAGCTTCCAATCCAAATCCTCTAACTTGTTACGGTATTACCTACTTTTTTTTTTTTAAGAGAAAAAATTTAAGTATACTTTGTTAACTTAAATCATTTTGGAATAGACATCTAAACTTGCAGATGAAAGAGCTCTTCTAGACAATATTTTGACAAGATTAAAATTCAACCATCGTAAAGTCAAGGACTCAAGGGCATGAGCTAAACAATTGCCCTCACTTTTAACATGCATAAATTAAACCATTGTAAAGATCTTGACAAGATTTTAGTTTCAAATAAAACTCCAAAAAAACTTATACATACTTGTGACCAAAAAACAAAAAATCTGAAACATCTTTGTAATCATTGGTAACCCAAAATATTCTTTGGTCTAAACAAAATCAATTATTTCAAAAATATCATCCTTAACCTCTAAAGAAATAAGAATTGAGAAGAAAGAAGACGAAAACAAAGTTGAGAGTCTGAAGAACAAAGAAGAAAGAAGCATTGTAAACTTACTAAACTATAAAGAAGTAATAAATAAATATATGAGAGAATAAATGCAATGGGAAAGTTGAGGAGTAGAGGTGGCCATGTGGGTGGGAGCTTGGGAATGGGAAAAATGATTTGAAAGGGAGGTTTAAGGAAGGTAGTTTTATTTGTTGAATAATCAAATTTGTTCTTTTAAAAAATATAAATTTGACCACTTATTTTGAATATTTTAAAACACTATTTTTTATATATAATTAAAACATTATATCCATTAATCTATATAATTTATGTGTTAGGTTCTAAATATTTAGGAATAAATGTTTAGGTTCAAATTTTATATATGTTGGCAAATCGAGTACAAAAATATGTCTAGTATGAGATATTTGTGGGTCGACCAACATTTGCCGAAAATTTCAAACCATTAACATCAATTTAAACTTTAAACAATGTTATTACACTTAATATTTTTTAATTGGATAGGAATTTTGACAAATTCACCGTTGGATTACATTTTCTTTGTATATTCTCCATACTTATAAAAATTTCAAGGTGATCAAAGATCAATAACCATATCATTAAACAATTACTTAAATTCAAGTTTTTGTAGATTAAAATAATGCATAAAAAATGAATTTATAAGTCGAATGATAAATAACATCCAATTGGCAAGAAAATTTGTGTGTATGTTAAGAACATATAGAACATGTAATATAATGGTTAGATTTGCAAAGCTAAGAGAAATTTCAATTGAAGTCTAATTTTAAGACATATGTCTCATATAATTCTTAAATTTTTGTGCCAAGTGAGTTATTAGGGCAAACGCTGAAAAGTCAAAAATAAAAAATCTAATTAGATTTATAATTAGAGTCTAATTTTGTGCCATATATTCTATATAATAATTTTTAAGTGAGTTACTAGTACAAAAACTAAAAAGTCAAAAATAAAAATAAAAATGAAAAAGAAAGGCTTGGTTTGACTTTGACCAGGTATTAACGTGATTGTTCACAATGGGAATGGAGAAAATTAAAAAAGATAAATAAATAAGGCAAATGAATTTTATATTTATACTAGACTTAGGCTTCAACTTAGGTTTTGTTCTCCCCTAGACCAAATCTAAGATTCTAAATCAACATAAACTGAATTCTAGTAGAAAAGAAAATTAATAACATTTGCTATCAATATTATTATTATTATTATTATTATTATTATTATTATTATTATTATTATTATTATTATTATTATTATTGTTATTATAGTGGTTGGGTAAACTAAAATAGAGAATTTCATGAATAAAAATTTAAATTAAGTTTTTGTCATTTGTTTCAAATAAACTTATATTTATTTTATAAGTAGCTAATATATATTTTCAGATACACAAACATTATTTATGTTATATATAAAACATGTAATTTTTTTACTGTAATTTTTAATCGAAAATGTAAAACCCATCCTTTAGGTTTCACCACTTTTCATTCTAGTCTTTTAAGTGTGTATACTGTCATTCAGTCATCTAAATTTCAAAACTCTTCAATTCAATCCTCCATTAAACAGCCATCCATTTATGCCATTAACACCCCAAAACAATGTTGTTTTGGTCTGATTTGAAAATTTTATTTTTATTTGTTTATATATTTCTTAATTTTAAAAAATGTTAATTAAAAAAAATAGAAATTAAAAAAAAAATCCAAACTCCACACGATGTCATCCATCCCTCCGCCGAGGGGAGAGAATGTGATGGCCAAGAAAGCATGGCAAGGAGAGAGGGTGATTGTGAAACAGAGTAGCTTTGGCAAATTAGGGTTTAGATGTTGACAATGAGGTGGTGGAGACGATGGCAATGGATGTTGTAGATGTCGGAGAACTAGGAGTTGACCATGTGGGGAGTATGGGTGACGAGGGTTTTGATTTGGTTGGAGTCTAAGTGTTACTTCAAAGAGGTCATGGGTGTCTTGGTTCACTTCGTGGTCGAAAATGTTCATAGCCATGGTGGTGAAATTGAAAAAGGAATTCTAAGTTTTGGGTTCTAAGAGTGTATGAGAATGGAAGTGCAGAGTGTAGAAAGAGTATATAGAAGAAAAAGGTGCAGGGAGGGATGATTGGAATGGTAGTGGTGTTCAACTTATTGGGATTTGTATAGTTTTTGTTGGCATCTTCATTATTGACTTATTGGGTATGGAGGACGTCTGGGTTTTTTATTTTTTATTTTTTTTAATTTTTTGGTTTTTCAATGTTTTTTAAATAAGAAATTAATAAATAATTAAATTTTAAAATTAATCCAAAACGGCATTGTTTTGGGAGTGTTAATAGCATAAAAGGATGGGAGCATTAAAAGCATATATGGATGGCTGTTTAACAGAGGACCAAATTGAGAAATTTTGAAACTTAAAAAACTGAAATAATCGAATACAAACTTAGAACATTAAAATAAAAAATAATAAAATTTAATTAGTGAGTTTGACATTTTGGCCTGACATTTATTTCACGCTCATGATTCCATCCAAAACTATTTACACTTGCAGAGCACCCGAAGAAACCACGTATATAAAAGGGTGACTAGTTGTGTGTGGAAAAATAAGGCGCACGGAATGTTTTTGGAGCATAGGCGCGTGAGCACGTGAACGCTAGATGGTCCCCACTAATTCCATTTAAAAGTTCTTTAACCTACCACTCGGTGAGACCTCAAAGACCACCTTCTTAGTGGTCTCAATCACCTTGCACATAAAATTTCCATTACCTTCCTTAGTTGCACAACAAATTTCCATCACCCCTAGTAAGACAACATTTGCATCATCTTGCATTTTGGTATGGCACATGAAATTTCCATCACCCCTGTAAGACATAAAACTTACATAACCTTGCATCTTGGTAGCACTTAGTAATATTTTCATTACAATCTCCCCCCATGTGATAATAAAACAACATAATAGAGCGCCGATTTCACCATCTCATATAGTTAGTGCTAGCCTGCTAGCGAGGTTGTACTCTTCTTATTCTACTTGGTTCAAGTTTGGGTTGTTCATTAATTCTGGATATTATTTTACTATCTGATGTGATTTTCATTCAATGAAAGGATTTCGTTTCAGCCAAAAAGAAAAGTGCTAAATTAAATAGAACTATAAGCAAAAAAAAGAAGCAATTGTAATGTAAATTAAGTGCCTCTTAAAATAGGAAATTTATAAAGATAAGCAACTAAAGTTTTAACGTGGGATTAAAGTGAATCATCCCGTTAAAATAAAGTTTTACTTATTTTTGCAAATACTTTTTGTAATACCCGGAAATAAAAATAAAATAAAATAAAATAAAATAAAAGGAGGGGTATTTAAGTAAATTTTCTTTATGAGGTCAACTTTTATAATTAAAATTCCTAAGGGGTTTTTAGAAAATAAGGTTAAACCTTAGTTTATATAGTCTAATTTTAAGCCAGGGTTTATTGATAGACGTTTGGAGAGAGGAGACTATCTAAAATACTGCAGTAGAGAAGGTTTGACTACACATTTGAGGTAAGAGCCTAAGAATCTCTTTCTTGTCAAATCTAAGCTTTATTTGGAATTAGAGTACTTTTTATGTAGGTATTTTGGCCAATAGTGAAACTATTTAATCATTCAAGAGTTTTAATGATGCAAACGAAGAAAAGTTTGGATTTCGGTAAACTAGATACTGTTGCTGCATATTTTTTTGTTCAATAACTTAATCTTATCTATGCCTGTTTGTTGCGTTGAGCGGAGATAGAATTTTTTTTTGGCTTCATGGGTCAGGTTTCTGCACAGGCCCTTATGCTGAAGTGATGGAGTTAGGGAGTATGAGAAATCAAAAAAAAATAGTAACTAGTCTAGGCTTTGAGGCGTGACAGGTTATCAGTTATAGCATGTTAAAAAAAAAAAAAAAAGGTGTTAACGTAATTGTGTTCAGGTGGTATTTCTTATAAATTGACTTTTGACCCTATAGGTATTCTATAGTCTTTAACCCTAGGAAACTATTTGTGGCAGAAAGTAAAGGATATATATATATATATATATATATATATATATATATATATATATTAAATTCTTGGATTTTTGTGTGAGTTAATAATGAAGAAATTATTAGTTTTTTTTAGTCTCTCTTCTGACCGAGTACTTTCTTGAATTATTTTGATTATTAAGTATAGTGCTTGAAAATTTTTAGGTGATATCTAAAGATTTTAGAGAAGGTGTTAGGAAAAGGTTCTTTGTGGTGAGTTAGTTGAGGTAAGTAATCTTATCCTAATTGGTTTTATTTTATGTATTTTAATTACTGAAAATTGTTTACAATTGTTACAATTTTATTCTATTGTATTACTGAATTCAAGTAAAGAATTATCCCAAATATATCTGATTATTGAATATGTGATGTAGTTTATTTAATTGTTTTTAGCTATACTGATTCAAAGTAAAGAATAAAGAATTTTCACAAATATACATGAGCATTGAATATAAGGTTTACTTTATTTAATTGTTTCTTAGCTATATTGTTTTAAAGTAAAGAATTATAGAAATATCACAAATAGATTTGAATGATGAATATTTGATTATATATATATATATATATATATATATATGTATTGAATATGATATATTTTTGTCAGAAACTATGATTTCATACATATGATTATGGACAATCTGGCTATGGACAATGGGTGTTATTCATTGGTACTCTGATACCCAGCCAATGAGGGTTATTCATTGGTGCTCTGATACCCAAACCAATGGGGGTTATTCATTGATACTCCGATACCCAGCCAATGGGGGTTATTCATTGGTATTTAGATACCTAAACCAATGAGGGTTATTCATTGGTACTCTGATACCCAGCCAATGGGGGTTATTCATTGGTATTCTGATGCCCAGTCACGGGGATATAGCGTGACCATAGTCATAAGATCGTTAAGAATATGAATTACATTTGAGTATGTTAATTATATGAGTTACTAAAACTACTTATGTGTTTTTTGGAACCTATTGTAAAGTATAACTTTGTTATATATGGAAAACTGATTATTTTTCTAATCCATCTATGATACATTGTAAAATTTAAAATATTTGATTTATATCCAAATTATTATTTTACAGATCTATTTTCTTGATAGAAATTTTTAGGACTTTGGTTACTTATTGAGTTGTCAACTCATCCCCCCTCTTTTTCCTTTCAGATTTTGATCAGGAAGAGTAGTGTATGTTTGGGCTTCCGCTGGGATGTGCGCATGAATGAAGTTTAGGAAATCATTGAAATAAGATTTGAACTTTTATGTTTAAGATTTTCATTTGTGTAGACTTTTAGATTTAAAGGATTTAGTTAATTTTTATTTTGATGTGGAAGATTATTATTGGAGATCTTTTGAGAATTGCATTGTTAAGGATATTATTAAATTTGTTGATGAAATTTTCCTAAGGATGATTATGTAATTGTTTAAGAGGGCCTTACACACTTGTAGGATGTAAACTTTATAAGTGTGTGGCTGTTGTCATGTGCCTAGCCCTTACTTGGGTTCGGGGCGTGACAATATTTATGGTATCAGAGCTCTAGGTTGGATCCTTAGGCATTGAATTATGAAACTAAATGGTGAGAGGGGTAGAAATTAGGCATTTGGGGATACGTTGTATGATATATATGCTAGATGAGTTTTTGATTTGTTTTTTTATTTTTATATATTTAAATTAGAAGTTTGATAACATGTTAGTTTGTCATGTGCATAATGAACAGAGGTTAGGATGCCACCTCGCAGCAGAAACACTGGGAACACTCCCAACAACTCTGGCAATGGTAGGAATCAGCAAGATGGGAACCGAGAATTTAGGCACGACCAAGGCCAACCACCAGAGATGATCCAAATGATGCAAACCTTGGTTAGAGTGGTCCAACAACATGTCACTACTGGAGATAACCTAGCTAGGATGATGGAACAACGCTGAGGTCATCATGGTGGGATGATGGAATTCAAGAGGTTGTCTCCTCCAGTTTTTGAGGGGACTACTGAGCCTATGGAAGCAGAAAAATGGATCATTGAGATGGAGAAAGTATTCAGAGTTCTTGAATGCTTTGAGGATGAGAAGGTGGCTTATGTAGCTTATATGTTGCGTGGAGATGCTTATGACTGGTGGCGGCTGGAAGAAGAAAAACGTGGCCAAGAGACTGAGCCTTGGACTTGGGAACTATTTAAGTCTGTATTCTATGAGAAATATTTTCCTAAGAGCATCCATTTTCAGAAGGAAAAAGAGTTTATCAAGCTGACACAAGGTAACATGACAGTTGCTCAGTATGAGGCAGAATTTTCCGAGTTAGCCAAATTTGCTCCGACAATGGTGGTGGATGAAGAAACTAAGGCTCGAAGGTTTGAAGATGGATTAAGGTTCCGAATTAAGTAAAGAGTTGTGCCCTTTGAGTTGACTACCTTTAGGGCGGTGGTGAGTAAGGCTTTACTAGTGGAGATAGGGCTTAATGAGGCTCAAGCAGATAGAGATAATAACCAGAATAAGAGGCCTAGAAAAGGAGAGCAAAGCTTTAGCTTTCAAGCCAAGAAACCAGGAACACAACGTGCTGATACCAAGGCCCTGCCAAAGTGCTCTCGATGTGGTAGGTCTCATGCAGATAAGGATTGCCACTGGAATACTGGAGCATGTTTCTCATGCGGACAAAGGGGTCACAGGATTGCTGAGTGTCCCCAACGAAAGGAGGTTCAGACCATTCCAAGACCAACAACAGGACAGAATCAGGGAGCAAGCCAAAAACCCAAGATCCAAGGAAGGGTTTATGCACTCACTCAACAGGATGCTAATACTTCTAATGCTGTGGTAACAGGTATTATTTCAATTTCCACAACTTATGCTTATGTATTGTTTGATCTTGGTGCCACTCACTTCTTCATATCTTCTAAGTTTGCAAAGAAACATAAATTTAAATTTGAGCCTATGGAGTCTGAATTATATGTGGATACCTCAGTTGGGAGTGTAGTAGTTACTGATAGTGTTTGCAAGTCTTATGTTGTCAAAATAACAGATAGAGAGTTACTAGTAGATCTAACATTGTTGGAGATGTGGGATTTTGACATAATCCTTGGGATGGATTGGTTGGCTGCCCATTATGCCATAGTTGATTGTCATAGGAAGAAGGTAATTTTCCAAGTACCTGGTGAGATTGAGTTCTGTTTTGTGGGAAGTGGGGCATATACTTCTCCACGATGATTTCAGCTTTACAAGCTAGATGTATGATGAGGAAAGGGTGTAAAGGATATCTGGCCACTATGAGAGACACACAACAAGGTGAATTGAAGCTGGAGGACATTCCTGTAGTGAGAGAGTTTCCAGATGTGTTTCCAGAAGACTTGTCAGGGTTACCACCAGATAGGGAGATAGAGTTTTCTATTAACCTATTGCCAAGTTCTAGCCCAATTTCTAAAGCCCCATACCGAATGGCACCTACTGAGTTAAGAGAATTAAAAGTACAGCTGCAAGAGCTACTTGACAAAGGCTTCATCAGGCCTAGTGTTTCCCCTTGGGGTGCACCTGTGTTGTTTGTAAAGAAAAAGGATGGGAGCATGCGACTTTGCATTGATTATAGGGAGCTGAATAGGGTGACAATGTGAAATGAATACCCTTTACCAAGGATAGAGGATTTGTTTGGTCAACTCCAAGGAGCACAGGTTTTCTCTAAGATTGATCTTCGTTCCGGCTACCATCAGTTGAAGATTAAGACTGTTGATGTGCCCAAGACGGCCTTCCGTACAAAATATGGCCATTATGAATTTTTGGTGATGCCTTGTGGCTTAACCAATGCACCGGCAGCCTTTATGGACTTGATGAATAGGGTGTTTAAACCCTTCTTAGATAAATTTGTTGTGGTTTTTATTGATGATATCTTGATATATTCCAAGAGTGTGGAGGAGGATGAGAATCACTTGAAGCTTGTACTACAACTATTGTAGGAGAAGAAGTTGTATGCAAAGCTTAAAAAATGTGAATTTTGGCTAGACAGTGTTACATTCCTTAAGCATGTTGTATCTAAAGATGGGATTGCTGTTGACCCTAAGAAAGTGGAAGCAGTTGTAGAATGGAATAGACCAAACAGTGTGACAGAGGTTCGTAGCTTTTTGGGACTGGCTGGTTATTACAGGAGGTTTGTTGAAGGATTTTCTCACTTAGCCATGCCTTTGACTCACTTGACCCAAAAGGGAGCTAAGTTTGAGTGGACTGGAAAGTGTGAAGAAAGCTTCCAGGAATTGAAGAGAAGGTTGGTGTCAGCACCCATTCTCACCATACCTTCGGGTAGTGGAGGTTTCACCATTTATAGTGATGCCTCTAGGAAAGGCTTGGGGTGTGTTCTTATGCAGCATAGGAAGGTAGTAGCTTATGCCTTTAGACAGTTGAAGTCTTATGAGCAAAATTATCCCACACATGACTTGGAGTTAGCTGCAGTGGTTTTTGCTCTAAAAATTTGGAGGCACTATTTGTATGGAGAACAGTGTGACATATTCACTGACCACAAGAGCCTCAAGTACCTCTTTACTCAAAAGGAGTTGAATATGAGACAAAGAAGATGGTTGGAGCTATTAAAGGACTATGACTTGACTATTAGTTACCATCCTGGAAAAGCCAATGTAGTAACTGATGCCTTAAGTAGGAAGTCTGCAGGAAATTTGGCAGCATTGATGACTACACAAGAACACATCCTGGAAGATTTGAGGAAGATGAGGATAGAAGTACGGTTTCATAAAGTAGAGGCACATTTGGCAAACCTTAGAGTTCAGCCTACCTTGATTGAAAGGATAAAGATTGCACAAAGTAATGATCCACAGTTGCAGAAAATAAGAGATTTGATAAATCTAGGCTCTTAATCTAAGTTTTACATTCATGAGGATGGATCCTTGAGGTTTGGTAATCGGCTTTGTATACCAAATGATCCAGACCTTAAGGCAGAAATTCTAAAGGAGGCTCATAACACGAGTTACACGATACACCCAGGAGGCACTAAGATGTATCGGGATTTAAGGGAGACTTTTTGGTGAAATAACATGAAGAGGGAGATTGCTTAATATGTTGCTCAATGTCTAGTGTGTCAACAAGTCAAGGTGAAGCATCAGCTGGATTTTTGCAACCTCTTCCCATTCCAAAACAAAAGTGGGAGGACAATACTATGGACTTTGTGACGGGGCTGCCTAGAACCCCTATTGGTAAAGATGCAATTTGGGTGATTGTGGATCGGTTGACACGATCTGCACACTTTTTGGCCATTAGGGTGGATTTCTCACTCGAAAGGTTAGCTAGATTGTATATTAATGAAATAGTGAGATTGCATGGTGCACCTGTATCCATTGTGTCTGATAGAGACCGAAGATTTGTGTCTCAATTTTGGGAGAGTGTGCATAAGGCAATGGGTACTAACTTGAAGTTTAGCACAACCTTTCACCCTCAAACAAATGGACTTTCAGAAAGAACTATTCAAACATTGGAAGATATGCTAAGAGCTTGTGTAATTGATTTCAAATGTTCATGGGATGAACATCTACCTTTGGTGGAGTTTGCATATAATAATAGCTACCAAGCAAGTATTAAAGCAGCACCATATGAGGCTTTGTATGGTAGGAAGTGTAGGTCTCCTATATGTTGGGATGATGTTGGGGAAAGAAGATTGTTGGGTCCTGAGATTGTACAGCAAACAGTAGATAAAATTCAAGTGATTAAAGAGCGGCTCCAAACAGCTCAGAGTAGGCAGAAGAGTTATGCAGATGTTAGAAGAAGGAAATTAGAGTTCCAAGTGGGTGACTACTAAAGAAGTTATGAGATTTGGGTTTCGAGGTAAGTTGAGCCCTCGTTATGTAGGACCTTTTGAAGTCTTGGAGAGGATGGGTAAAGTCGCTTATAGGCTCACCTTACCACCTTCTTTATCAGGGGTACATAATATTTTCCATGTCTCAATGTTGAGGAAATATGTTCCAGACCACAGTCATGTAGTGGATTATGAGCCTCTAAAATTAAGAGATGATTTAACTTATAAAGAGCAACCAATTAAAATTGTGGACAAGAAGGAGCAAGAGTTGAAGCGTCGTACCATACGTTATGTCAAAGTTCAATGGAGGAACTAGTCTGTGAGAGAGGCTACTTGGGAGTTAGAAGATGAAATGAAGGAGAAGTACCCATATCTTTTTGAGGACTCAGGTATGTCAAGTTTAGAGGATTAAACTTGTTTTAAGGGAGGGAGAATGTAATACCCGGAAATAAAAATAAAATAAAAGGAGGGGTATTTAAGTAAATTTTGTTTATGGGGTCAACTTTTATAATTAAAATTCCTAAGGGGTTTTTAGAAAATAAGGCTAAACCCTAGTTTATATAGTCTAATTTTAAGCCAGTGTTTATTGACAGACGTTTGGAGAGAGGAGACTATCTAACATACTGCAGTAGAGAAGGTTTGACTATACATTTGAGGTAAGAGCCTAAGAATCTCTTTCTTGTCAATTCTAAGCTTTATTTGGAATTAGAGTACTTTTTATGTAGGTATTTTGGCCAATAGTGAAACTATTTAATCATTCAAGAGTTTTGATGATGCAAATGAAGAAAAGTTTGGATTTATTTTCGGTAAACTAGATACTGTTACTGCATATTTTTTTGTTCAGTAACTTAATCTTATCTATGCTTGTTTTTTGCGTTGAGCAGAGATAGAATTTTTTTTTTGGCTTCATGGGTCAGGTTTCTGCACAGGCCCTTATGCTGAAGTGATGGAGTAAGGGAGTATGAGAAATCAAAAAGAATAGTAACTAGTCTAGGCTTTGAGGCGTGACAGGTTATCAGTTATAGCATGTTAAAAAAAAAGGTGTTAATGTAATTGTGTTCAGGTGGTATTTCTTATAAATTGACTTTTGACCCTATAGGTATTCTATAGTTTTTAACCCTAGGAAACTATTTGTGGCAGAAAGTAAAGGATATATATATATATATATATATATATTAAATTCTTGGATTTTTGTGTGAGTTAATAATGAAGAAATTATTAGTTTTTTTTAGTCTCTCTTCTGACCTAGTACTTTCTTGAATTATTTTGATTATTGAGTATAGTGCTTGAAAATTTTTAGGTGATATCTAAAGATTTTAGAGAAAGTGTTAGGAAAAGGTTCTTTATGGTGAGTTAGTTGAGGTAAGTAATCTTATCATAATTGGTTTTATTTTACATATTTTAATTACTGAAAATTGTTTACAATTGTTACAATTTTATTCTATTGTATTACTAAATTCAAGTAAAGAATTATCCCAAAAATATCTTATTATTGAATATGTGATGTAGTTTATTTAATTGTTTTTAGCTATACTGATTCAAAGTAAAGAATAAAGAATTTTCACAAATATACATGAGCATTGAATATAAGGTTTACTTTATTTAATTGTTTCTTAGCTATATTGTTTTAAAGTAAAGAATTATAGAAATATCACAAATAGATTTGAATGATGAATATTTGATTATATATATGTATTGAATATGATATATTTTTGTCAGAAACTATGATTCATACATATGATTATGGACAATCTGACTATGAATTGATTCTGATACCCAAACCAATGAGGGTTATTCATTGGTACTCTGATACCCAGCCAATGGGGGTTATTCATTGGTATTCTGATACCCAAAATAATGGGGGTTATTCATTGGTACTCTGATACCCAGCCAATGGGGGTTATTTATTGGTATTCTAATGCCCAGTCACGGGGATATAGCGTGACCATAGTCATAAGATCGTTAAGAATATGAATTACGTTTAAGTATGTCAATTATATGAGTTACTAAAACTACTTATGTGTTTTTTGGAACCTATTGTAAAGTATAACTTTGTTATGTATGGAAAACTGCTTATTTTTCTAATCCATCTACGATACATTGTAAGATTTAAAATATTTGATTTATATCCAAATTATTATTTTACAGATTTATTTTCTTGATAGAAATTTTTAGGACTTTGGTTACTTATTGAGTTGTCAACTCACTCCCCCTCTTTTTCCTTTCAGATTTTGATTAGGAAGAGTAGCGTATGTTTGGGCTTCCGCTGGGATGTGCATATGAGTGAAGTTTAGGAAATCATTGAAATAAGATTTGAACTTTTATGTTTAAGATTTTCATTTGTGTAGACTTTTAGATTTAAAGGATTTAGTTAATTTTATTTTGATGTGAAAGATTATTATTGGAGATCTTTTGAAAATTGCATTGTTAAGGATATTATTAAATTTATTGATAAAATTTTCTTAAGGATGATTATGTAATTGTTTAAGAGGGCCTTACACACTTGTAGGATGTAAACTTTATAAGTGTGTGGCTGTTGTCACGTGCCTAACCCTTACTTGGGTTCGGGGCGTGACACTTTTAGTAGTTACAAGACACGTATTTCTATGGTCATCGTCCTTGTTTGTTGGGGACAGTTGTCAAATTCGACCCAAATCCTTTTTTGTTTTAAATTTTTTATTTTTGAGAAGAAACTTATATTTCATTAACACAAGAAAAGAATTACAACAGAGGCCAAAAGCTAATAGAATTATCCTAAGCCTGATTGAACCAGATGAACTAAGAGGGTGGGATAACACCCTTCCAGAGATTGGAAACATGATTACATTTGGAAAATTGGGCTAGCTGATGGGCAGCCCTGTTGTAATCCCTTTTCACGTGTTGGAAAGAATAGCAAGAGAAAGAAGACCATGCGAGCTGAATGCCATGGATTAGATGACCCATTGTACCACCATTGAGGCCTTGGGAAACAACTTGGATGACCAAGATAGCATCAGATTCGAATATAACATTGGAAAGATTCATCTCCTGAACTAAGAGTACACCTAGCTCCACAACAAAAAGCTTCGTCCAATCAGTGGGGTAATGCAAGGACAAAGCATTTCAAAGAGCAGCAACCACCCTTCCTATCTCATCACGAATGATCACCCCAACACCAGAGATCCCGCTGCCATCTTTGGATGAAGCACCATCCACATTTACCTTGAAATAGCCCAGCGGGGGTGCAATCCGACGCCTTTGAGAAGGCTACTTAGGGATAAAGTCCACCGTGGTGGCCTTCTAGAAATCCTTAACAATGTTCTTAGCCATTTCCTAAATTTGCAATGGTGGCAAACCATTCTCATCATGGATAAGCTTGTTTCTGTTATACCAAACAGACCAGGAGATGGCAAAGAAAAATTCAAGGTGCTTGGCAGCAGGGAAAGAGCTGATCTGGTTCTCTAAGTCAGTGAAGTCTTTTGCATTTAGCAGTGCCTCAATGGGGCAGTCTTACCAAATGGACCACGCCAAGAGTGCAAAGTCACAGGAGATTAAGGCATGATTTAGAATTTCAGGCACCTCATCACCGATTGGGCACCTTTCACAACCATATTTATGAGCACAGGAAGGCCATTTACACAAGCTCGCCAAGAGAAAATTTTAATTTTTGCTGGGAGCTTTAGTGACTAGATTTTTTTCCAAATCTGAGTATTTGGATCTCCAGAAGAGCATTCCCCTTCATCCCTTGTGTCAAGGAGTTTGGTTGCGACAAAATAGACACTTTTAATTGTGAATTCACCCCTCTTATTCCCTATCCAAATAAGTTTATCTGCTGGCAGATTGTGGCTTAGGGGAATTTTTAAAGTCATGTCAGCCTCAAAGGGTAAGAAAAGTGCTCGGACAGCCTCAGATTTCCACCATCTAGACACCGGATCATTGGGAAGTCCACAAGGGGGCAGGGGAGGGGAGGGGGGAGAGATGACCTTGTATGTTGAGGGATTTAGGAGCCATTTGTCATCCCAAATGTGGATTAGACGCCCATTTCCCACTCTCCATCTAGTTCCACTTCGTAAGACTTCCAGGCTGCTGAAAATACTCCGCCAGGTGTAGGAGGGGCTGCCGCCTAAATTTGCATGGAGAATATCACTGAAGGGGAAATATTTTGCCTTGAGGATATGAGTTGTCAGAGAGCCCGAATTTGTGAGGATTCTCCAATCTTGTTTTGCGAGCAAGGCAAGATTAAAGGCCTGCAAGTTTCTAAAGCCCATACCTCCTTGTGACTTTGGCTTGCACATTGTTTTCCAACCAACCCAGGCCATTTTTGACTCCTGGTGTTTTTGCCCCCACCAAAAGCTTCTCATCATTTTTTCAAGGTCATCATAAAGACTCTTCGAAAGTTGGAAGCAGCTCATTGTGTAAGTGGGATGGCTTGGGCTATTACTTTGATAAGAATTTCCTTTCCCTCCATTGAGAGCAATTTACCCTTCCAACCAGCCAACTTCTTGCATACCTTTTCCTTAATCTTCGTAAAGACAAGCTTCTTTGATCTACCAATGATAGAGGAGAGGCCAAGGTATTTTGAATGTCTTGAGTCTTGCATTGGTCCATGAATGTTTAGGATTTCATCTTTGAGTTCTTAGGAAGTATTTGGGCTGAAGAAGATAGAGGATTTGTTCGTGTTAATTTTCTGCCCCGAAGCAGACTCATACGTATTAAGAATTTCCTTTAGCTTGTTACACTCATTTCCATTGGCCCTACAAAAAAGGAGGCTGTCGTCTGCAAAGAAGAGGTGAGTGATTTTTGGTGCAACCCTACAAATGGATATGCTATTTAGCTGTTTGTTCCTTGCCGCATCATGAATGAGGGCTGAAAAGCCTTCTGCACACAAAAGGAATAAATACGGAGATAGTGGATCACCTTGTCTGAGTCCCCTAGTAGGTACAATGTTTCCATACGTCGTGCCGTTGATAATGACTGAGTATGACACCGAGGAAATGCATTTCATCACTAGATTGATCCAACCCTCGTTAAAGCCAATCTTCCTCATGACTTTTTCAACAAATATCCATTCGACTCTGTCAAAAGCTTTACTCATGTCTAGCTTTACAGCCATGAAGCTGTCACTCCCCCCTCTCTTTTGCTTCAAAAAATGTATAATCTCATACACCACCAAGACATTATCAATGATAAGCCTATCAGCCGTGAATGCACTTTGATATTCTGTAATAATATAAGGAAGGATAGCTTTAAGACGGTTAGCTAGAGTTTTTAAGACAAGCTTATAAACAACATTGTAGAGGCTAATTGGCCTGAAATCAATCATTTTCTTTAGGGATTATTAGTTTTTGGCACAAGGTCAATTTTGGTTCTATTAATATTAGATAAAGACATGCCAGAATTAAGAACATTTAGAACCATGTTTGAGACATAAGTACCTACAATACTCCAGTATTTTTGAAAAAAGAGCTAACATACCGTCAGGACCAAGCGATTTCGTGGGGTGTAGTTGCTTGAGGGTAGAAACCACTTCTTCTCTAGTTAAGGCTCTGGAAAGCTCTATATTCATTTCAGTAGTCACCATGGTTGGGATGGGAGCAATTACATTCTCTGATTGACTTGGGTGGGAGGTGGAGTATATTTCCTCAAAATAGGAAATGGCAGCTTTGGCAATACTGTCCTAATCGCCACACCAATTTCCATCTTTATCCCAGATTCTAAAAATTGTATATTGCTTCCGTCTTTCAGAGGCCCTTGCATGAAAAAAATTGGTATTTTTATCTCCCTCCCTGAGCTAGTGAGCTTTTGAACGTTGACCCCAATAAATTTCTTCACTATCAATGAGATTGTTGATTTCCTTTCTTGCTTGGTTTATTTCTTCACCCAAAGACCCGTCTCTGTCAAGCTAAATCAAGGAACTGAGCTTCTTCCTTATTTCTTGGATTTTCTTTGGGATTTGCCCGAAAGCTATAAAGCTCCAAGCTTTAAGATCAACAGCATAAGCATTAAGAGCAGAAGCAACCCCTTTTGGCGTGCTTAAGTCACTTCCAAAGCACCATGTCGCTTCAATAATTTCCTTACATTGCTCTCTCTTTATCCATATAGCCTCAAAGTGGAACCGTCGAGCACGAGGCTGCTTGGGAGCTTTGGGGTTGGATATAAACAGAACGCAATAGCCTAAGGTAGAATCAACTTGGTGGTGGACTTTGACCTCACCAAATTTGTCAACCCAATCATTTGTAGCAAGCACTCTGTCAAGCTGTAGGTACATCCTTCCAGCTTCTTCTTGCATGTTGCACTAGGTAAAGTTCGGCCCAACATAGCCCAAGTCCTTAAAAGCCACAATAGTTAACCGCGATTCTGAATTTATCCATCTGGCCTTAGGAACGCAATAGCCCACCGGATTTTTCCTCCATGGATAAAATCTCGTTGAAGTTGCAAAACAAATCCATGGAAGTTGATACTGGTCTTTCAGGAAAGTAAGCAAATCCCACAAAAATTGCCTCAAATGAATTTGGGGGTGGCCATAGAAGTCAGTAATTCTCCATTTAAAACTTGAGCTCGTCTCTATGACTATCGCATCAATGTGATGATTGCCAAAGCTTTTGATCTCCAGGTCAGTCTCCCTCGTCCAAAGGAGCGCCAAACCACCACTACGACCACAACTCATGATGAAAAGCCCATTTGCAAACCCAATTCGGTCTCTAATTCTTTCCATACGCTTTGTTTTTACCTTAGTTTCCGAAAGGAAAACTATTTTGGGAGCCCATTGTCGCACAAGATCGTGCAACGCTCGAACTGACCGGGGGTTCCCAAGCCCCTGGTAGTTCCATCCTAACGAATTCATCATTACATCTTTCTATTCTTATAGTCAAACGAACTTTATGTATTTTCTTTTAGAGAAAATGATAAATTTTAGAATTTTAATGTAGTATTAATTGAGTTGTATACTTTTATATATATATATATATATATAAATTTATTGTGAATTCTTAGAATTTGTTGAACATAAGTCTCTTAAAAACAAATTAAGAATAAATTTGAGAGGTAAACCAATTAAAATTATTTGCATTTTCTTTTGCTGTTGAGGGAGATAAACTAGAAGTAAGCTAAATGATTCAGAATTATTGCTGTAAATTACCTAGTTAATTAAATGGCAAAGTCCTACATAGGATAAAAATAATAAGGATGAATGGTTAATATATTTTTGTAAGTCTTGTGACATCAACGTATTTATTTGGTAGTTCCCGAACCTTAAAGGTTAATCGACCACTAATGCGAGCGTATTTATTTAGTTACACTCTTGCTGTGTCATCACATCAAAAAAGCAAGCTCGGAAAGAGTTCGTATCATCTTTCACAGCTCTATCATCACATTGAGTAAGAAAATTATCATTCACATTGCAGTCACATCAAAAAAGCAAGCTTTGACTTTGCTCGGAACGAGTTGGTATCATCTTCCAAATGTCTAGGACCATTTGTATCTACAGCAAATTATCATCACATCAAAAGTAAGCCCGGAAGTATCATCTTCCAAATGTCTAGGACCATTATCATCACATCAAAAGTAAGCCCGGAAGTATCATCTTCCAAATGTCTAGGACCATTTGTATCTATAGCAAATTATCATCATCTTCCAAATGTCTAGGACCATTTGTATCTACAGCAAATTATCATCACATCAAAAGTAAGCCCGGAAGTATCATCTTCCAAATGTCTAGGACCATTTGTATCTACAGAAAATTATCATCACATCAAAAGTGAACGAGTTGGTTAAACTCTTGCTCTGTCAGCAAATTATCATCACATCAAAAGTAAGAAAATTATCATTCATCACATCAAAAGTAAGCCCGGAACGAGTTGGTTAAACTCTTGCCCTGTCAGCAAATTATCATCACATCAAAAGTAAGAAAATTATCATTCACATTGCAAATTATCATCACATCAAAAGCTTTCGCAAACTCATCACATCAAACTTTGCTCGGAACGAGTTGGTTAAACTCTTGCTCTGTCTCTAAGAACCAGCCTCCAGCCAAAATGCAGCCTCCTCTAGTGGGTGAGAATGAATATATCTTTTTAACAATTTTTACTTTTGTTGGTTTCAGCATTTCATACAATTAATTTTCTCTTGGTTACTACAGCGAACGAGCTTAATCCAGAGGTTATACTTGCTGCTCAAATAGTTCTTGGCTTCTTCGTTCTCATAATCACACTCCTTCTCGCTTTTCCCAGGTTTTTAACTAACAACACTGCTATGTTGATACCTACTATGTGTGTTTTAATTTTACATAACTTGGAGCTTCCAATATAAATAAGTTGAAACAAAGTGTGCTTTGCTTCATGCTCTGTTTTTATTGGTTTGTTTGAATTGCGTAGCTCGAATTGTCCGTGGTATGAGGTTTGCATTTTCTTTTTTCATTTTGCAGAATCTATGTTGTGTGGATCTAGTGTGGTTTGTAATGTTCTATGAATAAAGTGATTTTAGTCCAATACTTGTTGGGGGCTTAGGAAAATTGAACCGTTTGTTTTTGCGATTGTTTTCGTGCAAGTCATGCCTTTTTCTTTTTTCTCCAAACTTGCTGAGGTTTATGAATAATAGTGTGGATCCAGGCCTTTCTCTTTTGGCTGGCCAGTTTGGGAAGTTTGAATTTTCATGTGGTTGTGAAAATTTGAACTGGTTTTCTGATTCTTTTCGTGCAAGTCATGCTCTGTTTTTCTTTTTCCTCTTATACTAGTTAAAGTTCATGAATAATGGTGTGGATCTGGTTTTATCAAAAAAAAAAAAAAAAAAAAAAGTTTTGGGGAAATGTTTTGGGCCTCCATAACCAAATCTTCCATTTTGGGCTCATAAACAAAAAGATGTGGATTTGGATGGATTTTGTTGAAGCCCCCAATTAACTTGGATAGTTCACTCTTTTTCATCCTCAATTTTGGGAAATATTACTTAGTTGTTTTCCTAACCGCCAATCAGAGATTATGATTGATGCATACCTAATTGCTCTTTTGTATGATCTGGAACTAGGTTTCCATATTTTGGCTTTCCTCACAAACCAAATAACGGTTGTCTTTTTTGGATAAGTTTGCCTTGTCCATTTGAGCTATTTTTCCCATGTGTCCTATCTCCTTGTACTATAGAGTACTTTCCAAAAGCCAAATTTGGGTATAGCATAAGATTCAAGTCCATAGACTCCATAGTCCAAACCATTTAATTGAACCGAACACATGTAGATCATTCGTCCAAAATTAACCTCTTTGGCGGATGAGAATTGAAGATGTCTGGATTTAATAGGTTGACCAATATTTTAACCCAACTAATAAATTTGTTTTGGGCCAACTAAATTAAAAGTACAAAATTTTTTTTCCCCAAAATATAATCCAAACACTATTCCAATCAATTAATTGCCAATATGATCATAATAATAAAAACCATAGTAAAGAAAAATAATTCTCAAAAAAAATATAGTAAAGGAAAATACATTTTTACATATTTTAGTGTTAGGCATAAATAAACGGCTAGGAACTAGAAAGAAATAAAGGATGACCCTATGGGTTAGCTAAAAAAATAACAAAAGAAAACAATAGTGGGAAAAGAAAACTAGAAATAAGTGATAGTTTTTTTCTTTCACTATCACATTTACCTAACAAAGTTGAATTATTAGAGATTATATAGGATTTCTCATCAAGATTTACTATAAGTGACTCTTAAGGCCTAATTGAGAGAGAGGGGAATGAGATGGGGAAAATGCAAATAATAATAATTTCCTTATAATATTATATATATGTGTGTGTGATTAATAACACATTAATTTATAAATATTATATAGTAAAATTCATTGTAACCTAGCATCACTCGCACGATAAATCTAAGGACAACATTTTTCATGATTTATTTCACAACTCTTACTATGACTTATTGTATAACAAAAGTAGTATTGGTGTATAACAAAAGTGGTATTAGTAATCAAATTGATTGAAAATAATATTATTCTTATCCTAACCAATTATGTCAACAATTACCAGCTGAAATATTATATCCTCAACATTACTCTTTTTATTACATGAACATTAGCAACGTGTGTCAAGATGCTTAAAATTAGAATAGCTTAAAGGGAGTGCTACTTACTCTAAATTGTAGTATTACAAAAGTTTCATACACATGATATACTGATTTTTTTTTTAATGGATAAAAAATGGAATATTATGGGTGGGATAAAGGATTCTCATTCACATTGATATTATGAAAGTTTCATTAATCAATTTAATATATATTGATTGGAACTTTGGTCATAAATGGTATCATTGATCAATTACGATTTCTTTTGGGCCATTTTGATGAGGAATGTGGGCAAACCCACTATTGCCGATTCGAATAACTCTCTAGAGACGAGAGACTAACATTTAAGAGTACCAAACAATTTTCAACTTTTATTTTTTACTAGTATTATGTCCGTGCAATGCACGGCTTAATAAAAAATATTTTGATAATATAATTAAATTTGATAACAAATAGAATGAAAAAATAATTAATTCAAAATTTAAGATTAAAAAATAAATTGTACTTGTACAATTAAAAGAATATAACAAATAATTGTAAAGTACGAAATAAAAATAATGAAACACCCAAAAACTCTATGTATAAACAAAAAGAAGATGATATGAATAAAAAGAAGTAGTTTTAGTGAAACTCATATATATATATATATATATATATATTACTTTATTATTAGGAAAAAGATGACATAAGATGCAAATTTATCCACCAAAAAAAAAAAAAAAACAAAACAAAACAAAAAAAACAAAAACGTAGGAAAAAAAAATGCAAGTTCTATCTTTTTTTTCCTTTTATGTTTTTTAAAGAAAAGTAGGAAAAAAAAATGCAAATTCGATCTAGTTTTTCTTTTATGTTTTTTTATCTCTCTTTTTTTATTTAAATTCTATCCTTAGATAATTCTATTCTATTGATTTTAGGCTTTGTTAATAACATTTTAGATAGACACAACTATTATAGTTGTAATTAAAATACTAATTTCTTTCATTACTTGATTTGTCATATTTATCCAAAAAATATGTATATATCTATTCTTAAAATCTAAAATTTATTAAAATTTCTACAATTTGGTGAAGCCATGTGGTGTAGCCACGTGGCTTCACCAAATTGTTTGAGTTATCAAAAAGATCTAAAGGGCCCAATTTTGCCGCCATCGTCAAGAAACACGATGTGGGAAAAGTCTTCCACATCAAAACCCTGCAATGCAGAGTCACCACACAATTATTATTATTATTTTTTTTTTTTTGCGAAAACGTTACCACACAATTATTAATCATTAATTTTTATAATAATATTTTATCATAAGCTCTACCATGATTTATTGCTTTTTATCTTTTTAATTTTTCAATATTTATCTTTCTATTTTTTTTTAACTTGGTAACTGTTAAATTTGATTTCAATTTCGATTTGATTGTATGGTACGAATCTCAATTTCTGTTTACTATATATTAACTATTGGATCTAGCCCAAATCCAAATGCAAACAATTTTAAGAAATCCAACGACTTCTAATAACATCACACACCCATCAAAGAATGTAAGAAAATAAATCAAATAATCAAGTAATAATTTAAAAATAATACTTTTAAATTTTTTACTTTATTAGTAGGAAAAAAAATGATGCAGGATAAATGTTTATCCAAAAAAAAAAACCCCTAACGTAAGCTAGTAAAATTGTTACTTTATAAAATTTAAAAAAAAATAAAAAGAAGAAGAAGACGTTCATTAGAACACTTATTATTACTTTATCTAAAGAAGTTGATAAAGATCAACAACTTTTTGTTTTGACCTAAAATCTTAAATTCATTTCTCTATTGAAAAATCTAAAAATCTAAAAAAATTTCAGTAATTTGGTGAAGCCACTTGGTGTAATCACAGCGTTTAAGCCCAACTTTTATTATATATAATATGATCTTTAAATTTCACTTTAGTTCATATTTTTTAAAAATTATTCCAAAAGCTACTGATTTACCTATGATGGATGGAAAATGTTGATATCATCAGCATAATTTTTACCATGTCATGTGCTTCACGTCATTGAAGTAGCTTTGATTTAATGAATTCTTGTTTCTACATTAACATTTTAGTATTTTACATCTATCAAATGTCGTAAAGGATCTTTTTCATACATATTTAATTATAATCATGATTCTGAAACAAAAACCAAAAGTTAGAAACCAAATATACAATTGAACCAACAATTTTTAACAAAAATTATCCAAAAGCTGACAAATTCCAATCAAACCATTTCTTTTTTCAGTAATAGTTGGAAAAAAGTTGGTGCCAAAATTGATAATTAAAATAACATCCATAGTAAATACTTTTTTAAGTATTTTTAATGTCTGGCAAAAATAAACAACTAGAAAAAAAAAAAGAAAAAGAAAAAAGAAAGATGGTGGGAAGTTATGCCCTATTGAAAAAATGAATAAATGATGGACTTACAACGTGGTTTTTCTACTGTCACTATCACCGCTTTACTAAACCAAATTGAATTATTAAGAAAGGATATCACATCCATAATGCAATAGACATTTTTCTTCTATGCAAAGTGTAAAATGGAAAGAAAGTCTTTATGGGACTGTTGTCTAATATGAGACTAATTCTCAACAAAGTTTAGGGTATGGATGTGGAAAGGAAAGGGAAGGAGATGAGGGTGAAAATCTTTGTTCCTTTATTCATAATTTTTTAAAGTAATGGAGGAATAATTTGAAGGTATTTTAAGAATAGGATTTTTTTTCTTCAATGTTTTTTTAAGTAAAGGATTTAATAAAATTTAATGTATTTTCCTTTTTCTTATATATTATCCTCTCATCTCATTTTCACTTTACAATCGAACAAAGATAGAGTCTTGAATGGTATCTGAACAAAGTTTTCATCGGATAAGGAAGGAATCATATGAAAGGAAAGGAAAATAAACCTAATTTTTCATCAGTTTTTTGTTTGAATTATTAAAATGATACTAGTATGTAACCCATGCAAACGCATGAATGCATTTAAAATTAAACACAATTTTTATTATAAAAATATAAATAATTAGTTAAATTATTAAAAAAAATAGCATGTGACACATGCATTAATGCATATGTATAGATACATTTAAAATTAAACACAATTTTTATCATAAAAATATAAATAATGAGTCATGTGGTGATTTTTGTATGTGGTGATTTTTATTGAGTATATGTGATTGAATTTTTTTAAAATTTTTTTATAATTCATTAATATTAGATTCTTAGTATTTTGCACGCATTAATTTACTGGGTACAAAGATTAAAAAACTTAACTAGACACATGACACAAACCTAAATGGATAATTATGGTGTGATCTCCACATAAATTTAGACACGTAGCTCAAAATTGGATTCAAATTTTAAGTTCTAATTGAACTTTCTCTAAACTTTTCCTATTAATATATATATATATATATATATATATATATATATGCTAGGTCTATATGTTTAAGTGTAGTCAAATTGTACCAAATTGTGTGCCTAATTGTGAGTTTTGATGCTTAAAATAGTGATTGAAGACTAAGTTGAAGCCACAATTCAAGAATAGCTCAAGAAAAGTGAAGTTTTAGTGACCTTGACTCCACTTGACTCTAGCCTAGATTCCACTCGATTGATCGAGTCTTGAATGAAGTGTCTATATTCCCTTAACTTAATCTTGATATATCAAGATTACGAAAATCAGTAACACAAAAAGCCCAATAACTTGTTAGTTTCAAGCTCAATTCAAGCCCTACTTGTTCGATATAAAATGGACATTATAAGTCATCTCAAGAGAGCATTAATTGTTAGAGAGAGAGAGAGAGAGAGAGAGAGAGAGAGAGAGGAAAAACCCTCCATTTATGTGGCTATGGTTGTGTAACCAAATTCTCTCAAATTCACCACACTGGAGAATTCCCATTGATTTGAAGGTCATCATTTAGGTTGTATTTCTACAATCAATGACACAATATCGCTAATTTACTAAACCAAATTGAATAATTAGAGAAGAGATGAGTACGAAAATTGAATTCCCCTATTCAACATTTTTTAAGGAGAGAGGGAATTTTTGAGGGGGATTTGAAGGGAGTTAACACCTCCAAAACCCACCTTATTTTTAATTCCCCCAATTTGAGGGATTTTCAAAGAAAATGTTTTATTTTAATAAAATTTAATGTATTTTCCATTTTCTCTTTAACATTTTCAAGTATAGAATTTAATATTAAAATATTGCACATTTGCCCTTTTCTTATATATATATATATATATATATATATATAATAATAATAATAATAATAATAATAATAATAGGTGAAGCAGAGAGAAACTCAAGTAGAATTCCAAATTAGAGTTTCAATTTTTTGCCATGTGTCTAGATTTGGATTCTCAATTTTACGTCACTTGTCATAACTAAAACTTAAAAAAAAAAAATTAATTAGATTATAAATTGGACTCCAATTTTGTGTTATGTACCTTATCTAAATTTTTAAATTTTTGTGCCCAAATAAATGATGCATTAACATTTAACACGGAAGCCAAGAAAATCGTAATGATAATGCTACTTGGCCTAAGCAAGAACATCTCACCTGCACACTTTTATGGGTAAACCCAATAGATTTTGGAGCTCCTCTAATCTCACTACCAGAACCAAGGAGTCCAACGAGAAAGATTATAAAAGTAAAACATTATCTCCTCCTAATGCCTTATCGTCATCACATGTCTCCTCCTTCTCTTTCAACCTCTACCAACTAGATCCACGCACTACCCTTTCCTCCTCCTTTCGGATTTGTAAGAGTAAGGTCAGGTTCAAACACAATGTTCAATCCCACTCTTCCTTGCTTCACACTCTCATACATTACTGCTTCATTAGCGTCTCCAAGAAAATTCCAAGCTCAATGATCAGTTTTTGTCGTTAAGCCGATGAAGTTGCCTTCATCTTGGACTGCTTATGCTGCGTGTATTAAGTTGAAGTTCATTTTTAGAATTCAAATTGAATCAAATTAATTTCTAATTGTAGTTTAATTTTGTGTTGTGTCCAATTTGATTTTTAAATATTGGTGTTAAGTTACCTCTATTCATAATGCTTAATGTGGAAACTGAATCTACCATGATGAACATCTTATCATCACAATTGTTAATATTTTCATGCGTAAGCACGGACTACATGCTAGCTAATTATAAATTATAATCTCCCCTCATTTTCAATTTACAACCAAACAAAAAAATAGGGTCTTTAGGAGGCACCTGAACAAAGGAGAGGGATATTTACACTAATATCTATCTCTCTCATTTCCTATCCCTCAGTCCCTCCCCCTCTTATCCCCTCCCCTTCCAAACTTTCAAATTTAATCTCTTACTTTTTTATTGAGAAAAGAATTATATATATGAAAGGTAGATAAAATATCTTGTTTGGTTTATAAGACACAGTGTAGTAGTGGTACACATGTGTCTTGAGTTCAAGCTTATAAGGCACATGTGGAAGGCGTCTCTCCCCGATGTGAGATTGAGTAAATCCTTGAGGATAGGCACAACATCGGTTCCAACGAGGACAGTTCCTTCTAATTGGGGTCAGGGACAAAAAACCCTCCCACATATATATATATATATATATATATATATATATATATATAATGAGAAACCATTATATATTTTAGGAAATATATGGTTTAAAAAAAGGGTAAGCAAATAGCATGTATAATTTGAAACACTTCTAAAAAAAATGTATGTGTAATTGAACCATATAATTGTGATTGTTTTTTATTGTACTCGTGCATATGCATGTAACTACACACTAATATATATTGAAAATCCAATTAAATTTCTAATTAGATTTCAATTACAGTTTAATTTTGGGCCACATGTCCCATCTTTTTTTTTTTTTTGGTACCAAGTGAGTTATTTTAGTATAGAAAATGAGGAGTTCAATATAAATAAACCATAAAAAAAACCCTAATCATATATCTAGCTTTATATATAAAATTAGAGAAAGAGAGAGTTTGAATGATTTTATATTTATGGGCCATTTTTTGTGTAACTAGAAAAGTACAGTCTCCTCTTTTTGGCTGCTTATGTTTTCGGTCAAAAAAAGAAAAGTACAGTCTCATGTAATGTTGGTATTGCACAATATGAGAATAGTACCATTAAATGTGAGAAAAAAAAAAAAAGAAACCACCAAATGTGACAAAAATACAGTCACATGTGATGTTGATACGGCATAATGTGAGAAAGGTACCATCAAGTGTGAGAAAAAATAAAGGAACTACCAAATGTAACAACAGTACAGTTACATGTGTGTTGGTATTGCACAATATAAGGATGGTACCATCAAATGTGAGAAAAAATAATGGAACTATCGAATGTGACAAAAGTACTGTTACATGTGATGTTGGTACTGCACAATGTGAGGATGGTACCATCAAATGTGAAAAAAAATAAGAGAACCATTAAATGTAACAAAAGTACAGTCACATGTGATGTTGGTATTGCACAATATGAGAATGGTACTATTGAATGTGAGAAAAAAAAAAGGAACTACCAAATGTGACAAAAGTACAGTCACATGTGATGTTAGTACTACATAATATGAGAATGGTACTATCAAATATAATATTTTGATAACTTAGTATAGCAAATTGCCTACTAGCGAGTACCGTACACCCAAAAAAAAAAAAAAAAAACCTTAATTACCTTAATTGATACGTTTAGTTCAATCAAACATAAAATATCAGTCCTCAACCAAAAAAAAAAAAAAAACATAAAATATCAGTACATGCTGACGCAGTACGTGGGGTGCTAGAAGGGGACCAAATGACCAATAGCTTATAAAGTGTTTTTTTTTTTTTTTTTTTTTTTTTGGGTTAAGAATAGCTTGTAAAGTTAGGATTGTTATTGACAAATTGTTTTATATTTAAATTTAATAATAGTGTTTCTTTATTGTTTTATATTTTATTGAGTTATAAAATAAAGCCATTTTTATAGACTTGTTTATTAATTATATATTTATATTTGATAATAATAATTTAACACAAATTCATTTCAATTGTTTGGTTTTTTATTTTTGTCAACATAATTTAGACGTAATATGACTAGATTATTAAATTAAAATTTTTGTTTTCAAAGTTTAAGTAATTTATGAGAAGCCATCCACAACTGATGTAGATTTGAAAAATAAAACAAGTTAAATATTTAGTGATAACTGTTCAAAGTATGAGTAATTTATGAGAAATATCCCGTTAATGAATCCAATGAAATTAATTAAAGTATCTCAAAGCTGGTCAACATCATCATAACAGTTTTAGATGCAATCTCAAAGCTGGTCAATATCAACATAGAAGTGCTTTTAGGTTTAGATGCAATCTCATCCGATATTATACCTACCTCTGTCAGCAACCAGCTGACAAGTGACGCGGACTACCGCTTGAAGATGATTAGTTTTCGTGAAATAAATTGGCCTTTTGTTGCTGCTACTAAACAACAGTTTTTAATGTTTAAACAACATTATATGTATTTTCACACTTTTTTATTAACACATATTTCTAAAAAGTACAAACATCATTACTAGAATAACATTACTAAACGGGCCCTGATGTTGGGAGATTCATTTGGCAATGTTTTGTGATTTTTTGAAGGACCGTCAGACCGTGCCCAATTTTGAAAACCGAACAGTTTGACCGAGGTTCAAAAGGTTCACTGAAAAATTAAAATTTTCAGTTTTGGTAGTTTAAAAAACTAAAATGGTAAACAGTTTTAGGTGTCACAGTTCGACCGGCCAATCCGATCTAAATTTCAAAACCATGTTAGTTGTTTTTTTTTAGAGGAAACGATATTAGACTTTATTAATACAAAATCATGTTATACAATGGGAAAGAGAAAGAGGGACATTCTTTTAACCAAATAATGACCTCATTCTCTTTTGCAACACTAGCCAAAGCTAAAGCAGCACGATTACATCGTAAAAAAATACTAAGAAAGAAAGAAATAAATCAAAACTATCACACAGAAATATAATGTCTCCAAAAATCCATACTACTGCCAGAGAACAAATCCACTCTTCAAAGCTTTCGGATGCCCATAAAACCAGTAAGGCGCCAAGCAACACCGAGCTCTTGATTTACTAAGTATTCAGTGTAATGTGGATTTTTTTTTTCTTTATCTTTTTTTTTTTTTTTCTTTTTGTTTTTCTTTTATTTATTTATTTATTTATCTTTCTTTGGGAAACTTGGGGATGTTCTTCTATTGCTAAACAATGAACTCTGTCACTGCTTCTAGGATCCCAAGCCCATGGTAGTTAATGCTAAGAATCTTCATGTTGGCAAATGGGATGAGGAATTACCTCCAACAGCTTTTTGAGAGACTAAAACTATCTGAGCAGATAGCTTGTTTTTTAGTATTTGAAGGATCCAAGGATAGTGAGGAAGATGAAGAGCGTTTCCCCGAATGTTGAAACTTAGACAAATCTCAAGAGAAGTCTGAGACTTGGAACTGTGTAGAATACGCTTCCATGATCTCAAAGACAATTCTTTTTTGCCCGGTATATCCTCATCAAAATTGGAAATACACTCCTCCGTATCTGACTTTAAGCTTTCCTCATTTGAATTTTCATTAGCCACATTTGCCAGCGTACTCCCCTTAATCACAGTTGGACCAACGTTTGGTATATTAGCGTCAACGGCTGCTCCAGCCTCCATGTTTTGAGATGGATCCTTATCTGACTTCCCATCATTTACCAGAGTCCTAGTCGAAATACAGACCCTAGCAAATTTTTCTTCTTTTGAAACTTCCGAATTAGATTAAATACTTACCTGTTGATTTCTTGGAGATTTTGATTTCGACAAAGAAGGAAATTCCTTATTCTTTGGAGTTACAGATTCGGGTACACCACCATCACATTCAAAACTTGAAAATTGAATAGGATCAAGAAATTTCGGCTTACTCAGATCTCTTAGTTGTCTCGGCTTCTCTGGTAGTTGCTTAGCTGTATCCGTATCAGCTTCACTGGTCGTCGGCAGCGGTGGTGGCTGAAGGTTAATGATGGGTTGCCCAGTTCCTTCCTCCTCCATCAATAACTTGATTTTCCTCTACATCAACATCACTAATTCTGGACTGGCTGGGGCTTCTCTTTCTCTGTTTTATTTTTGGAGCAATCACACGCATCCATGGGCCAAATTGAAGTTCATCCTCATCCATTGACAGACAGCCCTTATGTACCTTACAACACTCCCAATCCTGATGACCAAGTATGCCGCACCTATAACAAAAGGTAGGCAACCTTTCATACTTAAAAAACACCCAAACCTTCTCCGCTCCTTCAATTGGAATGTCAACCCGAATCCTAAGAAAAGGACCCCAAGCCAATCCATTCTTCGGGGCATCAACCAGAATTGGAACACCAATCTCATTAGCAATCCGGGTACCAACACAAGAATTCATACTTTTAATGGGGATATTGAAGACCCGAATCCAAAAAAGGGAGTGTTGGAAGGAAACATCACCCGGACTGAGATCACCTTTAAATTGCTTCAATAAAATCAATCTCCTATCAAAAGACCAAGGACTTCTGTCTAGAACCTCCACCATGTCCTCCTTATGTGTAAAAATAGCCAAAAAAAGGTTGTTTCCAACCTCTTTAATAGTAACACCGTGCAAACCACACCATAGTTTCTGAATGGCGGATTTGAAAGCTTCCTTGTTGAATTCCTTACTTGCTTGTAACTTGAACAAAATACTGAATTTTGTACGTTGTTGGAGTCTGATACCTCCGGGAGCTAACTGCCAAAATTCCTTGTTCCTCTTCCGATAGGCTAAATTTTTTCCACTTCTCTTCCAAGGCCGCATCCATTAATAATGAGAGAAGTATCAAAGAAAAAAGAGCAAAAAATACAAGAAAGGAAAGAAAAAAGAAATCTCCTACTACGGTCAAAGAAGCAGACCAAAGAGGTTTGAATCTTAAGTTGAGCAACGTTAGTTGGGTCTTTTTACTTCCCTAGACCACAGAAAGTCTTGGAGAGAAAATTTTCAAGGACTGTTCAAAACCGTGATAGTTGTCATCCCTAGATTGTTTATATATTATTATATTTGGACCATAAGCTGTTTTATTTATTTATTTTTTTTCTTTTTAACAACATAATTGATAATTCTTTCAAAAGTTTCTATAATTTCGACCAAAAGAATTCCGCTAACACTGTCTTCCCATGGTAGACAAACATATTATATATTATAAAATTTTCTAGATCTATCACGTAAGTCTACAAGGTTAATACCGTTAATTTAGAAAATGATCAAAACTAATAACTTTTAATGCAGTATTATTAAAATCATATATCGTTATTCGTTAGTACTAACTATGGAGTGTTATTTTGAGTAAGTTACCAAAAAAAAAAAAAAATTCTTTGAAATTTAGAGAAATATGACACACTACCCAGAAATTTAAGGGAAATAATTCTCCCTTGAATCCCTTCTTATTTGAAAGAAAGCCACATAGTAGTCATTCTATTAACAACAGTAACAAAATATTTCAAAATTTGAAAAGATTCTATTGATCAAGTCTTAATAATGGTTAGTGAAACTTTTTGAGTTAAATATTATTACTGTTCATTATCTCCAAACTTCTATAAAAAAAAAATAATTAAAAAAAAAAAACACTTGTTGATGTTTATGAATAATAATGCGGACCTGGGCTTTTTTTTTTCTTTCTATTGGCCCGTTAGGAATTTTCATATGTGGAAATTAATTTGGGCCTCCAAAACCAAATCTTCAGTTTTTGGGCTCACAAAATGAATGTAGATTTGAATGGATATTTTTTAAAAGGCCCGAACCAAGATCACTTTTCATCATCTTTTTTGGGAAAATGTTTTCAGTTGTTTTCTTAATTTCCAATCAGAGATTATGATTATGATTATGATTCAGTGGCTATGTATTTATTTAATTTACTGTGAACTCTCAGAATTTGTTGTGCATAAATCTCTTAAAAGAATATAAGAAGAATTTTGACAAATAGACCAATTATAATCATTTGCATTTTCTTTTTCCGTGGAGGGAGATAAACTTGAAGCAAGCTAAGTAGTTCACAAATACCACTTTAAAGGAGCAAAGCACACTCTTGAATTGATTTAAAATATTATACATGATATTTAATAGATATATGAGTATACAAAAGTATATATTACAAATATTCATATGTAATTTTTGTTTAACAATAAATAAAATTACTCTGTCAACATAATTCTGAAATTCTACTGTATGTGCATATATAATTATAAAGTCATAAGTAAGCTATCTAGTTAGTTATAAGATAAAGTTTCACATATGATAAAGTAAGAGTGAATGGTTAATATATTGTTGTTATACTAGAATGGTTTTGTAAATTATGTGGCTTTACCTGATCATTTTCTATATGTGACTGGAAGTGATGCACTGGGTTGTATTGTTCCAGTTTAGTTCCAATAAAGCTTGGTTTCTTGTCACCAAAAAAAAAAAAAAAAAAAAAAAAACTTAGTTAGAAATACCATATATATTTTCCCACGGCTTGATTATAAGAACAATCAAAATGGAATCAAGTTGAAATCCTGTTTTAAAAAATCTGCCTCAAAACAAAATCGAAACAATGAGGTCCTGAGGGCTAAGAGTATGAAATGACGAAAGTCAACAAAAGTAGGGAATTCATGGCCAAAATTCAATCTATTAGAACATTCAAAACTCGGTTGTTTTTTGTTTTTTTGTTAAGAAAAAAAATGGTTAGAGGGGGATTGGGAGCGGCAATTTTTTGTTAAGAAAACTCTGTAGACTCTAGTTATTTTATTTTATTTTATTTTTTTCTTT
The DNA here is from genome assembly GCA_033629205.1 of Lithocarpus polystachyus. Classification (NCBI taxonomy): domain Eukaryota; kingdom Viridiplantae; phylum Streptophyta; class Magnoliopsida; order Fagales; family Fagaceae; genus Lithocarpus; species Lithocarpus polystachyus. The sequence continues at coordinate 2,757,438 of CM066166.1, forward strand.
GGGTTAAGATAAAAATGGTAAGAGGGGGGCGGCCATTTTTAGTTGAGAAAAACCTGTAGAACATAAAAAGTAGAAATCGAGCATTAAGGGCATCTTCCCTCCCTCCATATAGAGCATACGAACACACCACACAAGTATGCTCAAAACAGTGGTTTGCCTTGTTGATTTGGCATCTACACTTGTCTTCATGTGGTACAATATAATACAAGTTCTAAAGTGCTGGGAGAGGCGGATATAATATGTGTGGGCTATAAAAGTATAAATATAGCATCCAATCCAAAATATTGGGTTTAACCAAAAACAAGACCAGATAAGTAGCCCAAAAGCTTATCAGGTCTCGCAATTCTTTTTAATCCAACTATAATATTTATTTTTGGTTTGGTTCTTCCAGTGCATATTGATTTGTTCTGTATCTTTTTATGATAAGAAATGTGGGCAAACCCACTATCACCTTTTTTTTTTTTTTTTTTGGGGGGGGGGGGGGGGAATCCACTACCACCATTTCGAATGTCTCCCGAGGCTATCATTTGAAAGTAGCAAACAAATAATCACTTTTATTTTTGCTATATTTTTAAAATTATATCAAAAGCTATTTACTGACATTATTATGAATGAAAAATGTTGATATGGAAAACATAATTTATACCACGTCATGGGTTTCACGTCATTGAAATAGTCTTGATTTTGGAATTCCATTTTCTACATTTAAATTTTACGTCCATCAGAAAAAATTGAACCAACAATTTTTAACAAAATGAACCAAAAGCTAACAAATTCCAATCGAGTAATTGCCATTTTATTTTTCTTTGTAGTAATAGTTAGAAAAAGTAATTTCCATTGATCATTGAAATCACATCCATGATGAAATACTTTTTACGTTTTTTAGTGTCATCCAAAAATAAACAACCAAAAAGAAACTGATGGTGGGAAGCTATGGAGAACTAGGAAAGGATGGTCTATTCTCCTTCATACAATCTAGTTATTCTTGAAGTGAACTCCTCGCTATCGGGGCAGAAACACTAGTAAGTTCGAGGCTTGCATAGTTGCATTATACCGAAAGGGAAACCTACAGATAAGAGCCATAACAAAAGCAACTCAGATGCAGCATTTCTACTATTAATGACTCAATACCACTTGTAGGGATAAGGGGCCCAAGAATATATGTTAGGCCTTGGGTTTTGTCTGAGGACGCTTAGTGATCCGAGGACAGATGAACAGTAATGAAGATGTAAGACTCAGAACTCCAAGAGGAAACTACGACTGAGAAGGCCGGGGAAAGTAGGTCGAGGAGGAGTATCTCCTCAGCTAAGCGAGGCAGAGGTCAAAAGGTGTGTTCTGTCATCCAGAGTAACATTCCAAGAAATTCTATTGATAAGAATATGCATCATGAACATACGGGATAAATGGGAGCTATGAAATATTTAAGAGAAAGCTGCTACCATTGCATTGAATACTTTGTAGCTAACTCTCTGTCCACATTAATGAAGAAGTGATATCTGAACAGTACTTTTCAGCTTTACAGCTACTCCTAAAGACTTCAGGAAGGTGCTGATGGGACAATGATCAACACTAGCAATCTAATGTACACGTGGAGGGTGAAGATGAAAGAAAGAAGAGAGTATAAAATAGAAAGAACACCCAGATGGAGAAGGATCGAATCGAAAGAGAAAAACACTGTAGCAACAAGAGCTGTACTTATAATCAAATTCAAAGGAAATATAAGAAATATATACAAGAACCAACCTTCTCGGATTGTGTCGAGAACGATTTTCTTTAGATAAAACTTGTTCATCTTTATTTTCTTGTCATCTTAACTCAATATAATTGCTATCCAATTCATTAGAGTCTAATTCTCTAACCCACTCTATACATTGTATAGGACTTTTTGGGCCTAAATCCATCCATCCCTTGGGCTTGGAACCCCAAATTGCAACCCTACATCACTGATTTGATAAACCAAATGGAGAGAGGGAATACTTGTTCATCTTTATTCACAATTTTTTAAAGGAGAAGGGAACACTTTGAGGGGGGATTTGAAGGGAGTTAATCCCTCCAAAACTTGCCTTTTTTTTAATTTCCTCAATTTGAGGGAATTTAGAAGAAAATAGTTTATTTTAATGTATTTTTCACTTTCTCAATAATATTTTTAAGTATAGGATCTAATAAAAAAAATTTGAACATTTGCCATTTTCTAATTAATTATCATCTCCCCTCGTTTTCATTTTACAACCAAATAAAAAAACCTTGGTCCTATCCCTGATCAAAGGAGATGGATATTTACACTAATATTTATTTCTCTCCTCTCCTATCCCTCGGTCCCACCCCTCTTATCCCCTCTCCCTCCAAACTTTCAAATTTAAGCTCTTACTTTTTTCTTTTTTCTTTTTTCTTTTTTTTTTTTATCGAGAAAGGAATTATATATATGAAAGGTAGGGAAAAGAAACCTAATTTTTCAACTATTTTGTTTTGATTATTAAAATGATATGAGAGAAAGGCTCACTAGTGGATTCACGGACCCAAAATTTTGATTTTGTTTCTTTATTTTATATACATATTGAAGAATTTAATATTTGGGCATCAAAAATTTGAGCCCCCCAAAAAATGGAATTAATCCAGTGAAGAAAAAAATTGGTAGATGAGTATTTATATATTCTTTTTTAGATATTATTTTTGCACATATTCAAGGTAAACTAAACAATATTTATATACTAATTAAAGTTTAGGAAGATTACCCGATGATATTCATGAAAATGAAGAAAAGTACATAGAGAAGAAGAATATATGAAAATGATGAATTATATATGTGTGTGTGTGTGTGTGTGTGTGTGTGTGTGTGTGTGTGTGTGTGCCGGGGGGGAGGGGAAGCAAGAAATTAACCAGTGCTTAATTACTTGCTTAAGAACATAATTAATTTGGATTATGAGGTTAAATCAATCCACAATGGAAAATTTGAATAAGAAACCAAAGACTGTTATATTCTTTTAAAAGTATGTAAAAAAGCTTTTATTCATATAATAGTTCTTTGTTACAATTCTCACTCTATGTATTTCTCTCTTTTTATTTTTTTGCGTGTCCCCTCTTTCTTCTCTCTTCCCTTTTAATTATATGAGTCATCTCCTTCTTTTTCACGTTTTGTATTCGTCTACCTGAAGAATTTCTGATCTTATCTGGCTCTTCTTTCTTGGTTTTTCATCATGAACAGAGCTTTTTAGGACTTCTTCTTACTGTTTCAACGTTCAACGAGATAACTTCTCATCTTATCTGACTCTTCTTTTCTGGTTATTTATCATGAATGAAGACTTTTGGGGCCTTTTTTTACTGTTTAGGCTTGTCCTTCTGCATTAAATGTGATGATGCCAGGCAAGTGACCTTCATTAATGCAAGGGTTGTTGTGGAATCATCTAAAAATCTCAAAAAGCTACCTCAGAGAGGCTTAGGCCCTGTTTGGATGGTGAGTGAGTGATATTCCATCACTCATCACTCATATCTCATCATTTTAAACTCATCACCCAATAACTCAGTAGGCATGGCTAGGCTGAGGGTTCAGAAGTGTGAGGAGTGCTTGGATTTGGGAATGGAGAGTTTCTGTGGGTTGCATTTTGGTGTGAAGGAAAAAGCCGTTGGTGGGAAGAGTGAAAAGAGAGCCGGGTTTGATAACACTTTGCCCGTGGGCTCCTCAGTTGTGTGTATTTACAAAAGTGCCACTATTACTCAGTTTCCATAACTCAAAAATACCAAAAACTTGTTTTCAGTTTCCATAACTCATTACTCACTTTGGTGAGAATTCAGTGATGAAAACAAAATCTAAAAACACATCCAAACAAGTTGATGCTCTGTAGGACCCACTATTTTTCAATGATGAGTGATAAAAACATAGAAATCCAAACAACCCCTTATCTTTTCTAGGATCAATTTTTGTAGCCCAGCCATGACCTCGACATTTGGTTTGGAAATGTATTAGGCCTAACTAATGATCCGAGGTTTTATGTTCATTATAAAAATGGGTTGTTCAATGCTAGATTTATCTATATTGTTTAGGACAATACTTAAATTGGGCCCAAAATTTATCCTATTATAATAAGGCTCAAAGTTTGCTGCTATACTGTGCATTGTGAAGGCACCTTGTCTCAGTGTGAATACCCTGTTATCAGGTCTAAGGTTAGATCCAATTGTTTGGAGATAAAGGTAATTAGGTTTTAATTGAGTTTTCTTACCAGGTAGCTAAGATGATAAATAAATTGTTTAGAAGTAACTCAACCTCCAGTTTAGCTAGTAGATCCACATCACTTCCAGAAATTCCACAAGAATCTGGAATCATTCATAGTGAAGAATATGAGTTGTCTGATGTTGACCTTAAGTTAGGAGATTGGAACCTCCCTAAAGTAACCACAAAAGAATTCTATAAGTTTTCATGGAACTTGAAAGCCTTCAAGACAGATTACAATGTTAGGACCATAGAATAGGTTTACGGGATTAACAAGGAGTACGGGACGTGCTACTTGTTCAATCCAGTCCAGATAAAAGCCCACATAAAGAAAGGACACCATTTCCTACACATAGGATTAGTCCAGGTTGGAGTCAAAGCACTCATCAGACCTTTAAACCACCACCCAATCTCTTACGAGATAGACCTGCATCCCAAGCCAGCTCCTTTAGAACCCTTGTACCATTCCCAAGATCTAGAAGAGACCTAAGTGCAGATTTTCAAGGAGTAAAAAATAGATCCTAGGTTAGTACACCTTGTTATACAGCCAAACAGGACTCTGTTGTTGATCAAGATGACGACAACAGTCAGAATGTAGGATCACCTTCAGGAACTGATATGGAAGACCCATATCAAGATGATGGTATTAAAGATTATGATCTTAAGGTTTTGAGAAAAGACTTTAAGCCAGATATGAAGTTTTTAGAAGAAGAATATATATATATATATATATATATATATATATATATATATATTGTAGTATATATTTTGTAGTATAGAAAGATCACCCACACGTAACTATAATATAAAAGAAATGCTACGTCCACAACATTTCTCACAACATTCCCACAACAAATCCTAGTTGGCAGGTTGTTACAGGTTTTAAATTTAAATCTAACACTGAAATTACTTTCTTACCCACTAGTAATAGCAAATAACAACTTGCCAACTAAGATTTGTTGTGAGAATGTTGTGAGAAATGTTGTGGACGTAGCATTTCTCATAATATAAAGTGTAAACATTTTTCTCTCTTTTTTATTCCTGGCCTTAATTTATTGTATTGGGATGGCACAAATTGTTTGACAACAATTATTTCCAGGAAATGGCATCCCGTGAAAGGTGCTTTTTTCCATAGGACTTTGGCAATTTTGACAACACCGCAACAGTCAACAGGTTTATTTTACAAAAGGGAGTGGTTGATCGAAATATTCACGGAGCTAGTATAAGGAAAGGAATACTGAGTTTTTTGCTCTACGCTTCAATGTTGGGTACAAACCAAGTGACATCACTATACTCGTTAAATAACAAAAACCTCCTAAATCACGAACTTTTTTTAATATATATATATATATATATTTTATAAATGAAGTATTTAAATTTTTTTAAGTATCTAATTATTCTCAAGGGTGTAGATAGTCTCTCCGTCCCATATACACCAAATTATTACAGAGATGAATCTCTTGAATATAGCCCCAAGATTAGTGGCGGAGTCAGGGATTTGTCTTTCGGGGGGCCGAGTAAAAAATGTGATAATTAAATTGTTGGAGATTTAGAAAAATCTCTCCAAGTTCCACCATTAACGATCCAAAATGATGTTTTCAGGTTCCACCATTAACTATCCAGAAGGATGCTCTTTGAGTTCAACCCATGGAGATTTAGAAGTACGCTTATTGAAAGTTGAAGTTTTACTATTAGAACCCAAAACGAAAAGTGTATTATTTTCTAAATCTACTCTTATATCTTATTATATAATATAAATAAATAATTTATTTTTATTTATTATTACATTACATTATGTTATTTCTATATGACACTTATAGAGGAGCTGGCCATCATTTGGTTTTTTTTTTTTTTAAATCTACCTTTGATTCAAAAAAGGAAAAGGAAAAAAAAATCTACTGTTCAACACAAATATCACTACTGTGACTTTTTTTTTTTTTTGGGGAGAAAAATCACTGCTGAGACTTGATTTTAAAACATATAAATAAATAAATAAATATACTAGTTGATAAAAGAAAGAAAAAAAAACTTAAAGTAGAAGGGTAAAAAAGCCATTTGAGAAAATAAAGAAAACACGTTGAAGGAAAAGAAAAAAAAAAAAAAAAAAGCCATGTTTAGTAGATTATTTTAAACACACATTTTCAGTTTTTAAATAACATTACACATATTTTTATACATTTTTTTATCCACACGTATTTTAAAAAATTACAAACAATATTACAAAAACTTCTCTACCAAACAGGCTCTCATGCAGCTGTTTCCTCCTCATATTCTCTCGTAAAATCAGGGAGAGAGAAAAACCCCACGTGTCAGTCACACATTTACGGAAATTCAAGGGGAATCAACATGGCAGAGGCTGGAAGCCGTTACCACGTGGCAGCCACTCATAGCTAGTTAGCTTATCCTGATTCATTTTTCTGTCTTTCTCTCTCTTAAATAACGGTTGAAGTGTTGAACAAATCACAAATTGACACGTACTATCTCCATATACAAAATGGAAAATGACCTACATAATTTTTTTTTTTTTTTTTTTTTTAAGAAAAAAATTTTCCCTTGGTTGGCGTCTCAGGTCGGTAGGTAGCCTTTTTGTATATTTTTCACTTTTTGATAAACATCAAATGGATTCATACTTCATGGTTAAGTCATCCTCCTCTTTCTACTCATATGTATGGACATCAAATATAGTCAAACTATACGGACATCAAATACAATCAAACTATGCATTTGCTTTTAGAGAAAATGATAAAAATAGCAATTTTGACGTAGTATTAAGTATTAACTGAGTTGTATACCATTGGTAGAGGCTTATTTAATTTGATGTATATATATTTTTTTGAATGAATAATTTGTTGTATATAAATCTCTTAAAAACACATCAAGACTAATTTTGAGAATTAGATCAATTATTATTATTTGCATATTATGTTGTTGTGGAGGAAGATAAACTGAAAGCATGCTAAATGATTCGCAAATATCAATTTAGAGGAGCAGAGCACACTCCTAAATTGATTAAAATATAAGGCATGATATGTAATAAATATGTGATTATTAAAAAAATGTGAATGAGTATTCTTATGTAATCCTGGATTTGAATCCTGATATGATAATAAATAATACTAATAATCATGAACCAAATAGATAACTCTCAATATTTTAAATTTTATCATATCTATAAATATATAATTAATTATTTAAAAAATTAATTCCCACATAGAATTTCTATAAAAATAAATAAATAAAAGTCCCACATAGAAAAGCAATAGAAATAGTAAATGGTTAATATATCATGGTTAAACTAACACATAGCGACTTAGTATAGTGAACGATTAACATAGGATAGCAATAGAAATAGTAAATGGTTAATATATCGTTTCACACTCTGAAATTTCATAATTTGAATTTTATTCCCTGAAGTTTGAGGTGTTTAAATTTTACACCTGACGTTTTAGAATTTAGATTTTACCCCTTAAAGTTTAGGAGCGTTTGGATTTAACACCCTCAAATTCTAAAACTTCAGGGTGTAAAATCTAAGTACCCCTTAACTTTGGGGTGTAAAATTCACCCTTAAATTTCGAGAGTAAAATCCAAACACCCCTAAAATTTAAGAGGTAAATTTCAAATTTTGAAATATCAAAGTGTAAAATTTAGACAATCTCAAACTTTAGGATGTAAAATCTAAATTTTGAAATAAATACTAGTATGATAGTACATAAGTATACAAAAAAGTACACATATAAATATTCATACATTGTCTTGGTTTAATGATGAAGAAGAATGTCATAAATGAATGTTCTAATTTTTAAATTTAAGTGTAAATTACCTTGTTAATTAGTTAAACGATTAAGTCCCACGTAGAATAGTAATAACACATATGAATGATTTAGGCTGCGTTTGTTTTGGCAGTAAACGAAATTCGGAAAACATTTTACACCATGGGGCGTGTTTGGGTTGGCCGGAAAATTCTGTCAAACGGAAAATGATTTCCGTTGACTGTAAAATATCAGGCCTTGAACTGTAAATTATTTTCCGGACCTATTTTACCTTCAAACTAATTCCACCCATTTTCAACCCACCTGAACCGAGAGAGAGAAAGAGCTTGAACCCACCGCCGATTGAAGCCCGCCGCCTAAAGCTTGCCACCGATGACCGATCTCATTGTCTCGATCTCGTCGCCGATGATCGATCTTGTCGCCGATGATTAATCTCGCCTCAATCTCCTCGCCCATGACCGATCGCGCCGCCTCAAAGCCATCGCCGATCTAATCGCCCGGCCTCAAACCCATTGCTAATCCAATCGCCCCGCCTCAAACCCATCGTTGATCTGATCGCGCCGCCTCAAAGCCATCGCCGATTTGATCGCGCGGCCGCTAACCCATCGCTGATCCGATCGGGCCGCCTCAAAGCCATCGCCGATCTGATCGCGCAGCCTCAAAGCCATCGCTGATCTAATCGCGCCGCCTCAAAGCCAACGCCGATCTGATCGCGCCGCCTCAAAGCCATCGCCGATCTGAAAAGCCTTTGCTCCCGTCCGTGCAATCTTGCCCAGCCGCCTCTCCCTTTTCCTTCTTCTCTCATGATCGGATTTGATGAATTTTTTTTTTTTTTTTTTTTTGGGTTTTGATTCTATTGAGTTTATCTGAGAAATAATATTATAGATTTGTTTGGAAGCTAAGAAAACGTGAGAAAATGTGAGCAACAAGAAAAAAATGTGTTTTTTATGGCATTTTCAAGAATACAACCAAACACTAAAAAATATTTTTCAAAGTATTTTTTAAGATGCCACCGAACACCTGAAAATATTTTCTTTTCCGAAAAGTATTTTCCCCTACAAATATTTTATACTTGGAAAACATTTTATATTGAACCAAACGCACACTTAATATATCTTTGTAGCACTAACTCATTGACAAAGGTAGTTTTGAAATAGGGAAATTATTGTGTATTCCCGGAGTATCATAAATGCGTACTTCCTCTCACATGAATGATAGGTTTCACTAATTAAATTTATGGTGAGATCCACTATTCATGTAAGAGGAGGAAGTATGCATTTATGGTACTTCGGGAGTACATAATAATTTTCCTATTTTGACGTTTTCCAAATGGGTCGTTATAATTTTCATTACTTCTAAGTGCACACTCAAAAAAAGCCCCAAAAGCAAACATGGTATACCCTCGAAGAGAGAAAAAACCCCCAAAAGCAAACATAGCAAAAAGCCTCAAAGCAAACGGGGCGTTTTCCAAATATAAGAAATTCAAGTTAGATATTCAGATAAAATGCTTCCCCAGAAACGCATAGAGTGGGTCCCATTTCCTGACACAGAAGCAAACAACACTTTCCATATTCTCTGTCTCCTCCTTCAACCCTATCGTCCACAACTTCTCAAGGACTCACAAGGACTGGCCCACAATTTCTCATGGCTTCATATGCATACAATCCCATAATTTGGTCAAGGACTCACAATCAGAGCTTCATATTCATAATTTGGTAGTATCTGGTAGTGGCTTCAGAGTTATCAGAGCTTCATATTTGTGAGCTTCATATTCATAATTTGGTAGTGCCTATATTCAAGCAAAACCGCAAACAAAACTGAGGCACGTCCTACAATAAAAAGCAATCAGAGTTAGATATTCATAATTCGGTAGTGGCTTCAGAGTTACGACATTCAAACAAAACCTGACGGACCAGGTCCACAACCACAAACGTCCTACAATAAAAAGAAATGAAAGGTGACATATGAGGGCAAAAACGTCCTACAATAAAAAGAAGTGAATTAGTGAATTCACAAAATGCAAATAGATATTCAAACTGACGCATCACGTCTTATAAAACCACAATATATGGCCTCACTCACAGAGAGCTATATATATCACGATATACAAGACTCAAAATTGCTCTCTTCAATCGTTTTTTCAAGCAAACATGGCAAAAAACTCTTTCCATATTCTCTGGCTCCTCTTCCTTCAACCCTATCGTCCTCTTTGTCTCCTCCTCCTTAAACAAATTATTGCGTGACCAATACAATACAAATTATGTTACTTTTCCTAAAACAATTACATTTAAATGTAATCAATTTTTTGAATTTAAATGAGAAACATAATGTATAGAACCTAAGAAATTGTCTCAAATGTTTAACTCATAGGCAAGATAACATGCTTTCTAAAGATTGGCATAAACTTCACTAGAGGTATCTGCCTAGATTTTGGTCTATCATTTTATAAAAATGTGTGCAATTATATATTTGTACATATATGTGCACATGTGGGTCTCATTTAGTTTTGGATGATTCAATAATTCCGAGCAGGGGGAATTATTGAAACATAATGTATAGAACTTAAGAAATTGTCTCAAATGTTTAACTCATAGGCAAGATAACATGCTTTTTAAAGGTTGGCATAAACCTCACCAGAGGTATCTGCTTGGATTTTGGTCTATCTTTATATAAAAATGTGTGTAATTATATATTTGTACATATATGTGTACATGTGTTAGAATTATTGTGTCGATTTTTTTTTTGTTAGATGATTCAATAATTACAAGCAGGGGGGATTTCAACATGTGGAAGTAACAATTGAGTTAAAGACATTTGGTATGTGTTAAAGTATTTCAAAACATTTTATTGCGTAACAACAAAATCTATGTTGAAATGAAAAGGTTGCGCCAAATTACTAATGACCTTCAGGTCAAAACTCTAAAAAAAAAAAAAAAAAAATGGATATATGGCTTATTTTTGTTTCTAAAAAAAAAGTAGTTCATTTTTCTACGCAATAATGCAAATGAAAATGACTCTTAAAAACCTTTTGTGGAGCATCATGAAAATGACTCTTAAAAACCTTTTGTTGAGCATCCCTTGTGTCAGTAAAGTAAAATATATAATTGTCGAATTCTAGCTTCGCTTCCCTATTTGAACTTCAAATGACGAATTCTAGCTTCGCTTCCCTAAGTGAACGCAAATGAAAATGACTCTTAAAAACCTTTTGTGGAGCATCATGAAAATGACTCTTAAAAACCTTTTGTGGAGCATCATGAAAATGACTCTTAACAACCTTTTGTGGAGCATCAACCTTTTGAACAGTGGAGCTTCATGAAAATGACTCCTAAAAACCTTTTGTTGAGCATCCCTTGTGTCAGTAAAATAAAATATATAATTGTCGAATTCTAGCTTCGCTTCCCTATTTGAACTTCAAATGACGAATTCTAGCTTCGCTTCCCGAAGTGAACGAAAAACCCAGCTTCCTCTGCTCCAAATGGGTGAGAATGAATCTATATACCTGAATATATCTTTTTAACAATTTTTACTTTTGTTGGTTTCAGTATTTCATACAATTAATTTTCTCTTGGTTACTACAGGGAACGAGCTTAATTCAGACGTTAAACTTGTTGCTCAAATAGTTCTTGGCCTGGCCATTCTCATCATCACACTCCTTCTCGCACTTCCCAGGTTTTTAACTAACAACACTGCTATGTTCATACCTACTATGTGGGTTTTACTTTTACATAACTTGGAGCTTCCAATATAAATAAGTTGAAACAGAGTGTGCACTGCTTCATGCTTTGTTTTTATTGGTTTGTTTCAGTTGCGTAGCTCGAATTGTCCGTGGTATGAGGTTAGCATTTTCCTTTTTCATTTTGCAGAATCTATATTGTGCGGATCTATTGTGGTCTGTAATGTTCTTTGAATAAAGTGATTTTAGTCCAATACTTTTTGAGGGCTTAAGAAAATTTGAACTCTTTGTGTTTGCGATTGTTTTCGTGCATGTCACGCCCTGTTTTTCTTTTTTCTCCAAACTTGCTGAGGTTTATGAATAATAGTGTGGATCCAGGCCTTACTCTTTCTGCTGGCCAGTTTGGTAAAAGTTTGAATTTTCCTGTGGTTAAGAAAATTTGAACTGTTTGGCTTCCTGATTGTTTTAGTGCAAGTCATATAGGCTTTCTTTTTCTTTTTCTTCTTATACTAGTTAGAGTTTATGAATAATGGTGTGGATCTGGTTTTATATAAAAAAAAAAAAAAAAAAGGTTTGGGAAAATGTTTTGGGCCTCCATAACCAAATCTTCCATTTTGGGCTCATAAACAAAGAAAAAAAAAATGTGGATTTGGATGGATTTTTATAGAAGCCCGAAATCAACCTAGATAGGCCACTCTTTTTCATCCACTCTTTTGGGAAATAGTTCTTATTCGTTTTCCTAATCACCAATCAGGGATTATGATTGATGCATATCTAATTTCTCTTTTGTATGATTTGGAACTGGGTTTCCATATTTTGGTTTCCTTGTCAAACCAAATAATGGTTGTCTCTTTTGGACAAGTTTGCCTTGTCCATTTGAGCTATTTTTCTCATGTGTCCTATCTCCTTGTACAATAGAGTACTTTTCAAAAGCCAAATTTGGGTATAGCATAAGCTTCAAGTCTATAGACTCAACAGTCCAAACCATTTAATTGAACCAGTCCAAAATTAACATCTCTAGCGGATGAGAGTTGAAGATGTCTGGATTAATTAATGGGTTCACCAACATTTTAATCCAACTAGTAAATTTGTTTTGGGCCATTTAACTAAATTAAAAGTACGAATAATTCTTTTTCCCCCAAATATAATCCGAACACTATTCGAATCAATTAATTGCCTATATGATCATAAAAATAAAAACCATAGTAAAGGAAAATAATTCTAAAAAAAATATATAGTAAAGGAAAATACTTTTTAAATATTTTAGTGTCAGTCATAAATAAACAGCTAGGAACTTGAAAGAAATAAAGGATGACCCTCATGATGGGTTAGCTTAATAAATAACAAAAGACAACAATAGTGGGAAAAGAAAACTAGAAATAAGTGATAGTTTTTTCTTTCTCTATCACGTCTACCTAGCAAAGCTGAATTATTAGAGATTATATAGGATTTCACATCAAGATTTACGGTAAGTGACTCTTAAGGCCTAACTGAGAGAGAGATGAATGTAATGGGGGAAATGCAAATAATAATCATTTCCTTGTAATATTTGTTTATATATATATTTGTGATTAATAACACATTAATTTATAAATATTATATAGTAAAATTCATTGTAACCTTAGCATCACTGGAACGATAAATCTAAGGACAACATTTTTCATGATTTATTTACCAACTCCTAATATGGCTTATTGTATAACAAAAGTAGTATTGGTGGATAACAAAAGTGGTATTAGTAATAAAATTGATTGAAAATAATATTATTCTAATCCTAACCAATTACGTCAACAATTACTAGTTGAAAAATATTATATCCACAACATTACTCATGAACATTAGCAATGTGTGTCAAGATGCTTAAAAGTAGAATGGCTTAAAGGGAGTGCTATTTACTCTAAATAGTAGTATTACAAAAGTTTTATACACATGATACACTGATTTTTTTTTTTCCGTCTAAGAAAATGGATACCAGTGTAAAAAATGGAATATTATGGGTGGGATAAAAGATTCTCATTCACATCAATATTATGAAAGTTTCAGTAATCAATTTAATATATATTGATCGGAACTTTGGTCATAAATGGTATCATTGATCAACTAAATCATCTGATTGCTGGGCATTTGGTAATTACATTTTGACCATTTGAGACCTCTTCATCATAAAGAAATAAACACATAGTAAAATGAATTTTACATATTTTGCTTTTTTTTTTTTAAATTCTTTTAATGCGGAATTAATTTAGTTACATAATGTTAGTAGTAGCTATATGTTTATTTATTTTTTACCCTTTTTTTTTTTTTTTGGAATTTGTTTGTAAAGAACTCTTTTTAGAACACATCAATAATAATTTTGAAAAAACGGATTAGATCCTCTCAATGGCACATGAATCATGATGGGTGAGAAAGTTTCAACTTCTTCCTCTCCACAACCCATTATTGATGCTCTGTAAATTTTTTCTAACAATCTGTTTTTGTTTCAGATTTCAGCAAGTTGAGTCGGTCCTAGAACTCATTTCTGACGTACTTGGGACTCTTGACCGCATTGTTGTTCTACTCCTACGGTTAATAAGCGATCTTCACCAAATAATCTCAATGGCAGATGAAGGGTGAGAAAGATTTCAACTTCTTTCTCCCCATAACCTATTATTAACGTTCTGTCAATTTTACTGTTATTCTAACAATTCCATTTTGTTTCAGATTCCAGCAAGTTGTGTCAGTCCTAGAGCTCATTCATAATGTTGTTGGGTCCCTTGTCAACTTGGTTGTTCTACTCCTACTACTGATACGCATATGTAGAAGGATTTGGTCCATTTGGACTGCAAGACAACCTGTTGTTATTGCCAATGACCACCAGAACGAAGTCCCACTTGCTGATGCTGCCAATGGCCAAAACCATATCCCACTTACTGATGCAGAAGGTGATGCTGCCAATGGCCAAGACGATGCAATTGTGAACGAGGAACTGAACATCTGAACTCACCGGTTTTGAGAAAACCTATCTTCTACGTTTAATACCACTTTCACCAACTCCACCGTTCCTAATATATGCAGTCTTTGTTATTCCAAGTAGCTTTATTACGTGTGTAACAAGTAAACCAAATGTTTTCGGGTTTTTTTTTTTTAATATGTGAGCTTTCTTTTCAGACTTTACTGTAATCAAAGTGTCCTTTTATGCTTTTGTTTGAGTTACCACTACATAGATTCTATCATATTTACCTGCGCGCACATGTGCGTATATTTTGGGTCTTTTGGCATGTTCCGTCATTTTCTCATGGTATAAAAAGAGAAAAAGAATGAAATGCATGTTTGCTTCTAATTTCTTCAGCAGAAAAAAATAGCTCTAGAAGATTTATTTATCTTAATTATCTGTGTTTATTTTATTTTATATTGGTTATTAGTGTTTGGCGTAAGATTTATATTATTAGTGAAGATTGAATGCTTTGCTTTTCACATTTGATTTTCTGGGTGTTTTTTCACTATCATGATTATTATTAGACACTCATTCTTCTATACCATCTGATTTTAGGAGGAAATAACATATTATATATGTCAACGATTTGTAATTATTACTGTGAATTTTACCATATACTATGTTGGCTTCACATCATTTAATATACATAAAGTTGAAACAGAGTGTATTGTTATCCATGCTCTGTTTTTGTTGGTTTGCTTGAATTACGTAGCTTGAATTGAATTTTCTTGTGGTGCGAGGTTTGCAATTCACTTCTTGCTATGTTATGTATTATTTTTCCCATTTTGTAGAATATATGTTGTGTGGATTTGTTGTACTTTTTAATCCTCTGTTGAGCGGTTATGAAAATTTGAAGTGTTTGGTTTTCTGACTATTTTAGTTCAAGTCATGCTCTGTTTTTCTTTTCCTCCAAAACTTGCTGAGGTTTATGAATAGTAGTGTGGATATGGGGCCTTTTTCGTTCTGCTGACAGGTTTGAGAAGTTTTGATAGGGGAAATTGATTTGGGCCTCCAAAATCAAATCTTCCGTTTTGGGCCCCAAATCAACATAGTCCATTTGAGCCAAGTTTTTCTTTTCCAATGTGGTACAACAAACTACTTTCCAACTGCCGAATTTGGGTTAGTGGACAGACACACATACAATACAGATTCATAGAATTTAGACGTGAGAAGCGAGTGAAACCTATAGGCTATAGCGTAAGCTTCCAGCCCAAACCATTTGAATCGACCCAAACACATGAGAATAATAAATAGCACAAAAATTAACATTTCCGGTAGACTTTTTAAAGGAGTAAAGAGAGCACGTGCACAAGCGGCTGAGTCTTTTGCGACTTATCCATCTAGACTGTCGCACAATTGCACTTGTCTCTTCTCTCTTCAAATTATTATTGAAAAAATAGAACCAAAAAGTTTAGAGAACGTTGAGATTCGCTTCTTGAGTTTCCTACACAGCTAACAGATCTTACTTTCCTGGCAGTCCTAAACCTTTCATCTAATCAGTTGGTGGGGCCAATTCCACAAGGCAATCAATTTGCTATGTTTTCAAAGGATTCCTATGAACAAAACGAGGGATTATGTGGATACATTGCAAATTTATGTCAAGCAAGACAGCTAATTGTCCAGTACTCATTATGTTAAATGAAATATCTAATATTCACTGGACAACGTTTTCCACCAACTCAACTTGGTGAAATCTCTTCCATCTCATTATGCTGTGACTCATAAAACTACATGCGTGTGTTATTAAAAAAAGTCACATTACTCATTAAACATACCACACTATTTGCCACAACTTGGTGACATATGCAACTAGTGATTGGTAAATCATCACTTTCACACAAACCCACCTCTTTTCCTCTACCACACACACTGGCACTTGCAAGCAAATTATTTTCTAAAAAAGAAATCATCCTTAAGACACAAGGTTGGTTATATTCAATTCTGACTTCTGAGGAGCAAATACAAATTGTATTAACTCAGTTTTATTCATATAAATGAAGCCCTATTGTATGGAAAAATAAAATGAGCTGATGTATGAATTAGTGAATGACACACGTGACAGCAGGGGCAAGTTTCACTACCACATCACATGCTTATATATTAGAGAAGTATTTCAGAGATACAGCATACTAGTTACAAACATCATACCTTAGACAACGCTTTTACATCCAACTGCACTGATGGATTCTTTATTTTGCTAGATTTAATCATTATAACACTGCTGCATTGCTCCTCCTAACTATCAATAGTGCCTCCGCTCCTTATTCCTCCATGCTCATCTTCGGCAATCCTCTTTTCCAAGATACAGCTGAGGGAAGATGCTGAAAAGAATGTCATCAATGTGCTTGTAATACCATATCCTCCACCTCTTCCAAAAAATAAAGGGTCCAATGACAATCCCAAAGCCAAAAACAAATCCCAATTCTGCACTTAAGAAATTCCAGTCAATCACAATCCCAGAATTTGAATGAGTTTCTTCAAATGTTGGAGAGGACAATCTAGGCACTGCAGTGCATCTTGTCGGTAAAGGGTATCCACATAATCCCTCGTTCTGTTCATAGGAATCCTTTGAAAACGTAGCAAATTGATTGCCTTGTGGAATTGGCCCCACCAACTGATTAGATGAAAAGTTTAGGACTGCCAGGAAAGTAAGATCTGTTAGCTGTGTAATTTATATAATCTTTTTGAAAAAAAAAATGCTTTCTTTTTCTCAGCTCTAAGTTGTACAATATGATTTCAGCTTATTTTGGTCTCACCGAGCGTTTTTAGAGTATTTTGGGTCAGATCTGGTATATTTTTGGAGAAAAGTCTATATGGGTTTGTTATAATATTTTAATAGAATGAATTGTAGAATAGAGAGTGAGATGTAGAGTGAATTGTAAAAGTGGATATGTAAATTTGAAAAGAAAAAAAAAACTTTTTAAGAGCTAAATTAGAGAAATTATAAAAGATAGGTGTGCATGCTTTTCTACATATTCATTCTCATATATTTTATTTGATTTTAGGAGGAAATATATGTCATTGATCTAATTATTTCATGATATTTGGCTTTGTTTTTTTGAGAGAATAAAATTGTAGCCCTAGACAGGTTGGGGTTATATTATATATGTCTTTATTTTCAGCAGATTGTAATTACATACATTATTGTGAATTTCACAACGATTCCTCAAAAAGTAGTTCTCAAAGTAAAATATTTATCCTGATTCATAGGTTGTTTAAGCAATTGAAGCCTAGTCATCTGTGTATGAGGTTGCTGATGGAGAATAATTAGAGTCTTATATACAATTTTTCTAAATAAAGAATTCAACTTTGATTGTTTTGGTGTGGGCAAGTGTAGTTTGGTTCCACAATTTCTTTTGCTTGTTTCATTTGAAGACTAGTCAAGATGGCTTTACTTTGTTATTGAATGTTGAATTTTGTTCCATAGTTTTTGTACTTTTGGGTAATAAGGAATGATTTTAGCCATTTTAATCTTTTGATTAAAACTAATTGATAAGTGTTTCTTTGCCTGTGCATGCTTCTGCTAGGAACACCCACATCTTCTTTATGTGATCAAAACACACAATTAAATCCCTAACTTATGTTTGGTTGCTTAGAAAAGTTGGTCAAAGTTCTTTAACTTTGTAGTTTGGATCATTTTAGGATGTATAAAATAAGGTATTGAACTAGAACAAACAGTATAAGAAGGGTCAATATCGGTTATTGAACATATGAGCAGCTCTTTCCATGTTATTATAGTGTTAAATGAATAAAAATGAGTGGTTTTTTGAGTGTTCTGATATTCATTTTCCAAGCTAAAGCCTGTTGGGCAAAGTGAATATGGCTGGTTATCCTATATGATAGAGACTGATAAGTATATAAGAAGCTAGTGTTGAATAAATTTTTAATGTGCTAGTACAAGTGTAGTTTGATGGCAGTAGGATGGTTCATTTTGAGGTGGATTGATATTGTGGACTTACGTGATGAGTTTTCTTAAGTGTTAAGTGATTTTCACAAAATTCTGTTCACAATCATATTATTGACCTTGATTTATTGGAACTAAATGGTTTAATTATTGCATGATTGGCTTTGTTGTATTGAGAATTAAATTTAGCCCAGATAAATTGAGGATAGATATATGTCCTCTTTTTTTGGGCAAATAGTAATTACAAACTTATTGTAAATTTTACAATGGACTCTTCAAAAAGTAGTCCTTGAAGTAAAAATTTGAAGGAAATTATTTTAATCCTAATACATAGGTTGTTTAAATAGGTTGTTTTAACAACTGCATCCTCCTAGGCTTCATATCTGGTTGCTAATAGAACATAAGTAGAGTATCTCATACAATTTTTTAAATGCAACTTGTCAACCAATGGGAAATTGTTGTTTGGTTCCTCAAGTTCGTTTGCCTGTATCATTTGAACACTAGTCAACATGGCTTTGCATTGTTTTTAGATGTTGAATTTGCTGTTCCATAGCTTTTGTACTTATGCTAATATGAAATGTTTTGGTAAAAACTAATTGATGTGTACTTATTAGCTTATATATGGTTGTTCTAGAAACACGCACACCTTCCTTCTTTGATCAAAAACATGTGTCTAAACCCTTGAACTTATGTATGTTGTTTAGTAAGGTAAACAAAGTTCTAAACTTTGCATTTTGGATCATTTCAGCATGTGAAAAATAAGGTACTGAACTTAACCAAGACAAATAGTATAAGGAAGGTCAAGATCAGTGGATGAACATGTGAGCGCTTCTGTTCGCATTATAGTCTAAATTGGATAGCAATGAGTAGATTTTAAGTCTTGTATACTCTCACTTTTCCAATTTCGGGTATCTTATGTGCTACTACACTGGTGTAGCTTAGCAATAGGAAAATTCATTTTGAGTTAGCTTCACGATGTGGACATATGTGATGAGTTTACTATAGAGTAATGTTATTTTAACAAATTTCTATTCACAATAGTACTACTAACTTTGATCTATATAATTACTGCCAGTTTACAATTGTAGAATTTGTATGTGGAGAATTATGATGGATTGAATGTTCTAAATTAGATAATAAAAGGTAATTATTATGAAATTAATACTATAAGTTTTAAACTGTAACATATGTTTGGTTGTTTAGAAAAGGTAAACAAAGTTCTTAACTTTCCAGCTTGGATCATTTCAGCATGTGAAAATAAGGTATTAAACAAATAGTGTAAGAAAGGTCAAGATTGATAGATGCACATATGAGTGGTTTGACCATGTTATAGTGTTTAGTGGGTTGCATGAGTGGGTGTTTAAGTGTTGTTATGTTCACTTTCCAATTTTGGGTAAATCTTGTTCAGCTAAAGTGAACATGATTGGTTATCCTATAAGATAGACTGATAGTATTTAGGAATCTGGTTTTAAGTGTTATCATTGCATGGATATGTGATGTGGACATTTAATTTGGTGTAGTTTAATGGTTGTGGGAAATTTTATTTTGGTGTGGCTTGATGTTGTGGACTTATGGTGATGGCTTTACTATAGATTTATGTCTATTCACAATCATATCACTGACCATGGTCTATATATTTACTATCAAATCATAATTTTATAATTTGTAGCTCAAAGCCTTGTGACTTAACTATCACTTCTTGGTATCTTTAACAAAGATGTCTAGGGTTCAAATCTCTCTTCTCCCATTTTAACTATCGAATAATCATAATTGTAGAATGTAAGGAATCAATGGTGGATAGAAATGTTTCTAAAAAGTTTGTGAAAACAGCATCTATCTGTGGGGTTCTCTTGTAACTTTCTAGAACTAGAAAAATGAAGTTTTTCTGATTGTCCAACACGATTTTCTTCTAGCCTTAAACTTCTTGTGGGATTTTGCAATTATTCTCTACTCATGTTTTACAGTGTTATTACTGTATGTTTGCATTCTAGATTTGATACGTATATTTGCAAGACACTCTTTGTTTGACTGACATGCATAACAACATTTCCTCCTTGTGGTGCCCCTCCTTCCCTATCTGTATTCTTCATTTTATTTGCTTGCCAGTTTCATATTTTTGGCATGAATAAATTTTTGCTTATTCTTGAGCTAACTGTTTTTTCTGTTTTAGACCTTTTGGATTTTTGGGTTAAAGCTATTTTATATGAGCCTTACTTTGCTGTTTATCAGTTTGGGCATCAAATATAGTCATGGTTTTGAACTTGGTAAGTCTATGTTGGGTGTGAGAGTTAATATGAATCTACTTTGGCCGGATAAGTAGTCTCTATCTAAGCAATTGTAGCTTTTGTTAAATGTTCTAGAATGCTAGTTTTGAACTGTCCTCAAAGTTAATGCATAACCAAATCATACTATCCTAATCGTGTTGGATAAGAATTAATATATAACATAATTGGGTTTAAATCCGTAGGCCTAAATTTTTGGGTTAAGGTCACCCTAACACACAGTACAACACTCACTAAAAGAAATGGTTTATTCCTTGTCATTACAAAGGGGACATAGAACTTCAATGAAAATTGTACAATGAATCAATTTTCCCCTCACTGGTAATGCATTGCTGCATTGCTTATTTGGAGTTTGAATGTTTGACTTTCAGAGAATGATGAAGCTACTTGCTCATGAATTATCAATTTCTCATTTTGAACAAGATTGTTTTGGATGCGTCTCTAATAACTTGTTAACTTTCAGGAGTATTTAAACCACAAAAATACATATAGAGGTAATCTCTTACTTTAGTGTTTATATGTCTATATATATATATATATATATATATATATTAATATGTGTTTATATGACTATATATATATTATATATTTTATATATATATATATATATATTAATATGAAGAAGGCCGATAAGTATAATTTATTCATAACTTAACTGTTTTGTTAGTGAATTGAAAGGAATGGAGAAATTATTTATAAAAAAAAAAGGGAAAAAAAAAAGAGAGAGTGGTGAGAAATTTCCAAAGGCAGGGACCGTGGTTAACCCTTTTTTTTTTCTTTTTTTGATAAGGACCATGGTTAACTTATTATTGACTATTAATCCGAATAATATATATATATATATATATATATATATTATTTAAATGATTAAAGTGTAAATTTATCGCCTATACTCTATATTAAAAACCATATGGTGTTTTTATTAGATAATATAAAAGGTAATTATTATGAAATTCATACTGGAAGTTTAAATCTATCATATCTAAAAAAAAAAAAAAAAAAAAAAAAAAAGAGAGAGGAATAAATAGAGATTTTGAGAGTGCTATTGGCTTGAGAAGACTCATCCATGAAAAAAAAAAAGACCTCGAGGCCACTTGAGCCTTAGCACCATTTAGGAGGAAACCAAACGTAGGCCACGAAGCTATTTCAATATCCCTAAACAAACACATTCAAAGAAATTTCGTTCATTGTAACAACATGCGTGTGTCCCTCCAAGGCTCCATTAGGCCAACATTTTCCTTTATTTTCTTTTCTTCTCTCTCTCTCTCTCTCTCTCTCTCTCTCTCTCTCTCTCTCTCTCTCTCTCTCTCTCTCTCTTTTTAGTTGGAAATTCCTAAATCCACCCCACCACTACCACCTCAGCTCTCAAACCAAAGACCTTGCTCACTTCTAGGCACTTTTAGCACCTAAGGATGTGCAATTAAACCATTAAAGTGGTTACCCCAACAATATGTTAGACCATGGAAGATGATAAGATAATCATGGGTGCACTATCCTAAACAAAATGGGGTAAAGGAATCCCAATGTATTGATAGAATTTTATTTAGACCTTAGAGGTTGGGGTAAGTTTTATTTAAAGTAGTATTTCAAAGTTTGAAATAAAATTTGCTTAAATCAGCTAATTATATGTGTTTAACCGTATTCATAAAAAAAATATGGTGGTAACAAATAAAAGATTTAAATGAAGTGTATTTAGAAATTTTAAAGTTTAACTATTTAAGTGAAAAAAAGTCTTAAATATTTAGAACATACTTAAAACTCTAGAATTAAAAGGTAATTAACCATATTTTTTTAAAATAAAAGCTGTGTACCTACCATTGTGAAAAACTGAAAACTATGCCAAATCAATTTAATAAAAGTAAACTATACCAAAGCAATACACCAATAAAAAATCATTCGACTCATAAATAACAAAGCAATACACCAATAAAAAATCATTAAAGAAACTATCATTCTAATTATTTTCTTAAAAATTATTTTTTTTTCTTCCAAATTGATATCTCACGTGACTTGCGTTCTTTTTCGTCTCAAGATTAAGAAAAAATTAGCAGTAAGTAAAAATATATGAGTGCTCAAAAAAATTATAAAAAGGCATAACAAACATATACAACAAAACCAAAAACTTCTCAAACGACATTTTATTACTCATATCAGGTGTTTTATTTTTTTACTTGATAATGAGATTTCATTAGCCACATTGATTTAATAATTGTCATCTTTTAGCTCGATAAATGATGAATTTAAGTGGAGTTTTTATAAAAAATTTATAATCTATTGGTAATTTTTTATTGTTTTTTATGAGATATTACAATCTTGTTAAAACTTTTTTAAGTTCCTTAAAAAATTTTGTTTTGTTTTGTTTTGTTTTCTTCTTTGGAAGAGGGGTCAATTTTTATATTTTTTTTGGAAGTTCAAATGATGGACCACTGACTAAACCTTCTCTTTTAGAAAGAAATTGGAAATACCACTATTAGCCGATATTATTCAGTCCAAATACAAGTTATAGAACTTAGAAGCATTTAGATTTAGATAGGAAACTTCAATATGGACACTCGAATGAACTTGCAAGTTGCAACGCTTACAATGGACAATTATGTTTGAGCCTTTATCAAGTACACTACTACTTATAGCATGTACACAACGCCAAAGCATTAGATTATAGTCCTATAAATTAAAACCCCATATTCGACAATATACGGCCCCACATGATACAATACATACAGTTTTGGCCAAGCAGGCTGGTAGACATGAGTCAAGTTGTACGACCAATGTAATGTGCACAAAGGCACAAAGGAAACGGATTCAAGCTTAGGTGCACGAAGGCAGAGAGGACAAGGATCAAATTTATGCGCACGCACGAAGGCAGAGAGGACAAGGACCAAGCTTATGTGCAAAAAGGAGAAGGAGCGAACTTATTCGCACGAAGGAATAAAGGACAAAAACCAAGCTTAATCATGGGCCGAACGCCTCAAGTAAACATGACACGTCACACCAAAATTCCTATAAACCCTGTCACAGAAATCTGTAATGTTACCCTCTCACTGCAACATTTAGCTCCTATAAGCTCAAGAGCCTACAAGCCCTTTTCCTATTCTCTTCCTCTTGCTAATTCGATCAGGTGAGTGCTGAATGGTGATAATAGCTATAACCATCTTGTATTTACAATTTCCCTTTTTTTTTTTTTGGCTCCAATATTCATGGAATTAATTTCTTCTAGTTGTTTATTACAGGGGAAAGAAAAAACATGTCGTTGCTTTTGGACCTCAAATTTGGTGCTGAAATAAGGAAGAAGAAAGACAAAAACGCAACATTTTGCAAAAATTTTCAAAGAATAAAACAACGCATCCTAACTCCTAAGATTAAGTAATGCACCTAAAATTTAACTAATCGACTTGTCGTTTTTAGAATGCAATTTAGATGACAAATCTGTCAAATCGTTCGGTGTTTGTTGATTGAGCTTTGTTTTTTGTTTTGTCTCCTTTTCTTTGGTCTACGAGAAGAAACCAATAGAGGGTGTGGGAAAAAGAAACGAAGAAGAAAGAGAAAAAGAAACGAAGAAGAAAGAGATTTTTTTTTTATAGAAAATAGAATTTTTACTCTAGCATAATCTATAAGTGTATCTGTGTGTAAAGTTTCCTCCTAGAGACTTAAACCCTAATCCTTGTCTCCCACACCGCACAAGCATTTATACTTATGGAGTGACCACCACACCAAGGGTGCACGGTAGTAAGAAAAAATTAATATAATAGTTAGCTCTAGAATTTTTTAATGTGATAAATTATTTTCCTAATTTGACCTGATGAGTTACTGTCATGTGCAAAAAAACTTTTTGAAATATATAGAGAGACTATTGGAGTAATGAATTTATGGTGTTTCATTCTCTATTGTAGAGAGAATTTTGAGTTTAGCTACACCATTGGAGATGCTCTTACCATGATCAATAAAATATGTTCTTAAATTCAAATAAGACAAATGTTAACAAGCACTGCATAGGTGCTTGTTAAGGTTGTACAAAAGTAAATCCTATTTAATAAAAAAATTAAATAAATAAATAAAAATGGCTTAAAACTAATCCTTTTAGTTATTTTAATATTTTTTTATCTCTTCAAAGTTAACCTCATGCTAAAAATTTTGACATAAAACTATAGAAAAAAAAATTATACTGAAAAAAAGTCAAACAATTTTTATTAACAAACACATTATAGTGACCGTTAAAGCAACCCTTCAAATAAAAAATGTCACATTTCTTTTCCTCGTTCCAAAATCTAGGCACAATAAAGTCGCTAGAAAGAGCTGAAGCACAATGAACTGAAATAAAAATAAAAATAAAATAAAAAATAAAAAAGTACGATTTGTTTCTACATTCTAGGCACAAAGCGCGGCGAATGTACAATGTACAAATTGTACATTCGGCCTTTCCTTGTTGGGAATTGGGATTTGGTCTGCATCAAAGAAAAAAAAAAAAGAATTGGGATTTGGTCCATTTGGACTTACACCTCGGCCTCGCTCACAAACACACAAATTAGTTGTGTTTTTGTTGTTTTTTTTCTGTTTGTACTTTGTACGCCATGGGCCCATCTGTTTTTGTTTGAGTTTGCTCTTTTTATAATGGTTCCTGGGTAAAAGTTAAAAATCTATAAATATAAGAACTATAGTGCATATTTAAAAAATAAATAAATAAAAGTAGACGGCATTCATTGACTCATGCATATGAATTTATTGTGATTATGTGTACTTTTTTAGTTATATTTGTATAAATTGACCTCTTTTATTTTGAAAAATGTATAAATTTTTTTTTAGTAATACTACTTCAATAACGTTACCAAAATTATTTCACAATAAATTTCAAATGACAAATTGTTATTGATTTTAATTTAAGTTAACTATTGATATTATTTTTTATTCACCAATAATAACTTGATATTTATAATTTATTGTGAAAATATTATGGATATAGTATTATTCAATATAAAATATTGAATACATTTTTGTAAGGACACAAATTGCAGATTGAGCATACAGGAGAGATTGACTCTGGCCCAACGAGTAAAAGGTATCCTCGCAATGAATTTGTAAGAGAGTGGGTCGAAGAGCTAGGTTTTAATAGGTCCAACGAAGATGAACTGAGTGACAGAGCGTCCTCGGCACAATCCGAGGAGCTTTGTTCTAGTAAATGTGTTGAATCAGAATTGTTACAGGAGTTCTGGAGATTGTTCTCCTCCTCTTTTCCATGGTGGATTTCTCCTATTATATAGTCCCTTTCAGACAATCTGGACCTTCCATTTGTTGATCATCCAGGCCTATACTTGAGTGCCTGTCCCATCAGCCACCCTCTTTAGTATTCTGTGAGTTGCAGAAACCGAGGTAGCACTGCTCAGGGGTCCTGTCCACATAAATGCGGTGTAAGCAGCCTTTTGTGAAATATCTCCTGGTTGCCACCTGTCCCCTTCGGCCCATATAAGTCAGGGGATTCCTCGGAAATATCAGGACCGGTGCTGGAACATTCATCTCGGCCGTTCCTTTGATGATCCGAGCAGTAAGTTCTCCTCGGACAAGTCCTTTTCTCCTTCGCGTAGCTAATACGACAGAGAGGAGTCAAGCCAGGTACTTTCCTCAGGAGGGGGTGTCCTCGGGATAATGGCCTCCCCGGGACGGGCCCATGTCTCCTCGGACGGGCCCACAGCTATTATCTGACATTGGGCCTTTTACCCCCACATCAACATTTAAATAAATAAATAAAAGAGAAATGTTATGTCCACAGCTTTTTCACAACAAATTCTAAGTGACAAGTTATTATTGGTTATTATAGGTGAGCAAAAAAGTAATTTAAATTATAGATTCAAATTAGAATCAATAACAACTTACTATTTATAATTTATTGTAAAAGTATTGTGAAGATGTTATGAATGTAGCACTTCTCTAAATAAAAGCCACATAAAAAAAATTAAAAACAAAATTCCTCTAAATTTTTTTATTACTTTCATATTTTTTTTTCAAAAGAACATGTTCATGTTCTTTATTCTTTTTGCGGGCTCGGGTTCAATCCCTTTTTTTTTTTTTTTTTCTTTTTTGTCTTTCTTGTACTTTTTTTATAATCAAACATATCAAAACTCAGATCAATAATAGTTAAACAAAATATCATTTTATTAAGCATTTTCTGGAAAGTGCACACCAAGCCCTCTTTTATGGAAAGTAGATGACTCATCATACTTTAATTTGGTTCAGGTAGATTGAACCAGTTGTGGTTAGATCTGTACAGTTTATTACACAAAAAATGCCTCAAAAAGCAGCTCTTTTTACCTAAAAATAATAATACATTTAATCTGAATTATGGTATTTTCTTGATATCTCATTTGTTTTAACTTTGATTTTGGTTCGTGAATTGTTGTTTCAAAAGAAATTTCATGATCTTTAAGATTGTTTAATTTACCTCGATTAGATGGTCGGATAAAAAACTCAATATTTTGGCCAATCCCGATCAAGGTTTAGTCAGCTTTAGACAAATTTGCTAGAAATGGCAAGTTTGATTTTGGATTGTTTGTTCCATCGCCCAATTAGGGTAAAAAGGATTTTTTTTTTTTTACACTGTTCCCAACTTTTGGATTTCGAAATCATGGTTTTAACCTATTTTTCAAGATCTAAATCATATTTTGATATGTTACTCAGGACCAAACAAAATATAGTATCAATAGACCATTTTTAAAAAGTTTTGATATCACTTCATAAAAAATATAAATAATTGTCAAAAAAATCAGTAGTTTTTTTCTTTTTCCATAAAAAAAATTCTAAAAATATTTTAAAACTAATACGTAATATCCTTAGGGCATTCGTTAACTTTAATTTTACCGTATAATATATATATATATATATATATATTAACATTTTAAAATTAATATATCATAATTTGACTTATATTAATCTTCTTTTTGAACCAATTTTCAAGCCACTGGCTCACATCTTTAACTGGGAATATTTAAGATGATATGTACACAAGAACCAATCAATAAATTCTTATTTTCATTAAAATTCATGGGTGTCTCATTTTGAAAGTAATCATATAACTGTGTAACATATCTAATCATTTTCCCGAATATAAAAAATTATCCTACTATGTTGATCTTGGGAACAACAAATTTCTTTCAATTCATAGCAGAAAACATAAATAACCACTAAAATAAGTCTAAACACCCATTAAATTAGGCTTGAATTGCTTTTTATTTTCTTTTTTATTTTCTTTTTATTTTTAAGAATTAAACATACACACAAGGGAGAGGGAAAATAGATTCTAAATTAGGCTTTAATTGCTAATGGTAAGCAAAAGTGTATATATATATATATATATATATATATATAGCCAAAGCTCAGAGAAAATCCAAATAGATTTTAATTGGATTCTTAATTTTACGCCACATGTCCCATTTAATTTTTAATTTTGTGTTAAGTCAATTGTTGAGTGTAAAAATTGAAGAGTCCAAATCCAATTAGATTCTAAATTAGATTTCAATTGGAGTCTAATTTTTCGTCATTTGTCCATTTATTTTT
Source organism: Lithocarpus polystachyus (assembly GCA_033629205.1). NCBI lineage: Eukaryota > Viridiplantae > Streptophyta > Magnoliopsida > Fagales > Fagaceae > Lithocarpus > Lithocarpus polystachyus. The sequence continues at coordinate 2,785,787 of CM066166.1, forward strand.
TTAATTTTTGTGACAAGTGAATTATTAGGTGAAAAAACCAAACAGTCTAAATCCATTTAAATTCTAAATCATATATTTATATATATTGAGAAACCATTTTATATTTTAGAAATGTATGGTTTAAAAAAAGTATAAGCTAATACTATGTACAATTTAAATCTCTTCTAATAAAAAATAATTACGATTATTTTTAATCGTACTCAAATACACGGTACTACACACTTATTTAATATAATTGGTAAGACCAAAACTAATAATATATGCACCATAGCATCTTTATTAGTGGGCGCTTGTCGAAAGAGTACACTTTTTCTTTTCTTTTTTTTTGCTGGAAGCTTGTGAAAGAATATCTAGTTGTTGACGTGTGTTAAATTTCTTGTGAAATTTAATGTGGACTTTGTGTCCTCCAATTTTCTTACTAGGTAATAAAAGGCAAAAGGCTAATGACCCATTCCATATTGCTGACTAACTTCAACTTTCTTTGCGGGCTTTGACCGCCAAAGGCATTGACGCATTGTATTTTTTAAGTCAAAGGGATAGAATCTTATTAAAAAGAATTTTCTACACTCTGATTCTTTTTAGTATAAAATTTAGATATAAAATTAATTGTAACCTTAGGTTACAATCTTACTTAATAAAATGAACATTACTAAATATTCTAAAAATCTAACTATTAAATTACATATTTTTTACGCTCTTAATAAATACTAGTGTTGATTGCACATGCAAGGCACGTGCTGCCCCAGTAGTGATGAGAAAATTAATATAGATTTTGTGTGTGAAACTATGAATTTTAGCTCATCAAATTTGACTATATTAAAAAAGAATTTTAAGAATACAATAAAATATCACAATATTTTCACAATATTTTCATTTTTAGGATCCGAATAGATATTTTTTTTATTTTATTTGAGATAAATGCTACATTTATAACATTTTTAGAACAAATTCTAAATGACAAGTTATTATTGGTTTTTAACTGATAACGTTGTTATTGTTATTCTCAAAACATTTTTTTTCAGTTGTGGTTGGTCACAGTCTTATATTTTATTTCGACTTGTAAGAAATTGATATTTCAATATATGTAAAAATACTGTAAAATTTGTTGTGTCGGTATAACAATATATATGTCAGCTTATATAAGTATTTAAAAGAAAAAAAAATGCAAATTGATTACTAAGAAAAAAAAAACTTTAGGCACTGGAGAAATTAATGTTAAAATGTTGTGGACTTAGCATTTTTTTATTTGATCTATAAGAAACTGAGATCTCAACAATTGTGAAAATATTGTGATAATAATAACTGTTGTAACATTTTCTCAAAACATTTAATTTCAGTTGTGGTTAGTCACAGTCTCATACTTTATTATTTTATTTCAACTTGTAAGAAATTGACACGTCAATAATTGTGAAAATATTATGAGATTTATTGTGTCAGTATAACAATATATATGCCAGTTTACATAAATATTTCAAAGAAAAAAAAAACACAAACAGATTGCTGGAAAAAAAAAACTTTAGGCACGGTAGCTACAATGTCAGCTGAATAGACCAAAAGCATTGTAGCACCAGTGTTATCCATCAATAATAGCTTACCTATGATTTGTTGTGAAATTAATGTTAAAATGTTGTGGATTTAACATTTTTTTATTTGATATATAAGAAACTGAAATCTCAACAATTGTGAAAATATTGTGATAACAATAAGTGTTGTAACATTTTCTCAAAACATTTACTTTCAATTGTGGTTGGTCACAGTCTCATATTTTATTTTTTTATTTCGATTTGTAAGAAATTAATACCTCAATAATTGTAAAAATATTGTGAAATTTGTTATGTCAGTATAACAATATATATGCCAGTTTATATGAATATTTAAAAGAAAAAAAAAACACAAACCAATTACTGGGAAAAAAAAAACTTTAGGCACTGTAGAAATTAATGTTAAAATGTTGTGGACTTAGCATTTTTTTTTTTAATTTGATCTATAAGAAACTGAGATCTCAACAATTGTGAAATATTATGATAACAATAAGTGTTGTAACATTTTTTTAAAACATTTATTTTCAGTTGTGGTTGGCTATAGTCTTATATTTTATTATTTTATTTCGACTGGTAAGAAATTGACACGTCAATAATTGTGAAAATATTGTGAAATTTGTTGTGTCAGTATAACAATATAAATGTCAACTTACATCAATATTTAAAAGAAAAAAAAACACAAACCGATTACTGAAAAAAAAAACTAAAGTATAACATTATAAATGTCAGCTTACATTAATATTTAAAAGAAAAAGAAAAACACAAACCGATTACTGAAAAAAAAAAAACCAATCTCATATTTTATTTTATTATTTTATTTCTACATGTAAGAAATTGACAAGTCAATAATTGTGAAAATATTGTGAAATTTGTTGTGTCAGTATAACAATATAAATGTCAACTTACATCAACATCTAAAAGAAAAAAAAATATAAACCGAATACTAAAAAAAAAAAAAATTTAGGGTCCGTTCGTTTGGAGGAGTGGAAAAGTGGGAGGATGAAAAATTATGGAAGGATAGAAAAGTGGGAGGATGGAAAATATTTAGTTTTCCCTCTTGTGTGTTCGGCTGGAGGAGTGGAAAAGTGGGAGGATGGAAAACTCTTGTGTTTGGTTGGAGAGAAAAAGGGAAGGATGGAAAATGTAATTTATATAAATTGACTATTATACCCTTATTACATAATATGTAAGAAATAGATTTATTTCTAATTATTAAATAATATAAAATTTATCACATCATATATATAAATTTATATTATTATAATGTAAAAATTAGATTAGGTCACATTGAAAACAACATTCAGTAACGTTGGAAAAAAAAAAATCTCAGTAACGTTGAAAAGGAAAAAAAAAAAACAAACAAACAAACAACGTTACTGTTCAGTAACGTTGAAAATAATTAAAAAAAAAAAAAACATGTTACTCTTCAGTAATGTTGAAAAGAAAAAAAAAAACGTTACTGAAAACGTTGAACAGAAAAAAAAAAAAAAAAAAAAAAAAAAGTTCAGGCAACGTTGAGAAAAAGAAAAAAGAAAAAAAAAAAAAAAGAGAAAGTTGAAAAAAAATAGGTGGAAATAGGGCATTTTTGTAAAAGTGCTACTATAGAACTTTTCTCTCTAGATTTTCCTTCTGATTTGGAAGGAAAAAAAAAGTGGGCCCGAAGAGAAAACTTTCTCTCGAGTTTTCCATCCTTCCTATTTTCCTTCCCCAAACGAACAGTGAAAAACAGTATTTTCTATCCTATTTTCCTCCCTTTGTTTTCCATCTTCCCTGTTTTCACTCCAAACGAACGGAGCCTTAGACACTGTAGCTACAATGCCAGTTGAACAAACAAAAGGGTTGTAAAAAAAAAAAAAAGTTTCACGAAACCAAAGCACTGTTGCCGCTACAGTACTACACAGTAAAACCACACTGGGTGCACAGTGTTGAAGCACTGTAGCGGTATAGCCGCTTTTTATATATTAAGATTAAGAGAAATGTTGTGGACTTAACATTTTTTTTTATTTAATCTATAAGAAACTGAGATCTCAACAATTGTGAAAATATTGTGATAACAATAAGTGTTATAACATTTTTTTTAAACATTTATTTTCAGTTGTGGTTGTTTACAGTCTCATATTTTATTATTTTATTTCAACTTGTAAGAATTAACACATCAATAATTGTGAAAATATTGTAAAATTTGTTTTATCAGTATAACAATATAAATGTTAGCTTACATTAACATTTAAAAGAAAAAAAAAATTAGGCACTGTACAAACAAAAGGGTTGAATAAAAAAAAAAAAAGGCCTCACGAAACCAAAATACTGTTTCCGCTACAGTGTTGCACAGTGAAAACACATTGGGTGTACAGTGCCAAAGCACTGTAGCGGCATAAGAACTTTTTATATATTAAGAAAAATATTTATTTTCAGTTGTAGTTGGTCACAGATTCATATTTTATTATTTTATTTTGACTTATAAGAAATTGACACTACAATAATTGTGAAAATATTGTGAAATTTATTGTATCGATATAACAATATATATATATATATATATAAAAGAAAAAAAAATTACAAACAGAAGTCTGAGAAAAAAAAAACTGAAGCTATTGTAGCTACAGTATCATGTGGTAGTGTAGTTACTGTTCAAATCTTATTAAAAAAAAAAAAAAAGACAAAATGGCTCATGAAACCAAAATGCCCTGTAGCTGCAGTGATTTTGCGCATTCGCGCTTTTTCAAAATATAAGAAATTGACAATTCAATAATTGTGAAAATATTGTATCGATATAACAATATATATATATATATATATATATATATATAAAAGAAAAAAAAAGTACAAACGGAAGACTGAGAAAAAAAAAAAAAAAAACTAAAGCTACTGTAGTTACAGTGTCACGTGGTAGTGTAATTACTGTTCAAATCTTATTAAAAAAAAAAAAAAAAGACAAAATGGCTCACGAAACCAAAATGCCCTGTAGCTACAGTGATTTTACGCGTTCGCGCTTTTTATATATATAGAAGTTAAATTTTGTGTCAATCAGATATTATTTACTATATGATCTATAAACTTATATTTTATGCATAATTTTAAACTGTAAAAATTTTCAATTTAAACAATTTATTGATGACATAGCTATTGATTTTTAATTTTCTAGAAATTTTGCAAGTATGGAGGATATAAAAAGAATATGTAATCTAATGGTAGATTTGTCAAAATCTAATAATGGATTTGCAAATTGATATAGCATTGAATTTATTTGGTGTCATATCAATAATATAATAAATAAAATTCTTAATTACTTATTTATTGTGTCTTAACAATTTTTTGAGAAACAAACGCACACACATACACAAGGAAGAGAGAAAGAGATTCTAACACAAAGGCACACCACAACTCTACTCAAAAGTCATGGTAACTTTTAAGGGAGGGTGGGGTAAGTTATACTACACACAACATACTCTCTTAAGTAATGTGAGACAATTACTCATTCTTTATTTTTTGAGTAACAAACACACACACATACAAGAGAGAGGAAAATGAGTTCTAATACAAGGGCACACCACAACTCCACTCAAAAACTATGAAAAACTTTTATGGCCTGTTTGGAAGTTTAGAGAGGGAGGAGAGTAGAGGAGACTAGAGGGAAGGAGAGTAATGGGGAGAAGAGTAGAGGGGAATGGTTCCCCTTTACATTGTTTGGATGTTTTTAAAATTAGTAAGGGGGAAATTAGCTCTTTAGAAAGAGTAATTTTGTTAATTTAGAAAGGGTAAATTAGAAAATTCATTTGGCTAATAATTTATCCACTCTACTCTCCCTCCAAATCTCTCCAATTTGGAGGAATTAAAAATGAGGGGTTAGAGGTAGTTGAAACCTCTCCAAACCCCTCTAAACACCTCCCCCTCCTTCCTTAAAAAACTTTCAAATAAAGTAATTGAATTACTCTCCCTCCCTCTACTCTACTCCCCCTCCTTTTTTTAACTCTCAAACAGGCCATTAAGGAAGGGTGGGGTCAGTTATACTACACACAACACACTCTCTTAAGAAATGTGGGACAATTACCCCTTCTTCTTCTTTTTTTGAGAAACAAATACACACACAAGAGAGAGGAAAAGAGGTTTATATCTTAACAATTGATGTATCAATTTGTAAGACTTATTTAGTAAAATTTATTATAGTTGTCACATCATTCTAAGTAAATTCATTATACCAATCAGTTAAAGAAAAGACACGTAAATAGTTGTTTTTGAAGTATTTGCGTTTTTCTTTTGAAATAAATCTAATACTGTAGCTAAGTTTCTCATGATTTACCAATCAAATATAAGTCACATTTATCATCATCATCATCATCGTCGTCATCAAATTATATGTCAAATGTTATTGAGCAAAAAAAATTAACTAACATTGCCAAGGAAAATAAAAGAACCACACTTCTAACTTTTAAGTACCAAACAACAAATAACCAATGTCAAACAACTTCACAACTCAAGTCATTTGCATTAAAAAATAAACAAGCATAAATAAATATAAATGGTGGGAAGCTATTCCCTAAGAAATGAACCAATGGTGGCCTACCCCCTTCGGTCATTCATGGATAACAAAAGCAATTAAGCAACTCAGACATGTTTTTTCTACGGTCACTATCACTGCTTTACCAAACCAAAATTTATTAGGGAGAATACCACATGGGCAAAATTCTTAAGTACTCCTAGAGTACAGAGAAATGGTGCCCCCTCCTCTCACATTACGGTGAATCTCATCATGAATGTGAGAAGAGGAGGCATCATTCTCTGTGCTCCGGGAATACCTAAGAATTACTCACCACCTGGTCCACAATCCAAATCTATAATGCAATAGTCTTATGTTGTCTTTTATGCAAGGTGTAGATGGAAAATCTTCAAGGGATTGTTGTCTAATATGAGACTGATTCTCAACAAAGTTGTAGATGGAAAGAAAATCTTCATGGGAATGTTATCTAACATGAGACTAATTCTCAAGGATATTATGTCGGGGGGGGGGGGGGGGGGGGACCATTTTAAAATTCCAATTTTATGTATTTTGGAAGCAAGAGATATGATTTAAATGAAATTCAATAGATTTTTTATTTTCTCTTTCAATGTTTCTTAAGTATAGGATTTAATAAATAAATTGCATGTGGGTTTCAGTTAGCTCAACTAGTAAAATCTCTGATGGTTGAATAAGAAATCTAGGGTTCAATCCCCGCCTACACCAAAAACCAATTGGTGTCTTGGTCTAATGATAAAGAGCATCATCAAGAGCAGACACCATAGGTTGAAACACTCTCTAAAATAAAATTGCATATTTTTTTTTCCCTTATCTTATAAATCATCCTCTCCTCTCATTTCGACCTTACAACCAAACAAAGATAAGGTCTTGGGGGCATATGAACAAAAGGAGAGAAAAATTTACAATATCATCAATTTTTATCATTTCCTCTCCTTTAAAACTTTCAAATTTAATCTCCTGTTTTTTTTATTGATAATGGAAGGAATCATATGAAAAGGTAGAGGAAAAGAAACTTTATTTTTTCTTTATTTTTTTTTTAGATTATTAGAATGATAAGAGAGTGGTGGAGTCATGTTGTTGCTTCAAAATTTTGAATTTTTCTCTATAATTTACACACACACACACACACACATTTATTCCCAAGAATTTAATGTTCGGGCATCAAAAACCTATCTCCCAAAAGGATAATTGAGCTAAGCAAATGAAAAAAAAAAAAAAAAAAATTGGCTAGATGAACTCGCTAGTGGCCTAGGTAGCACCTCATAAAGAAATTTTATTATCATTAAATACTAGTGTAAGTATGTAAAATAACAATTTCTGTTACAGCAAAAATGTTACATTAATAAAAAGGAAAATATACAATTTTGTGTGTAAGAATTACATTGCTAGTACAATGTTTGTTTGTTTTTTTTTTTTTTTTTTTTAGAGAGTTTCAACTTATAGCGTCTGCTCCTGATGATAGCTCTTTATCATCAGACCAAGACACCAATCGATTTTTGGTGTAGGCAGGGATTGAACCTCAAATCTCTTATACAACCATCAGAGACTTTGCCAGTTGAACTAATTGAAACCAACTTGCTAGTACAATATAAACCTATAATTACTTCAAAAAAAATATTAATTATAAAGTTTTAAAGATCAATTCAATGTAACATTTAAGCATGGTGCAAGACCAATATAGAAGAGGTGAAGTCAACAGTTGATGAACTAAATCTTCTAATTGTTGATAGTGCATTAGAGACATCCTTCTGTTTCTATATTCAAATGAACTTTATTATTATTATTATTATTATTATTATTATTATTATTATTATTATTATTATTTTTATTTTTTTTATAAATTTCATCCTAACTATGGCTTTCGCTTTTGATGAATACGCTCTTTATAATCAGACCAAAATATTGTGCTCTTTATTATTAGATCAAGACATTATACACTTTATTATCAAACCAAAACATTAGTGTGTCGTGGATTGAATTTCAAATCTTTATTCAACTATTAAAGTCTTTACCAGTTGAGCTAACTAGAACCTAAACTCTACGTATTTTATTTTAGAGAAAATGATGGAAGTTAATATTCTAATTTAGTATTAATTGAGTTTCACACACACACACACACACACACACACACACACCCATATATATATATATATATATTAATTATTGTGAATTCATAGAATTTGTTGTGTTAGAAATACTGAATAATTGTATTGTATTTCTCAGTTAAGAATATACATAAGTGTGCCTTTATATAGGAGGCATATGAGTGCAGTACAAGTAGAAGTGTAGTACAAGATGTGTGCTGTACAAGTAAACTAGTTGGCCCTAAAGCCCACAACACTATACACGTTAACAGCCCCCCTCAAACTCAAGGTGGATGTGAGACCAGCTTGAGGTTGTCAACTAAATCACGAAGGCGTCCTTTAGGATGTGACTTGGTGAAGATATCTGCAAGTTGATCTTTGGAGGAGACGGAGAAGAGCTGAAGAGCACCATGGACAAGATGAAAACGGATAAAATGACAATCAATCTCTATGTGTTTAGTCCGTTCATGGAAGATATCATTGTAAGCAATATGAATGGCACTCTGGTTGTCACAATAAAGAGGAGTAGCAGAGGATGTGGACACACCTAAGTCCTTAAGAAGCCATCGTAGCCAAAGTAGCTCAGATGTGGTATCAGCAAGGGCACGATATTCTGCTTCAGTACTAGAGCGGGCCACATGAGTTTGTTTCTTACTTCGCCAAGAAATCAGAGAAGAACCAAGAAGAAAGCCCAATAACCAGTGGTGGACCTGCGATCAGTGGGATCTCCCGCCCAATCAGCATCAGAAAATGCACGAGAATAAGAGGAGACTGAGCAGAGTAGAAAAGACCATGAAAGAGAGTGCCCTTTAAGTATCGAAGAATGCGCAGAACAGCAGCATAGTGAGTCGATCGAGGAGCAGACAGATACTAGCTCACCTAGTGAACAGCATAGGAGATGTCTGGACGAGTGACAGTGAGATAAACTAGGCTACCAACCAAGCGTCTGTAAAGAGAGGGATTAGACAATGGTTTCCCTCCTGAGGGAGTCAGATGCGCATTAAGCTCAACTGGAGTGTCAACAGTCTTGCTATCAGTGAGTCCAGCTCGAGACAAGAGTTCAGAGGCATACTTGGCTTGAGTAATATAAAGTCCATCTGTAGAATGAGTGATTTCAAGACCTAAGAAGTGGCTGAGATGTCCAAGATCTTTCATCTCAAATTGCTGACTGAGAAAATCCTTGAGTTCTTGAATGCCACTGAGGTCATCGCCAGTTATAATCATATCATCCACATACAGGAGAAGTAGAATAGTGCCTTTGTCAGTGCGACGAAGAAATAAGGCAGAATCATAATGATTGGCCATGTAACCCAAGCGAGAGATGGTAGAGCTGAATTTGGCAAACCAAGCTCGTGGAGCTTGTTTAAGGCCATAAAGTGCACGTCGAAGGTGACAAACCTTGTTTGACTCAACAGAGAGACCAGGAGGAAGTTGCATATAAACTTCTTCACTTAAATCCCCATTAAGGAATGCATTTTTAACATCCATCTGGAAAAGGTCCCATTTACTGGCAGCAGCAACAGCTAAGAGGGCACGAACAGATGAGATACGTGCAACTGGAGCAAAGGTCTCTTCATAATCAATCCCATACTCATGTGTAAAGCCTTTTGCAACAAGACGAGCTTTGTAGCGCTCAATGGACCCATCAGAGCGAGTCTTAATCTTGTAGATCCACTTACAACCAACCACAGATTTCCCAGGAGGGAGAGTCACCAAATCCCAAGTATGGTTTTTACATAATGCATCAAGTTCCTCTTTCATTGCAATCTGCCTTAAAGGGTCAGTGGAAGCCTCACGATAGGTGTGAGGCTCGTGCAGTGTAGCAAGGGCAGTGTAACAATGATAGTCAAGTAAATGTGCAGGAATGGATCTTACCCGAGTTGAGTGACGAGGTGGAATGTCTTATGCAAGATCTTCAGGCGGAGCAGGAGCAGGGGACCCAAGCTCAAGGTTGGGGTTGGGTTGCTCGTCTTCACCCTGTTCATCTTCCACCTGTTCATTAAAGGGTGAACTAGGAAAGGGATCAATGATATCTGGTGGTTGGACAGAGAAGTCTACATGAGAATCAGGAGCAACTGCAGGAGGATCAGGAGTAGCTACAAAAGGAATATGTGCCTCATCTGGAAAAAGATCTAAGACAGAGGAGGAAGATAGGGAGGCACGGAAGTGAGAGAGCTCGACAAAGAGGCGATGTTCCCAGAAGACAACATTGCGGGAGACACGAAGACGATGAGAAACAGGATCATAACACCAATACCCCTTTTGAGTTTCGCCATAGCCAAGAAAACAACAAAGCCTTAACCAAGGTTCAAGTTTGTTATGCTCATGTGGCTGAAGAAGAACGAAACAGGCAGAACCGAAGGAGCGAAGGTGATGATAATTTGGAGATGACCCAAAAAGACGCTCATATGGAGTTTGATTTTGGATGACAGGACTGGGAATGCGATTAATAGCATGAACAGCATGAAGTGCAGTTTCGCCCCAAAAAGGAGCAGGAACTTTGGCAAAGAGAAGGAGAGCACGAACAGTGTCAAGAATATGACGAAGTTTTCGTTCGGCTCTACCATTTTGCTGAGAGGTACCTGGACAAGTTAGTTGATGAAAAGTGCCATAGGAATGCAAAACAGCTTGGAAAGTATATTGAGTGTACTCTAGAGCATTATCAGATCGAAAAATTTTGATACGTTTGAAAAATTGAGTTTCAACCATTTTTGCAAAATTAGAATATACTTGCAATAATTCAGAACGATGTTTCATATGAAAAATCCAGCTATAACGGGAATAATCATCAACAAATACAACAAAATATCGAGATCCACCAATACTAGAGACAGAGGAAGGTCCCAAAACATCAGAATGAATTAAGTCAAAGATATCAGTGGACACTGATTCACTAGTATTGAAAGGCAAAGCTGGTTGTTTTCCTAATTGACATGAAACACAATCAAAATTTTCTGTGGACACTGAGCCTAACAAACTTCTAGAAGCCAAGTGTTGTACCCGAGAGGAAGATGCGTGACCAAGTCGGACGTGCCAAAGTGCAAGGGAAGGAATAGAAGAAACTGCAGCAGCTGCAGCAACAGAAATAGGAGCAACAAGTGGAAGATGAAGGTTGTCCACGGGAAACATACGTCCAACTCTGGGACCGGTCCCAAGCTCCTGTCCCGTCCTCGAATCCTGCACAATACACCCAGAATAATCAAAGATAATGCGATAACCTAACTCAGCTAATTGTCCCACAGAAAATAAATTGTAAGAAAGGTCAGGAACATTAAAGACCCCAGGAACTGAGAGGTTAGAGGTCGAAATAGAACCTATATTATGACCAGACATTGTGGAACCATTTGCTGTGCGAATATTAAGAGGGTGTGGTGCAGGTTGAAGTTCAGAGAATAAGGACGAGTGAGGTGTCATGTGATTGCAACAAGCAGAATCCATAAGCCAAGAGGAAGGAGACATACCAGATAAAGCTGAGAGAGAAGAGGAATAAGATGCATTATCAACCATACGAATGACATTTGCGATAATGTTTATAAGGTCATCTCTGGAAATGGTGAAAGTGGATCTAGAAGACTGAGACTGTGCAGTGACGGAAGCCATTGGTTGGACACTCTCAGTGTTAGCAACAGTAGTAGCAGAATTTGATTTGTTGCGATGATAGCAAGTCTCAATATTGTGGCCAAGACGTTTGCAAAAATTGCAATAAGAAGAAGGCCTGTCCTTATTCTTCATTTAGAAGCAAAATATGCAAAAATGGACTGCAAAAATGAAATCTACGCGAAAAACTGGGTAAGGAGCACCTGGATTGCAAAAAGACAACTCTGGCCAAAAGTCAACGGTCAAAGTCAAAGTCAACCCTCAGTCAACGCTGGTCAACGCGGGTCAATGACGATGACGTCAGCTGACGTGGCGGGTGACGTCAGCAGAGATGATGTCAGCAGATGACGTCACTTAGGGCTGACGTCAGCAGGTGTAAATTAGGCGCGTGCAGGCGCGTGGCGGCGCGTGAAGAGGCCTGTCGGCGCATGGAGCGCGTGAGCTTGAGCGTAGAATCTTTAGGCGGCGCGTGGAGGCGCGTGCGGTGTCCGATGGCTTCGAGGTTTTCACGATTGTGTAGATCGGCGCAAGACGATCTTAGTGGTACCTCCAGAAATTTAATCGGACCAATATTCGCGGCGGTGATGCCAAGGGCAGTGGTCTTTGCGGTGTGAAACTCCTCAACGGCAGTGGCTGCAGGTCCGGAACCCAAGGACGACGGCTGGATGATGTCGGAGGTTCAATGGCGAAAGGCTGCAACAGCTACTGTGACGGCGAAGCAGTGTTGGGAATGGAGTAATACCAATAAAGACAAGACTGCTAAGAAAGGGTCAGAGCAGTGGCTCTGATACCATGTTAGAAATACTGAATAATTGTATTGTATTTCTCAGTTAAGAATATACATAAGTGTGCCTTTATATAGGAGGCATATGAGTGCAGTACAAGTAGAAGTGTAGTACAAGATGTGTGCTGTACAAGTAAACTAGTTGGGCCTAAAGCCCACAACACTATACACGTTAACATGTTGTACATAAGTCTCTCAAAAATACATTAAGAATAATTTTAAGAGATAAACCAATTATAATTATTTGCATTTTCTTTTGTTGTTGAGGGAGATAAACTAGAAGCAAGCTAAATGGTTCAAAAGTATCGCTTTAGACTGCATTCTTAAAAAAATGGTCCTTTTTAAGTAAACAATGCCTTTATCTACAAGAACTTTTAGTTAACTTTTATCTACAATACTATTTCAGCTAACTTTTATCTTTATTTACAGTACTTTCAGTAAAAAGTTTTCAATTTCAACAAAATAAGCGAATCCTAAATATACCATAAGTCTAGGTATTCTGATGACCTAAGTCTTGGTATTCTAACTAATGCTCTGGAATACCAGCGTATAATATTATTATGAGAAATGCTACGTCCACAACATTTCTCACAACATTCTCACAACAAATCCTAGTTGGCAAGTTGTTACAGGTTTTAAATTTAAATCTAACACTGAAATTACTTTCTTACCCACTAGTAATAGCAAATAACAACTTGCCAACTACGATTTGTTGTGAGAATGTTGTGAGAAATGTTGTGGACGTAGCATTTCTCTATTATTATATAAGAAGGTGGACAACAAGCAACTTAAACTTTTTTGGGTATGGAATATAATTAATTTCAGACTTATTGGCGTCTAATTAATAACTACATTTTAAACTGTTGGAATATTTTCATATAAATGAGAAAGGTAAGTGCTTAATATAATATAATTGAGTATATATGCATTAGATTTAAAATTTTTAAATTTAATGTCTCAATATATTATATGAGGAGTGTCACAACAAATTGTTAGAGTTTGTTCTCATAGTACATAGATTTCTAATAACGGTGATCATTTAGATTTTTTCTCTTTACAAAGTTTTTTTCTTAAAAATAAAGATACTGCTTTAATTATGTGTGAATCAAGACCAAATTTTATACCATTTAAATTTTTTTTTTTTTTGAGTCAAAAGGATAGCATTTTATATTAAAAAGAATTTTGTACACTCTGATTCTTTTTTTACCATTCAATTAAAATTTTATTCTTTCCCAAGAAAAAAAAAAATTATTGATTTCGTAATTGTCCCAAAGGTCAAAGTAGTAGCACGCCTCATAACTGTCTATTAACCTGGATTCTAGAATCCAGACCCAACCTAGTGTAAGGAAGCTTCCTCAGCCCCACCAAACCATTACTTATGTAACAAGTAACGTGCCCATGGTATTTACATATTAAACTCACCAATTTTAGTCATTATTTGTTTAGAACAAAATTTAACTACAAAATTAGTTGTAACTTAAAACTACAATCTTACTTAATATTTTTTTATTGAATGTGAATTTTGACAAATTTTCCATTGGATTATACTTTTTTCTTATATATTTCATGCTTGCAAAATTTTTTAAAAATTGAAAATCAATAACTATATTATCAAAATATATATATATATATATATATATTACTACAAATTTTGAAAATCTAATCATTAAATTGCATGTTCTTAATATGCATGTCAAATTTTGTATCAATTAGATATTGTTTACTATATAATCTATAAACTTATATTTTATGCATAATTTTAAACTATAAAAACTTATAATTTAAACAATGTATTGATGACATAATTATAAATATTCAATTTTTTAGATATTTTGCAAGCATGAATGATATAGGAGGTATATGAATAGTAGATTTATCAAAATTAACCTTTAATAAAAAGATATTGAGTAAGGTTTTAGTCTTTAGTTACAACCGATTTTGTAACTAAACTTTCTCTTTATTTTATGTAGCAAACTATGACTAATTATTTTTCATTTTCATATTCACAACTTTTTTCTCAACCATTCATAATTAGCTATGTAACCATTATTGTGTCAATTGTAATAAAGGTTGTGCTATTTTACGTGGTACTAAAATTTTTGTTTGCTTGCTCTTTGCGTAAGCATTCAGCGGTGGAGCCACATTTGACTTGTGGTCAAATTTTAAAATTTTTCTTCAAATAATAGATTCTAAAATAAGACTTAATTGGCCAACAAAAAATAAGGTTTTGGCAAAATAGTGAATAATTGACTGTTAATGATTTTTTCATTTCGAAAATACAGTGGTCCAAATGAGGCTTTTAGAAAAATGAAAAAAAAAAAGTTTTTAACAAAAACAAACTGGACATTTTTTAACAAGAAAAAAAAAGTAATACTAGAATTATGATTCTCCTGTTTAATTAGTTTTTTTTTTTTTTTTTTTCCTTTCTCTTTCTCTTGTTGCACAAGATCCACTTACACTTCATAAAAAACAAAAATCCACTAACACAATAAATAAATCCACTAACACAATAAATTATGAGTTTCGTGATCTCAACTTTTGAATTCCCTTAAAAATAGAGTATCAATGAAGCTTAACATAAGAAGGGATAAATTAATTTAAGTAGTAGATTCAAAGTAGAATTAGTAACAATTTACCATTTATGATTTATTGTGAAAATATTGTAAAAACATAACACTTTTAAAAGTATTAATTATCTAAATAAGTTTTTCTTTTCTCAAATTGTAGTACAATTTGAAACAATTATTGTACATTTAGATGTACCTAAATAAGCAAATAAATAGAATAAGGGTGCCTTATGGCATTAGGGTATTTGTTAATTGACAATTTAAAAAAAAAATTGAAGTACCACTTTTATAAGAAAAATAAAAAAGTTGTCAAAAAAATTAATTACATTTTTTTTCCTAGAATTTTTTTTTAAATTACTAAATTAATGTCTTTGCGATGTTTTTTTTTTCTTTTAGTACTCTTTTTAGAAAATATCACATCCACGAATGGCCCCCTTGATAGCCATATGATAATTGGTAGGTCCGCCATGGAATATAAAGAACAGGGCAATTTGCTTTACTAGTGAAACATTCTACCCATTTACTGGCTCAACGTGAAAAAAAAAAAAAAAAAAATTTGTAAGCTGAACTGAGGATTGAGGAAACTCCTATATTAACAAGCAACGTACTAGCTCATAGATGTTCTTCATTCATTATGATTTGAATAAAGCTTTGGCAGGCGTTCCATACAATATTTTTTATTATTTAAAGAAAGACTATTAATGTGAGTGAGACAAATTGCACAACGAATTTCAAAATGATTGATTTCTTTTGTTTTATAATTAAAAACTCTGAAATTTTCACAATTTTTCACGTCAGCATTTTATTTTATTTTTTTTCTATTTTTTAAATTTGATTTAAAAATAAATCTATATTTCCCTACCAAATACACAATACCTCTTTAAAACCAAAAAAGGAAAAAATCTCTCCTCTTCTCACACACTAATAACATCTCCTTCCCCTTAACCTAAAACTCACCCTTTCCTTCCTCCAAAATCAAAACCTAAAACTCAGATTCTCCCACTGTCACTGCTGCCACCACTGATCGCCACCACCACAGAAAGGCAGTCTACTTAGTGATGCAAAATCTCACACAACCATCGTCACTCCAATCCTATTCAAATCCTCACACAACCACTGTCTCTCTCCAAGTCTCGCAACTTTCCATGTTAGAAAAGTAACAATTTGAAGTTCGAGTTCCAAATTTCATCACAGTAAAGATTCTAATTTGTTTATAAATTGTCTAAGATCAAGGTTTGCTATCAACTACGGATTTAAACGATGTTGGCTTCGTTGAACCTAGGGAAACCCTATAGAAGATCAAATTCTACATGGGCTTTGTCTCTTGGCATTTTAAAGAATGGTTAGTGATGTTTTTATTTTAATTTTAGGTTTTCCCCCTTACCTATTCTCTTTATTTGGAATAAATTTATGGTTTTTAAAAAAAACCAAAAGAGCCTTACATTATTATTGTTCATTGAGAGCCTTAGTAAGGGGCAAAGTGAGTTAGAGAGGGAGTGAAAACTCTGAGGGACTTTATAATTAGACCAGAACTTCTCTGAAAACATTACCAGCAAGTTTTTAATTTTGTTCTATTGTTTTTAGCTGTTAAATATGATTTAGGGTTATGTTTAGGAGTGTTTCTTTTGAATGATTAGCATAAATTGATGGGTTTGGAGCCAGTAGTGGAGTTTGCTATTTTCAATTATTGGCTGCATTGCTCTCTCTTTCATATTTTAACAAATTCAATTAAAACTGCGTCTCCTAACCGTATCTTTTGCGAGAATGCAACCAAGTGTGTTGTTCATAAATCATTGTTGTTTGTTTCTCTTATTTATTTATTTATTTTTTTTTTTTAAATTTAAGATATTTTTTCATTTGTGGAACTTTCTTCTTCTATTCTGTGTGGGAGCTATGTAGGAGAAGATGAAGAGTTTACTGCAAGGTGACACTTTTTCAATCTCTTCTACCAAAACAAAATCAATTCTAACCCAAAGACCTTAGTTAAATAAATAAATAAATAAAATCTAACCCAAGTATAGTTTTTTTTTTATGTTATTTTTTTTATTACCAGATTTGTTTTTTTAAAAGTTACCGGTAGCAGTTTAGGCAGTCTGATGTTGGTAAGAGACTAGCTTGCTAGTGGGTGGTAGTTTGACACTCTGACTATTTCTCTTTCAGTCTGTCTTTGTCTGTCTCTTTACAGTTACTATGCTCTGTGTGTGTCTATTTTTGTGTCTAATGATTTGTTTGGTTTCTATACATATAAAAGATGTTTATTTTTATATAGACAGTGAACCTGTGTCTTTCATTGAGTCATAAAGTTTAGTGTTTGTCTTATACACTTGGCACAATTCTGGGTGTCAGTGGCAGTTAATTATTGCCCCTTATGGGTTAGATTTGGTTTTAATTAAGGTTTTGATTTATAATTAGTTTCTAGAAAGATTTTCTGTTACTTCTTCTTTGTTTACTGCATTTCCAAAGGGGTTGTTTATTCAGTTTGAAAGAAATTATTTTCTTTTTTGGTTTTTTAATTGTTTTGATAATTATTGAAATTTTTTTTTTTTGGTGTTCTTAGGTACCCAAAACAATTCTATTAGACTATTATTGGGTTAGCCTCGAAATCAGACTCATGATTTGAGTTTTTCACAAAGATAGTGCTTAGTGATGGTGGTACACACTGAGCTGAAACATAACAAATTCGATTGTGCCTCTTATTGCAACTATCATTGCCGTTGGTGAGTGAGAGTCTGAGTCTAAATTCCAAATGTTTGATTTTTTTTTTTTTCACAAAGTAATGATATTTTTCATCATTTTTTATTATGTCAATTATTTAATTTAAAAGAGATTGCATTAAACGACATCATTGGGTTATTTTATTTTTTCTAAAGGTGTAGGAGTGGTGGAAAAAGTAGGGGTAGAGGTGGAGATGAAAGAGTATGAGCATGAACAATTACTTAAAACCCTTGAAATTTTTGGAAACAACATTGCATTTGCCTACAAGCATTATATCTTTCATTTCTTTTTGTTTTTTTGTTTGCTTTTTAAATATTAACATAAATTTGTTGATGTTGGGACTAAAGGATATTAGAGTCAGAGCAATAAGACACCAAGCTATAAGCCTATAACTACCCTAAAGTGCTTACAGTCCATTGTAGTCACAGGCCTACACAAGAAGATTTGGAATGGTGGAAGGCACTTGGAATTATGATGAAAGTAGAGAATTGCAGAATTGGAAAGACAAGATAACAATGGTATGGATGCAGCAAGAACTAACTCATTTGAATGTGAACAATGCGACTCTTATTTAAAAATAAAATAAAAGAAAAGAAAAATATGTTTTCTCACTACATTGTTAACATCAAAAGCTGAAAAAAAAAAAAAAAAAAAAAAAAAAAAAAAAAAAAACCTCTGTGTTTGTATTTAAACAATACGATTTTAATAATTCAAACACTAACCCAAGCTAATTCTTGCATTATTCCAACGGAGACTAGCTTCTGAACTGCTAAACGTTCTATTGGAATTTCTAAACATGGAGGTATGTTAATTTTTTTTTTTTCCCGTCTTTTAACAATTAAACTTTTGGCACTTTGAAATTTTATGTGAGATAGTTTGTATTTTATATGAATTATGTGAACACTTTATGCTCGGTTAGGCAGCTATTCAATAAAATGCCTAAAAGAGATATTGTATCATGTTTGTAATAATATACTTTGTAATTTGTTTAAATTATTGGCTTGGCTATCAGCTATGATTTGAAAATTGCAGGTTATCAGTAAATGTGTACATCATGACCACTTCATTAGAGGAGGAGCAGCAATAATTGTGCAAAACAGAGAGGAAAAAGGTTTAGATAGAATTTCACTTCTTCCCATGGTAAACTTTAAGGAACAATTTTTTCCACAATACTTGTGATGGATGTTTGCTTTAGGTGTGGGACCCTATTCTCCTTTTCTTTTCAAGCCAAAGCCAACAATACTTTTATGCTCCATTCACTTGCTTTTGTTTTCTTTTAAGAGTGACCTCATTTATCTCATGTCTCTCTCTCGGCCATTTTACTAGGCTTTCAAATCTTTTGATTTTTTGCTGAGCTTCTTCAGACAAAGCTCTCAAAACTAGGATCTATAATTTTCCTTTTCAAACTCTTTACTTTTCATAGACTTCCTTAAGCTTCTCCAAATATTCCACCTCCAACTCCTAACAACACCCATGTCGTTGAGATCCAAGGAAAGCAATGAGGTGGTGAGATCCTTGATGCTCTCCTTCCAGGTACAACATTATTTGGTTTCATAGTATTGTTCGTTACATATATACATGTCCAAAACTGAATACAAGAAAATCCTGTGTGTTTTTATTTAAAATACAATACGATTTCAATAATTCAAAACCTAACCCAAGCTAATTCTTGCATTGTTGCAACAGAGACTAGCTTTGGAACTGATAAACCTTCTATTGGAATTTCAAAAAGTGGAGGTATGTTAAATTTTGATTATCATATGTTAAATTGTTTTTTTTACCTCATAGCTCCTATAGTCAGTAATTTATTTGAATTATCGAACCCTATATGCTCAAGCATGCATCTGTATGACAAAATGCCTAAAAGAGGTATTGTATCATGTTTGAAATTTCACCTCAGTATTAGAGGATGTAGCTAACCAGTGCCTATAATCTCTCTTTGATTTGTTTCATTTGTTTCTCTTTTATTTTCTCAGGGCTCAAACTCAGACCCTATCCTCTCTCTTTAATCTCAGCCAAATCCATCACCACTTTTAATTTGCTTCTATCGCTGATATTGCATAAGGTAATGTTTTGTATTCAATTCTTTATTATATAATATTTTCTCAAATTTAGTCAGTGTTTTGAGACTTAGAGCAATTCTTTCTTAGTGCTATTTGATTACAATTTAGATGTCATAGAGTCAAACTTAATTTGTGTTGATAAAATTGTTGATCGGTCGATTACAATTATGCTTGATGCTCTATTCATTCCCTAACATGACAAAAGCTGTAAACTATACTTATCAAAGTTGCTTCAATGAATTTATGGTTGCAGGGCTTCTTAGTTGGTGTTCTTTGAATTGTGGTTAGCCCATGATAGGAAACTTGATGGGATTTGGAATATGAATGAAAAATTTTTGGGTTTGTGGTTTAGTTGTTTCTTTAGTTAAATTTATATCCCACAAAATTTTCCTGCAAAAATTAAATGCAAATTGGATTTTGGGTTTTTATATGGTTGTTTAATAATGTGAGTGATTCTAGGCATATACAACCTACACAAAAGATCAACCTCAGGCAGCCTGTTAAGGTAAAAACAAAAACCTATGTTGTTGGGGGCATAACCACATAATTAAATTGTTGTGTTTGTTATGTTTGTTTTCATATTTAGTGTCACAGTTCTGTTTTCCTTTTTTATTTTTATTTTTTTGAGAAAGATGCTGAATAATATTATTAAAAAAGATCGATTAAGTCTGCCTAAAATACAGAAAAAAGTTGTGGTGGAACGTCCTCCATCCACACTAAAAAGTTTGGAATATTAATAGCGTGTCGAGCCAAACTATGAGCAACAAAGTTCTATTTTGCTGTATTGGTAGTTCTATCAATAATAAGTTGTGCAATGTGATATTGGCATCACTATTTTTTTACTTCTTTTGGTACCCTTGCAACTTCTTGAAACATACAAATATATATGCATTATTTAATCACGCATCCCTACATTGTACAATGCTTGAATGAATTTTTTAGAAGTTTTCTACTTTTATTTGTTATTGGCCAGAATTTGTGACTTTTTAAAAATAAATGGCAAATATAGTAGGCACCCCCAAGGCTTTTTCCCTTTTAACTCACACCCTTTTAATTTTCATTATGAAATACCCATCTTTTTACATATTATCTACATCCTTATTTATTTATTTAGGGTTGTTTTTTAGTTTGAAAGATCACACAGATTTTGACCTTTATTTTTTTTATTTATTTTTTGTTTCCCTTTTGGATTGTTTTTTTGTTTGGAAGACTGCACAAATTTTGACAACACTACCAAGCCACAAAGCCTTTGTGAACTGCACTCAAGCATGCCTTTAGTTTTGGTTTGGCATAAACTTGAAACAAATACCATAAATATCTAGATTTATGGCTTTTGTATTCTTAATGTTTGAATAAAACCATATAGTACAATTTAAACATGTTTCACATAAGCTTTTGAGGTCTCAGGTCATGTTGTATTTATATATGGCAAAAGATAATACCATTTTTCCACCTTAGCACAATTCGTACTGGTATTTTATTTATAACTTGGATATATTGAAGTTTTTTTGTGTGTGAATAATCTATTTTGTTATTTATTTATGAATTTCATGATAAAAACCAATGGAATACTTATTTTCATGAAGATTATAGACATATTGAACTTTTTTAATAATTCAATAGTTGGGGTGGGGTTATTATGAAATTTATTGACATTAAGAGTGTTTGGTTTAACATTGTAAATCTTTGATGAATTGGTATAATTTGGTGTTATTCTTGATACTAAATTGGCGAAAAATTAAGTAGCTTGAAGAAGTTGAAAAAAAAGAAGAGCCTAAGAAAGGGAGGAAATAGATTCTTGAAAAGCAATGGATAAAGCTTGAAGATGTAAGCACAATTGTATATTTATTCTATTTACTGGTTCTTTTGTAATACTTATTAAACCAAATGTAAGAGTTCATTATGATTATTGTAATATATTACTTCATAATATTTGTATTTATCTCATTTTTAATGAGTTTATGCGTAATATTTTGATAGTTTCATCATAATTGCATGTCTCATCTTATATTAGAGCCAATTTAGTTTTCAATAATTGAAATTAAAGAGATGTTTAAACCTAAGCATGTTAACATTTGATTTGAAATAATCCCGTGCATCGCACGGGTTGGCGATTAGTTTAATTAATGAATTATATTTGAGGTTTTTGTTTGAGAATTAAGAGAATTAAATTTAGCCCGGATAGGTTTTATATATGGGTTGGGTATAAGTTACACTTAGTGTAACTCTAAGCAATGTTACACCACTCAATATTTTTTAACTAGACGTGAATTTTGACAAATTTACCGTTAGATTACATTATTTTCATATATTCTCCATGCTTGGAAAATTTTAAGATGATCAAAGATTAATAGCCATGTCATTAATCAATTGTTTAAATTTAAGTTTTTATAATTTAAAATAATGCATAAAAGATGAGTTTATGGATCGAATGACAAATTACATCGGATTGATATGAAAATTGGCATGCATGTTAAAAACATATAGAACATGTAATTTAACGGTTGGATTATCAAAATATGAATTCAATAAGAAATTATTGGGTGGTGTAACGTTTCTTAGAGTTACACTAGGTGTAACTTGAAACCATCTATGTACATACATACATACATACATACATACATACATACATATATATATATATATATGTATGTATGTACATAGATGGTTTCAATTTACACCTAGTGTAACTTTTGTAATGTTACCCATTTTTTATACCGTAGATTTCTAGTAGATCTAACGGTTAAAAAAAATATTATTAAATGTTATTGGTTTTTACTTTGTTACCTAATTAATACTAGCACTCTCTCTCTCTCTCTCTCTCTCTCTCTCTCTCTCTCTCTCTCTCTCCTTATTTATTATTGCTTTCCACTTGATCCAAAACTTCAAATTTGTGCCTATCATCTGCTAAAGCAAAATATCTTCTTCTTCTTTTTTATTTTTTTTTTTATTTTTTTTGAATTGCATGCTAAACTATCAGCGTTTAAACTTTTAACAAAGACATATAAACAAAAAAACAATATATGAATAAAATATCAATCTAGCTTTCCCAAAAAGTTTTTATTAGATGGTACAAGAAGCAATTCAAATCTAAAAACATGCGTTAAGCTTGAACTTTTACCATAAATTATAAATTATTCGAAATAATGTCTTCTATTAATCTTTGTTTATCCCTTATAAGAAAATATTTTTATATTATATGGAGGACCAAAGCATGATCAGGGATAAAATCACTATCGTTGCATTTGCAATGCGAAAACTTTTAAACCATTAGTGCTTCTTTCTTATTGAAATAAAAAGCAGTAGATTACTTTTAAATTCAATTGTATAGATAATTGTATAAATTTAATTTCATCATCAAATATCTATTTAATTTCTCTTTTAGGGATGAATCATTTGAAAAGTAGGTTGTTGAAAATGGAAAATTCCCTTTAATCAAGTGGAAAACAAAAAATAAGGAGAGAGACAAAAAGGTGGAAAGTAATAACATTTAATGATATTTTTTTTAATCGTTAGATCTCTTAAAAATCTACGGTGTAAAAAAGGTGTAATTTTACAAGAGTTACACCAGATGTAACTCTAATTAATGTTACACCAATCAATATTTTTTAACTGTATGTGAATTTTGATAAATTGACTGTTGGATTACATTATTTTTGTATATTCTCCATGCTTGCAAAATTTCAAGATGATCAAAGATCAATAGTAATGTCATCTATCAACTATATAAATTCAAGTTTTTGTAGTTTAAAAATAATGCATAAAAAATGAGTTTATGGATCGAATGATAAATAACATTTGATTGGTATGAAAATTGGCAAGAAATTGGCATGCGTGTTTAGAACATATAGAACATGTAATCTAACAGTGAAAATTTCAAAATATAAATTTATTAACTAGTTATTGGGTGGTGTAATATTGTTTAGAGTTACACCAGGTATAACTTGAACCCAACCTTATATATATATATATATATATATATATATATTGGCACATTGTGATTACAGGTTTATTATAATTTTTACAATGGACTGCTCCAAGAGTATTTAAGAAGTTGGAGCTACTTTTGATAAGAAATTAATATAGTACTTAAAACCGCTAGATGAGCTTAGCGGATTAAGATCTTTGAGAGTTTTTAAGATAATTCTATCATTGATTTCCTGAATTCTATCCATCAATTTTGAAATAAAAATGGTTGAATTTTACTACATTAACAACATTTAAAAAAATATTAACTATCACCAAATTTAGTATTTCACCCCAAAAAAAAAATTGTATTGTAAATTTTAATTCACTTATTTTAAAATAAATAAATAGGATTTTAAGAATTCTATAAGTATTTAAGAAGCTAAGTTTAAGTGTTGTCATTCAATTGATATGTAATGCATGTGAACATCAAATGCATTGGTGTAGTTTGATGGCAGTGGCACAGTTCATTTTGGGGTGGCTTGAAGTTTGCATTTATGGTGAGGGCATTATTATAGATTTAGGTCTTCTTCATAAATTTCTAATTACAATCATAACATTGACCTTGAGCTATATAATTACTATCAAATTACAATTATAGAAGTAAAACTCTATGTGCATTCTTCATTTTAATTAATTGCTTGTTAGTTTCATATTGTTGGCATAAATTGTGTTTTTGCTTATACTTGGGCTCTTTTTTTTGGGTTTTAGAGCTAATTGGCCTTGTGGTACAGTGGATATATTGATCTTATCAGTGCCCTTCTACTTTGCTATTAGTTAGTTTGGGCATCAAATATAGCTTTAGTTTATATCTTGGTAATCTATATAAGGTGTGAGAGTTAATATCATTTTTGTTAAATGGGTCATGGGTGTTTTCTTTTTCTCACCTCTAAGTTAAGTTATTTGATTTTTGTTTACTCTTGGAGTATTACATGTTCATTCTCCTGAATCTCATCTGCTTTATTTGATTCCAAGAGAAACTCTATAGACTCACTGATTTAACTATTTCATGACATTTGGCTTGGTTGTTTTGAGAGGATTAAAGTTAGCCGAGACAAGTTGGAATTAGATAACTATGTCCTCTGTCATGCGATTCTAAGTGTATTTTACACCAGAATCTTCAAAACATAGCCCTTGAAGTAGAAAGAGCTAGTAATAGGAGACTACTTTTGTAAAATATTTCAGAATACTACTTGTATTTAAGATGATAAAGATTGGAGAGCAAGTGTCAAATGTCCAAATGTAATTCAACAATTGATTGTTTAGGTAGGCAGTTGCATTTGATTCCTCAATTTGTACGTGTGTGTCATTTGGAGACAAGTCAAGATGGCTTTCCATTTCTTTTAAATAGATTTCGTAACAAATTAAATTAATTGATTAGAGTGGGAAATGCTTCTCAATTCTCACTGTTAACGCGTAGCAGTAAATGCGTCTCTTTGTGCTTTCTGGTGAAGCCTCTTGCTATCCTTTCTTACCGGCACAACTTATTTGTACTTGCATTGTAGATTTAAAATTAGATGCCAAATGGATAAAGCATTAGCAACAATTCCTTCAAACACTACTCTATTATTGTGGTTCCAAATTGGTCATAGGGTAGTGACCAGCACCAAAGAGAAGGTTATGTACCTTTCTTCTAGCAAGGGCAATGGTTAAAGTCTAGGCTTATCCACGGGTCGGTTCGGGTCGAGTTTGTGGCCAACTCGAAACCGACCCGACTAGATCGGATGGTCAAAATTTCAACTAGCCGCCGACTAGTATGGTTAATTGGATCGGGCGGATCCAACCTTCAATGGATGGCGGTCGGTTCGGTCGGAGTTGGAGATCTAAAAATCGGCCAAAATCCAACGATTTAACGGCGAAATCAGTGAAACTTCGGTGATATGTTCTCCGAATTTTCTCTGGATTTTTCGAAATCTCACCAGATTCGGCGAGATCTTGCCAGATCTAGTGAGATCTCACCAAATCCGGTGAAGATTCCATGGATCTAGCTGAGATCTCGCCGGAAATGGCTGAGATCTCGCCGGATCTAAAAAACTTCGCTGGGAAATGCTCCATATCTCAATTTGGTCGGGTTTCTTTGGGTTTTGGAGAGAAAACCCACCAACCGACTCACCGTTTTCCGGTTTTGGAGGTCGAGATTTGCCGCCGACGGTCATCGGCATCGGGTTTGCAGGTTGTCGGGCTGGATCGGATAGGTTTGGGCAGGTGGGTCGGGTCACAGTTTTGTTGGACACCCCTAGGCTAAACAGTTATCCTCCCTTTTAACATGCTTAAAATTAAACCATTGTAGAGATTTTGGCCAGATTTTTGTCTCTTCCCATAAAATGTCCATGCAAAGCATAGGAAGGTATGTTGTCTCTCAAGGCCGAGATGACTAACAGTGAGTCCCCTTTAATTGCAAGCTTGTCAATGCTAAGATCCTGGGCAAACTGAACTACTGCATTAGCAGCAAAAACTTCAATGGCTTAAACAGTTACGTACTCTTTCTAACTCTTGTATAATTTTACAAGTGGTTGTACATTGAAATTTCCAAATGGCAGTGTGGCACATAAAATTTCCAGTCACCTTGTACCTTGATAAAGCATAAGGTATAACAAAGATCAAAACACAGTGCATTACTAAAATTTTCAATGAATAAAACAACACGGCATAAGTTTAACTATTTAAGTAAGGCACCAGACTTTAGCTTCTAGGAAACAACCAATTAGTTGTGAGTGGGTCTAGATAAAGTATAAGCCTATTGAGTTTGTAGAAAGATATAAAGCAAGACTTGTGGCCAAGGGCTACACTCAATAGGATGGGCTTGACTTTAATAACATCTTTTCACATAAGCCAACAAGGCTAATTTTAGAAAAGGATTAAAATTAATCATTCCTAATGCAATATTGATTTAATTATGTATTTTTACTAGTAAGTAGTAACTATATATTTATTTAATTTGGTGCTATTTTTTTAGAATCTGTTAATATATAATGACAAACTTAGGTACTATTTTTTATTTGTTTTACTTTAGGTTTCTTAATTAAAATTAAATACATTATTGCATTGACCAATACAATACAAATTATGTTATTTTCCCTAAAACAATTACATTTAATGTAATCAATTGTTTAAGTTTAAATGAGAAACATAATGTACAACACACCTAAGGAATTCTATCAAAGGTTTAACTCTTTGGCAAGATAACATGCTTTCCAAAGGATTGTCATAAACCTCACCCAAGGTACCTGCCTAGATTTTGGCCTATCTTTATATAAAAATTAAAATCTTGTGTGTAATTATATATATATATATATATATACATATATATATATATATCTGTGTGTGTACACGTGTTAAAATTATTGTGTCAATTTTTTTTTTATATTTTTATGATTCAATAATTGGGGGATGGGTGATTTCAACATTAGGAAGTGCCACTTGAGTTAAAGACTTTTGGCATGTGTTAAAGTATTTCGAAACATTTATTGTGTAACAACAAAATCTATGTTAAATTGAAAATGTAGCACCAAATTACCAATGACATTTAGGTCAATTTGCTTGGCACCTCTGAGTGTTTCAAATATTCAATGTTCAAATCTTCCTCTCCCATTTGAAATATATATCTAAAAAAAACATAAATACTATGAAATTATTGGGATCAATTCAATATACAATTTAAGCATTGCGCATGACTAGACCAATATATGGGCAGCCAATTTTGGCTCAAAAATCGTACTATTAATTAACTAAATCTTCTACTGTTTGTTGATTGATAATGCATTTGAGACATTCTTCTCTTCCTATGGTGATATGAATATATATATATATATATATATATATATATGTGTTAGGTTCTAAGGAATTAGGATCTAATATATTAGAACTTCAATTTGTAATGTAGGCAAATCATGATCAAAACAATCTTTAGTCTTGTTGTAGACTTGCTCAAAGTATGGCTTTTTATGTAAAGTTGGAATCGAGTTACTGCAGAATTCAATGTGCAGATCTGTCAGGTTCGATCGACCGAGAATTAGACGAGACCGATCGAAAGTCGTGCAGATCGTTTTTCTGCAAAATTTTCCAACTCAGCCCTAGCCCATTTAATGTGTAGGGTTTTATGTTTTGCCCTAAGTATATAAGGGAAAACCCTAACCACATTTTTAGAGTTCTGAATGCTGTGTTTGTGAATCTAATTGTTAGATCTAGAGGTGTTTACCTTCACAAACACTTAGGATTTCCAAACTCTAGATTCATGTCAAGAGATTGGTAAATCATACAGTTGCAGAACAAAAGAGTTTCAAGATATACAAGCAGGTGTGCTTGTGCTTTGCTGAGAATTCAAGGAAAAAAGGAGTCCGTGGTCTCGGAGCTGTCACGTGGTCGGGGTAGTAAGTTTCCTACAGGCAGGTAGCAATAGGATGTTAGTGGTCTAAGTCTCTATTGTGTAAACTTCAATTCTTTCATAGTGAATTCGTTTTACCTTGAGGATAGCTAGGTTAAATCCTCCCCAAGTTTTTACCGGTTTAGTTTCCTGGGTCATCATATCATGTGTTCTTTATTATTCCGCACTTTTGTATGATATGATATATTTGTGTTAACCTAGACTTGTTTAATTTATCTAAGTTAATCACTTGGCTAATTATCTAGGTTAATTTGTTTGGGTTTAAGGGGTCTAAACATCTTACAAGTGTATCAGAGCGGGTAGCTTTTTGTTTTTGATCCTTTGATCTTTGAGCTGATCCTTGACCCCTGTTGTCATGGAACATGGACACTCTCTTGTTGTTCCACCTCATGTTGATGGGAACAATTACGCTTATTGGAAAATAAGGATGAAAGCATTCCTGAAATCTATTGATGAGAGAGTCTAGAACTCTGTGAAATATGGATGGGAGAAGCCCACTACTCCTGTGAGTGAGTGGCAAACTTCTCAAAAGGAGGCAGCTGCTTTCAATAGCAAAGCTATGAATGCTGTTTTCAATGCTGGCTCTATGGAAAAATTTAAGAGAATCTCTAATGTTAAGATTGCTCATACTGCTTGGAATATCCTCCAGATTGTGCATAAAGGCACAAAGGCAGTTAAGATTAATAAGTTGCAGCAATTGACTACTAGATTTGAAGGCATTAGAATGAATGATGATGAATCTTTTGATGAGTTCTATGCTAAATTGAATGATATTGTTAATTCTGCATATAATTTGGGTGAAATCTATGATCAACCTAAAATTGTTAGGAAGATTCTTAGATTTTTGACTGAGGATTTTAGACCTAAAGTGACTGCCATCACTGAAAGCAAGGATGTGGACTCCATCCTTGTTGATGAACTTGTAGGATCTCTTCAGTCCTATGAGTTGGACCTACCCAAGACTAACAAATTCAAATCAATGGCTCTTAAGTCTGTTGATGATGTTGAGGATGGTAGATTTGATGATGAACTCTCTGCGACAGAGATTGCCTATCTTGCCAAGAACTTTAGAAACTTTCTTAGGAACAATAACAAAAGGGCAAGAGACAAGAACACTGCTAAACCTAGAAATTTTAGGAGGAATGATCCCACTAAAGTTAATAACACTGAAAAACCTAAAGAGAAAGTAGGTCAACCTTCTAATAATTCTATGGGACAACAATGTTATGGATGTCAAGGGTATGGTCATATGAAATCTGAATGTCCTACATACTTGAAGTCTAAAGGTAAGGCTATGGCTGTGACCCTTAGTGATGATGAAGTTTCTGACAATGAATCTGCTAGTGATGAGGATGGAAACTTCATTGCTTTCACTGCTACTACTGTAGTTAACGAAAGCGTGTCTGTTGAAGAGAACCCTTCTGATGGGGAACTCTCTAAAGATACAGATCTACAGGAAGCCTTTAATAAACTTTGCAAAGTTGCTGCAAAGGATGCCATAAATATGGATTTAGGCTTAAACAAAAATTGCATCTCTTGAACTTGATAAGAAGAATTTGCTTGTGAAATTGTTTGATGCTAATGAGCTTTTGAATAATGTGAAAACTGAGAACATGTTTTTACTTGATAAAGTTAAAAATTTGAAACTTGAATTATCTGTTGCTAGAGAACAATCTAATAGGTCTGCAAGCTCCAAACTTGATCACATGTTGAGTGTTCAAAAGTCTCCTTTTGCAAAACTGGCTTAGGTTTTGTGGAAAGCATCTCTGTGCTTGAATCTCATTCCACAAACTTTGTTCCCTCTTCTGAACCTCCTAAAAGTGTGATTGTCAAACCTTTGGTGAGTGAACCTATTAAATCTGTAGATGTTACTCCACCTAGGAAGATTAGGGTTGATCTTCAAGAGTCTCATTCTAGAGCTTCTAATTCTTCTAAGGGCAAATTGCTTGATAAGCCTGCATGGGTTTGTCATTTTTGTGGAAAGTCTAGACACATTCGTCCAAATTGTTTCAAGTTGCAACCTGCAAAGCGAACAAATAAATCTAAAGTACCTGTGCCTCAAGCACAAGATCCTATGGTATTTATTGGTGAATTGGTAAAGGCGTTAAACCTTTATTCCAATCCTGGAGTTGCTCATAATTCTAATGTGAATCATAACTCCAATGCAAGAGTTGCATCTAAAAGGTTTTGGATGCAAAAGGCTAGACCTAATTAGGTCTGTCTGACATGGTCCTTGTGCTTCATTATTCTACGCTTTGTGACAATTTTTTTTAGGATTTGCATTGCATAACATTCATGCATTTCATTCTAGGTTGTTTATTTTCTTTATAAAATAAAAAAAATAAAAAAAATTGTGCAAAATGTGTTTTTGCTATATTTTTCTTGAATTTGAAGACAAGGTTGGTCAATCTAATTTGCATAACATGTTTATGTACCTTGTTTAGCTTGGATACACTTATTTTTACTGCACTTTACTAGCTGAAATTGTTTAGTGCATGTTGTGTGGGAAGATGTTATAGTTGTTGATCACTTGATCTTGATCTTGAAATCATATGTCTTTGATTATCGGACTTGAACTTTTTGAGAAAAGCATAAATAATCATCTCACCACTGTTTATTAGCCAATCATGAACACCTTAGTGCATATCGTAAGATTTTGTACTCGAAAAAGTGTAGCACATGCACAAAAAGAACATAAGGTGTAGCCTCTATTAAAATGCTAAAATTGGTGTGTACATTATTGGGCTATAATAAAATTCACAATTCAAATAAAATTAGTGTGTACATTATCCTGATTTTGTCAATAAGTTTCTGATCAATTAAAATTGATATTAATTATGAGGCAAATCAAGAAACTTACATGATTGCAAACTTTTATTCTAGGAAATGCGAGAGTTATATGATGTAACTCTTTAAGTTATAGTCTCTTTCAAACTCATTTGATGAATTTTGTAGAAATTGTGATTGATCACTATGTGCATATCACCTCACATGTTTCTCAAGCTTCTGCTAGTTGCACACACTACACAAGTTATTCTCTGCTAAACTGTGTACATGTTATTGTGTTTTTGGTCTGCCCAACCAAGTTTGAAAATTTCTTGAAATTGTTGCCGAACATGTTTGCTGTTTGAATTTTTGAGGAAAACTATGAGAAAATCTTGTTTTGGGAGATCTGGGATAAATACATGTGTTTTTTGGAAAACATTTCATCTCATACTCATGCATTTTATTTAGAAAATCTAATGCTTTGAGGAGTTTCAGCACTGAAATTGGTTTGTTTTTCAAAAATTTGTTTTTCCAGAATTTCGATTGATCGAACATGTTTTTCGACCGATCGAAAATGTTTTTAAAATCCCTGGAAAGTTTCGGTGTGTTTTGATCGGTACTCGATTGATTTTGGATCAATCGAAGGATTTTCGGCCAATCGAATCTGTTTTTCGATCGATCGAAAATCGGGCTGAGAGTTTTTAAAAAGAACTTTTCTTCACATGTTCTTCATTATTTCAAAAACTTTTCAACTCCTTTTCTTCTCTCACCAACCGGTCAAGCAACTTTTTGCTATTTTTGTCATTTTCCTCCATTCTTTTTGCAAAGAATCACTCTCCCAAGGCCGGTAAGACTATTTTGCCCCTCTTTTTTATTTTATTTTCAGTTTTCATGCATTATTTCATGCATTTTTTTTTTGGGTATTTTCGGCACTTATAAATTTGGGACTTTTTGGTATTGATTTTGTTTTTTTTTTATTCAAATAAATCATGGGTTTTTGTGGGGACACCATATGCAAGTATTACAAGTGGTTTAATTTGGTTAATTTGGTGTTTTATGAAAATTTTGAAAATCTAGGGCTTGTAATTGTCGAATTTGGGGTTTTGTTCAAATTGATATAAATTGATGAAATTAGCTTGTTAGATTGATTAATTTGATCATTATATTGAGTTTTATAACTGTTGTGTTGATCAATTTCTCAATTTGTTGTATTTTGTAAAATTGGGGTTTTGAAAATTGGGAATTTTTGATAAAAATTTCATGCTCAAGCAGATTTTGTGAATTTGGATCATATTTGAACTGTGTCACTGCATTAGTTCATGCATTATTTACATATCTTGTTCATGCATCATATAGAATTGTTATTTCTATTATTTTTGCTGTGCTAACTTGCAATCTGCCCTTGGTTTTTTATTTTTGTCCTATTCTTTCTGTGTCTCTCTTTTCTATCCTTAGCACCATGCCTAGGAAAACTAGAGCCCATAGGACTTCTGACCCTTCACCTTCCTTTGATAGTGATCAGTTTCCTAGTGAGAAGAACCAAGAGACATACGAGACCCTTAACCTTAGGCGTCATATTTGGGGTGAGCGTAGGGTCATTCTAGATGAGGTTGATCCTGAGGTGAGACGTAATTTTGAGTGTCGGGGTTGGTTACCTTTGTTAGACATTGGTCATCCGCCTCCGGCTACCTTGATTAGAGAGTTCTGCTCAAACCTCTCTATCCACGTCTATGATACCAACACTCTAGTTAAGAGTTGGATACAAGGTGTGGAGTATCGCATTACCCCTTCGGTGGTGTCTGATGCTCCTGGAGTGCCTATGGTTGATCATCCAGTCTTTCCCTATGATGAGTCTCCGTCTCTTGATGACGTGATGTCTTACATCACTAGGTCTTCTATCCAGTGGGGTTCTGATCCTCCAATCACCTCAGTTGAGCTCTCTGAGCTACATTATCTTTTCTTTAGGATTGCTTGTCATTCCTTGTGGCCCATTTCTCATCTTCACACTATCCCTATTGAGCGTTGTGTGTTTTTGTATGCTCTTGTTACTGATGCTCCTATCAGTTTTCTACACCTGTTTCTTCGTTCTTTAAACGAGGTGCATCGGAGTAGTTCTATGGTTCATGCTTTATTCTTTCCTGTCTTTATTCATAGGATTCTCCTTCTTCTAGGTTTAGGTGATTTCCTTACTTCTGAGCCTGTTCACATTATTGCTCCTGTAGGTGCTACCTTTCTGAGGCAAAGGGCTGCTCAACTTCGAACTGGCTCTAAGCATCCTAGGGTAGAGCCTTCTGGTGTCACTCCACCTCCTTCTTCTTCTACAGATGTTCCTGCGGCTGAGACGTCTACTGATCTTACTGCTGCTGCTGATGTTCCTCCACCTTCTCCTTCAGATGTTTCTGATATTTGTCAGACTTTGGACACTGTCATAACCATTCAGGCGGCTCATGGTCAGCTTTTGGTAGATGTCCTTGATGAGCTTCATGCTTTTAGAACAGATTTGGCGAGTTTTCATCATTCTCCGCCGCCGCCTCCTTTTGATGATGAGTGAGTGCCCTTTGGCAATTCGTCACAAAAAGGGGGAGTACATTCTATTGTGGAGTTCCTATCTTGTAGGGGAGATTTTTGTCTTAGGGGGAGTTTTTGTATCTTTTTGTGATACTGAGGAGCTTGTGAAGTCTTTTAGATTGTATATAAGTGCTTCACTGCGTATTTACATTTTTGGCTCATGATAGTGGAGATATATTTTGAGATACATTTTTTTTATGAATATGTTTCTTATTTCACTATGCTACGTTGCTTATCGATTTATATTTATGATGTTATTAATGATATATGTCTTTATTTTGTGTTATGTGAAATCAAGAAGTTTTTTATGTTACTTGTATTTTCCACACATGTGTTTATGTGTTTGTTAAGTGTTACAGGAATATACAGGTTGATTCAGTCGTGCTGCTGTCTACTTTTGCAACTGATAGATAGTAGTTAGGTTGAATTTGTTTAGTGGCTATTGTTTTATAATGGGCTGTTTATTGTGTAAACTTTGAGCTTTTTGTTAAGTCTGTGTTTTGTCACGGATTGCCAAAGGGGGAGTTTGTTAGGTTCTAAGGAATTAGGATCTAATGTATTAGAACTTCAATTTGTAATGTTGGCAAACCATGATCAAAACAATCTTTAGTCTTGTTATAGACTTGCTCAAAGTATGGCTTTTTATGTAAAGTTAGAATCGAGTTACTGCAGAATTCAATGTGCAGACCTTTTAGGCTCGATCGATCGAGAATTAGACTCGACCGATCGAAAGTCGTGCAGATCGTTTTTCTGCAGAATTTTCCAACTCAGCCTTAACTCATTTAATGTGTAGAGTTTTATGTTTTGCCCTAAGTATATAAGGGAAAACCCTAGCCACGTTTTTAGAGTTCTGAATGCTGTGTTTGTGAATCTAATTATTAAATCTAGAGATGTTTACCTTCACATACACTTAGGGTTTCCAAACTCTAGATTCATGTCAAGAGATTGGAAATCATACAGTTGCAGAACAAAAGAGCTTCAAGATATTCAAGCAGGTATGCTTGTGCTTTGCTGAGAATTCAAGGAAAGAAGGAGTCCGTGGTCTCAAAGCTGTCACGTGGTTGTGGTAGTAAATTTCCTACAAGCAGGTAGCAATAGGATGTTAGTGGTCTAAGTCTCTATTGTGTAAACTTCAATTCTTTTATAGTGAATTCGTTTTACCTTGAAGATAGCTAGGTTAAATCCTCCCCAGGTTTTTACCGGTTTGGTTTCCTGGGTCATCATATCATGTGTTCTTTATTATTCCGCACTTTTGCATGATATGATATATTTGTGTTAACTTAGACTTGTTTAATTTACCTAAGTTAATCACTTGGCTAATTATCTAGGTTAATTTGTTTGAGTTTAAGGGGTCTAAACATCTTACAATATATTCAAAATATATATATATATATATATATTCAAACTAACTTTACGTATATGCTTTTAGAGAAGATGATAAAAATTAATAATTTTAATGTAGTAGTAATTGAGTTTTATATTATTTGTAGTGGCTATATATTTCTTTAATCTACTGTGAATTCTTAGAATTTGTTGAACATTAAATCTCTTAAAGCACATCAAGTATAATTTTGAGAAATAGGTCAATTATAATCATTTATATTTTAGCTAAATGGCTGATAAATATTGATATTGCTTTACAGGAACAAAGCACAATCCTGAATTGTTGTAAAATGTTTTGCATGTTTTGAAATAGATACTAGTATGGTACTATATGAATATACAAAAAAGTACACATAAATATTCATATATTGTCTTGGTTTAATAGTGAAGAGAAATGTCATAATTAAATGTTCTAATTTTTAAGTGTAAGTTACCTAGGTTTTTTTTTTTTTTTTTTTTTGAGAAACACACACACACACACACACACACACACACACACATATATATATAGGGGAAAGGGGATGAAATAAGGGAATACACTCACACGCCAACACCAAAATTGCATGCGGTAGTTAGTGTCGCGGAGCAAGTGATTAAGTCCCACATTGGATAGTAATAACTCATATGAACGGTTAATATATCTTTGTAGCACTAACTCATTGATAAAAGTAATTTCGAAATATAAGAATTCCAAATCGCAGGAAAACTAGCGCTTACATAGAACTTGAGACATTGACAAAGTGCACTAATTAGAGAAAAATAGAACAGTGGAATGGCAATAGAAAAAGTACGAAAATGTAATAATTTGAGAGCTATGTGCACAGTGGAATGAAAAAGGTAGAATATTCCAGTAGAATGGCAATGAGACATTGACAAAGTGCACACTAATTAGAGAAAAATAGAACCGTAGAATAGAACAGTAGAACTAATTAGAGTAGAATGGTAGAATGGTACACTTAACTAATTAGAGAGAAAAATAGAACACGGCAGGATGCGAAAGGAAAGTACGAAAAACATTGACAAAGTGCACGCTAACTAATTAGAGAGAAAAATAGAACTGTAGAACGACGACAACAACAACAACAATAATTAAAAGACACGTAAATGCATAAAATTTTACAACATAAAACTTGTAGAGTTCAGTTGTGGTTGTTGTTAGTGTTACTGAACAGGGCAGGGGCGTAGCCAGAAATACTTGGGGGGGCCAAATTGCAATATTGATAGAAAAATCATAATTCATAAATTTATAAATAAAAAATTATCAACTTTGATATATTGTCATATTCTTAAATATTAATGGAAGTTTTCTCAAAAAAAAAATATTAATGGAAGTACAAAAGGCAGTCTATTTTACCATACACATCAATGGCCACTCCATCACACATATACAAAAATTTGCATACTATTATTTTAAGCACCATTAACCCATCATTATCCATAATATTGAAAATTTTCTTATTTTTAATGAATTATTCAGCTCCTAATTTCAAATTAAAAAAAATGATGATATGGAAAGAGATATAATATATTATCATATAGCAATACAACAAATTGAACAACTTAATAAACAAAGCATATTCATAAAACTAAATGACCATTATCATCTATATATATATATATATATATATATATATATATATATAACCAAAGCCTCTGAAACTTCCACAATTTTTCACGTCAGCACAATAAAAAAATAAAATTAAAAACTTTTTTTTCAAAAACAAAACCAGATACTTAATAAACACATTTAGGACTCTTTTCCTATTTCAAACTCTAACGATGTTTAGCCTAATTAGTTTAAAACCCTACACACCTTCAAACGCAGCCTCTTCAACAATCAAAAGTCTTCTTGAGAAATTTTATCACAGAATGCCAACCTCTCTCCTCGATTAAGTCGCAGAGACCCCAGCCTTAGGAATGGCAACGGGTCGGGTTCGGGCTGGGTGTTTTCATACCCAGACCCGACCCGCGGGTTTAAATCCATGGCCCGAACCGGGCCCGTTTATTAAACGGGTTTTTTTCCTGGAGCCCAGACCCGCCCCGCCGGGCTCCACGGGCCCCGCGGGCCCCGTCCAACCAGGTCAGATTTGGGCCTAATCTACAGCCCAAACGTGGCCCAAACAAAAAACAGTCCGAAAATCATTGTCCTGCAATCTTTTTTGTTTTTTTTTTTTGGCCCAAACACCGTCCAGCAATGTCTTCTTCTTTATTTTTTGAGGCACTGCATCAATAACAAACACAAAAAACAAACCAAATACAAACCAACTCTCATAAAAAAAAAAAAATACTACAATCCAACCACAACAAATCAACTCCATTCACAACAAATCAACTACAATGAACTAGCCCTAAAACAAACCCAAAGTTATTAGAAAGACAAAATATAAAAAAATTGGACTAAAAATAAATCAATCACAAGTTTTTTTTACAAAAAATAACATTTTATAAATTACTAAAAAATAAAAATCAGAGAAGGATCCGATTAAAAAAAAAATTAGAGAAGGAGAGAAACAATGGCCATGAGAAACAAACCTGTTACCTGTGATGAACTTCAGGTCAGCGGTGACAGTGCTTGAGGGTCAACGGTGAGAGCTTGGTCGGTGGTGAGAGCTTGAGGCTGGCGGTGAGCTCAACTGATGGCCGGCGGTCACAGAGCTTGAGACTAGGGTGATAGCACTTGAGGGCCGACGGTGAGATCAAGGGATGGCCGGCGGTGATAGAGGTTGAGGTTGAGTGAGAGTGAGGAGAATGAGGGAAATGAGAGGGAAGGGATGGGGCGGCTGACAGTTGAGTGAAATGAGGGGTACGGTAATAGGGTTTTATTAGTTTATATATATATATATATATATGGGTTTTTTTGGTAATTTTTTTTATCTAAGCGGGTCGGGTCCGAGTCCGGGTCCGGGCCGGGTTTTTTTCAAAACCCAAACACGACTCGAACCCGCTTCGGGTTTTTTTTTAAACCCAAACCCGACCCTATTTTTTATCGGACCGGGTAAAATCCGACCCATTAGGGTCGGACCGGGCCGGATACCCACGGATCGAGTAGAAATTGCCATCCCTACTCAGCCTTTGACTAATTTGAAATCATCCTGATCAGATTCTCACTACAATATGCAAACTAAACCCTCTCAGATTCAACCCATCCTTCAACTCTTCTTCTTCTTCTTCTTCTTCTTCTTCTTCTTCTTCTTCTTCTAAGGTAATCATCATCATCTTCATCTGTGGCCTTTCTTTTCATCTTCAGATTGATTTGATATTATGTTTATTCGTTTAGGTTTTGGAGCCTTCAAAAATTGAATTGGTTGAAGCGGATGAGATTTTGGTTCTGGAGTTCCCTCACATTCTTCCCCTTGGAATCGGAGTTCTCAATATCGCTTTTCAAGGAACTTTGAATGATAAAATGAAGGGCTTCAATAGAAGGTATAAGCTTTATACATACAAATATTTATCTAATTCCTCCCACTCTTATTTCTCAATTCAATTAAATTACATCGTTTTTGAATCATTCCAATTTTCAAGTTTGGATTTTCGATCCATAAAAATTTAAAGATAATATCCTACATATGTGTATTTCTATTACAGGATTGAATCTATGACTTCACCATCCACCGTTTACCTTATGGGGGAGGAGATTTCATTGGGTCCATGTCCATGGAATTTTTCTTAATCTACTATACAATTTTTTTTTCTTTCTTTTGTTTAGAAACATGTACTACACAATATTTGAAGTTTCTATTTGCTTCTTCTTTTATTAGTTACATCTATTTAATTGAGTTCTTCTTCTGCTTCGTAGTACATATGAGCATAATGGTGAGAAAAAGAATATGGCAGTTACGCAATTTGAACCAGCTAATGCTAGGTGATGCTTTCCATGTTGGGATGAACCTGCCTGCAAGGTGTCAGAATCTCTCTCTCACTCCCCCTCCCCCTCCCCCTCCCCCTCTCGCTTGGTTTATTAAGATCTTCTACTTCTATTGCATCTTTTGCTAAAATATGAAGTATTTTCCTCTCATTAAGATAGTGTTTTGGACCTAGGATTAGGATGGGTTGAAAGTATCGCCTAGCATCAGCTGTTGTGTTTTGGTACTATTGTGTGACTATACTCATGGATTGTCACACCATCTCAACCATCTAATCATTTTACTATTGTGGACTCACTTTGTTAACCACCTATGTGTCAATACCTGGTATTTTCTAAAGTTCTTTATGTTCTACCACTTTCATTACAAATATGATTACGCTAATGGAATTGGAATTCTTTGTCATAATAGTTGCTCCACTTCTTTTCACTCCTTAACTAAAACACCATTATACGTATACTTGGGAATTTTCTTTTGTGGATGCCTTTTGGTCAATTTACTATTTTTTGCAAAATGTTTTTGAGTATATATTGATAAAATTTTCTGTATTGAGCTTTATTTTCTTTTCTGTATCATAAATTGAAAGATGTATCTTGGATTTAAGTGGTGCGATATGTTATAACCAGTATTAAAATGTGGGGCTTTGTTGTCTTAGGCTATCCCAAAGATGGAACTCTGTAAATTGCATTTGCAATAGATAGTGAAGTCAACTGTTTTGTAATTCTAGAGGGATTTATTCAACTGTTTATGTGATAGTTATTGGTTTCTGTAACTACAATAGTTTACTGTTGGCTTATTATTTTAATATGTTTTGTTTTAGCTATGTTTCTTTTGTATCTGTAATTGAGTTTGTGCACACACATAGATAAGTCTTAGGTTTGGAACTTTATAACTGAGTTTAGTAGTGTGTTTTGACGATAATATTTTTTGAAGTGAGTTACATCTTCAATATTTTAAATAAATATTAAAATGGTGATAATCAATTTGATCTTTTTTTTTTGTGTGGAAACTGAGCTATGGATTTGAATTTGTTTAGTGGAAACTGAGTGAGGTGGAGTTAACAGCTTGCTTTCATCACACAACATTCCTGATAATCTTAGTGAAATTGGTGTGAAGTACATTGAGGTTAGTTTTTCAGTGTTGTTTAGTTTTTCAAATTTGAATATTGTATTGCTCAACAACATTATTTTTGTCTTCAAACACATGAACGTATGGACATGCAAGGTATGATGCAACTGAAACATTGATTAGATAAGATACATTCAAATGCTTGCAAGGCTGCAAGACTATAACTGAAAGTAACTGCATAAAACAAAATGGAATTCTTAAATCAATTAGAGGATTTAGTTTAGGCTTTTGCTTTTAATATCTGGGTTCCTTTGCCTCTATAAATTACTGGTCACTATGGAAAAAATGAGTTAAAGTTAGCTAACAGCAACAACTATGGTGATGCATGTGATTGTTTTTTCATTGGATAGAATCATTGAAATTTTTATGCTAATCTATTTAATTCTTGAAGAAAATAACATATACAGGAATAGTTCTCATTTTTTTTTATGAGGGTAAGTTGCCTGCTCTCACAATCAAATTGTTTCATGATATGAAAGAGGTTAAAAAAGAAAAATTTGCACTACACTGCACTGTTTTATTAAAATCTGCACTACACTGCACTGTTTTAAACTTTCAGCACTACACTATTTCTCTTCTATTAATGTTTCTTGGTTGAAAATTGGATTCTTACTGTTTTGCATGTAAGGATTTAGCATTTTGATATCTGACTTATTTGGTAATACAACTACAAGACGAGGAAAGTCAGGTATTTACCGGTCTTAAAAAGAAAAATACAACTAAATGACTATAATCTCAAGTATGGATGGGAATTCTACACCGTCAAGAATCTTTGACTCTTTTGAAGAAACTGACAAAACAATTTAGCTTGATTAAATGACAGAAGTACGTATTCTTTAATTTAGCAAAATTACAAATATGATATTTAAGATGTATATGTTGTAATACATTCCTTAACCTTTTCTATTGCCAGGCTTACATCAATGATACTTCAAATGAATGTAGCAACAACTTATCAACTAAAGAAGATGGTGATTGTACAAAATTTCAAAAAAGGGCAATGTGCAACTCACACCAACATCTATACTCAAGGAAAACAAAAGGGCATATTTAGAGACTACTACAAAGCAACAGAGGAAGAAGATACAAAAACACTTTAAAGTTGTATTTCAATCTCTAAGATTTTCTATGCACAATTTGGTTTTAATGGATTTGTGATTTTGGTACTAAAGACATATTGAAACAAATGAAATTTTTTTGCTTTTATACACAATTTGGTTTTAAATTGAAACAGAGAGGAATTAAACTCTTTCATTTAGTTTTTTGAGGATACAGCTTTACTTCAATGTTTTTTAAATATAATGAATACATTGAATATTTAGTGGAAGTCATGAAATAAATGAAATTAAAAAATAAAAAAAAACCATAGCAAAAATACATGGTATTGGGACTTATGTGCAAATTAAAAACTATTGGGAGGAGCTTCAGCTTAAAACTATGGTATATGTGTCATCTTTTCGGACAGTAATGATATTTCATGTCCTTTTATGGATATAATTTTTTTTTAATTAAAAAAGTTAGTAGCATTCCCATGCGATGTTTTTTTGTAATACTTATTAAACCAAATGTAAGAGCACATTATGATTATTATAATATGTTACTTCATAATATTTGTATTTATCTCATTTTTAATATTACTTCATAATATTACATGTTTCTTCTTATATTAGAGTCAATTTAGCTTTCAATAATTGAAATTAGTGAAATGTTTAAATTTAAACGTGTTAACAACTAATTTAAAACTATCCCGTGCATCGCACGGGTTTGCGACTAGTATATATAAAAAGCATAAATCTAAATGCCCAGATGATGTTGAAGAAACAAACAAACCTAAAATACTGAGACATAAGAAGACGCTAATACTGAAAGCAAATATGGATAGTTTTTTTTTTTTTTTAGATGAAATGAGTTTATTTTATTTCTACCCTTGTTGAGAAGAGAGTTAATGTGTTTAGAGCAATCAACAATGACAGTGAAGAAACATGAGGCAGTGTGGGCTTGTATCTGTAGAAAAAAAGTAGTAGGGATTACTTCTATTTTCTTTGAGAATCTCGTAGGTGGCTTCTTGATATTGAGAATGATGAAGAAAAAAAAAGTAAATTTTTGTTTGAAAATGAGTGGTAAAAGACGATATTTTGAGGATGTGGATTATTATCTATTAGGTATTTGGATTGACAACAAATCATTTGGACAATTGGGAGAGCTAATTAGTATTTTATTTGAGAACTTTGAGTTATCTATTGGACTAAGTAGAGATCCTAGAAAGAATTGGAGGCCGGTCATTATTTTCTACTGGCCATAGCCTATATCATTTGAAGACTAGTCAACATGGCTTTGCATTGTTTTTTGATGTTGAATTTGTTGTTTCATAGCTTTTGTACTTTCTGGCAATATGAAATGTTTTGGTAAAACTAATTGATATGTACTTATTAGGTTATATATGGTTGTTCTAGAACTCACAAACACCTTCCTTCTTTGATAAAAAAAAAAAAAAAAAAAAAAAAAAAAAAAAAAAAACTTGCATCTAAACCCTTAAACTTATGTATGTTGTTTAGTAAGGTAAACAAAGTTCTGAACTTAGTAGTTTGGATCATTTCAGCATGTGAAAAATAAGGTACTGAACTTAACCAGGAAAAATAGTATAAGGAAGGTCAAGATCAGTGGATGAACATGTGAGCAATTTTGTTCATGTTATAGTGTTAATTGGATAGCAATGAGTAGATTTTAAGTCTTGAATATTCTCACTTTTCCAGTATCGGGTATCTTATGTGCTACTGCACTGGTGTAGCTTAGCAATAGGAAAGTTCATGTTGAGGTGGCTTCACGATGTGGACTTACGTGATGAGTTTACTATAGAGTAATGTTGTCTTAACAAATTTCTGTTCACAAGAGTATTACTAACTTTGATCTATATTGTTAGGTTCTAAGAAATTAGGAACTAATGTATTAGAACTTCAATTTGTAATGTTGGCAAACCATGATCAAAACAATCTTTAATCTTGTGTTAGACTTGCTCAAAGTATGGCTTTTTATGTAAAGTTGGAATCGAGTTAACTGCAGAATTTACTGTGCACTTCTGCCTGACTCGATCAATCGAGAATTAGACTCGACCAATCGAAAGTAGTGCAGAATATTTTTCTGCAGAATTTTCCAACTCAGCCCTAGCCCATTTATTGTGTAGGGTTTTATGTTTTGCCCTAAGTATATAAGGGAAAACCCTAGCCACGTTTTTAGAGTTCTGAATGCTGTGTTTGTGAATCTAATTGTTAGATCTAGAGGTGTTTACCTTTACATACACTTAGGGTTTCTAAACTCTAGATTCATGTCAAGAGATTGGTAAATCATACAGTTGCAGAATCAAAGAGTTTCAAGATATACAAGCAAGTGCTGCTTGTGCTTTGCTGAGAATTCAAGGAAAGAAGGAGTCCGTGGTCTCAGAGCTGTCATGTAGTCGTGGTAGTATGTTTCCTACAGGCAAGTAGCAATAGGATGTTAGTGGTCTAAGTCTCTATTGTGTAAACTTCGATTCTTTCATAGTGAATTCATTTTACCTTGAGGATAGCTAGGTTAAATCCTCTCCAGGTTTTTTACTGGTTTGGTTTTCCTAGGTCATCATATCATGTGTTCTTTATTATTCCGCACTTTTACATGATTTGATATATTTGTGTTAACCTAGATTTGAATAATTTACCTAAGTTAATCACTTGGCTAAATAACTAGGTTAATTTGTTTGAGTTTAAGGGGTCTAAACAAACTTACATATATAATTACTGCCAGATTACAATTGTAGAATTTGTATGTGGAGAATTATGATAGATTGGAATGTTCTAATTTTTTTTTTTTTTTTTTGAAAATAGCATTTCTTTTTGGGGTTTTCTTCTAGCCTTAAATCTCCAGTGGATTTTTGCTTTTTACTATTTTTTTTTTTTAATCTCCTAGTTTTGCAATGTTGTTATGGTTGTATGGTTGCATTCCAGGATTTGATACCTATGCTTGCAAGATAATCTAATTTGGCTTTCTTACCAATAACTCAACTTCCTCCCTATAGAATATAGTGCCACCTCTTCTATCTGCAATCTACATTTTAATTGTTTGTTAGCTTCATATTTTAGGGATAAAACTGGTTTGCACTTATACTTGAGCTCACTACATTTTCTGATTTTGAGTTGTTAGGCTTTTTGGGTTATATTGATCTTAATTAACCTATGCCTTGCTACTTTGTGATTTGTCAATTTGTGCATCAGCAGATAGATTTGGCTTTGATCTTGGTATTGTTTATTGGGTGTGGGGGTTATTATCATTTTTGTGGAATAAATGTTTTATTTTCCTCACCTCTGAGTTAAACTATTTGATTTTCTGGGTGCTTTATTTATTTACTATCACAAAATTTCATTCTTATATACTTTATTTGATTCTAGGAGGAAAATACGTCACTGGTTTTTTAATCATTGCATGATTGGCTTTGATGTATTAAGAGAATTAAATTTGGGTTGGAAAGGTTGGGGTTAGATATATATGTCCCCTTTTTGGGGAAAATTGTAATTACAGACTTATTGTGAATATGACAACAGACTTTTTAAAAAGTAGTCCTTGAAGTAAAAATATCTTTCAATAGTAAATTATTTTAGCCCTGATACACAGACTTATTGGTTCCTCAAGTTCTTTTGCTTGTGTCATTTGAAGACCATTGTTTTTGGATATTGAATTTGTTGTTCCAGAGCTTTTCTACTTTGGGAAATATTGAATGCCTTGGGCCATTTTAAAGTTTTGGAAGAACTAATTGATGTGCTTTTATGCTTATACATGGTTGTTCTAGAACCACAGACGCATCTTCCTTCTCTGAGCAAAACATAGGCAATTAAACTGTAAGATATGCTTGGTTGTTTAGAAAAGGTAATCAAAGTTCTTAACTTTGCAGTTTGGATAATTTCAGCATGTGAAAATAAGGTACTGAACAAATAGTATAAGAAAGCTCAAGATTGATAGATTCACATATTTCTAGGCATGTTATTGTGTTTAGTGGATAGCAATGAG
Organism: Lithocarpus polystachyus; assembly: GCA_033629205.1. NCBI lineage: Eukaryota > Viridiplantae > Streptophyta > Magnoliopsida > Fagales > Fagaceae > Lithocarpus > Lithocarpus polystachyus. The sequence goes on from CM066166.1 coordinate 2,830,746, forward strand.
TGGGTTTTTGAGTGTTGTGATGTTCACTTTCCAATTTTGGGTAATCCTGTTGAGCTAAGTGAACATGATTGGTTATCCTATATGATACTGATAAGTATTTAAGAAGCTGGTTTTAAGTGTTACCATTGCATGGATATGTGATGTGGACATCTAATTTGGTGCAGTTTAATGGTTGTGGGAAATTTCATTTTGGTGTGACTTGATGTTGTGGACTTATGGTGATGACTGATGAGTTTACTATAGATTTAGATTTTCACATATTTCTATTCACAATCATATCGTTGGCCTTAATCTATACGTTTACTATTAAACCATAGTTGTATAATTTGTAGCCAAGAGCTATGTAGCTTAACTAGCATCTCTTGGTATTTTCAATGGAGATGTCTAGGGTTCAAATCTCATCTCTCCCATTTTAACTATCAAATTATCATAATTGTAGAATTTGTATGTGAGGAATCAATGGTGGATAGAAACGTTTCTAAAAAGTTTGTGAAAATAGCATCTCTCTATGGGGTTCTCTTGTAACTTTCCAGAACTAGAAAAATGAAGTCTTTCTGATTATCCAACATGATTTTCTAGTAGCCTTAAATTTCTTGTGGGATTTTTCATTTACTCTTTGCTCATGTTTTACAATGTTATTGTTGTATGTTTGCATTCTTGATTTGATACGTATATTTGCAAGACACTATTAATTTGACTAACATGCATAACAACATTTGCTCCTTGTGGTGCCTCTCCTTCCCTATCTGTATTCTTCATTTTATTTGCTTGCCAGTTTCATATTTTAGGAATAAGTAAATTTTTGGTTATTCTTGAGCTCACTGTTTTTCTGTTTTAGAGCTTTTGGATATTTGGGTTAAATCTATTTTATATGAGCTTTACTTTGCTGTTTTTCAGTTTGGGCATCAAATATAGCCATGGTTTTCAACTTGGTAATCTATGTTGGGTGTGAGAGTTAATATGAATCTACTTTGACCAGGATAAGTAGTCTCTCTTTAAGCAATTGTAGCTTTTGTAAAATGTTCTAGAATGATAGTTTTGATCTGTGTCCTCAAAGTTAATGCATAACCAAATCATATAATACTAATCACGTTGGATAAGAATTAATATATAATATAATTGGGTTTAAATCCATAGGCCTAAATTTTTGGGATAAGGTGTTATCATCCTAACATGCAGTACAACACTCACTAAATGAAATGGTCTTCTCCTTGGCATTATAAAGGGGACATAGAACTTTAGTGAAAATTGTACAATGAATCAACTTTCCCCTCACTGGTAATGCATTGCTGCATTGCTTATTTGTAATTTGAACGTTTGCCATTTAGAGAATGAAGCTACTTGCTTATGAATTATCAATTTCTCATTTTAAACAAGATTGTTTTGAATGCATCTCTAATAACTTGTTAACTCATTAACTTTCAGGAAGATTTGAACCACAAAATTATATATAGAAGTAATCTCTTTAATTTAGTGTTTGCATATATTTTTTTTTTTAATGAAGAAGGCCTATAGGTATAATTTACTCATAACTTAAAATTTCTGTTAGTGAATTGAAAGGAGTGGAGATATTATAAATAATAATAAAAAGAGGGGGGTGGGGGGAGTGGTGAGAAATTTCCAAAGGCAGGAGGCCATGGTTAACTTATTATCAACTTTTACTCCAATTAAAGAAAGAAAAAATTATTATCGACTAAAGTGCTAAGGTTTATATTAAAAAATAATTAGAATCTTGATTTGATAATAAAAAATAATCATTATAAAATTAATCTTTCATGTCTTTTTAAAAAAAAAAAAAAAGAATTGAGATTTTGAGAGTGCTATTGGCTTGAGGAGACTCATTCACCAAAAAAAAAAAAAATCTCGAGCGCACTAGCACCATTCAGAGAGGAAACCAACATGGCCATGTCTGTCTAGGAAGGAAAGCTTAAGATAGCTCACTTTACACAAGTTTGACTATTTGAGCAGTGAGAGGCAAGGATAAAGAACAACTTTTTTTTTTTTTTTTTTGGAGAAAGAGAAATAGAACAACTATGAGCTAACGCTTAAGCCTATCTTGTCATATTTAACATAGATTGTAATGTTTGGATTAATGAATGTCCAGCCATAAGTATTAAGTGCAGTAACCTGATAAAATCTGCCTCTTTTTTATAAATACAAAAATAAAACATTCATCTTAAAGCCATTGATGTTCATTGTATTTGTATTTTTCCCACCAGTATTTTATCTTCTGATCCCATTAAATTATTATTTTTCCAACCAGCGTGTTCAAAGTGATTTTTTTTAATTTTTTTTTTCCTGATATGTAGAACATTTTAAAACTTTTAATTTTGGTACAAGTACAAGAGCACAACTATACTTTTATCAATTAATTTTTATTTGATAATTGGGGGTGATGGAATTTGAATCTTAAATATTTATATAAAAAATATCAAGAAGTACAAACTAGTTTAGCTACAAAATTCTTAGCAACTCACTTTCAAATATAATAAACCAACAAAATTAAACTATACCTAACCATCATAGCTATTTCAATATCCCTAAACAATAACATTCAAAGAAATTTCATCCCTTGTAAGAATAAACATGTAGCTATTTCAACAAATTTTACATATTTTGCTTTTAAAAAAAAAAATCTTTAATGCAGGATTAATGTAGTCACATAATGTTAGTAGCAGCTATATGTTTATTTATTTTTTAACCTATTTTTTGGAATTTGTTTGTAAATAACTCTTTTTTGAACACATCAAGAATAATTTGAAAAAATGGGTTAGTTATAATTATTTAAGTTTGCTTTTGGTTTGGAGGGAAATAAATTACAATAAATAGCATAAATGGTCACACACACACACATATATATACACACCATTTTAGAAGAATATAATCTCAGATTGATTCAAAACATTCTCCATAATGGGTGTTAGGTTTGAGGACACAAAAATACATATCGAAAATTCACAGAGTTATGTGGTTTTTTAGTTAGAAAGTTGAATCTCACATGGGGACGATTAGTATAATCACAGGTCATAGGTTTAATTGTTCATTTGTTTAGATTTACTATTAGTCAAGGTTCGAAAAATTGTCTCTATTAATGCTACAGCCACAAATTATTTTACAGTATTTTTACAAAATTTTGATGTGACCAATCTCTTCTTGGTTTTCGTTTGAATCCACCATTACTATCACTTTTTCATTTATCAATAATCACTCACAACATCAACAATTTGTAAAAAAGTTTGTATCTCTAACATTATTTCCCAAGTGTGGGTTCACACCATGATGTTAAAGTTTCCTTGCCCCTTCTGCCTTTACTAATCTCACTTTTCCAGTAATTTGCACTTTGCAAAGTTGTGAAATACATTCAAATGATTGATGATTACACAAGCGATGCTTTAAAGAATAGCACAAATTGTTGTTCAATTACAATAACAATCATCTTTGTTAATGGAGAGAGGAAGTAAACACGTGCCCAGAAAAATCAAAGCTAAAACATATCAAACTACAAAAGCACAAGACCAAGTTTGCTTCAATTCGTGGTTTTCATCGGTGAAATTAACAAGCCCAAGCGTATCCACGATGTAAGTGCGATTTTGAGGCCTATGAGAATATAAATGGTGATAGTTATCATCCCTATATATTTGGACTTTAGGTCCCCCCCCCCCCCCCCCCCCTTCTTTTTAACAACATAATTGACCATTCGTTCAAAAGTTTCTATAATTTCGACCAAAGAATTCAGCTAACAACATTGTCTTCCTATGACAGACAAACACATTATATATTACTAGCCTTATCACACGTGCTTTACGTGTGCAATGAGGCATTTTATTTTTTATCTTTTTTATAATGTCATAAATTTTCATTTATTCCAATTTGAGGTTTGCACGCTTTCTCATTAATATTAAGCATTTAGAATTACTAATACAACCAGTAGTAGCATAGATAAAATTTTCTAGATCTATCATGTAAGTCAACAAGGTTAATTCAAAAAATGATCAAAACTAATAATTTTTAATGCAGTATTATTAAATGATATATCATTAGTACTAACAATGGAGTATTTATTTTGAATAAGTTACAAAAAAAAAAAAAAATTCTTTGAGATATGGAGAAATATGACATGCTACCCCAAAAACTAAAGGGAATTGATATTTTCTTCTTTTTTTTTTTAAAAAAAAAAAAAGCAACATATTGGTCATTCTATTAATAACAATAACAAAATATTTTAAAATTTGAAAAGATTCTATTGATCAAGTGTTAATAGTAGTAAGTGAAAAACTTATGAGTTAAATATTATTACCGTTCATTATCCCAAAAACAAAAAAAAACAAAAACAAAAAAAACAAACAAACATGCTAATGTTTGTGAATAATTGTGTGGATTTGGGCTTTTTTCTTTCTCTTGGCCCGTTTTAGAAATTTTCATATGTGGAAATTGATCAATTTGGACCTCCAAAACTGTAAGGTTGTTTAGATCCCTTAAACCCAAACAAATTAACCTAATTTATTTAGCCAAGTGATTAACTTAGGTAAATTATTCAGATCTAGGTTAACACAAATATATCATACCATGCAAAGATGCGGAATAATAAAGAACGCATAATATGATGACCTAGGAAAACCAAACCAGTAAAAAATCTGGGGAGGATTTAACCTACCTATCCTCAAGGTAAAACGAATTCACTATGAAAGAATCGAAGTTTACACAATAGAGACTTAGACCACTAACATCCTATTGCTACCTGCCTATAGGAAACTTACTACCACGACCACATGACAGCTCCGAGACCACGGACTCCTTCTTTCCTTGAATTCTCAGCAAAACACAAGCACACCTGCTTGTATATCTTGAAACTCTTTTGTTCTACAACTGTATGATTTACCAATCTCTTGACATGAATCTAGAGTTTGAAAACCCTAAGTGTATGTGAAGGTAAACACCTCTAGATCTAACAATTAGATTCCCAAACACAGTATTCAGAACACTAAAAACGTGGCTAGAGTTTTCCCTTATATACTTAGGACAAAACATAAAACCCTATACATTAAAATGGGCTAGGGCTGAGTTGGAAAATTTTGCAGAAAAACAATCTGCACGACTTTCGATCAGTCGAGTATAATTCTTGATCGATCGAGCAAGGCAGAACTGCACAGTGAATTCTGCAGTAACTCAATTCCAACTTTACATAAAAAGTCATACTCTGAGCAAGTCTAAAAACAAGACTAAAGATTGTTTTGATCATGGTTTGCCAACATTACAAATTGAAGTTCTAATACATTAGTTCCTAATTTCTTAGAACCTAACATATTTTGAATAAGTTACCAAAAAAAAAAAAATCTTTGAGATATGGAGAAATATGACATGCTACCCCAAAAACTAAAGGGAATTGATATTTTCTTCTTTTTTTTTTTTTTTTAAAAAAGCAACATATTGGTCATTCTATTAATAACAATAACAAAATATTTTAAAATTTGAAAAGATTCAATTGATCAAGTGTTAATAGTAGTAAGTGAAAAACTTTTGAGTTAAATATTATTACCGTTCATTATCCCAAAAAAAAAAAAAAACATGCTAATGTTTGTGAATAATTGTGTGGATTTGGGCTTTTTTCTTTCTCTTGGCCCGTTTTAGAAATTTTCATATGTGGAAATTGATCAATTTGGGCCTCCAAAACCATTCCATTTTTCGGCTCACAAAATAAATGTGGATTTATATGCATAGTATTTATTTAAAAGGCCCAAATCAAGAGCACTTTTTTCCATCATCTTTTTTGGGAAATTGTTTTAAGTTGTTTTCCTAATCTTCAATCAGAGATTATGATTATGATTCAGCGGCTCTATATTTATTTAATTTACTGTGAACTCTCAGAATTTGTTTTTGGAATTTGTTGTGCATAAAATCTCTTAAAAGCATATAAAAACAACTTTGACTAATAGACCAATTATAATCATTTGTATTTTCTTTTTTCCTCGGATGGAGATAAACTTCAACCAAGCTAAATAGTTCATAAATACCACTTTAAAGGAGCAAAGCACACTCTTGAATTGATTTAAAATATTATACATGATATGTAATAGATATATGAGTATACAAAAGTATATATTACAAATATTCATATGTAATTTTTGTTTAACAATAAAGAAAATTACTCTATGAACCTAATTTGAAATTCAACCGTGTGTGCATATATAATTATATATTCATAAGTAAGCTATCTAGTTAGTTATAAGATAAAGTTTCACATATGACAAAGTAAGAGTGAATGGTTAATATATTGTTGTTATACTAGAATGGTTTTGTAAATTATGTGGCTTTACCTGATCATTTGTTATATGTGACTAGGAGTGATGTACTGGGTTGTTTTTTGTTTTTTTGTTAAGAAAAAAAAAATGGTTAGAGGGGGATAGGGAGCGGCAATTTTTTGTTAAGAAAACTCTGTAGACTGTAGTTATTTATTTATTTTTTCTTTGGGTTAAGACAAAAATGGTAAGAGGGGGGTTGGCCATTTCTGGTTAAGAAAACCTTGTAAAACATAACAAGTGGAAATTGAGAATTAAGGCCATCTTCCCTCCCTCCATATAAAGCATGCAAACACGCCACACAAGTTTGCTCAAAATAGTGGTTTGCCTTGTTGATTTGGCGTCTACACTTGTCTTCATGTGTCACAATATAATACAAGTTCAAAAGAGTTGGGAGTAGTGGATATAATATGGGTGGCCTCGTATCCAAAAAAAAAAACATGTGTGGCCTATAAAAGTATAAATATAGCATCCAATCCAAAATATTGGGTTTAACCAAAAACAAGACCAGATATGTGGCCCAAAAGCTTATCATGTCTCGCAATTCTTTTTAATCCAACTAGAATATTTATTTTTGGTTTGGTTCTTCCAGAACATAATGTGGGCAAACCCACTATCACCTTCTTCTTTTTTGGAGAATCCACTACCAAATGTCTCTCGAGACTATCATTTAAAAGTAACAAACAAACAATCACTTTTATTTTTGCTATATTTTTAAAATTACATCAAAAAGCTATTTACTGACATTATTATGGATAAAAAATGTTGATATAGTAAACATAATTTATACCGCGTCATGGGTTTCATGTCATTGAAATAGTCTTGATTTAAGAATTTCATTTTCTACATTTAAATTTTACATCCACCAGAAGTCATTAAGAATTTTATTGAAATACTTTGAAGTTTAAAGTATGATAATAATAATTTTGAAACAAAAATCAAAGGTTTAGAACCAAATAAAAAATTGAACCAACAATTTTTAACAAAAATGAACCGAAAGCTAACAAGTTCCAATCGAGTCATTGCCATTTTATTTTTCTTTGAAGTAATAGTTAGAAAAAGTAATTTTCATTGATCATTGAAATCACATCCATGATAAAATACTTTTTACGTTTTTTAGTGTCATCCAAAAATAAACAACCAAAAAGAAACTGATGGTGGGAAGCTATGGAGAACTAAGAAACGATGGTCTATTCTCCTTCATACAACCTAGTTATTCTTGAAGGAAACTCCTCGCTATCGGGGCAGAAACGCTAGTAAGTTCGAGGCTTGCATAGTTGCGTTATACCGAAAGGGAAACCTACAGCTAAGAGCTATTAAAAAAGCAACTCAGATGCAACATTTCTACTGTCAATGACTCAATATCACTGATTTACTAAACCAAACAGAATAAATAGAGAGGAGATAAGGTGTTGAGACTTCTGCTAAGAAAGAAGAAGATGCAGTCAAGAAGAAAGAAGACTTGAAGGAATGCACTGAAGATAAAACAGAGCAAAACGACACAGCTGAGACCAAGAGGAAGAAAGTAAAGTTGAAAGGTAAACGATGTTAATATTGGCACGTATGAGTTAGTATTAGTGGTTTACAGTTGTCATTCTCTTGTTAATTAGACGATTAGAGTTTGTTAGTTAGTTAAGTTTCTCTCTTTTCTCTGCTTCGTGTATATAAGGCAGAGGCACAGTGTAAATTAATTAAGCTTTCATTTTTGTTTCTATTCAGTAAAATTGATTTCTTCCAACAGTTTCTAGAACGCTTTCTTAACATAAGGATGAAAATTTAATTCCTTTATTCAGAATTTTTTAAAGGAGAGAGGGAATACTTTGAGGGGGGATTTGAAGGGAGTTAATCCCTCCAAAACCCGCCCTTTTTTTAATTTCCTCAATTTGAGGGATTTTAGAAGAAAATGGTTTATTTTAATAAAATTTAATGTATTTTTTACTTTCTCATTAATATTTTTAAGTATAAGATTTAATAATAAAAAAAATTGAACATTTGCCATTTTCTAATTAATTATTATCTCCTCTCATTTTCACTTTACAACCAAATAAAAAAACCTCAGTCCTATCCCTGAGCAAAGGAGATGGATATCTATTTCTCTCCTCTCCTATCCCTCGGTCCCACCCCTCTTATCCCCTTTCCCTCCAAACTTTCAATTTATTAATTTAAGCTCTTGCTTTTTTCTTTTTTCTTTTTTCTTTTTTCTTTTTTCTTTTTTCTTTTTATCGAGAAAGGAATTATATATATGAAAGGTAGGGAAATGATACCTAATTTTTCAACTATTTTGTTTTGATTATTAAAACGATATGAAAGAAAGATTCAGTAGTGGATTCATGGACCCAAATTTTGATTTTGTTTCTTTATTTTATATACATATTAAAGAATTTAATATTTGGGCATCAAAAATGTGCGCCCCCAAAAAAATGGAATTAATTCAATGAAGAAAAAAATTGGTAGATGAATATTTATATATTCTTTTTTAGATATTATTTTTTGCACATATTCAGAGTAAACTAAACAATATTTATATACTAATTAAATTTAGGAAAATCACCCAATGATATTCATGACAATGAAGAAAAGTAAGTGGAGAAGAAGAATATATGAAAATGATGAATTATATATATGTGCGTGTGTGTGTGGAAGCAAGAAATTAACAAGTGCTTAATTACTCGCTTAAGAACATAATTAATTTAGATTATGAGCTTAAATCATTCCGCAATGGGAAATTTGAATAAGAAACCAAAGACTATTATATTCCTTTAAAAATATGTAAAAAAAGCTTTTATTCATATAATAGTTCTTTATTACAATTCTCACTCTATGTATTTCTCTCTTTTTATTTTTTTGTGTGTCCCCTCTCTTTCTTCTTTCTTCTTTCTTCCCTTTTAATTATATGAGTCATCTCCTTCTTTTTCATGTTTTGTCTTTGTCTACTTGAATAATTTTTGATCTTATCGGACTCTTCTTTCTTGGTTTTTCATCATGAATGGAGCTTTCTAGGACTTCTTCTTACTATTTCGACGTTCACCGAGATAACTTCTCATCCTATTGGGCTCTCCTTTTCTAGTTATTCATCATGAATGAAGACTTTTGGGATCTTTTTTACTGTTCAAGCTTGTCCTTCTGCGTTAAATGTGATGATGCCAGGCAGGTGACCTTCATTAATGCGGGAGTTGTTGTGGAATTATCTAAAAATCTCCGAAAGCTACCTCAAAAAAGCTTATCTTCTCTAGGATCTATTTTTGTAGCTTGGCCATGACCTCGACATTTGGTCTGGAAATGTATTAAGCCTGACCAATGATCCGAGGTTTTATGTTCATTATAAAAATGGGTTGTTCAATGCTAGATTTATCTCCATTGTTTAGGATGATACTTAAATTGGGCCCAATATTTATCCTATTATAATAAGGCCCAAATTTTTCCCTACTACAATATATATATATATATATATATATATATATATATTGTAGTTTTGAAAGATCACCTACGCATAACTGTAATATAAAGTGTAAACATTTTCCTCTTTTTTTAATTCCTGGATGGCCTTAATTTATTGTATTGGGATGGCACAAATTGTTTGACAACAATTATTTCCAAGAAAAGCCAACGGGGGCTTGGCTGAGTGGGTAAGGATCGTTCGCTTCGTGTACCACACTTAAGTTCGATTCCCGCTGCCCGCAAGAGTCCGTTGGTGGGCATCCTTGGTGGGGTTAACTCCCCACACAGGTAGGTTTGAAGACCACCTAGCGCTCTGCCCGGGAATGTAATATAACCATAAAGTCCCCCATTTTTTCTTAACCAAAAAAAAAAAAAAAAATTTATTTCCAAGAAATGGCATTCCGTGAAAGGTGCTTTTTTCCCATAGGACTTTGGCAGTTTTGACAACACCGCAACAGTAAACAGGTATATTTTACAAAAGGGAGTGGTTGATCCAAATATTCACGGAGCTAGTATAAGGAAAGGAATGCTGAGTTTTTGGCTCAACGCTTCAATGTTGGGTACAAACGAAGTGACATCACCATACTCATTAAATAACAAAAACCTCCTAAATCACGAACTTTTTTTAAATATATATATATATATATATATTTACAAATGAAGTTATTTAAACTTTTTCAAGTATTTGATTATTTTCAAAGGTGTATATAGTCTCTCCATCTCATATACACCAAATTATTATAGGGATGAATCTCTTGAAAATAGCAACAAGATTAGTGGCAGAGCCAAAAATTTGTCTTTGGGAGGCCGAGTAAAAAATGTGATAATTAAATTGTTGGAGATTTAGAAAAATCTCTCCAAGCTCCACCATTAACGATCCAAAATGATGTTTTCAGGTTCAATCATTTCTTCGGCTTCCACCATTGACCATCCAGAAGGATGCTCTTTGAGTTCAACCCATGGAGATTTAGAAGTACTCTTATTGAAAGTTGAAGTTTTATGATTGGAACCCAAAATGAAAAGTGTATTATTTTCTAAATTACTATATTTCTTTCTTTTGCATAATGAATCAATAGTTTTTAACTTGCCCACTGACCTAGACTATTAAATTATCACCCATTAAGTATAATGAGTAAGATAAAAAAAAATACTAATAAGTTTTTAGAAAACTAAATACTAGACAAACCATCACCCAAATTTCAATATATAAAAAAATATAATTAAATACAACGAATTACATGATATGTTGTATATTTTTATTAGGTATAATAATAGTTTGTTATGTTCATTTAACAAAACTCATAAAAGAATTTGTGACCCACACTATTAGAGCATTAGTATTGGTGGTACTAAAAAGCTAAATTGCTATTTTTAGTACCACCAACTACAAAAATGGGAGTACATTGGTTGAGTTAAATGTCTATATTTTAACTTCTCACCTACAGTGTACAACCATCTTTAAACGTGCATTGTATCTCAAAGGTTAAAAAAAAAAGTTGAATTTTATTTATGCGTTCCCACTTATGAAGAATATTTAAATAATGGCAAAAAGTACATTTTAGTCCCTACATTTTCAAGTTATTTCCATTTTAGTCCCTACATTTTATTTTTACCGCTTTTAGTCCCTATCCTGAAAAACGCTTCTCATTTTGGTCTTTGTCGTTATATCAGAAACGAAGAAAGCTGACGAGGCAAACAACAGGAATAAATAATACTTAATTAATGTCCACGTGGCCTAAATTAATAATAAAAAATATTTTTTGCATTTAAAAATGCCACGTTAGCATCTTAATTAAAAAAATTAATTTATTAATTTTAACTAAATAAAAAAATTAAAAAAAGAAATTAAAAATCATATGAATTGAGATCTATGTGTGTCTTGAACAAGAACAACAAGAACATAAACCCAGATTAAAGAACACAAACCCAGAAATTTAAAAAAAAATGATCGAAAGAGTCCGAGATCAAATTAGTCTGCAAAGCTCACTACCAGGACTTCATGCTCGCCGTCGACGACCTCAAGTCTCTCCTCTCCAACGTCGATTCGCTCAAATCCTCTCTCTTCACTTCGAACTCCAAGCTTCAGTCCGTCGCTGGACCGCTTCTCGACTCGCTTGAGTCGTGAACTGTGTTGCAGAATGTCAATCTTGCCCTCGGCTCAATCTCCACCTGTGTCCGATTAATCGAGATCTGTTCCCGATCGAACTACCACTTGTCTCAGAACAACTTCTACAAAATGCCATCGTCTACGCTTAGACGAATGCTCGAGAAGAAGATCCTGGAGATTTGAGCGCATATCGAAAGGCTAGTGAGCAAAGAGTTCGGTGATTGGCTCGTCGAGATTCGAGGCGTGAGCCGGAACTTAGGTCAGTTAGCCATAGGCTAAGCCTCCTCGACTCGTCAGCGCGAAGAGGATCTTCGAATCAAGCAGCGCAGAACAGAGGAGCAGAGTCGGCTTAGTCTTCGTGACTGTGTTTACGCTCTTCAAGATGAAGATGAAGACGAAGACGATCAACACGACCAACACGACGCCGTTGGGCTCAGTAACGGACTTGGAAATGACGGTCATAGTGGTGGTTTCGATTTGACTCCTCTGTACAAAGGAGGTATGGGAAACTGCTATGAGTAAAATGTGTGGGGTTTTAGAGGACCAATTTTCTAGGATGCAAACTGCGAATCATTTGTTGTTGATTAAGGACTATGTGAGTTTGTTAGGTGTCACATTGAGGAGGTATGGGAAACCAGTTGATGCTTTGTTAGATGTATTGAGTAAACATAGGGATAATGACTTGTTTTATGGTTCCAATTTGGGTTTTGTTTTTTGTTTTGTTGTTGTTGTTTTTTTTTTTTTTTTTTAATTTCTAGGTTTGTGTTCTTGAATTTGGGTTTGTGTTCTTGTTGTTCTTGTTCAAGACACACTTAGATCTCAATTTATATGATTTTTAGTTTTTAATTTTTTTATTTAGTTAAAATTAATAAATTTTTTTTTTAATTAAGATGCTGCCGTGGCATTTTTAAATGTCAAAAAATATTTTTTATTATTAATTTAGACCACGTGGATATTAATTAAGTATTATTTATTCCTGCCGTTTGTCACGTCAGTTTTTTCCGTTTCTGATATAACGGCAGAGATCAAAATGGGAAGCTTTTTTTAAGGATAGGAACTAAAAGCGGTAAAAATAAAATGTAGGGACTAAAATGGGAATAGCCTGAAAATGTAGGGACTAAAATGTGTTTTTCGCCTTAAATAATTTCTTTTTTTTTTTCTTCTCTTTTATTACCATTGCAGCTCTTAGTCTCTCTTCTCTCCCAGGTTTCTCTCTTCTCTTCCTCAGATTCTTCTTTCTTTTCCTGTCCTCCAAATTCTAACCAACCAAACAAACTGCAAAATTCTAAATCAAATGTGCAACTTTCAATTCCAACATAAACCCATAAACCCACTGCTGCTGCAGGCTTCTTCTTCTTCTACCGTGAGCTTCTTCCTCTTTTAATGTGGCTTCTTCTTCTCTCATTTTGTGTGTAATATATCTCTTTCTTCTTGTCTTTTGGGTGAAGAAGAAGAAGAACTATCTTTTAGTTTTAGGTGAATAAGAAGAGCCTAAGAAGAGATAAGATGGTGAGTGGAGGAAAAGAAAAGATATTTGATGGGAATGGGGAAGAAACGTGGGTGGCTAAGAAAAAAGTGAAGGAAAAAAAATAAAATAAAAATAAAAAGAAGTTAGTGGGATATGTGTCCATCATGTAATGAAATTTACTAAATAAAAATTATAATTGTGTTAAACACAACAAATTATTACAGAATTTTGGGTTGAAAAAAAATTATTGTTACACTAGACATTATTTGCTATCATGATAATTGAGAAATTGTTTTAGTAAAAAAAAAATTGTATATATAATATCTGAGGTTAAAAAAAATATTATTTTTACACTAGATGATTATTTGCTATCATATGGCAGTGGCGGTGATTGTGATTGTTGTTTATTGTAGTGGATATATAATATATTATTTTATTGTAGTAGATATATTATTTTATTGTGTTGAAAGCTAAAATAAAACCACTAACGTTAAGTGGTTTGTAAAGTAAGAAGGTAAGATAGATAAAATAACTTTTAGTAGAGCTAAGTAACTAAAATTATGGCTCCACCAATGTGGATGCTCTTACCTGACCACCTGGGGACTCTAAATTTTGAGACTTAAAGTTTCAACCATACACGAGGTGGAGGTAGGATGGGTAATCGATAAATATTGCTTGGTAAAATCAAAAAGTCACACTCTTTACTTCATAAAAATGACAAAAGAACCGAAGAAGTAAAGAAAGAAGATCCGGAAAGAAAAAAAAAAGCAGATGAGTTAGAATGCTGGAGATTTAAAAGAGATGAGCCAAGAAAAGTGTGAAGATTGCTTATTTAGCAAGTGCCTACCCAAATGCATCTACCGACGAAAGCTAGTGCTGCCTGCAACTATATGGTGGTGCAGATTAGGTAAGTTGCTAAAATTACATTAATCTTTTGGATTGAATCTTAAATGTTATTTTAGAATTTCTTGTATAGAAAAAGAAACTAACCGGAGAAGGGGGGGGGGGGGGGGGGGGGGGCAAATGCATATCTATTCCTTTAAAAAATATCAAACTGGTTTGGATAACTCATGATTAAGTATATCTATTCAATTTTTTCAAAAATTTTGGGCCACTGTCCAAGATACTAGCAAGAGGTTTAAAATATTATGCATGATATGTAATAGGTATATGAGCATACAAAATATATATATATATATATATATAGATATGTGTGTGTGTGTGTGTGTGTGTGTGTGTGTGTGTGTGTGTGTGTGTGTAGTCATGGTTTAGTGATAAAAGAACAATCATCATTAATAAATGTTATAATTTTTATATTCACTAGTAAATTACCTAGTTAATGAAATGATTAAGTACCATAAAAAAATGATTAAGTCCCACGTAGGATAAAAATAGTAAAGGTTAATGGTTAATATATAATTGTTAGTGGTTAATGGATAAAAATAGTAAAGGTTAAGGTTAGTGGTAATTTCAAATATTAACCTATCTTGAACGCAAATCCAGCCAATATGATTTGGGAGAATACGTGGTTTTTTCATAGGATACGCACGCTCACTCGCATACTCAACTCACTCAAGAAATGTCACTCAACTCACTTTCTTACAACTCATTCAAGAAAGGGCGTCAGTCACATACAACACACAAGTGACAAGACCCAGAATTGGCGGGCCACGGAATTGGCTATGGACATAAACCTAAACAAATTACTCTCTGTCTGTGGCGTGTTATGGAAAGTTAAATCTCACCTGGGATAGTAATAATAGTAGTAGATAATTGTTTACGTTTGGATAATTTAGTTGCATGTAAGTACAGATTTGGAAAATGTCCGAAAAATGAGAGCCTAGGAATGTGTTCTAAATCCGGATAGTTTGCTTTACCCTACATTAAGTTTTAAAATCTATTCCCTCAAAAAAAAAAAAAAAAAAGTTGTGAAATATATCACCTCAAAAAAAGAAAAAAAAGTAGTGAAAGATATGCAAAGTTTGATGATTACACAAATGATGCTTGAAGAATTGCGTACAAATTATTAATCAATTACAACTATCATCTTTTGTTGGCGAATAACAACATAAAAACATGTACCCAATAACATACAAAAACTAAAGCAAATCCAACTACCGAAGCACCTTACCAAGTTCGCTTCAATTCATTAGACAACCCCAGGGGTGCCCCAAATGTTACACAAGTGCGATTTTTAGGCTTACGTGAATGTAAATTGTGATATTTAATACTCATTATTTTTTTAAATAAAAAAAAGCATAAATGATACGTCTTTCCGAAAGATTTGTATAATTTCACCCAATTCAACTTTTACCTTTGTCAAATAAATTAAAAAAAAAAACTTTTACCTTTGTCATTATCAACACCTATGGCACCAAACATATTATAATTTATTTTCTTTTTCTTTTTTCTTTTTTTGATAAAAATGATTTAATTTCTTAATCGATCATGTACGCCAACAAGGATTATTTTTAAAAAATGATAAAAAAAAATAATAATTTTTAATGCGATATTGATTAATTATGTATCGTTACTAGTAAGCTGTATACTTAATTGATTGGTATATGTTTAAAGAAGAGTAAATGGTAATTGTGGTGGTAGTAAAAGTGGTGGTGAACTGGTGATCAGTAAAGGGCTGATAATAATCATAAGCATAATTTTTTATAAATACATTGTACTTTAGGTTATTAATGAAAATTAAACATATTATTGTATCGACCAATTCAATACAAACTATACAATTTTCCCAAGAACAATCACGCACTACGTACTGGGTGAAGCTTAGTCCTTGGTCTTATCAATCTGGCAACTTTATTAGCTAGGGTTATATGTATTAATTGAGTTAGAGCATTAACATCACAAAAATAGTGCTGGTGTAGTTATTGGTAAAACATTTACCAACTGTAGCTCTTAGAATAATATTTTATTTCACCTTTTCTCCCTTTTAACTGAATACCCTTTTTTATAATAATAATAATAATAATTTGAATACCCTTTTCTCTCTCGAGAGGTGCTACGTTCACAACATTTTTTACAACATTTTCACAACAAATCATAGGTGGTTAGTTATTATAGGTTCAAATTTGAACCTAACACTAAGATTACCTTTTTACCCCAATAATAACAACCAATAACAACCTATCACTTAAAATTTGTTGTAAAAATGTTGTAAAAAATGTTGTGGACATATCATTTCTCTTCTCTCACTTCACCATTTTCTCTTTTTCCTATTTCTCCTCACCGTTTCATTCTTCTCCCTTTTAATTTTTTTTTTTTCTTTCTTCCTCCTCTCTCTTAACATTATCAACTTCATCGACAACAATAACGACAAGGATGAGATGGCGGCGGCAGAATCGAAGTTTGATCAGAAGAGTGGTTGGTTGTCAAAGATTTTGAATTTTTGTTCAGAGGATGCAAAGGCTGTGTTCACTGCTGTGACTGTGAGCATATTGTTCAAGTCATTCTTGGCATATCCGAGGTCGATTCTGTGATGTTGGTGGTGGGTTGGGTTTGGTGGTTGTGAAACATGGGTTAAGGACATGCAACGGCGGTGGGCTATCTTGGGTTGCCGTGGATTTGGTGGGTCACGCTGTGGATTTGGTTTTGGCTGGGTTCGCGGCTTTTGGCTAATTTGGGTTGCTGGGTTGTGATGTGGTGGTGGTGTGGTTGGTAGCACTGTTTTGAAACCCGGACCGGACCGGGCAGTCCGACCGGGAAAACCGGGAACCGGAACAAATTCCGATTTTTTAAGCTTCAAGAACCGGGCACTGCACTGATTTCCGTGAACCGTTCGAACCGGGGTTGGACTGCACGGTTCATGCAGAACCGGTGGCATGAACCGTGCGGTCCAACCCCGGTTCAAACAGTTACTTAATTCAGAAAAATTGAGGAATGCGGCTGGCAGGACTTGAACCCACGCCCGGTCAGAGGTTTTTCCAAAACTTAACCACTCAGCCAAGCAGTAAGCTTGTGCTCAATAATAACAAAAAAAATACTTGAAGTAAACTTAATGCAATTTTTTTTTTTTTTTATAAAAACAACTTAACACAATTCTATTCTACTTAATTAAATTATCCATCTCTTACAATGAATATTCAACTATTATAATTAAAATCCTTCAAAGATATTCAACTTTATTTCAAAAATTAATCATAAATTTTAATGTTTTCATGGTTATTATTTTATTTTATTAACTTTCTTATTTAATTATTAAATATATGCTTAAAAATCATTAAATTTCCCTCACATATGTAGATATATTAGTCAATTTTGCTAATTTTATAAATTTAATATTTATATTTAGGTTTTAATTAATTATTAAATTAATTATGACATCATCACGGTTCGACCCCGGTTCAACCTCGGTTGGACCTCAAAAACCTTGAACCTCTCCCTTTTACGGTTCAATAAACGGTCCGGGTTTGAAAACCTTGGTTGGTAGGTTTGTGGTGGTGGTGGTTTTTTTTTTTTTTTAATTACATTTGTGGTGGTTTTTGGTGGGTTAGATGTGGAATTTCTTTTGGGACAATGAATTTTTAGCCATGGTTGTGGCGGCTGGTTTTACTGGCAGTGGCGGTGGGTGTGTGATTGTTGTTCTTGCTGGTTTGCTTCAAAGAAGAGAGAGTAGAGAGAGAGAGATGAATAAATAAAGATTAAATATATATATATATTTAAATGAAGTGTTAAAAAAATAAAACCATTAATATTGGGGTGTTAAAATAGTGGGATAAAATTGGTAAATTGTTTTCGTGTAACTCACACTCTGTTTTTCTCCAAAACGGATTGAGGTTTATGAACAATTGTGCGGATTTGGGCCTTTTTCTTTCTAGTGGCCGGTTAGGATAAATGTTTTGGGCCGCCAAAACAAAATCTTTCATTTTGGGCTCACAAACAAAAGGATATGGATTTTGATGGATTTTTATAGAAGTCCCAAATCTACGTGGATAAGTCACTTTTTTTTTTCTTTTTTTTCTTTTTTAATTTCATTTGGGGAAATGGATCTTAGTTGCTTTACTAATAGCCGGTTAGAGATTATTTTTTATTCATCTCTTTGTCTACTCTCTCTCTTTTTTGAAGCAAACCAGCAAGAACAACAATTTGATCAAAAATAATCTAGATGCTATTCCAATCAGTTAATTACCAAAAAAAATAATAATAATCTAGACGCTATTCCAATCAGTTAGGGTTTGTTTGAATATCGTTTATTGCTAAAAACTGAAAACACTGTAGCAAAATAATTTTTAAATGAGTAAATAATGCCATGAGACTCAATTTTAAAGTTGTTTTTACTAAAAAAAAATACTTGCGGGTCCTGTGAACAGTGCACAGGACTTACTATTTTTCAACAAAACGTAAGAACGCACGAAAAACGTGCGTTCCAAACGTGTTAGGTTCTAAGGAATTAGGAACTAATGTATTAGAACTTCATTTTGTAATGTTGGCAAACCATGATCAAAACGTTTTTAGTCTTGTTTAGACTTGCTTAAAGTATGCGGTTTTTAGGTAAAGTTGGAATCGAGTTATTGCAAAAGTTACTGTGCATTTCTGCCTGGCTCAATCGATCGAAAGTCGTACAGATTATTTTTTCTGCAGAATTTCCAACTCAGCACAAGCCCGTTTGACGTGTAGGGTTTTATGTTTTGCCCTAAGTATAAAAGGAAAACCCTAGCCACGTTTTTAGAGTTCTGAATGCTGTGTGTGTGAATCTTTTTGTGAGATCTAGAGGTGTTTACCTTCACATACACTTAGGGTTTCCAAACTCAAGATTAATGTCAAAAGCTTGGTGATCGTTCAGTTGTAGAATCAAGAACTTCAAGATATACAAGCAGGAGTGCTTGTACTTTGCTGAGAATTCTAGGAAATAAGTAGTTCACGGACTCGGAGCTGTCACGTGGTCGTGGTAGTAAGTTTCCTACTCGAGGTAGCAATAGAATGTTAGTGGTCTAAATCGCTATTGTGTAAACTTCAATTCTTTCATAGTGAATTCGGTTTTACCTTGAGGATAGTTAGGTCAAATCCTCCCCAGATTTTTTACCGGTTTGGTTTTTCTAGGTTATCATATAGTGTGTTCTTTATTTTCCATACTTTGCATGATATGATATATTTGTGTTAACCTAGAATTGCTTAATTTACCTAAGTTAATCACTTGGCGAAATACCTAGGTTAATCTGATTGGGTTTAAGGGGTCTAAACTTCTTACAAAACGCACACTTAATTGCCAATTTGATCAAAAAAATAACAACCCTGGTACTGGAAAATACTTTTTACATATGTTAGTGCTAGCAATAAATAAACCATTAGAAACTAGAAAGAAACAATGTATAAAGAAGCAATGCCCTGATGATGGGTTGGCTTAATAAATAATAAAAGAAAACAACGGTGGGAAAGAAAAATAGAAAAAAAAAAGTTACAATTTTTTTTTAGAGAGTTTCAACCTATAAAGCTCGTTCTTGATAATAGCTTTTTATCATCAAATTAAGACACCAATAGGTTTTTGGAAATCTCTTATTCAACCCTTAAAGACTTTACCAATTGAGCTAACTGGAACTCATAAAAAAAAATAAAAAAATAAAAAGGTGATAGCTTGTTTCTTTCACTATCACTACTTCAGCTAACAAAATAGAATTATTAGAGATTATATAGGAATTCTCATCAAGATTTAGTGTAAGTTGACTCACCACCACGAACACTTGGCGTGATGGTCACTCCATAAATTTAAGTGTTTATGGGGTGTGTGGGCTTAAAGGTTGAGGTTCAAGTCTCTAAGAGGAAACTTTACACACATAAATAAAAAAATTAAAAAATAAAAAAAAGGTGTAAGCTGACTCTTGTGGCCTAATTGAGAGGGGGAGGAATGAGATGGGGAAAATGCAAGGAATAATCATTTCCTTTTTGTCATATTGGCTGCAGCTAAAATAGCAATTAGGGAGTTTTTACTTTTTACACACCAATGCTAATTCTCACAGATTACTCTATGTTGTTTGTTATAGAAAGTCAAATCTCACCTGGGATAGTAATATTAATAGTAGTAGACGATTAATATAATAAAAGTAAATATGTTTACTTGTTTAGGTTTGGATAGTTTAATTGCATATAAGTATAGATTTGGCAAATTGTCTCACGCCCCTCTCCGCCTTTATTTTAAGAAAAATGAGAGCTTAGGAAAGTGTCAGGAATCTGGATAGTTTGCTTTACCCTACATTAAGTTGTGAAATATATTTCTATAAAAAAAATTTGTGAAATATATCTTCTAAAAAAAAGCTGTAAAATATTTTTCACAAATGATGCTTCAAGAATTGCGTACAAATTGTTAATCAATTACAACTATCATCTTTGTTGGTGGAGACTGGAGTGGAAGTAAAAACATGTACCCAACAACATAAAAACTAAAACATGTCGAATTATACTGAAGCACCGAACCAAGTCGGTTCAATTCGTTAGTGAATAACAAGCCCAAGGGTGCCCCAAATGTTACACAAGTGAGATTTTGAGGCTAATTACGAGAATGTAAATTGTGGTATTTATTATTCATTACTTTCTTTTTTAATTTAATAAAAAAACATAAATGATAATTCTTTCCAAAAGATTTTGTATAAGTAGTTAAGTACACCCATGGAATTCAGCTTTTACCATTGTCATTGTCAAGTGAGTGTATACCTATGACAGACAAACGTATTATACAATTTAATTTCTTAACCTATCATGTAAAGCGAACAAGGATAATTTTAGAAAATGATTAAAACTAATAATTTTTAATGCAGTAATGATTTGATTATGTATTGTTACTACTAACTATATATATATATATATATATATATATATAATTGGTGTATATATATTAAAAATTATATAAATAAGTACACAACATATATATTTATATATGTTAAAAGAAGAGTAAATGGTGATTGTGGTGGTGGTGAGAAAAGGCCTGATAATAAACATAGGCATAATTTTTTATATGATGTACTTTAGGACCAGGTTATTAATAAAAATTACACATATTATTACATTGATCAATATAATACAAACAATACAATTATTCCAAGAACAGTCATGCATTATGTTATGGAGTGAAGCTTAGTCCTTCAGTCCTTTCAATCTCGCAAGCTAAATAGCTAGTTCACAAATACCACAGCAAAGCACAATCCTGAATTGATTTAAAATACTATAAATGATATGTTATAAATACAAAGTATACAAAAGGATATATATTAATATTCATATGTAATATTTGTTTAATAATAAAGAAAAACACTTGTGAATATAATTTTGAAATTCTATTGTATGTGCATATATAATTATATATTCAAAAGTAAGCTATCTAGTGAGTTAAAAGATAAATTTCCACATATGACAAAGTAAGAGTGAATGGTTAATATATTGTTGTCAGGGGCAAAGTCAAGGGGGGTAGAGGGGGGGCACTTCCCTGGCCCCACCCAAAAAATCTATTAATATTTCTTCTATTATATTATATAATACAATAAATGCATTTACAAATTATATAAATAAATGGTTGATAAATAGGATGGTTTTTTAAACCAAAACCAAAACCCTCCTGTATAACATTTTTATAATTACAATTTCAAAATGATTTTTTTTATGTAAATAAACCCCTAATAGATAAATAATATAATGAATATGTTATTTTATTTTGAATTTTCTTGCATTCAAATATTGCTTAATATACACATGAATGAATTGTTGTTTTGCAAATTGATCTCAAATACTATATATATATATATATATATATATATTCATATATATGTTTGCTTGCATGTGCGTAAATGTGATATCGATCAAATGTAATTTTTGTCCCCCCTTAAGTCAGATCCTGGCTCTGCCACTAATTTTTGTTATACTAAAATGGTTTTGTAAATTATGTGGCTTTAGCTAATCATTTTCCATATGTGATCAAGAGGGATGCATTGAATTGTATTGCTCCAGTTTAGTCCTAATGAAGCTTGGTTTATTATCACTAAAAAAAAGAAGAGAGAGAGAAAAAAAAAAAAAAAGAGATAAATATTCTCAACATAAGTATTTTTTTAATTATAAAAAACACTTGATTAGAAATACTAAATATACAATATAAATGTGAGTTTCAAATAGTTCAACTGATAAAATATCTTATCATCGAATAAGAGATTTTGGGTTCGAATTCCATCTATACCAAAAATCGATTAACGTCTTAACATGATAATAAGAACAATTAATAAAATGGAGGCAAGTTAGAAATCCTATTTAAACAATTCGCCTTAAAACAAAATTGAAACAATGAGGTTGTCCTAAGAGTATGAAATGCTAAGTGCGGAAGTCAACAAAAGTAGGGAATCTATGGCCAAAATTAAATCTATTAAAATACTGAGAACTCTATGGTTATTGGTTACTCATACAACATAACAAGTAAAAACAAAACCAGTTTCAAGTGGAAGCTCCAGTCCAGACCATTAGACGAACCTAGACCAACTTAATAGTAGCGAGTAGGAAGCCCGACACGTCTCTAAATATGGAGTGAGGGTAGTTAAATTGCCTAATGCTCTATTTAAGGGAAATTGGGCTCATATGAAAATGTATCCTAAATAGAACATCCAAACACACCAACATAAAACCAAAATAAGCTTCTTGAAAATGTTTTATTAATCATTTTTCTAATTATATTTTTGTTGCTTCTAGTATTGATTAATTGAATTAATTTCCTCTTGTACATTACTATAGGGAACAAATGTTGCTTCTTTCTGACGTTAAACTTATTGAGTATACACATGTGAGTGAAATCCCATATTGAATAATGATGAGAAGAATGAGTGGTTAATATAACATAATTGAGTACATATCCATTGGGGTTAGACCTTTTCGGTTAAAGTGTGTCTCTATATATTATATTAATTGCTCAAGAAAGCTCCCCAATGTGCTTATCTCCCAAACAAGTTTTATCAGAGCCAATGGAGCGACGTATAAGTGAAGTCTCACATTAAATAATGATAACAAGAATTAATGGTTAATATAACATAATTGATTACAAACCCATTGGGTTTAGGGTTTTTGGGTTAAAGTGTGTCTTTATATATTATATTAATTACTCAAGAAAGCTCCCCAAGGTGCTTATCTTCCCAACAAAACTTGCAACTGAAATACTTGGATGGGTGATCCTCATCATCACACTCACTATGCAAGTTTACAACTAACACCATGGGCAACAGTGGCGACGTTGACGGCAGCCAAGACATAATCAAATGATAGCTCTAAATTAACGTCATCAACCCTTTCTAAGCCTCTAGTATTACTATATATATATATATATATATATATATATATATATATATTATGCATGATATGTAATAGATATATGTGCCTATTAAAGAATATATTTAAATATTTATATGTAGTCATGGTTTGACGATAAAGAACAATCATCATGAATAAAAATTATACTTTTGGGTTCCAGATAATTCAACTAATAATGTCTCTAACAATAAGTTGAAAAAAAAAAAATGTTATAGTTTTCAAATTCACTTGTAAATTAGCTAGTTCGTGAAATGATTAAGTCCCACATAGAATAGAAATAATAAAGGTGAATGGTTAATAAATGGCTTTGACATTAACACATTGATGTGGTAGTTTTGAATATTAACCAACCAAGTCATAACTTGTGAGATAGTCATTGCATCTAAAATCAATGCCCCCACCTCAATTCAAGGTCGGCCCTCGGCTTAGGCCATTGCCTAGGGCCCCCTTA
This sequence comes from Lithocarpus polystachyus, assembly GCA_033629205.1. NCBI lineage: Eukaryota > Viridiplantae > Streptophyta > Magnoliopsida > Fagales > Fagaceae > Lithocarpus > Lithocarpus polystachyus. The sequence continues at coordinate 2,854,787 of CM066166.1, forward strand.
CTAGAGAAGGCCCCAAATGTGGGGGCAAATTTTTTGTTTATTTTTAATATCTAAATATTTTTGGGAGATATTAAAACATTTTAGTTTACATTTTTTTTCACTGGTAAGAAAGTTCAAAGAATTAAGTAATGTTAGAGATAGCGATAAAACAAATTTAAATAAATAGGTATTACAAATAGAAGGGTTATTAATCACAAGTAATTCAAATAGGAAAATGTTAAAAATATTATAAATTTTACTACATAACTTTTATTTATTTAATTATTTTTATATAAAATAAAAATTCTATTCTAACTTAATCTAAGTGTATATGTGTGTGAAACTCTCTTCTAGAAACTTAAATCTTGGCCATTGCCCCCCACACCTCACAAGAACTTATATTTGTAGAGTAATCACTACACCAAGGATGTGTGGTGGTCTTTATAACTTTTATAATTTGACGTGACAATAAATATGATAAATGAATTTCAAATAACTATTGAATGCATTTTTGAATGAATATTTATGATTGGTGATATATCTTTATAATTCTCATGTTGTAAAATTTATAATATTTCTAGTATTTTTGTAAGCCTCATGTTATTAATCACATTCATTACAACACTGATTTGTAGTAAAAATTGTTATAACTATAGCATTTCCTCATAAAAAAAATCATATTAAAAAGTAAAAAGAATGGATTTAAAAAAAATTAATATATAAAATGCTAGTTAAATATTATTTAAGTGATAAGGTGAAGGCTCCAATTAATAGTACCAAGCCTCTATTGCCAAATTCCGACTTCTGTCTTCCAAGCCTTCTCTATTAATAGTAAGAACGCAAAAACAATTATAGCTCACTTTTGTTCCTTTTGAGCCCCCAATGTCTTCATATAGCTGAATATTTTTTATTAACAAATTTTCTAATTACATATATTTTTGTTGGTTTCAGTATTTCATACACTTAATTCTCTCTCGGTTATCGCAGGGAATAAATGTCGCTGCTTAATTCAGACCTTAAACTTGCTGCTCAAATACTTGGCCTGGTCATCCTCATAATCACACTCATTCTCACACTTTGCAGGTTGTTTAGGAACAACACTGCTACTGCTACTGCTACTCTACTGCTATCCAAATCCTTCCTGATGGCGTTACCAACAGCAGCAGCCAAGAAAATATCCAAATGATAGCTCTGAACATCGACCCTGTCTAACCCTCCAATATGTAGGTTTCACTTCATATGGAGCTTCCAATATGAATAAAGTTGAAACAGAGTGCGCAGTGCTCTATGCTCTGTTTTTGTTGGTTTGTTTGTACTTTGAATTACGTAGCTTGAATTGTCCGTGGTATCTTCTTTTCTTTTCTTTTTTTCTTTTCTTTTTTCATTTTGTAAAATCCATATTGTGCGAGGATCTATTGTGCTTTGGAATGTTCAATGAATAATTTCAGTCCAATACTTGTTCAGGGCTTAGGATAATTTGAACTGTTTGTTTTTGCAATTGTTTTCGTGCAAGTTTTCCTCCAAGACTTGTTGAGGTTTATGAATCATAGTGTGGATTTGGGCCTTTTTCTTTCTACTGGCCGGTTTGGGAAAATGTTTTGGGCCGCCAAAAAAAATCTTCCATTTTGGGCTCACAAACAAAAGATATGGATTTGGATGAATTTTTATAGAAGCCCCATATCAACATGGACAGGTCATTGTTATTATTATTATTTTTTTTTTTTTCCGGAAATGGTTCTTAGTTGTTTCCTTATGGCCTATCAAAGATTATGATTGATGCAGATCTAATTGCTCTTTTGTGTGATTTGGAACTGGGTTTCCATTTTTTGTTTTCCTCTGACAAACCAAATAAGGGTTATCTTTTTGAGATAAGTTTGCCTTGTCCATTTGAGCCATCTTTCTCTTGTCCTATGTGGTATAACAAGTACTTTTCAAATGTCAGATTTGTGTTAGCGGTCATACAATAAAAGTTCATAAAATTTGGAAGTGAAAAGCCTGTGAAACCTATAGCATAAGCTTCCAGTCCAAACCATTTGGTTGACTCAAACACATGCAAATAAGTAGCCCAAAAAATTAACATTTTTAGTGAATGAGAATCGAAGACGGGTTTTAATGGGCTTGCCAACATTTTAATCGAACTATTAAATTTATGCCCTTTAACTCTCTCGAAACCAACAATTAAAAGTATGAATCATTTTGTTCCCAAAAAAAAAAAAATTCAGACATTATTCCAATCATTTAATTGCCAATTTGATCACAAAAATAACTAGTGTAAAGGAAAACAGTTTTTTTTTTTTTTACTCATTTTAGTGCCAGCCATAAATAAACCACTAGAAACTAGAAAGAAATCAAGGATGAAGAAGCAATGCCCTCATAAAAAGAAAACAATATTGGAAAAGAAAATTAGAAAAAAAAAATCATAGTTTGTTTATTTTCACTATTACTGCTTTATCTAACAAAATTGAATTAGTAGAGATTATATAGGAATTGCCATCAAGATTTATATTGCTAGTGACTCTTAAGGCCTGATTGAGAGGGGGAGGAATGAGGTGGGAAAAATACAAAGAAATATTTGTTTGTATAATTTTTTTAATGAGCATGAGCCATGAATCCTCTAACTTGCTACCTACTCTATTAGTCTTTCCAAGTCTTGTATAATTGTGTTAAAAATAACAAAAACAAAGACTTGTAAAATTGTACAAGTGGTCCTATGTTGAAAACTTGAAATTTTCAAGTGGCAGTGTGAAACATAAAATTTCCAATCAACTTGCAACGTGTGGTCCTTCTCAAAAAAAAAAAAAAAAACTTGCAACGTGTGGTGGTGATATTAATGATGCAACGTTCTAGTCATGGATCAGCAGCAAAATTTATTAGGCCATCTCTGGCAAAGAAATGAAGTATTTGAGGAGGAATGTTGGATCACTTTACCCTTCTAATTGCAAAGTCAAATCCTATGTGAATTTTAACAATATGAAAGTAAACATGTTAATATATTTCTTATATTTCATGTTACACGGCAAGAGATCCATAATAATATATATGGTTGATCTATACCACTAAAATGCTCATGCCATAATAATATATATGGTTGATCTATACCATTAAAATGCTCATGCTTAAACTATGTAGAACAATAAACAAACTTGAATTGGCAACTAAATCTTCTTAAGATTTTTATTCACAACAATTTGTATAGTTTCGTGGATCAATTTAATATAAAATCATCCGATTGTTGGGCATCTGCTAATGAGCCAAGGATTGATTTTGTTTTCATTCCAATGAATAAAGAATTAGAAAGCCCAAAAGGCAATATTGCTAAAAATTTTAATGAATAAAACAACAAGGAGTAAGTTTGAATATGATACCTAACTTTACCTTCTACACAACAACCAAACTGTTATCATTAAATCCATATAAGTTTATAGATCATATAGTAAATAATATCTGATTGACACAAAACTTAATAGTGTATTAAGAACATAAAGAACATGCAATTCAACAGTTAGATTTTCAAAGTATATAATAAAGTTTATTTTATTGAGTAAGATTATAGTTTTAAGCTACAACCAATTTTGTAGTTAAACTTTGTCCATGTTATTATATGTTTGTACATATACGAGTACATGTATTAGAATTAATGTTTCAAATTTTTTTTTTTTTGTTATGATGATTCAATAATTGGGGAGAAAAGATTTGAATCCTAGATGTCTACATTAGAAATATCAGAAAATATCCCACTTGAGTTGAAGAATTTTGGCATGTTTTAAAATATTCCATAAACCATTTATTGTATAACAACAAAATTTATGTTGCAATGAAAAGGCTGCACTTAATTCCCAGTGATCTTTAGGTCAATTGGCCTAGCATCTCTGCATGTTTCAAATGTCCAGTGTTCAAATCTACGTCTCCTATTTGAAATATATATATATATATATATATATATATATATATAAATGAAATTACATGGATCAATTCAATGTACAATTTATGCATAGTGTATGACTAGACCAGTATATATGCAATCAAGTTGGCTCATAAATCATACCGTTGATCAACTATAAATCATACCGTTGATCAACTAAATCTTCTAATTGTTTGTTGTTTGATAATGCATTTGAGACATTTTACATTTCGTAGTTATATGGACTAAAAACATAGTTCATCAATAAAGTGTTCTTAAAACATTTTCTTATTAACCACTACGCACCCTTAGCGCGATAGTCACTCCACAAGTATAAATGCTTGTTGGATGTAGGGGGTAAGGGTCAGGGTTCAAATTTCTAGGAGGGAACTTCACACACATATACACAGATTAAGTTAGAGTAAAATTTCTATTTTGTATTAAAAAAAACATTTTCTTATCATTAAATACTAGTGAGTGTGTAACACAACAAGTTTCTGTTACAACAAAAATACATCAACAAAAATATTATGAAGTTCCATAAATCAATTTAATATAATGCTTAAGCTTTCGCAAGAACGATGTAGGGTGAGGTGATGTTATGGTCATAAATCGTATTATTGATGAACCAAATCTTCTAAACTATTGAAAATGAATTAGATACATCCTCCTCTTTTTATATGGTTTTTTTGGTTGGAAATATAGAAAAATTAGAGGATAAAAAAAATAGTGAGAGGATGAAAAAATTGAAGCATGTAATTTTTTTCTTTTCTTTATGTGTGTTTAGTTGGAGGGATGAAAAAATCTTTTATTTAATTTAAAAGAAAAGTAAGGGAATAAAACATACAGATAAATCTACTCTTATATCCTATTACATAATATAAATAAATAATTTATTTTATTTTTATTTATTATTACATTACATTATGTTATTTATATATGATACTTATAGAGGGGCCGGCCATCATTTGGTTTTTTTTTTTAATCTACCTTTGATTCTAAAAAGGAAAAGGAAAAAACAAAAAAATCTACTGTTAAACACAAATATCACTACAGTGACTTTTTTTTTTTTTTGGGAGAAAAATCACTGCTGAGACTTGATTTTAAAACATATAAATAAATAAATATACTAGTTGAAAAAAAAAAAAAAAAACTTAAAGAAGAGGGGTAAAAAAGTCATTTGAGAAAATAAAGAAAACACGTTGAAAAAAAGAAAAAAAAAAAAAAAAAAGCCATGTTTGGTGGGTTATTTTAAATACACATTTTCAATTTTTAAATAACATTACACATATTTTCATATACTTTTTTGTTTACATGTATTTCAAAAAATTATAAGGGATAATTACAGTAAACCCGCCTGTGCTATGGCCCGTTTTCACTTTACCTACCCGTGATTTAAAACTTTACACTTTGCCCACCTGAGGTGCCTTCCGTTAGGGATCTGTTACCCACCTCTCCCTTTGCCGTTAGAAAAACACATTTTTACGAAAAAACAAACTTAACAAAGATCAAAAAGTTAAAATTTTTTATTCCTTAAGAACTTTTTTGGGAACAAAACACAAATCAAAGTATTGCTATTCTCTCTAAACTAGTACTGGTAGTTGTTTCTCTCTAAACTAGTACTGTACTTGGGGAGTGAAGGGTAAGACATTTGTTATCTGTTTCGTTCATATCACTGTCTCTCACTGCCTAACCCACAAAATCCAAAGCAAAACCTTTCATGCCTCCATAGCCGCCTCTATAGCCTGTAGTACATATATATGATATATCCATGCTCCCACGCCTCTCACCTCTACTCCGCACGTCCACATTCCTCACTACAATGGCGCCTGTCATCCCACGCGCCGTCGCTGTCCCTCTCGGCCACACTTCGAACGCCATCGCTTTCGTCCACCTTCCCTCCGCGCGTTTAGGTTTCGTTGCCAATGCGAACCGTTTCGGCTTCGTCTCTCAGTCCCTGAAACCGTCGATTCGGACGGTCAGGGCTTGAGTCCACTCTGAGGAAGGCTTTGGGCTTCGCAGAGAGAGTACCGGAAAGTGAGGAGGCGTGCAAGGAAGAGCAAAGAGAAGGAGTTGGAGCTCAATGTTAGTATTTGTATCGAAGAAGATTTGCAAAACCCAAAACCAAACCAAAGCAACTCATATACCCTAACCATAAACCAAATCTAACCCAAATGGCTAAATCGAAACACTCAAACATAAAATCATAGTTACTGTGTAATTTTAAAAAGAACAAAGAAAACCTTCACCGGTTGTAATTATGTTGATTTGTGTTTTGTTCTCAAAGAAGTTCTTAAGGAATAAAAAATTTTAACTTTTTGATCTTTGTTATGTTTTTTTTTTCGTAAAAATGTGTTTTTCTAACGGCAAAGGGAGAGGTGGGTAACAGATCCCTAACGGAAGGCACCTCAGGTAGGCAAAGTGTAAAGTTTTAAACCACGAGTAGGCAAAGTAAAAACGGGCCATAGCACTAGTAAATTTACTGTAATTATCCCAAATTATAAACAACATTACTCAAATTTCCATACTAAACAGGCTCTCATGTAGCTGTTTCCTCCCCGTATTCTCTCGTAAAATCAGGAAGAGAGAAAAAAGCCACGTGGCAGCCACACATTTACAGAAATTCGGGGAATCAAGATGGCAGAGGCTGGAAGCCGTTACCACGTGGCAGCCACTCATAGCTAGTTAGCTTATCCTGATTCATTTTTCTCTGTCTTTCTCTCTCTTAAATAATGGTTGAAGTGTTGAACAAATCACAAATTGACACGTACTATCCCCTATACAAAATGGAAAATGACCTAAATAATTTTTTTTTTTTTAAGAAAAAAATTCTCCTTTAGTTGGTGTCTCAGGTCCGGTAGGTGGCCTTTTTGTATATTTTTCACTTTTTGATAAACATCAAATGGGTTCATACTTCATGGCTAAGTCATCCTGCTCTTTCTACTCATATGTACGGACATCAAATACAATCAAACTATATGCATTTGCTTTTAGAGAAAATGATAAAAATAGCAATTTTGACGTAGTATTAAGTATTAACTGAGTTGTATATCGTTGGTAGAGGCTTATTTGACTTGATGTATATATATTTTTTTTTTGAATGAATAATTGTTGTATATAAATCTCTTAAAAACACATCAAGACTAATTTTGAGAAATAGATCAATTATAATTATTTACATATTATGTTGTTGTGGAGGAAGATAAACTGAAAGCATGCTAAATGATTCGCAAATATCAATTTAGAGGAGCAGAGCACACTCCTAAATTGATTTAAAATATAAGGCATGATATGTAATAAATATATGATTATTAAAAAAATGTGAATGAGTATTCTTATGTAATCCTAGATTTGAATCCTGATATGATAATAAATAATACTAATAATCATGAACCAAATAGATAACTCTCATTATTTTAAATTTTATCATATCTATAAATATATAATTTAGTTATTTAAAAAATTAATTCCCACATAGAATTTCTATAAAAAAATAAAAAATAAATAAAAATCCCACATAGAATAGCAATAGAAATAGTAGATGGTTAATATATCGCGGTTAAACTAACACATAACGACTTAGTATAGTGAACGATTAACATAGGATAGCAATAGAAATAGTAAATGGTTAATATATCGTTTTACACTCTAAAATTTCAGAATTTGAATTTTACTCCCTGAAGTTTGAGGTATCTAGATTTTAAACCCGGACGTTTTAGAATTTGGATTTTACCCCTTAAAGTTTAGGAGCATTTGGATTTAACACCCTTAAATTCTAAAACTTCAGGGTGTAAAATCTAAGTACCCTTTAACTTTGGAGTGTAAAATTCACCCCTTAACTTTGGAGAGTAAAATCTAAACACCCCTAAAATTTAAGAGGTAAATTTCAAATTTTGAAATATCAAAGTGTAAAATTTAGATAATCTCAAACTTTAGGTGTAAAATCTAAATTTTGAAATAGATACTAGTATGATAATATATAAGTATACAAAAAAGTACACATATAAATATTCATACATCGTCTTGGTTTAATGATGAAGAAGAATGTCATAAATGAATGTTCTAATTTTTAAATTTAAGTGTAAACTAGTATGTAGTCCGTGCTTACGCACGAAAATACTAACAATTGTGATGATAAGATGTTCATCTTGAAAGATTCAGTTTCTATATTGAGCTTCGAATCTTCTTGGAGGCGCCAATGAAGCGGTAATGTATGAAAGTGTGAAGTAAGGAAGAGTGTGATTGAACATTGTGTTTGAACCCGGCCTTGCTCTTAGAAATCCGAAAGGAGGAAAAGAGGGTAGTGTGTGGATCTAGTTAATAGAGATTGAGAAAGAAGGAAGAGACATGGGATGACAATATGACATTAGGAGGAGATGATGTTTTACTTTTATAGTCTTTCTCGTTGGACTCCTTGGTTCTGGTAGTGGGCAGGTGAGATGTTCACCCATAAAAGTGTGCAGGTGAGATGTTCTTGCTTAAACCAATGAGCATTATCATTATGGTTTTCTTGGCTTCCGTGTTAAATGTTAATGCATCATTTATTTGGGCACAAAAATTAAAAAATTTAGATAAGATACATGACACAAAATTGAAGTCCAATTTAAAATCTAATTAGATTTTTTTTTTTTTTGAGTTTTGGTTAGGACAAGTGGCGTAAAATTGAGAATCCAAATCTAGACACGTGGCACAAAATTGAAACTCTAATTTGGAATTCTATTTGAGTTTCTCTCTGCTTCACCTATTATTATATATATAGATTACCTTGTTAATTAGTTAAACGATTAAGTCCCACGTAGAATAGTAATAACACATATGAATGATTTAATATATTTTTGTAGCACTACCTCATTAACAATGGTAGTTTTGAAATAGGGAAATTATTGTGTACTCTTAGAGTATTATAAATGTGTAGTTCTTCCTCTTACATGAATGATGAGTTCTACTAATTAAATTCATGATGAGATCTACTATTCATGTAAAAAGAAAAAGTACGCATTTATGGTACTCCTGAAGTACACAATAATTTTCCTATTTCAAAGGTGGCGTTTTCCAAATGGGTCTTTACAGAGTTATAATTCTCATTACTTCTAAGCGCACACTCAGAAAAAGCCCCAAAAGCAAACATGGTATACCCTCGAAAAGAGAAATAACCCCCAAAAGCAAACATAGCATATAAGCCACAAAGCAAACGGGATTCCAAATATAAGAAAGTCAAGTTAGATATTCAGACAAAATGCTTCCCCAGAAACGCATAGAGTGGGTCCCATTTCCTGACACAGAAGCAAACAACACTTTAACCATATTCTCTGACTCCTCCTTCAACCCTATCGTCCACAACTTCTCAAGGACTCACAAGGATTGGCCCACAATTTCTCATGGCTTCATATGCATACAATCCCATAATTTGGTCAAGGACTCACAATCAGAGCTTCATATTCATAATTTGGTAGTATTTGGTTGTGGCTTCAAAGTTATCAGAGCTTCATATTCATAATTTGGTAGTGCCTACATTCAAGCAAAACCGCAAACAAAACTGAGGCACGTCCTACAATAAAAAGCAATCAAAGTTATAGATATTCATAATTCGGTAGTGGCTTCAGAGTTACGATATTCAAACAAAACCTGACGCACCAGGTCCACAACGTCCTACAATAAAAAGAAATGAAAGGTGACAAATGAGGGCAAAAACGTCCTACAATAAAAAGAAGTGAATTAGTGAATACACAAAATGCAAATAGATATTCAAACTGACGCATCACGTCTTATAAAACCACAATATATGGCCTCTCTCACAGAGAGATATATATCCCGATTAGGAGTGGCAAATGGGAGGGTTGGGTCATAAATAGGTTGGATATGTAATTACTCATTTATCCATTTATAACCTGATGGGGAAGATCAAGAGTAGTTCGTCCTTGTGGTTATCGTCCATAAGAAACAAGGGCGTCTCAGAGCGATTTCGTGGGATGCGTCACACATCAGCCATCCATACAATACTTTCCCACCCTTGGACATGGATCTACAGAGGTCGTCCAAGGGCTGACAACCTTCAATGCCCGTCCAAGGGTTAACAACCTTCAATGCTCGTCCAATCATGGACGAGCCTCAGCAAAAATCCCACCATAAATATGGAAATCAAACCACGTGTAAAAATCTTGACCATCGTAGTGATCTCTCGACAAACACTTAACTTCCAAAAGCAGTTATCTTCTGACCTCCACAAATGAGGGGGGAAGTAACAAGAAGGTAACCGCTCCCATAGCCCTATATATACACCTATTCCGACAAAAAAAGGTAAGTCTGAATCTCTCTAGACACTCTTGGTAGAATTGGAAGTTTCATGATTTTGAGAAAAAAAACTAACTTCATCATCGGAGGGTCTTAGACCGGCCAACCCTGGTCTCCTTTGATTCTTTATTTTTCTTTACAGGCCTTCAAAATCATCAAAATCCAAGCGTTCAACCTACTGGTTCGAAAAAGCATCATCAGTTGGCGCCGTCTATGGGAAAGTAGTGTCGGTGTTTGTATTTTCTTTTCACGCTTTCTCCGACAAAAAGGCTATATGGTTCGGACAAGATCAAGGGCCACTAGCCCAGGCCACCAGGAAAGTAGGGATGCTTCTAGCAATCCCCACCAAGATCGCCAGTCAGCGCCTGTCATGCAACTGTCTTCAATTCAACATATACAATCCATGGCAGCCGCCATGGCAGAGTTGACCCGCCAAAACCAAGAGTTGACAAGGGAGATTAATTTAAGGAGACAACATCATGAAGGACACGTTGAAGGACAAGCCCAGAGTCAAGAAGATAGAGGGAATCCTGATCCAGAAAGCCAATCGCGGGGCGCCACTTCACGGAGGGTGCCACATTTGGAGAAGGAGATGGATCAGATGAAGAAAGTCATGGATGAGATGCGGGAGAAAATGAGAAGGGCAAATCCTGTTGAGGACTTAGTCCATCGAACAGACTCCCCTTTTACGGTTGCAATCAATAGCCATCCATTGCCACCAAAGTTCAAAATGCCTTCCCTAGACTCGTATGATGGAATAAGGGATCCATTCGACCACATTGCCACTTTCAAGACTACGATGCATCTCCAAGGAGTCCCAGACGAGATCATGTGTAGAGCCTTCCCTACCACCCTTAAAGGGCCAGCACAAGTGTGGTTCAGTAAGATACCTCCGAATACAGTAAGTTCTTTTGAGGAGTTGAGTAAATTGTTTGTTAACAATTTTATTGGGGGACAAAGGCATAAATGTTCCTCGTCCATCTTGTTGACCATTGAACAAGGGGAGAATGAAAGTTTGCGATCCTTCATCACTCGTTTCAACAGAGAAGCCTTGACGATAGACGAGGTAGATGACAAATTGCTGTTGGTAGCCTTCCACAACGGAGTAAATTCTGATTTGTTCATTCACAAGCTTTACGAAAAAGAACCTCAAACAATGGCCGAGCTCGTTCACTCGGCCCAAAACTTTATGAATGCAGAAGATGCAATCATAGCCAAGAAGAGAAAGAGAGCTGAGAGAATGGAGACGAACCCCATGTGTCACTCCAAACAAGGTCCTCCTCCAAAGAAGGCACGGGTGAAAGATAAGAAAGACCGAGACATTAAGAAGGTAGGCCCCTCGGCAAGAATCCAGCAATACACGCCGTTGAATGTGCCGCTGGAGCAAGTACTCATGCAAATCAACGATGACTCCTCCTTGAAGTAGCCTGAAAAGATGAAGGGAGATCCCAACAAGCGCAATCGAAACAAATATTGTCGCTTCCATAGAGACCATGGGCATGACACTGACAAGTGTTTTGACTTGAAACAGCAAATAGAGAATCTTATTAGGCAAGGGAAGCTAAGAAATTTCCCCGAACGGGATCACAAGGACGAGAAACTAAAGGCGAAGGCAGAGGAGTCGTCGCGGCCCCCGCTCGGAGAGATCAGAGTAATCATAGGAGGAAATTCGATGGGGCAGTCGTCTAAGTCAAAGAAGTCGTACCTGAAAGTAGTGCAGAACGTCCAGCTCTCCGGACGGTCGTCAGGAGCAAGGGCGACTAACGAGCAAGCCATCACGTTCACAGACGAGGATGCTAAAAGGGTTCACCACCCCCACGACGATGCCATCGTCATCACTCTGCTCATCGCAGACTACGCAACAAGAAGGGTGTTGGTGGACAATGGAAGTTCGGCGAATATTTTGTATTATCCCGCTTTTCAGCAAATGAGGCTTGGACGAAACCAATTTCGTCCAGTGAACTCGCCCTTGGTTGGATTCGGAGGAATGAAGGTGTAACCCGTGGGCACTATCGCCTTACCTGTGGTGGTAGGCATATATCCACAACAGGTGACGAACAACGTGAATTTCTTGGTGGTAGACTGCTCATCCTCTTACAATGCCATCATTGGAAGGACAACTTTAAACAGTTGGAAGGCAGTCACGTCTACTTATCACTTGTCAGTCAAGTTTCCTACGGAACATAAGGTAGGACAGGTACAAGGAGACTAATTAGCAGCAAGAGAATGCTACCTGGCTATGTTAGCCATGGACGAGCGGACACAAGTGATGAACATTAAGGAGAGACGAGTTGTGGCAGAGCCAACGGAAGCACTAGAAGACGTTCCCTTAGATGAGGATAAACCCGAGAGGCATACAAGGGTTGGAGTGGAAATGGAAGACAAGGTGAAAGAGGACCTCGTCCTGTTCTTGAGGAAGAACATTGACGTGTTTGCATGGACGCATGAAGATATGCCGGGTATAGACCCTAGTGTCATTACCCACCATCTCAATGTACATGCCTCCTCAAAGCCTGTACGACAGAAGAAAAGAGTGTTCGCCCTTGACAGAGATAATGCCATCAAAGAAGAGGTCCAAAAGTTAACTGCAGCGAATTTCATTCGAGAGGTTTATTATCCAGATTGGTTGGCTAACGTAGTGATGGTTAAGAAGGCTAATGGTAAATGGAGAATGTGTGTGGATTTTACCGATTTAAACAAAGCTTGTCCCAAAGATAGCTACCCATTGCCACGTATTGATCAATTGGTGGATTCGACTGCCGGTCATAAGTTGTTAAATTTCATGGATGCCTTTTCCGGATATAACCAAATAAGAATGGATGAAAGAGACCAAGGGAAAACATTATTCGTCACTAGTCAAGGCCTGTTTTGCTACAAGGTGATGCCTTTTGGTTTGAAGAACGGGGGGGCAACGTACCAAAGGTTGGTAAACCACATGTTTCGGCCCCAAATTGGTCGAAATGTAGAAGTCTATGTTGACGATATGCTGGTAAAATGCCTAGACGAGAGGAGGCACTTGGACGACCTGCAAGAAACTTTTGACACACTAAGGAGATACAACATGAAGCGGAACCCCAGTAAGTGTGCTTTCGGGGTTTCGTCAGGAAAATTTCTTGGTTTTATGGTGTCACAGAGGGGAATTGAAGCAAATCCTGACAAGATTCAAGCAATATTGGATATGGAATCTCCACAAAATATCAAGGAAGTCTAGTCTCTTACCGGACGAGTTGCTGCCCTCAACAGGTTTGTCTCTAGAGCCACTGACAAGTGTTTACCGTTTTTCAAGGTTCTTAGAAAAGCATTTGAATGGATGGACGAATGTCAGAAAGCTTTTGAAGGCTTGAAGGCATATCTCACCATAGCTCCTTTGTTGAGCCCATCAGTTCCTGGGGAAGAGTTATACATGTACTTAGCAGTATCCCCGAATGCAGTAAGCTTGGCTCTGATCAGAGAAGAAGCAAGGGTGCAGAAACCGGTTTATTACACAAGCCGAGCACTCAAAGGGGCAGAAGGACGGTATACCATGATGGAAAAGTTAGCTTTTATGTTGGTCATTGCCTCTAGAAAGCTAAGGCATTACTTCTAAGCCCATGTTATCAACGTCTAGACAGACCACCCATTAAAGAAGGCAATGAACAAGTTAGAAGCGGCAGGACGACTTATCTAATGGGCTGTAGAGCTTAGTGAGTTTGATGTCAGATACCAACCTAGGAAGGCAGTTAAAGCACAGGTGCTGGCGGACTTCATTGTGGAGTTTACCCCAAGACAAGCAGAGCTAGATGAGCTGGGTAAGGTACAAGTGTGGGACATCAGCGTGGACGGATCCTCCACGTTGCATACAGGAGGATTTGGAGTTGTATTTAAATCCCTCGAGGGGGATAAGTTAAGGCACGCTGTCCGTCTCCAATACCAGACCACTAACAATGAGGCTGAATATAAAGCACTCCTTAAAGGATTAGAATTAGCCAAGTTGTTGGGGGCGGAGTCCATCGTCGTCCGAGGAGATTCTCAGTTGATCATTAACCAAGTAAATGGAGCATGTGAAGCCAAGAAAGACCGGATGGTGAAATACCTGAGTAAGGTAAAGCAACTCATCAAGGGATTCAACGAAACCAAATTTGTCCAACTCCCGAGGGAGGAAAACACGGAAGTAGATGCCTTGGCAAAAGCAGCCTCGTCAGGAGAAGCCATGGATAAAATTGATGAAATTCAGTATATTCCAAGCATAGACCTCCCGGAAATACAAGAAGTTGGAGAGAGAGAAAACTAGATAACTCCGATAATTGTCTATCTTAAAGACGGAAGGCTTCCACAGGACGGGGATGAGGCTAAGAAGATAAGAATTAGAGCTGCAAAATATGTTCTTATAAGTGAAGTGCTGTACAAACGGGGCTTCTCCCAGCCCTACTTGAGGGGCTTAGCCCCAAACGAGTCGAACTATGTGTCGAAAGAAATTCATGAAGGAGCATGCGGTAACCACTCGGGGGCAAGAGCATTGGTTCATAAGGTCGTCCGTGCAGGGTATTATTGGCCAACTATTCAAGCAGATGCGAAGGCTTACGTCAAGGTATGTGACCAATGTCAGCGCTTTAGCAACAGCCCCAGACAACCAGCAGAATATCTAACTCCAATGATGGCCCCTTGGCCCTTTGCACAGTGAAGATTGGATATCTTAGGACCTTTTCCACTTGGAACCAGACAGATGAAATTCTTGGTAGTTGGGATCAACTACTTCACTAAGTGGATAGAAGCAAAACCCTTGGCAAAAATCACACAGCAAAATGTCAAGACCTTCGTCTGGAAAAACATCGTGTATAGATTTGGAGTACCTAGGGTGCTAGTGTCAGACAACGGACCTAATTGGGAAGGACCCTACAGGGTAGTCAATTGTAAAAGACAATGGTCATATTACTTAGAAGCCTTGGATGGAAGAAAGTTGGAACACCCATGGAATGTTGAGCACCTGAGGAGGTATTACCAGTAATAACTTA
The DNA here is from genome assembly GCA_033629205.1 of Lithocarpus polystachyus. Taxonomy (NCBI): domain Eukaryota; kingdom Viridiplantae; phylum Streptophyta; class Magnoliopsida; order Fagales; family Fagaceae; genus Lithocarpus; species Lithocarpus polystachyus. Next base: position 2,869,949 of record CM066166.1, read on the forward strand.
GACGGGCACTGGTCTGGACGAGACCCTTCATCCTGGACAAGTTCAAGCCCTGTACTCGCTGTTGTGTGTTGATCAGCATTATAGTGTTTTTATTCCTAAAGACATAGTTTTAAATTAGCTATGGACGAAGTCATGTTTAAATGTATAAATAAGGTGCTACTTTCTAAAAGTATGTGCCATGCTTGTTGACAATATTTATGATAATGAGAATGGTTTGGATTTTTAAATACATATGATGTAACACAAACTCCATAACTCCGTCTGCTAGAAAGACCAAGGCTTAAAGACGAGTACAAACCCCTAGACAGGGGCATAATGTCTAAACTTTCCTTGAAAAGGAAATGAAGTGAAAACAGGGCATGGACGTTTAAACACAAAACGAGCCAAAGCTCTAGACAGAAACTCAACCATGGACGAGGGATGCTAGGCCTAAACATGGACGAGAGAAATACATATAGTCCTTAGGACTTCAACTAAAACAATCCAATTCTTGGACGAGCAAAGTTGAAGCAGTTGAAACTTGTAAAGAAAAAGCTTACCCCAAAGACGAGCAATGAGCCGTCCACCTAATGGGTGAAGGAGTAGGCTAATTCCAATTTCTTACGTTTGAAAAAGGTAACATCCATGGACGAGGTGTGTTATAGACTCAGTGATATTCAGCATGAACAAACTCAAATCGTGAATAAGTTAAAATTGAGAATACAGGAATATAAATAACTTCATCCATACAGCATTCCAATGAATGAAAGAAGGGATAGAAGAAAATAAACGTCCATTCATTAATTATAAGGGACAGCCAACGTCCAAAAAGCTCATAAAAGTTAAATCAACCAAGCTTGTTTGTGGGCTCGTCCTAAAACCTTGGACGAGCAAATTGTACTTAAGTTACATATAGTGGTCCAAAACAACAGACCGAAATAAGTAGAAAAGAAAAATAAAAAATAATACAAGGATAAACTAAACAGATAAAGGCTTCGTCTTCACTGGGGAGGGACATTGGGGTCGTCCTGATTTGGCTGAGTGGTAGCGTCGTCCTCAACGTTGACATCTTCAGAGCTTGTCTGGACGAGGGAGCTTGAGGTAGCGCCTCCAAGATTGAGTTTGATGAGACTGAAATCAAGCCCAGGGAATCTCTCCATAGCGTCCATCCTAAAATCTTCGAAACCAGCTGCATAGTTGGCGTCCAACAAGTCAGTATACTGCTTGGATGCCTTAAATTCTGCAACTGCGTCCCCCTTGGCTTTTTTGAGAAGGGTACTCAACTCGTCGTTCCTCTTGTGAAGGTGATCAAGACGAGTATCCTTCTCTATGATGTCAGCCTTCAACTCTTCAATGTGGTCCTGCAACTCCTTAGCCTCGTCCTTAGCTTTCGTTACAACCTCGTCCATTTGTTAGACTCATCTTTAACCTCTTGAACCCTCGTCTCCAGTAGAATCCTCGTTTTGTCCAACTCAGTAGCCTGCCTGGACGCCGCTATAAACTTCTACATGGCTTATAAAAGGATGAGGATAAAACAATGGCTGGACGAGAAAAAGTATAAAGTGTTAAAGACGACACAAAAATAAATAACGTACCTTAAAAAGGTCGTGAACACCAAAATGTTCAAAATCCCTTAAGGACATGTCGTAGCACGCAGCTATGTCCTCGTCAGACACAGCTTTCTCAAAACGGCCCCAAGCCAAATCCTCGCTTTCAAGAAGGCTCGTGGGAGCCCTTTGAGAAGGCTGGGACGAGACAGGCCCAGCAGCTCTAGATAGAGGGGTCTTGGACGGGGTAGCCTCAGGAGTTGGTGAATCAACATCTAAGACTTGGACTGGTGCGTGAGACGAGGGAAGGGAAGACTTAACCACCGTCTGAGAAGATCCATATTTGGATTTCTTCCCTTGACGACTGGGTAAATTGCCCAGGTCAAGAGTCTTGGATATTGATTTCCTCTTGTCCCCAGTGGAAGGACGAGTCTGGGTCTGGATCTCTGGACGGCTCCCTTGGTCCACAGGTTCTTTTCCCTTATTCTCCTTCATGGTTGTCATTCCTACAAAGCAGGGAAACACAAATTAAAACTAAAACCAAAAATAATAAGTAGATAATAGTGTTTAAGTCCAAACTTACGTCTACGGATTGTAACCTCGTGCGCGATGGCTTCGTTGGACGGGTCTGGACCGAGCCCCCACTTAGCTAAGCACCTAAGGGTAACCAAGGAATGGAAGTCCCTTTCAACGTATAGACGAGCTCTATGGACGCGGTTGCGATAAAATTTGCTCAACGAAGGTCATCCAACAGCTGCAAAGCAACAAGTGGATAAATGTTAAGACATAATTAATAAAAACAACATAAAAATAAAAAGAAGGAAGAGGCATACCTTCAGGACGAAGGTTACCAAATTCCCCAGTGTAGGGGGCAAAGATATCCCTACCAACGTCTACAGAATTCCCGGCCCAGGAACCTGAGACGAAGAAAAATTCCGTCTTCCAATTTCTGTCAGATGAGGGCAGGGACTTGATCAATCTACAGTTAGAACCCCTGGCTACAAACTGGAAAAAGCCAAGGGACTGATTAATTTCTGTGGGTTTGTAACAAGAATGGAACTCGTCCACTATAAGAGGACGGTCCCCTCCAAATACCTCCCTCCACAAAATTTGCATTGAGACAATCAGTCTCCACGCGTTGAGGTTAAACTGACAGATACCTAAACCTAACCTAACAAGCAATTCTCTGGTAAAATCATTCAAGGGTAACCTAAGACCCCTAGGAAATAAGCTTCATAAACCCCAACTCCAAAGTGGGGGTTGCAGCACCATTCCCCACGGACGGGCAACCTAGGGTTAAGATCATCAGGAATTTAGTACCATAGCTTAAGGTTGTTAAGCCTTTGTTCATTTGTTTTGGACGAAATACCAACAGCACAACTATAAACAGTCTCCTCCTCGTCCAAAGGGCTAGACGAAGGTACACTGGACGAGGTACCAGCCTGGGACCCTGAAGTTTTTCTAAGTTGTTTTTGAAGGACTTCTAAGGGGACCCCAGGGACGCCAAAGACATAACCCTCGTTCGTACTACTTCCCCCACCACCGCTACCACTACCACTATCACTAGTACAAATGTCAGAACTACTATAGCTATTGGTATCATGATATTCGTCTATGGCTTTTTCTGTATTATTACTAGACGGGGATATAACAGTAGACATCTTTGAAAACTTGAAGCCTAATGACGAGAAAGGAAAAATACCTGGCTCTAGACGGTGGAAGACTATGGACGCGTAGAGAGTTCTAGACGAGGCTCTAGACGACAAAGACCAAGGAGGAAAATATTTGGAAGTGAGAGGGGCAGGAGAGGAAGTCTACTATTTATAGGCAACATGGTTCAACAATCGAGACGACGGGACCAATCAGGTCACGCCACGTGGCATTTCTCGAAAAACGAGGAGTCACAATTGAATTACGTTCAAAAAAAAAAAAAAGAGAGAAGAAGGGTGTAAAATAAAGGATTAGCTTTCTAGGACAGACAACACAAGGGCAAAGGGGCAACTGATGGGGAAGATCAAGAGTAGTTCGTCCTTGTGGTTGTCGTCCATAAGAAATGAGGGCGTCTCAGAGCGATTTCGTGGGACGCGTCACACAACAGCCATCCATACAATACTTCCCCACCCTTGGACATGGATCTACAGAGGTCGTCCAAGGGCTGACAACCTTCAACGCCCATCCAAGGGTTAACAACCTTCAATGCTCGTCCAATCTTGGACGAGCCTCAGCGGAAATCCCGCCATAAATATGGAAATCAAACCACGTGTAAAAATCTTGACCATCGTAGTGATCTCTCGACAAACACTTAACTTCCAAAAGCAGTTATCTTCTAACCTCCACAAATGAGGGGGGAAGTTACAAGAAGGTAACCGCTCCCATAGCCCTATATATACACCTATTCCGACAAAAAAAGGTAAGTCTGAATCTCTCTAGACACTCTTGGTAGAATTGGAAGTTTCTTGATTTTGAGGAAAAAAACTAACTTCATCATCGGAGGGTCTTAGACCGGCCAACCCCGGTCTCCTTTGATTCTTTATTTTTCTTTACAGGCCTTCAAAATCATCAAAGTCCAAGCGTTCAGCCTACTAGTTCGAAAGAGCATCATCATGACCCATTTATATATAAATTAATTATCCATTACCCACCTAACCCATTTGATTAGTAACCCGCCCATTTAACCCAATATAATCCAAATACTTATAAAACTAATTGAATATCCTATTGATTTTCAAAATTACAAAAATGCCCTGAAATACTCTCACTCCCTCACTCGAGCTAGCTAATTCCACAAAATAGTCAAATTTGAAACTTTCTTTCCTAAAAATTTCTGGGCCACCAAATAGTCACCAAAGCAATGATTACCCATGATTCTCGGCACAATGAACAATAACAATCAACCACAGCAGCAGCAACCAAATCCAAATGCTCGCTACGAACGTACAAAAGGAGCTCAGAAGATATGGATCAACACTGCTGGAACCAACCTTCGAGATGAGAGGGTCCAAATGGATTTTCCCAACGGCGTTGCAATGTGAACAGAGTGGCAGATGGTGGTGGCGATCAATTTCCAATGGCCACTCCAGTTCCTTCTGGATTTTACAACCCAGGAAAGTTCGAATTTGGTGTTAGAGGTTCTCTCATTCTAGTCAACTTCCCATTTAGTCAAATTTGAAACTAAACTTTCTTTCCTAAAGCTTTGTCGGGAACCAAACATGAAAATTGAAAACTTAAAGAGCTTGACAAGAAAGTCTTTGGTAGAAGGAGGAGTCTCGAGCTTGGATCCGACCTCCTTCAGCTGACGCTAAAGCTTCTGAGCCATTCCTTCCTTCCTTCTTTCAAAACGGCGTCGTGATTTCGGCTTCGCCTAAATCGTCTGCCGATTCGACTTCGAAAACTCTCTCCGATTCACTCTCCACTTCTCAGGTTTGGATTTCCAATCAATGTTTGGTTCCTGAGAAAACTAAGAAAAAAAATAGAATCTTGAATATTATTATGTTTAATTTTTTTGATGTCTGGTTCCCCAAAAACCAAAGGAAAAGGAAAGGTAACGGAATATTAAATATTTTTTTTCCTATTTTGGGGTTTTCAGTAATAAAAAATTTACGTAATTAAGGAAAATAGTGTTTATTTAAGAAGTTATACTGTCTATTTAAGATTTAGATTTTAGAAGGGTTTAGTGGGTATTTGTGGGTTTATTTAGTTTTAAATTTTAGATGGGTTTAGTGGGTATTAGTAGATTTATCCATTTAGACCCATCTAATTAAATAACCAAATGGGTCTTTATCCATTTAACCCAAATATTTAAATGGGTTGGGTTAAGACTTATCCAAATAAGGTGGGTAATGGGTGGGTTCATGGATATGGATAAAAATTACCACCCCTAATCACGATATACAAGATTCAAAATTGCTCTCTTCAACCCTTTTTTTAAGCAAACATGGCTAAACTCTTTCCATATTCTCTGGCTCCTCTTCCTTCAACCCTATCGTCCTCTTTGTCTCCTCCTCCTTAAAACAAATTACTGCGTGACCAATACAATAAAAATTATGTTAGTTTTTCTAAAACAATTACATTTAAATGTAATCAATTTTTTTGAATTTAAATGAGAAACATAATGCATAAAACCTAAGAAATTGTCTCAAATGTTTAACTCATAGGCAAGATAACATGCTTTCTAAAGGTTGGCATAAACCTCACCAGAGGTATCTGCCTGGATTTTGGTCTATCATTTTATAAAAATGTGTGCAATTATATATTTGTATATATATGTGAACATGTGGGTCCCATTTAGTTTTGGATGATTCAATTATTCCGAGCAGGGGGAATTTCAACGTCAAGTAACAATTGACCTAGCTAAAGACATTTGGCATGTGATAAAGTATTTCAAAATCTATGTTGGGATGACTCAGATGAACTGGGGATGTTCAGAGAGATACGAGATACGACATTTTTCATTCAGAGATGTCCCAATCTTGCAATCCCCCTTCCTCCAATTCACTAGTACAAAGCTAAGTTAAAAAGTTTATATATGTAACTCCTACGACACATTGAACACAACCCAAATATAACTCACTCCTGTTCTTTTTGAGCACCCGATGTCTTCCACCCAATCATCCTGTACCTCTACTTCTCCAAATGGGTGAGAATGAATATATATACCTGAATATATCTAATTAACAATTTTACTTTTGTTGGTTTCAGTATTTCATTCATTTAATTTTCTCTTGGTTACTACAGGGAACAAATGTCGTTGCTTAATTCAAACCCCAAACTTGCTGCTCAAATAGTTCTTGGCCTAGTCATTCTGATCATCACACTCCTCGCACTTCCCAGGTTTTTAACTAACAACACTGCTCTATTAATACCTACAGTGTGGGTTTTACTTTTACATAACTCGGAGCTTCCAATATAAATAAGTTGAAACAGAGTGGGCAGTGCTTCATGCTCTGTTTTCATTGGTTTGTTTGAATTGCGTAGCTCGAATTGTCCGTGGTACGAGGTTTGCATTTTCTTTTTTCATTTTGCAGAGTCTATGTTGTGTGGATCTATTGTGGTTTGTAATGTTCTGTGAATAAAGTGATTTTAGTCCAATACTTTTTGAGGGCTTAGGAAAATTTGAACTGTTTGTTTTTGCGATTGTTTTCGTGCAATGTTATTCTTTTTTCTCCAAACTTGCTTAGGTTTATGAATAATAGTGTGGATCCAGGCCTTTCTCCTTCTACTAGCCAGTTTGGGAAGTTTGAATTTTCCTGTGGTTACGAAAATTTAAACTGTTTTGCTTTCTAATTGTTTTAGTCCAAGTCATGCTCTGCTTTTCTTTTTCCTCTTATACTAGTTAAAGTTTATGAATAATAGTGTGGATCTGGTTTTACCAAAAAAACAAAAAATAGTGCGGAATTAATTTAGTTACATAAATGTTAGTAGTAGCTATATGTTTATATATTTTTTAACCTTTTTTTTTTTTGGAATTTGTTTGTAAATAACTCTTTTTAGAACACATCAAGAATAATTTTGAAAAAACGGATTAGATCCTAGAACCCATTATTGACGCTCTGTAAATTTTTTTTTTTAACAATTTGTTTTTGTTACAGATTTTAGCAAGTTGAGTTGGTCCTAGAACTTATTTTTGAAGTAGTTAGGACCCTTGTCAGCATTGTTGTTCTACTCCTATGGTTAACACGCGATCTTCACCAGATAATCTCAATGACACATGATGGGTGAGGAAGTATTTCAACTTCTTCCTCCCCATAACCAGGGACGGAGCTATAGTTGGACCGGGGGGGGGGGGGGGGGGGGGGGCAATGGCGCTGCCCCCCCCCCCCCCCCCCCCCAATTTTTTTTTTAAATGCTAGTATATATAATGTATTAAATTTAGCAATTTATTTCAATAAATTTGTATTTTGCCCTCTTAACAATATTATTGATCTTTTTAAAAGCTATAAAAAATTTATTGACAAGCTCAAAAATATTAGCCTAAGAGCAAACTTAAGCCCAAAGAACATCCAAAACAAACCCACGCAAGGCAAAAAAAAAAAAAAAAAAAAAAAAAAAAACCCTAGGCCGATTCTAACAAATAGCCTAGGAGAACACCCACACACTTGACATAACAATTTACAACACACAAGACATCGAAAAAATAAAAGGAAAAAAGAAAACAAAACAAAACCCTAACTTTCTAAGTGAGACCTGGGAGTGGGAAGGGTTGGACAGCGGCAGCACAACAAGCACAAGCACAACACAACAGAGCAATAGCAGAAGCAAGAAATAGATCAACACCACACTACCATCAGTCCACTGCCCCCAAATTTGGTATAATATCTAATCTGTCTTCTTCTTTTTTCTTATTATAGGAATACGAATATCTTATCTCTCTCTCATATCTGAATTTCTAGTGGAAAAAATTGCTAAATTTTTGTTGGTTGATAATCTGAGTTGTGAAAGAGAAATAGAAAAAAGAGGCAGAGAGATGAGAGAACACTCTACAGTCTACACTTACCGAAAATATGAGAAAGAGAGGTAGAGATCTCTCTTTAATAGGAATACGAATATCTTATCTCTCTCTCATATCTGAATTTCTAGTGGAAAAAATTGCTAAATTTTTGTTGGTTGATAATCTGAGTTGTGAAAGAGAAATAGAAAAAAGAGGCAGAGAGATGAGAGAACACTCTACAGTCTACACTTACCGAAAATATGAGAAAGAGAGGTAGAGATCTCTCTTTAATAAAGTGAATTTTTTTTTTAAATAGTTATGACTAACACATTACATCACCCATGTGTTGTGTATTGCATTTGACAATGTTAAATTTTGTCTGTATTGAGTATTTTATTATTATTATTGAGCTGATTGTATACACTGCTTGCCTGTTAGCATGTTTTAATTAGTTGTTGAGGCTTGTCTGCCGTGTGTAATGAGCGCTTGTTAATGCATTTTAATGTATTAAAATTAAAAAACAAAGATTTTGTGTATTTGTTTATGTTGATGGTTTGTTAATATTAAATGAATGTTTATTTGGAGTTAAAAAAAAATTGTTTATATTTTTGCCCCCCTAACTCTAAGTCCTGGCTCTGTCCTTGCCCATAACCCATTTTTGATGTTCTGTAAATTTTACTGTTATTCTAACAATCCATTTTGTTTCAAATTTTGGCAAGTTGGGTTCGTCCAAGAACTCATTGTTGATGTAGTTGCGTCCCTTGTGAACCTTGTTGATCTACTCCCACGGTTGATACGCATATGCCGAAGGATTTGGTCAATTTGGACTGCCAGACAACATGCTGCTGTTGCCAATGACCACCAGTACGAAGTCCCACTCGCTGATATTAACTATGGCCAGAACGATATCCTACTTACTGATGCTGAAGGTGATGCGGCCAATGGCCAAAACAATGTAATTGTGAACGAGGAACTGAACATCTGAACTCACCGGTTTCAAGAAAACCTATCTTGTGGTGGCCCTCCTTCCCTATCTGTATTCTTCATTTTATTTGCTTGCCAGTTTCATATTTTTGGCATAAAGAAATTTTTGCTTATTCTTTAGTTCACTAGTTTTTCTATTTAGCTTTTGGTTTTTTGGGTTAAATCTATTTTATATGAGCCTTACTTTGTTGTTTATCAGTTTGGGCATCAAATATAGCCATGGTTTTGAACTTGGTAATCTATGTTGGGTGTGAGTTAATATGAATCTACTTTGACCCGGATAAGTAGTCTCTCTTTAAGCAATTGTAGCTTTTGTAAAATGTTCTACAATGCTAGTTTTGAACTATGTCATCAAAGTTAATGCATAAACAAATCATATAATACTAATCATGTTCGATACGAATTAATATCTAACATAATTGGGTTTAAATCCAGAGGCCTAAATTTTTGGGATAAGGTGTTATCACCCTAACAGGCAGTGCAATACTCACTAAATGAAATGGCCTACTCCTTGGCATTATAAAGGGGAAATAGAACTTCAGTGAAAATTGTACGATGAATCAATTTCCCCTCACTGCTAATGCATTGCTGCATTGCTTATTTGGAATTTGAATGTTTGCCATTCAAAGAATGAAGCTGCTTGCTCATGAATTATCAGTTTCTCATTTTGAACAAGATTGTTTTAGATGCATCTCTAATAACTTGTTAACTCATTAACTTTTAGGAGTATTTAAACCACAAAATTATATATAGAAGTAATCTCTTTAATTTAGAGTTTTTGTGTGTGTGTGTGTGTGTGTGTGTGTGTGTGTGTGTGTATTTTATATGAAGAAGGCCGATTGGTATAATTTATTCATAACTTGAAAAGTTTGTTAGTAAATTCAAAGGAGTGGAGAACTTTCCCAAAAAAAAAAAAAAGAAGAAGATAGGGAGTAGTGAGAAATTTCCAAAGGCAGGGGCACTATGGTTAACTTATTATTGACTTTTACTCTAAATAAAGAAAGAAAAAATTATTATCGACTAAAGTAATATGGAAATTCTTTGTTTATATTAAAATTTAATTAGTGTATTGATTTGATAATAAAAAGTAATTGTAGGGACACGTTTCGCAGCCCATTCCCAAAGTGTGTGGGATAGTGGCCCAGAGAGCCCAGTACAATAAATTTGTAGAGAGTGGGTTAAAGAACTAGGCCCTAGTGAATTTGACAACAGCTAGTATGAATGTAAAAGGTGATTAAGCAAGAACAAGGAACATAGAGCTGAATGAATTCACTGTCCGAAGAGGTAAGTTTTCATATAAATCAGTTAAATAGAGTACAAGTGCAATTTAGATTGCTACAATGCTTTTTCTCTATTTTTCCTCCTCCCCTTCCTCTGGGGTCTCTACTCTCATTTATACTACATCTCTTCCTTCATCTTTACCCTCTACGTGGACAGTTGAGAGTTTATGCTAATACTTGTCCCATCAGCCTCCTCTAGAAGTCTTTGGGGGATGGTTATAAGGCTGAAAAGTACTGTTCAAAGGTCACTTCTCATTAATGCAGCCAGGGAGTTAGCGTCAGAGCATTCAATGCGGTGGTAGCAGCTTTCCCTTAGATATTTTTGAGTTCCCATCTTTCTTGTACGTTTATGGTGCACGTCCCTATCATTAGAGCTTCTTGGAAGGTCACTTTGATCATTAGGATCTACATCTGATCTATATTTAGCTTATCCAAGGAGATATTTCTCCTCGGACCACCTTCCCGTTTGTATCTTGCTCATTAAGTCCTGAGTCTAAATCATTCACTACCATTTTTTCATCCTCAGACTACTCACGCTCTTAGCCGAGGCCCAAGGCCCTATATACAGATTTTAGGCCCTTATCCCTACAATAGTCCCTCAAAACTCTGGTTTTTCCCTCTTATCCGAGGAGAAAAAGTGGGATTTTGATCTCACAAAAACTAAAATCCTTTATTCTACCCAACACTTAGATAAATAACTGAGGACTTTAACTTGCTAAAAGCCAGCCATCCGAGGAGCTGGATATAATCCTGAATTTGTTTTGACACTTATTGAAAAACCAAAGCATGTGGTCCGAGGATCCAGGCATGTCAAATGTTCTGTTTAATACTTGAAAAGAATGAACAGATGCCATAGTATGATAATTTTACCAAAGTATGTGGCCCAAGGGACCAGGCATGTCTAAGGCTCCGTTTAACCACTTAGAAAGATGTCATAGTGTGTTAATTTCCCCACAACATGTGGTCTGAGGAGCCAAGCATGTCTAAGGTTCTGTTTAACCACTTAGAAAGATGTCACAGTGTGTTAATTTCCCCAAAGCATGTGGTCCGAGGAGCCAGGCATGGCTAAAGTTCTGTTTAAACGCTTTGAAAGATGTCGCAGTGTGTTAATTTCCCCAAAGCATGTAGTCCGAGGAGCCAGGCATGTCTAAGGTTCTGTTTAACCACTTAGAAAGATGTCACAGTGTGTTAATTTTCCCAAAGCATGTGATTCGAGGAGCCAGGCATGTCTAAGGTTCTATTTAACCACTTGGAAAGATGTCATAGTGTGTTAATTTCCCCAAAGCATGTGGTCCGAGGAGCTAGGCATGTCTAAGGTTCTGTTTAACCACTTGGAAAGATGTCATAGTGTGTTAATTTCTCTAAAGCATGTGATCTGAGGAGCCAGACATGTCTAAGGTTCTGTTTAACTACTTGGAAAGATGTCGCAGTGTGTTAATTTCTCCAAAACATGTGATCTGAGGAGCTAGGCATGTCTAAGGTTCTGTTTAACCACTTGGAAAGATGTCACAGTGTGTTAATTTCCTCAAAGCATGTGATCCGAGGAGCCAAGCATGTCTAAGGTTCTGTTTAACCACTTAGAAAGATGCCGCAGTGTGTTAATTTCTCCAAAGCATGTGGTCTGAGGAGCTAAGCATGTCTAAGATTCTATTTAACCACTTAAAAAGATGCCACAGTGTGTTAATTTCCCCAAAGCATGTGGTCCGAGAAGCTAGGCTTGTCTAAGGTTTTGTTTAACCACTTGGAAAGATGTCATAGTGTGTTAATTTCTCCAAAGCATGTGGTTCGAAGAGCCAGGCATGTCTAAGGTTCTGTTTAACCACTTGGAAAGATGTCGTAGTGTGTTAATTTCCCCAAAGCATGTAGTTCGAGGAGCCAGGGATGTCTAAGGTTCTGTTTAACCACTTGGAAAGATGTCACAGTGTGTTAATTTCCTCAAAACATGTGGTCCGAGGAGCCAAACATGTCTAAGGTTCTGTTTAACCATTTAGAAAGATGTCATAGTATGTTAATTTCCCCAAAGCATGTGATCGAAGGAGCCAGGCATGTCTAAGGTTCTGTTTAACCACATAGAAAGATGTCACAGGGTGTTAATTTCCCTAAAGCATGTGGTCCGAGGAGTCAGGCATGTCTAAGTTTCTGTTTAACCACTTGGAAAGATGCCCTTGCATTCTCTCATCTCTTACTTCTAGCTCGCCTTTCACTTGGCCAACAACCAATCTTGAGTCCGATAACATCTTTTCTACTTTTCCTCCCATTCTTTGAACCATGGACATTCCTTCCAGCAAAGCTTCATATTCAGCCTCATTATTTGTAGCTGAGAAGCCCGATCTTAGTGACTTTTCAATGGTGATTTTTTCAGGAGAAACCAAAACTAGCCCTACTTCGGAGCCCCTTTTGATTTGTTGCATTATCAACATACACCTTCCAAAATAGAGGTTCTTGCAGGGAGATTGTGCCAACTGATTTTCCATCCATGCTCTATGTCGCTACCACTTCCTCTAATGGAGGCTCAGCGAACTTGGCCACCAGATTCCCGAGGACCTGGCCCTTGACAGAGTTACAAGGCATGTACTTGATGTCAAAAGCCCCTAGAACTGTGCCCCATTTAGCAATCCTCCCCGTGTAATCGAGGTTGACTCTTATCAGTATGTGCGGTATGCATACTTCCCTCACGGCCACCTCACTACTCAAGGTTGACAAAAGGATCGCCATGCTGGGATCCCAACAACTCTGCCTAGTGTGGACCTAATCCCACCATAGTTAAGCGTTGCACTCACTATTACACAAGTTCTTCCCACAGATGGCGCCAATTGTAGGGACACGTTTCGCAGCCCATTTCTAAAGTGTGTGGGATATTGGCCCAGTAAGCTCTATACAATAAATTTGTAGAGAGTGGGTTAAAGAACTAGGCTCTAGTGAATTTGACAATAGCTAGTATGAATGTAAAAGGTGATTAAGCAGGAACAAGGAACATAGAGCTGAATGAATTCACTGTCCGAGGAGGTAAGTTTTCATATAAATCAGTTTTGATTTGCTGCACTATCAACATAAACCTTCCAGAATAGAGGTTCTTGCAGGAAGATTGTGCCAACTGATTTTTCATCCATGCTCTGTGTCGCTGCCACTTCCTCTAATGGAGGCTCAGCGAACTCGGCCACCAGATTCGCGAGGACCTGGCCCTTGACAGAGTTACGAGGCATGTACTTGATGTCAAAAGCCCCTAGAACTGTGCCCCATTTAGCAATCCTCCCCATGTAATCGAGGTTGACTCTTATCAGTATGTGCGGTATGCACACTTCCCTCACAGTCACCTCTCTACTCAAGTTTGACAAAAGGATCGCCATGCTAGGATCCCAACGACTCTGCCTGGTGTGGACTTGATCCCACCATAGTTAAGCGTTGCACTCACTATTACACAAGTTCTTCCCACAGATGGCGCCAATTGTAGGGACACGTTTTGCAGCCCATTTCCAAAGTGTGTGGGATATTGGCTAAGTTAGCCCAGTACAATAAATTTGTTGAGAGTGAGTTTAAGAACTAGGCCCTAGTGAATTTGACAACAGCTAGTATGAATGTAAAAGGTGATTAAGCAGGAACAAGGAACATAAAGCTGAATGAATTCACTGTCTGAGGAGGTAAGTTTTCATATAAATCAGTTAAATAGAGTACAAATACAATTTAGATTGCTACAGTGCTTTTTCTCTATTTTTCCTCCTCCCCTTCCTCTGAGGTCTCTACTCTCATTTATACTACATCTCTTCCTTCATCTTTACCCTACAAATGGACAGTTGAGGGTTTATGTTGATACTTGTCCCATCAGCCTCCTCTAGAAGTCTTTGGGGGATGATTATAAGACTGAAAAAGTACTGTTCAGAAATCACTTCCTCATTAATGCGGCCAGGGAGTTAGCTACAGAACATTCAATGCGGTGGTAGTAGCTTTCCCTTTGATATTTTTGGATTCTCATCTTTCTTGTACGTTTATGGCGCACGTCCCTATCATTAGAACTTCTTAGAAGGTCACTTTGATCATTAGAATCTACATCTGATCTATATTTAGCTTATCCGAGGAGATATTCCTCCTCAGAACACCTTCCCATTTGTATCTTGCTCATTAAGTCCTGAGTTAAATCATTCAATACCATTTGTTTGTTCTCGGACTACTCATGCTCTCAGCCAAGGCCCAAGGCCCTATATACAGATTTTGGGTCCTTATCCCTACAGTAATCATTATAAAATTAATACTAAAAGTTTTAAACTTCTAATCTATCATTTAAAAAAAAAAGATAAAAAAAAGGAAGAAATAGAGATTTGAGAGTGCTATTGGCTTGAGGAGACTCATCCATGGAAAAAAAAAAAAAAAAAAAACCATCGAGGGCACTTAGCACTATTCAAAGAGTAAACCAAGTTTAATGGTTTGAGTAGCGAGAGGAAAGTAAACAGAGCAGCTATGAGCTAAAGTTTAAGCCTGTCTTGTCGTAGATAACATAGATTGTAATGTTTGGATTAATGAATGTCTTGCCACTAGTATTAAGTGCAGTAACCTAATAAAATCTACCTCTTTTATCCTCTAATCCCATTAAATTATTATTTTTCCAACCATCATGTTCAAAGTGATATTTTTTTAATTTAATTTTTTCCTAATATGTAGAACTTTTTAAAACTTTTAATTTTGGTACAAGTACAAGAGTACAACTATACTTTTATCAACTAATTTTTATTTGATAATTGGGCTTTGGGGGTGATGGAATTTAAATCTTGAACATTTATATTGAAAATATCAAGAAGTACTAACTATTTTAGTTACAAAACTCTTGGGAATTCATTTTCAAATATAATAAACCAACAAAATTAAACTATACCAAACCATTGTATCTATTTCAATATCCCTAAAAAATAACATTCAAAGAAATTCCATCCATTGTAAGAACATTCATGTAGCTATTTCAACGAATTTTACATATTTTGTTTTTTTTTTTTAACTTTTAATGCAGAATTAATTTAGTTACATAATGTTAGTAGTAGCTATATGTTTATTTATTTTTTAACCTATTTTTTTGGAATTTGTTTGTAAATAACTTGCTTTAGAACACATCAAGAATAATTTTGAACAAATGGATTAGTTATAATTATTTAAGTTTGCTTTCGGTTTGGAGGGAAATAAATTACAATAAATAACATAAATGGTCACACACACACACACACACATATATATATATATATATATATTTATATATGTACACACAGCATTTTAGAAGAGTATAATCTTAGATTGGTTCAAAATATTTTGCATAATTGGTGTTAGGTTTGAGGAACACAAAAATACATGTCGAAAATTCACAAAGAGTTATGTGGTTCTTTTGTTAGAAAGTTGAATCTCAGATGGGGTAGCATTAATAAAAGTGAACGATTAGTATAATCATAGGGCATAGGTTTAATTGTTCATTTGTTTAGATTTACTATTAGTTAAGGTTTGGAAAGTTGTCTCATGTCTCTATTAACAAACTATTTTACACTATTTTTACAAAACGTTGATATAACCAACCTCTTATTAGTTTTCATCTGATTCTACCATTAATATCACTTTTTCATCTACCAATAATCACTCACAATAGCAGCAATTTGTAAAAAAATTTGTATTTCTAACATTATTCTCCAAGTGTGGGTTTACACCGTGATGTTAAAGTTTCCTTACCCCTTCTACCTTTTCTAATCTCACTTATCCAGTAATTTGCACTTTGCAAAGTTGTGAAATATATTCAAAAGATTGATGATTACACAAGCGGTGCTTTGAAGAATAGCACAAATTGTTGTTTAATTACAATAACAACCATCTTTATTGATGGAGAGAGGAAATAAACACGGCCCAGAAAAATCAAAACAAAAACATATCAAACTACAAAAGCCCACGACCAAGTTTGCTTCAATTCATGGTCATCGGTGAAATTAACAAGCCCAAGCGTATCCACGATGTAGGTGCGATTTTGAGGCCTATGAGAATATAAATGGTGATAGTTATCGTACCTATATATTTGGACTTTAAGGTTTTTATTTTTTAATTTTTTTTCCTTTTTAACAACATAATTGATAATTCTGCCAAAATTTTCTATAATTTCGACCAAAGAATTCGGCTAACAACATTGAGTTTAAATTTTCTATTCCACTCTTCCTGCTCCACTATATACTCTACAAATAAAAACATACCACATGTCCATCTATTTTATTAAATACTAAATTTATGCCTTCTATTATTTTAATTACCTAAATATGATGGGTTATTAATTTATGTATTTTATAAAATTAAAATAATAAAATGTATAAATTTAACATTTAATAAAATAGATGGACATGTAGCATGTTTTTATTTGTGGAGGATATATAGTGGAACAAGAGACCAGGAGTAGTGTGATAGATGATTTGGACTCCTTCTTATGGCAGACAAACATATTATATATTACTAGCTTCATCACACATGCTTTGCGTGTGCGATGAGGCTTTTTATTATTATTATTTTTTTATAGTGTCTTAATTTTTCATTTATTTCAATTTGAAGTTTACATGTTTTCTCATCAATATTACACATTTAGAATTACTAATACAACTAGTAGTAGTATAGATAAAATTTTCTTGATCTATCACATAAGTCAACAAGGTTAATTCAGAAAATGATCCAAACTAATAATTTTTAATGCAGTATTGTTAAATCATATATCATCAGTACTAACTATGGAGTATTTATTTCGAATAAATTACAAAAGAAAAAAAAAAACTTAATTGAGATTTGGAGAAATATGACACACTACCCCAAAACTTAAGAAAAGTGATTCTTCTTATTTAAAAGAAAGCAACATATTAGTTATTCTATTAATGACAGTAACAAAATATTTTAAAATTTGAAAAGATTCTATTGATCAAGTCTTAATAATAAGAGAAAAGTGAAAACGTTTTGAGTTAAATATTATTACCGTTCATTATCCCCAAAAATAAAAAAATAAAAAACAAACATGTTGAGGTTTGTGAATAATTGTGTGGATCTGGGCTTTTTTCTTTCTATCGGCCCGTTTTGGAAATTTTCATATGTGGAAATTGATTTGGGCCTCCAAAACCAAATATTCCGTTTTTGGCTCACAAAATAAATGTGGATTTGTATGGATAGTTTAAAAAAGAAAAGGCCCAAATCAAGAGCACTTTTTTCCATCATCTTTAAAGAATTTTTTGGGAAATTGTTTTTAGTTGTTTTCCTAATCTCCAAATAGAGATTATAATTATGATTTAGTGGCTCTATATTTATTTAATTTATTGCCAACTCTTTGAATTTTTTGTGCATAAAATCTCTTAAAAGCATATAAAAACAACTTTGACAAATAGACCAATTATAATCATTTGTATTTTCTTTTTCCGCGGATGGAGATAAAATTCAAGCAAGCTAAATAGTTCACAAATACCACTTTAAAGGAGCAAAGCACACTCTTGAATTGAT
Organism: Lithocarpus polystachyus; assembly: GCA_033629205.1. Taxonomy (NCBI): domain Eukaryota; kingdom Viridiplantae; phylum Streptophyta; class Magnoliopsida; order Fagales; family Fagaceae; genus Lithocarpus; species Lithocarpus polystachyus. Next base: position 2,887,648 of record CM066166.1, read on the forward strand.
TTAAAATATTATACATGATATATAATAGATATATGAGTATACAAAAGTATATATTATAAATATTCATATGTAATCTTTGTTTTTTTTTTTTTTTTTTAAAAGAGTCTCAAAAATAAGGTTAAAAAAAAACTTAATTAGAAATACTAGATATATTTACCCATGGCTTGAACTAAAAAAGATTTGAAGTTTGAATTCTGCCTACACTAAAAACTAATTAGTATCTTAGCTTGATTATAAGAACAATCAAAATGGAATCAAGTTGAAATCATATTTTAAAAAATCTACCTTAAAACAAAATCGAAACAAAGAGGTCCTGAGGACTAAGAGTATGAAATGACGGAAGTCAACAGAAGTAGGGAATCCATAGCCAAAATTCAATCTATTAGAACATTCAAAACTCGGTAGTTTTTTTTTTTTTTTTTTGTTAAGAAAAAAAAAATAGTTAGAGGGGAATAGGGAGCGGCAATTTTTTGTTAAGAAAACTCTGTAGTTATTTATTTATTTATTTTCTTTGGGTTTAGATAAAAATGGTAAGAGGGGGGCGGCCATTTTTGGTTAAGAAAACCCTATAGAACATAACAAGTAGAAATCGAGCATTAAGGGCATCTTCCCTCCTTCCATATAAAGCATACAAACACACCACACAAGTATGCTCAAAATGGTGGTTTGCCTTGTTGATTTGGCATCTACACTTCTCTTCCTGGTACAATATAATACAAGTTCAAAAGAGTTGGGAGTGGCGGATATAATATGTGTGGCCTACAAAAGTATAAATATAGCATCCAATCCAAAATATTGGGTTTAACCAAAAACAAGACCAGATATGTAACCCAAAAGCTTATCATGTCTCGCAATCCTTTTTAATCCAACTAGAATATTTATTTTTGGTTTGGTTCTTCCAGAGCATATTGATTTGTTTTGTATAATTTTTAATTATGATAAGAAATGTGGGCAAACCCACTATCACTTTTATTTTTTTTTTGGGAGAATCCACTTCCATCACTTCAAATGTCTCCCAAGACTATCATTTAAAATTAACAAACAAAAAATCATATATATTTTTAAAATTATATCAAAAAGTTACTTACTGACATTATTGTGGATGAAAAATGTTAATATGGTAAACATAATTTATACCACGTCATGGGTTTCACGTCATTAAAATAGTTTTGATTTTAGAATTCCATTTTCTACATTTAAAATTTACATCCACCAGAAGTCATTAAGGATTTTATTGAAATATTTGAAGTTGCCATTTTTTTTTCTTTGGAGTAATAGTTAGAAAAAGTAATTTCCATTGATCATTGAAATAACATCCATAATAAAATACTTTTTATGTTTTTTAGTGTCATCCAAAAATAAACAACCAAAAAGAAACTAATGTGGGAAGTTATGGCCAGCTAAGAAATGATGGTCTCACTACAAAAAAACGGGGCTATCCTAGCGTTTTCAAAAGCGCTGGGATAGCCCCAAAAAGCGCTGGGATAGGGTCAAAATTCCTATCCCGGCGTTTTTTTTCCCGGCGCTTCAAACCGCCGTGTTTTAAGCGTCGGGATAGGGTTGCGGGACCTGTGCCGGCGCTTTTCAAAAGCGCCGGGACAGGAATAAACCCGATACCAGCGCTTTTGAAAGCGCTGGCATAGGTCCTTAAAAATACTCTCAGTCAGGACCTATGCCAGCGCTTTTTAAGCGCCGGGACAGGCATACACCCTATACCAGCGCTTTCAAAAGCGCTGGTATAGGTCAGGAACGAAGGTAATTTAAAAGGCCTATGCCAGCGCTTTTCAAAGCGCTGGGATAGGCATATACCCTATACCGGCGCTTTCAAAAGCGCTGGCACAGGTAATGGCTGGGAGTATTTTTAAGAACCTATGCCAGCGCTTTTCAAAGCGCTGGTATAGGGTATATGCCTGTCCCGGCGCTTTGAAAAGCGCTGGCATAGGCCATGACCGGGAGTATTTTTAAGGACCTATGCCAGCGCTTTCAAAAGCGCTGGCATAGGTCCTTTTTTTAATTTTTAATTTTCTTTTTAATTTTTAAATTTTTTTTTTTTAAGAACCTGTAATGTACCTAAAATACATATTTTCCAATACCTGTTTTATAGCAACTGTAATGAACTACACAATTCATATTTTCTAATAACAAATACCACATTAAACCAAGAAACTAAATATATTTAATTACACAAAATAATACGTTCTAAACCAAATGTCTAGAATTTTTATACACAAAATAATACATTCTAAATAACTGTGTACAATGCCCTACACAAAATAATACATTCTAACTATATAGAATGTCCTGCACAAAAAATTACATTCTAATTGTCTAGACTATTATAATAAAGTTTCCAACTATGATGTGTACATATATATATATCAAAGTTTGAATTAAACCTACTTATATATATACATATACATTCTAATTCTCCTTCATACAACCTACTTATTCTTGAATTAAACTCCTTGCTATCGGGGCAGAAACGCTAGTAAGTTTGACGCTTGCATTATACCCAAAGGGGAACCTGTAGCTGAGAGCTATAACAAAAGCAACTCAGATGCAGCATTTCTACTGTCAATATCACTGATTCACTAGACCAAATGGAATAAGTAGAGAGGATTTAAGGATGAAAATTTAATTCCTTTATTCATAATTTTTTAAAGGAGAGAGGAAATACTTTGAGGGGGGATTTGAATGGAGTTAGATAGTTAATCCCTCCAAAACCCGCCTTTTTTAAAAAAAATTTACTCAATTTGAGTGATTTTAGAAGAAAATTGCTTATTTTAATAAAATTTAATGTATTTTCCATTTTCTCATTAATATTTTTAAGTATAGGATTTAATAAAAAAAAATGCACATTGTCTTTTTCTTATTAATTATCATCTCCCCTCATTTTCACTTTACAACCAAATAAAAAAAACCACAGTCCTATCCCTGAACAAAGGAGATTGATATTTACACTAATATCTATTTCTCTCCTGTCCTAGGCTCCTAGCCCTCGGTCCCACTCCTTCTTATTAAGCTCTTACATTTTTTTTTTAATCGAGAAATGAATCATATATATGAAAGGTAGCGAAAAGAAACCTAATTTTTCCGCTATTTTGTTTCGAATATTAAAATGATATGAAAGAAAGCCTCAGTAGTGGATTCACAGACACAAAATTTTGATTTTATTTCTTTATTTTATATACATATTAAAGAATTTAATATTTGGGCATCAAAAATTTGAGCCCCAAAAAAATGGAATTAATCCAACGAAAAAAAAATGGTAGATGAAAATTTATATATTCTTTTTTAGATTTTTTTTTTTTTTTTTGCACATATTCAGAGTAAACTAGACAATATTTATATACTAATTAAAGTTTAGGAAGATCACCCGATGATATTCATGAAAATGAAGAAAAGTAAATAGAGAATACGAGTATATGAACCTTTAATAAATTTTTTTTTTAACAACTGGTGATATTTATTAATAATTTTTTAAAAAAAATTTAATATTTTTTTAAAAAAATTTAATATTTTTTATAAGAAATATAAAAAATTATAAAAAAAATTAATTACTTTTTTTCCCAAAAAATTTTAAAAAATATTTTATAAACATATACCATTAGAATATTCTTTAGCCTAGCCTTGCCTAACTCGTTTCACACAAATTTTTTTTAAAAAAAAATTTGATATTATTATCATTTGCTAAAAGAAAAGAAGGAGGCACAGTGCCTAGGTTGCTGCGAAAACGCTTAGAGCATTCTCATTAACAATTATAAAAATTTTCGCATTTATAATTTCAAAACACCACTTTTACAATTTTAACACCTCATTTTAAAATATACCAAATATCAAAACTTCTATTTTTTTTACAACTTCATTTAAATATTATTTCTTTATAATTTTTTTATTCCTTTTTTGTTTTTATTTTTTAATCCTCTTTCTCTGGTCTCACTATCTCTCTCTCCCTCTCTCCCTCTCAGTCTCATTGTCTGTCTCTCCCTCTCTCCCTCTCGATCTCTCTGTCTCAACCCAGCAATCATACCCACCGCCGGCCACTAGCCACCATAATTCCAACGACCACCACAACGATCAGAGACCCACGCCGATGAGACCCACGTCGATCAAGTCGATGACTCGTAGCAATGAGACCGATCAAGTCGACGATCCATGCCGGTCAACTCGACGATCCACGTCGGTCACGTCGATGATCCACGAACGTAGACCCACGAACCCAGACCGATGAACCCAGGCCCATGAACTCAGACCCACAAACCCAGACCTAGACCCACAAAATTCGCCGGAGCACATTAGACCACAACCCACGACCATCGGCGGAGCACACTCATCGGCGAACCACAGAGAGAGAAGAGAGAAGAAAGAAGTGAGAGAGGAAAGAGAAAGATAGTAGAAAGAGCTGTTAAGGTGAATAAAAAATAATTTTTCTTTTACAATCCAGCTACAGTGTGGTCTCAAATATGAGATTGTACTATAGCTGAATCTTAAAAATTTTAAGATTTAGCAGCCAGTGGTGGCGCCACGTTCAGTCTAGGGTGTTCCCAGGAACACCCTAACCTGAAAACAAAAATTATATATAATAATTAAAAATTTTTATTTGTTTACCTTTAAAAAAATTAGGAACACCCTCAAATAAATAAATAAATAAAATTTATTTTTTCTACTTTCAAGCAAAAAAAAAAAGCCCAAAAAAAATTTGAACTAAAATCTGAAGAAAAAAAAAATTGTAACAGAGTAAGCCCACCAAGGAAAAAAAAAAGGCCAACATCAATCCTAAACAACAGATTACAAACTGAATCTAAAGAAAATAAACAAGGTAAAGCAAACCCAACTTGGTAGCAAACCCACGGATTCTCAAAAAAAAAAAAAAACCAAAACCCAATATATGCGATTACAACCTAACCTAAAGAAACCAAAGCAACAGATTCATCAAGTAAAGCAAAACCAGAACAAAGCACATCAACGACAACAACCAACGGAAGACGCCTTCGCCTCGAACAACACTGTAACAAAGCACATTGGTCATCACATTGGGCCTCAAACTCGAGCTCCAGAACTAGAACACATCGGGCATTGGAGATTAGAGATCGATTCGATCGGATCGAAGATCAGTCTTTCTCGCATCAACGTACTGCCCAACGGCGCCGCCCTTCAGCCTTAGGCCTCCCTGCTCCCTCAACCTCAAGGTATTTCATCTTTTTCTCTCTTTAGTCTCTTACATATACGAGTTAATGGGTATGGGTTTCTATCTTAGACTCTCTATCTCTCTCTCTCTTTATCTGAAGACTGAAAGCAAATGAGAGTCTCTCTCTCTTTGAGACTTTATTTGAGACTTTATCTGATTGCTTAGCTTTACCTTATGACTTTATTAATATATGCCCCTGTTTTTGACTTTATCCGTTGGTGTTGGTGTTGGTGTTGGTGTTGGTGTTGGAGTTGGAGTTGGTGTTAGTGAGATACAATTAATTATCTTTTAGTGTATTGTGATTTGTGATTGTAAATTTATTTGATTGGCTCTTGTGAATGGGGGCCATGGGGCTTGTCTGTTGAGTGGGGGGTGGATGAGGGCATAGGGCCGGGGTGGGATATTTGAATTGGGGGAAGTAAATGCATATGGGTGTGTGCTAGTACAACTAATAAACAATAATTTAATTAACAGGAAGCAACTAATAAACAATAATTAATAATTTTATTATCCAATATATTATAAAAGAAAAAAAAATTAAATTATGTTAGGCTAAACAACAAATAATAATTTTATAATTAATGGAACAACAATATAACAAATTATAATTTATAAAAGACAAACAAATTAATGAAACAACTAAACAATAATAATTAATAATTTTATTAATATTTCAAATAAACTTATAGTCTATTGTTTATTCTTTTGCTAGAATTATGGACAAATATTTGATAAGAAAACTCGTATAAGGCAATTATAAACTTCATTTATTTACGTATTTTTTTATTATTTTTGTTGTCAATATATAAATTTTTATTTTTATTAGATTATGTAATTTATGCTTGTTGAGGAACACTATGAAAAAAATTTCTGAAGCCACCACTATTAGTAACTTTACTGTAAAGGTGTTTTTTTATCTCAAAAATGCTAAAAAATAACATTTTTAGCATTTGAGAGCTCTAACGTGAACACTCTCTTAAAAAAGAGCGTCTGGAAAATCGAAATTGGGAAAATACTAAAAACAAGGTACGCTAAAGAATAAACCAATAAAACAAGGGTAAAACAGTCATTCCACTCATCCACGTGTCGTGACATAAATAGACTCCGTCTGTGCCTATGTAAAGACCTCGCTAACCTCAGCAAACCTCACGATAAAATCAAGAATGCTCTTAAAAAAGAGCGTCTGGAAAATCGAGATTGGGAAAACAAGAAGGGCATTGTCGTCAACGAATATGAAAGGGCACAAAATTTTCGAGAAAATACTAAAACAAGGTACGCTAAAGAATAAACCAATAAAACAAGGGTAAAACAGTCATTCCACTTTCCACGTGTCGTGACCTAAACGACTTCGTCTATGCCTATATAAACACCTCGCTAGCCTCAGCAAACCTTACGATAAAATCAAACGCATCATTTGGTTCTTATGGGTTTCAATTCTTATACGCCCATTTCAGGGTTTCAATTCTTATACGCCCAAATTAGGGTTCGGAAAAAGATTACCGGAGGAGTATCCAGATTTTTGCAACGCTTTTTTGAATTTGTTGTAAGTATTCTATTCTATTCCTGACTTGTTTTCTTAATTATTGTTTGTTTTAGGGATTTTTATTTGTAAATATGTTTAGGTAATATATTTGATTGAGTTTTTATTTTTACGGTTTCTTTTCAATGTGTTTTTTGACTGGGAATATGCTTTTTGTTTCTGTGAAAGCATAAAAATTTGTGTTTAGTGGAATTGTTTACGTTTGTAATTTGTGTAATAATTCTCTATTGGGTTTTGTAATCTCGTATTTTAAATCTTTGGTTTTTGTTCCTCTTCAAATCTAGGTCTAGTTTGTTTCTTTAAAGAATAGTTATTTTTTTTCCATTTGTCTTAATGAGAAAGTCTGAAAAATGATTCCTTTCCTTTGTTGCAACTTAGTTTGTCCAATCCGAACCTAGTTCAAGTTGTTGGATTCTAAAAATAGAAAGAAAAAAAATCCAAACCTAGTTAAAAGGATATATTATTCATGCCATACCCAACGTTGATCCACTTTGCAAGCTAAATTATTGGTCTCATCATCACTCTCGTTCTTGCACTTCGCAAGTTTACAACTAACAATACATGGGCAGCGCTTCCCTAACACTTGCTGAAGGTAACGTTACTAGCAGCAGCCAAGATAATATCCAAATGATAGCTCTGAACGTCAACCCTGCCTGAGCTCCAACATAAAGAATGTACAGTGATCCACACGCTCGCGTTTTTGTTGGTTTGTTTGAATTACGTAGCTTGAATTGTCTGTGGTATGAGGTTTGCAGTTTGCTTTTGTTTTTTTGCACTCTTTTTTTTTTCATTTTGCAGTTTGCTATTGCCCAGTTGGACATAAATTTAAACACATATTTTCAAATTTTAAACAACATTATATGTATTTTTATACATTTTTTCACCTACACAATTTTTCAAAAAATTAAAAACTCTTATTTAGGCCCTATATTTTATGGATCTATTGTATGTTTTTTTGTTTTTTTGCTAAGCGTGGGTCTATTGTACTTTGTAATCCTCTATGAAAAAAGTGATTTTACACCGATAGGTGTTGAGGTTTTAGAATAAAAGTGTTGATTAGGGCTTTTATTTATTTATTTATTTATTTATTTTTCTCTGTTGGACCGCTTCGAAAGTTTTCATAAGGAAATTTGACTTGGCCTCAAAATTGAACTCTTCCGTTTCGGGTTCACAAAATAAAGATGTGGATTTGGATCGATCCATAAAGAAGCTTAGAAGCCCAAATCTAGATGGGTCAGGTTTTCCTAATTGCTTATCGGGGATTATGACTTCTGCAGATGTAATTAATCTTTTGTTTGCTTATTTGTTTTGTTTTTCACCTTTCTTTTTGTATAATCTATGTTTTCTTTTTCTTTTTTTTTGGAATTGTATAATCTATGTGGATCCGCTGTATTTTGTTTTCCTCTATGAATTAAGTAATTTTACTCTTGCTGTTAAGGTTGATGAATAATAGTGCAGATCTGGGCCTTTTTCTTTCTGCTGGTCGGTTTGGGAAGTTTTCATTGGGGGAAATCGATTTGGACCTCCAAATCCAATTTTTCCGTTTTGGGCTCATAAAATCAAGATGTGGATTTAGATGAATCTATAAAGAAGCCCCAAAAAAATATGGGTCTGGCCACTTTTATCATCTTATTTCTTGCGAAATGGTGTGGCCTATAAATGTAGCATCCAATTGAAAGTATTGGGTCTAACCAAAAACAAAAGCAGATAAGTACCCAAAATTTATCACGTCTCACAATTTTTTTTAACCCAACTAGTTTATTTGTTTTTGGTTTGGTTCATCCGGCAGCATGTTGATTTGTTTTGGGCCATTTTGATGAGGAATGTGGGCAAACCCACTATTGTCGATTCAAATAACTCTCTAGAGGCTAGAAACATTTAGGAGTACCAAACAATCTTCAATGTTTATTTTTTATTTTTAAATTTCACTTTAGTTCATATTTTTTCAAAATTAATCAAAAAGCTATTATTAACCTATGATGGATGGAAAATGTTAACATGATAAACGTAATTTTACCACGTCATGGGCTTCACATTATTGAAGTAGTTTTAATTTAATGAATTATTGTTTCTACATTGACATTTTAGTATTTTACATCTATTAAATGTCATTTAGGATCTTTTTGAAACATTTTTAATTATAATCATGATTTTGAAACAAAAATCAAAAGTTAGGAACCAAATATACAATTGAACCAACAATTTTTAACAAAAATTATCCAAAAGCTGACAAATTCCAATCAAACCATTTCCTTTTTCAGTAATAGTTGGAAAAAAGTAGGTGCCAAAATTGATAATTAAAATAGCATCCATTGTAAATACTTTTTAAAGTATTTTTAATGTCTAGCAAAAATAAACAACTAGAAAAAAAAAAAAAAAAAAAAAAGATGGTGGGAAGTTATGCCCTACTGAAGAAATGAATAAATGATGGGCTTACGACGCGGTTTTTTACTATCACTATCCCTGCTTTACTAAACTAAATTGAATTATTAAGAAAGGATATCACATCCATAATGCAATGGACATTTTTCTTCTATGCGAAGTGTAAAATGGAAAGAAAGTCTTTATGAGACTGTTGTCTAATATGAGACTAATTCTCAACAAAGTTTAGGGTCTAGATGTGGAAAGGAAAGGGAAGGAGATGAGGGTGAAAATTTTAGTTCCTTTATTCATAATTTTTTAAAGCAAAGGCAGAATAATTTGAGGGTTTTTTAAGAATATGATTTTTTTTTCTTTAATGTTTTTTTTTTAAGTAAAGGATTTAATAAAATTTAATGTATTTTCCATTTTCTTATATATTATCCTCTCATCTCATTTCCACTTTACACCCGAACAAAGATAGAGTCTTGAAGGGTATCTAAAGAAAGTTTTCATCGGATAAGGGAGGAATCATAAGAAAGGAAAGGAAAATAAACCTAATTTTTCTTCAGTTTTATCTTTGGATTATTAGAATGATACTAGCATATAACCTATGCAAACGCATAGATACATTTAAAATTAAACACAAGTTTTACTAAAAAATGTAAATAATTAGTTATACTATTAAAAAAATAGCATATAACACAAACATTAATACATACGTATAGATACATTTAAAATTAAACACAATTTTTATCATAAAAAATATAAATAACTAGTCAAATTGTTTTTTTTTTAAGTAAACGTAATTAGTTACATATTAAAATTCTTACCTAAATTTAATACTACTTATGATCATTTTATTTTCTTTTAATTTTTAATAAGATAGAATGTGTGGTGGTTTTTGCATGTAGTGATTTTTATTGAGTATATGTAATTGGATTTAAAAAAAATATTTCATTAATATTAGATTCTTTGTATTTTGCATGCATAACTCAATTGGCACAAAAATTTAAAAACTTAACTAGACACGTGGCACAAACTTAAGTGGATAATTATGGTGTGGTCCTCACATAAATTTAGATATGTAGCGCAAAATTGGATTTTAATTTTAAATTCTAATTGAACTTTCTCTAAGTTTTGCTTATTAATATAAAAAGGACATTGTAAGTCATCTCAAGGGAGGATTAATATTGAGAGAGAGAGAGAGAGAGAGAGGAAAAACCCTCCATTTATGTGGCTATGGTTGTGTAACCAAATTCTCTCAAATTCATCACCACACTGGAGAATTCCCATTGATTTTAAGGTCATCAATTAGGTTGTATTTCTACAATCAATGACACAATATCGCTAATTTACTAACCAAATTGAATAAATAGAGAAGAGATGAGGACGAAAATTAAATATCTCTATTTAGATTTTTTTTTTTTTTTTTTAAGGAGAGAGGGAATATTTTGAGGGGGATTTGAAGGGGAGTTAACACCTCCAAAACCCATCTTTTTTTTTAATTCCCCAAATTTGAGGGCTATAAGAAAAAAATGTTTTATTTTAATAAAATTTAATGTATTTTCTATTTTCTTTCCATTGATTCAAAAAAATGGGGCGATTTATGGTTATATTACACCCTCAGGCAGGGCGCCAAGTGACAATGGCTGTTGAGGCTTAACATCTGTGTGAGAGTCACCTCCTTTAGAGAGTACACCCCTCACCAAGGATGCCCACCAACAGAAACCTGCTGCCAGCAAGTCTTGAACCTAAGTTAGTTAAACGAAACATTTGAGCCTTACCAGCTAAGCCAAGCCCCCGTTGGCATGTATTTTCTATTTTCTCTTTAACATTTTCAAGTATAGAATTTAATGCACATTTGCCCTTTTCTTATTAATTATCATCTCCCCTAATTTTCACTTTACAACCAAACAAAAAATTGGGTCTTTAAGAGGCACCTAAACAAGAGAGAGGGATATTTTCACTAATATCTATTTCTCTCATTTCCTATCTCTCAGTCCCTCCCCTTCCAAACTTTCAAATTCAATCTCTTACTTTTTATCGAGAAAGGAATCATATATATGAAAGGTAGATAAGAGAAATCTAATTTTTCCTCTATTTTGTTTGGATTATTAGAATGATATGAGAGAAAGGCTAAGTAGCGAATTCACCGCCCCAAAATTTTGATTTTATTTCTTTATCATATATATATATATATATATATATATATATATATATTTATATATATTAATCTTCCAGAAAAATGTGAATTACTAACCTAATCTTCCAGAAAAATGTGAATTCTTACTATCCTAATCTTCCAGAAACAGAGAAAGAATGTCACAATCAGGAAAATGTAATTAATTAATTCAATAAGAGTACACCCTAATATCTCCTTTCTATAAGAGAGTCCCAATGTCTTCCAATTCTATGGCTCAACTTCCTTCCACCCAATCGTCCTTCTCCCCAAACGGGTGAGAAAATATAGCAGAGTACTTAATTTTCTTCTGTTAATGCAGGGATCAAATGTCGTTTCTTTCAGACGTTAAACTCGCTGCTCAAATACTTGGCCTGGTCATCCTCATCATCACACTCATTCTCACACTTCGCAGGTTGTTAACTAACAACACTGCTACTAACGCCCAAATTCTTCCTGGCGGTAACCTTGCTGGCAGTGATGGCGTTACCAATAGCAGCAGCCAAGACAATATCCAAATGATAGCTGTGAACGTCAACCCTGTCTGACCCTCCAAGACAATACCTACGGCTACAATGTAGGTTTTAAATAACTTGTAGCTTCCAATATAAATAAGTTGGAACAGAGTGTGCACTGCTCCGTTTTTGTTGCTTTGTTTGAATTACGTGGTGTATATCAGTATATAGTCCGTGATGTGAGGATAGTTATAGATTATTTATATGTTGTGTGTATCTGTTTTAGTCCAATGCTTGTTGAGGGGTTGTGAAAATATGAACTGTTTGGTTTTCTGATTGTTTTAGTACAACTTACAAGTCATGCTCTGTTTTTCTTCTTCCTCCAAAACTTGTTGAGGTTTATGAAATATGAATAATTGTCTGGATCTGGGCTTTTTTTTTTTACTTTCTGTTGACCAGTTTAGGAAGTTTTCATAAGGAGAAACTGATTTGGGTCTCCAAAACCAAATCTTCCATTTTGGGCTCACAAAATATATATGGATTTTTTTTAAAAGGCCCAGATCAACATGGAGAGTCACTTTTTTCCTCCTTTTTTGGGAAATTGATTTCAGTTGTTTTGATGCAGATCTAATCATCTAATTCCTCTTTTATATAAGCTGGAATTAATTTCAATTTTTTCCCCTAACAAAGGACAGAATAAAGTTATCATTTGGGCATATTTGCCTTGTACAATAGAGCCATCTTTCTCTTATCTTTTTTGGTACTGGAAAGTTTTACACCACCTGCTTCTTTGGACTAATTTAGCCTAGTCAAGGTGGTCAATGTTTAAGTATGAGTTTGGATTGCGTCTACAGCCTAGCGTCTGCATTTTGCATTCTTTATTATTATTATTTTTAGAAGAAGCATGTTTCAATTGCAAAGTGTTTTTCCAATGAGTCTTGTGCATTGTTTACGGGACTCACAAACTTCTTTTTTCAACAAAACTTTCATTAAAAATTGGTCTTACGGCATTATTCACACATTTAAAATTTATTTTGCTACAATTTTTTTAGTTTTCAGTAAAATAAGCGGTATTCAAATGGACCTCCGTTTGGATACTGCTTATTTTGCTACAAGAGGAGAGGATGTGTTGGGACACAGGTATCACCATTGTTCTGGTTGGAGTTTAAACCATATTTTAATCAAAGCAAAAGGGGTACTGACTATTTTTTGCAATTTAGTTTTTCCAATCCGAACCTAGTTGGATTCTCAAAGAAAGAAAAAAAAAAATAATCCAAACCTAATTTAAAAGAGATAACATTCATGCCATACTCAACGTTGATCCACTTTGCAAGATAAATTATTGGTCTCATCTTTTGAAATTCTAATCTCCTTTTTTTTTTTTTTAAGAAACACTAAAATTTTCAACCAATGGAGTCTGTTCTATGATAATCGCTATTATTATTAAGTTAAAATATCAATCAATTTTTAGTGTAACAAGTGGCCTAAAGTTTTACACCAATTAAAACTTTCGCATTCCTTAAAAAAGGGAAAAAAAAAATACATTTACATAAGGAAAAAATTTGTCACATTAGATTTTATAAGTTGAGCAACGTTTGAGCAGAAAGGAATCAATACTCTTGGACAATATCATACGAGTCCAACGAAGATTGGAAGAATATCCATAGCAAACATTTAGTTTGTGACTCGATCCTAAAGTTGGGATAATCAGGCCTCTATGTATTTTGTTGACTATTTGAACCTTGGTATGCTCCCGTTGTTTCTAATTTTCCTTATGTGGCATAAAAAAAGAAAATAAAAAATATTTAAGCAACACAATTTTAGTCTAAAACAAATTACAATAATAGTTACTAAAAAAATTTTACAAAATACAAACCCATTGTCGAAGATCTCGGATCTTGTATGGAAATTTGGTGGGGCAAGAAATTGGCCATGGAGATGAGAATTGAGAAAAAGAGTTTTGGAAAATGGTCTTTTCACACTTTAAATATGATAAATCATCGAGAATGGTATAATCTTTGACTGATTTCAAATATATTGCATAAACCTAAACTAATTACTCCTTTGTGGCTTGTTAGAGCATTCACACCGGGACTTCCAAATGCCATATGTTGGCCTATTTACCGTTAAACTACCATTGCAACTCAAAAAACCTCCAACACTGGGACTTTAAGCCCAAAAAAGTTTATAATTGTGCTACAGTAGCATTGCAAATTTGCAATGATACTGTAGCACAATTGCAAACCAGTTTAATATATTTTATTCCATTCATTTTATCTAACTCTTTCTCTCTCCATCAATCACTGTATCTCTTCTCTCCTGACCTTCCAAACCCCTCTCTCACATATCTCTCTCACGGTGATGGTTTTTTCTGGCGTGGGTCGTGGGTATAGCGTGGGTCTGGTGGCGGCATGGCGTGGAGGCTTGGGTCTCTTTCTCACAATGATGGGTCTCTACGGTGATGGTTTTGTTCTCTCACGGCGATGGGTTTGCTGAGTTATGGCTGTAAGTTATGGTTTTTTTTTTTTTTTGCTGAGTTCTGGTTGAATGAGCATGCTTGATGATGGGTCTCTCACGATGGTTGATGGGTTTCGGGTTTAATGGGTTTTGGGATCGGTGATTATGGGTTCCGATGGGTTCGTGCAGCGGTGGAGATCGGCGTGAGTCGTGACGAGGTCGTGTGTGGTGGTCGGCGTGGATCGTGGCGAGGTCATGCATGGTGGTTTCGATGGGGTTCATGCGTTGTGGTTCCGATGGGGATTGTTGCTGTGAGTTTTTTTTTTTACTGAGTTGTGGGTTCTGCGTTCTGGTTCTTCTGGGTTTTCTAAGTTCTGGGTTTTTTTTTTTTTTTTTTTTAATATGAGTTTTTGTTCCGATTGAATTTTGGTGGGCAGTGGTGGTGTGGTGGGCATGGTGAGTGGTGGTGGTGGTGGTGGTGACTGGGCTGTGGTGGCGCGATGCTAGAGGTTGAGGGAAGGAAAAAACAAAAGAGGAAAAATATATTTTATTGAGGAAATATATTATTTTAACGAGTAAAGTAGAAAAATAAAAGTTAGGATGTTGGATGTATTATAAAATAGTATTGTATAAATAATAAAGTAAATTTTGAGATAGTAAAATAAAATAGTGCGAAGATTCGAGATGAGAATGCACTTAAAAAGTCAAATTTCACATGGGATACTAATCATAGTACTTAATAACATAATAAACAGAATTTATACCATGTCAAGGGCTTCATGTCATTAAAGTAGTTTCAATTTAATGAATTCTTGTTTCTATAATAACATTTTAGCATTTTATGTCTATTATGTCGTTAAAGATTTTTTTAAAACATTTTTAAGTATAATAATGATTTTGTAACAAAATTTAAAAGTTAAGAACTAAATATAAAATTGAGCCAACAATTTTTAACAACATTATAATCCAAAAGCTGACAAATTCCGATCAAGCCAAAATTTTTTGAGTAACAGTTAGAAAAAAGTAAGTGCCAAATTTGATAATTAAAATATCATTTATAATAAATGGTGAAAATGAACCAGAAATAAATGAATGGTGGGAAACAATATATGTTCTACTGAAGAAATGAAGAAATGATGAGTATATCTTTATTGGTTTATTAATATCATAGTTCGACTGATTGAATGTCTTATTTTCTAAACACCCATTAGTATTTCCATTATAAGGGAAAGGTACAAGAAATGGAAAGCTTTTCAATCAAAAGTCGTAAAACTTTATGTACAAATTTATCTGCAAGTCAACAAAAGAGAAAAATAATAAAAGATCGTCACCTACATAACAATTATATCAAGTATAAACATTTCCTTCGCTTTTATATTCTGGTCCACAATCCACATAACCAAACGAATAAAGAGAATATAAGCTTATCTTGTTGAATCCTTGGCTTGGCCTTTAACTAGCTAGATTGGGATAGCACAAATTGTTTGACATCAGTTATTTTCAGGAACTTGGCATCCCTTACGAGGTGTGTGTGTGTGTGTGTGTGTGTTTTTTTTTTTTTTTTTTTTTTTTTTCCATAGTATGTGTTTGACACCAACTTATAAGACAGTTTTTGTTTTTTCGTTTTTATGTACAACTTTTTTTAATTTTAATTTTAATTTTTTACTTTTTCAAAAATACAAACATATTTTAGCATAATTTCAACAAAATGTTAAATAAATTGTTCCCAAAGAGAGCGGTTGATCCAAAATTTGTGAAGCTTTTATTTATTTATTTATTTTTAATTGTTAGAAGAAAAATTCATGAAGCTTGTGTAAGGAAAGGAGTTGAGTTTTTTGCCCTATGCTTTAATGTGGGGGTACAAACCAAGTGATATCATTGTACATGTTATTACCGTACACCCTTAGTGTGATGAATACTCTACAAGTATAAGTGTTTGTAGAATGTGGGAGGTAAGGGCTGGGGTTCAAATCTTCAGAATGAAGCTTCACACATATATACACTTAAATTAGGTTAGAGTAAAATTTTTATCTTGTATGAAAAAATATACACATTAAATATTTAATGGACTAATTAAACCTCCCAAAGAATGAGCTAAACGCAACACAGATGTGTCTTTCTTTGAAAATCTATCCCGTATAGAGGGAGGATTACTCAGATTTATAGTAATGGGAATTGGTTAAAAGGTTTTGCTATATATTGAACACACAACAAAGTGTGATGGATGGTTGAACCCTGCGATCTCGTACATGACCTTTTAGCCTCAAAGTTTGGCATTAGTAACATCAATGTGGAACTTGATGCAAAGATGGTTTTTCAGCTTTTGAAGAATAATCTTAGTAAAAATCCTCTAATGGAACTATTACTGATTGTAGGAGCCTTTTGAATACTTTCCTAAACAAGAGATTGATCATGTCTATTGTAGAGCTAGTTAATGAATGGATGTTCTTACTAAACTTGGAGCTCTTTAAACATGTAATTTTGTTTTTTGGTTTTGATTTTTTTTTTTAAATTTTTATAACCCACTGACAATGTTAGAGAATTTGTTAATCATTAACGAATAATGCTAGAGATACAAAAAATGTTGTAAACTAATTTGGGGTTGTAGCATTACTCATTATTAATAAGACTAGACTTTTTTTTGATAATTCATTAGTTACAATGGAGAAGAGGGATTTGTACACTTAATATCATGAAAATTGTGAGAGATGCCAACTAGATAAGTTACAAGACCTTGGCAATAAGGCTGAGCTATTTTGTCAAAAACTTATTTTTCTTTAATTTAATGCATTACCACTAATTACCAAAAATATGAAAACAATAATCCATCCCTTCTTTTTTGAATACAAATCCTTTATATATATATATATATATATATATATATATGAGGTGGAAAATAAAGAAAAACGTGGCAATACTGAACCATATGAGCATCATCTAATCATCAATAATGAAACCAAGTAGTCATCAATAAGGGAAAGATTTGTGTTCCTATACAATAATAAATATTTTTAAAAAAATGAAAGGATTTGCGTATAGTATGAATATTATTAGATGTGAAACAATTAAAATAAAATAAAAAACTTTTGTACACCTATTGCAAGGACAAAATTGGCCAATGTCATTTTTTAAAAAACAATCCAGCATTTTGCTCCTATTTTCAAACTAATTAAAAAAATGCCCCTCTTTTGTAACTCGGCATTATCATAATCGAGTTTCAACGTCATTATAGACTCCTTCAAACGCCACTATAGGTATGTAGCGATCAAACTTAAAAAAAAAAAGTAAATAAAAAATAAACTTGCATAGAACTCGAGTTGATAGAGCCCGAGTTCCAAAACCCTACTATAGGGTCCTTAAAATGTCATTATAGGGTCCTGAAAACGCCACTATAAGGCTCTAGAAATTGAAACTTGATTTTAAGAATATTGAGTTTCAAAAGAGGGGCATTTTTCTAATTAGTTTGAAAAAATAAACAAAATGCTGGATTGTTTTTTTAAAAAGAGCAAAAGCCTATTTTCTCCCCGACTGCGCCCACCTGATTTTGATCCCCCCACCACAACCAAACTTTTGTTTAAATAAGGAACTAACGATGTTGAAATACGTTGTACTCTTCGAAAACAAATCGAGAAAAATTAGGTTAGTCTCACATTCTGAATCCATAGTCGCGAACACGTTACACATGACACAGATCATACAATGGATAGCGGAGTTTTGGCTGTTTTCTTTTGTGCGTAGGTGGGAATGAGAATGTGAATTACGCGGAGGCTGGGAAGGTGAAGGGAAACTTCTCCTAGCTGCATGTTGGCTTTAGCTCTAAAAGTTTTTCTATTTATAAATTAAGGAAAAAAAATATACTTCCTCTAAATAACATAAATAAAATGTCCATTTTTTCCCCCACACAAAAAATAAAAAATAAAAGTACTTTCTTTAAATAACAAATTAGTTTTTTGTTTTTTGTTTTTCCTCTCTTCTCTAGTGAGTTTGGGTTGTGGAGTCCAAGTAAAGAATTTCTAACAAAAAGTAATTTCCTCTAGCATCTTTCAATTGTGAATCCTTTGTGGCCTGATGATGGGGTCTATTGGAATCTTTTATTTGCTTATGACTTATATATATTACGTTTGATTTATAGTCGTGCAATATATACACATTTGATTTTTGTTGTTATAGAAGTGCAATATATACACTTTTTTTTTTTTTTTGATACGCAATATATACACTTTTGATTCAGTATGGTGTTTAAAGAAATAACTAAATGCTTTCTCAAAAAAAAAAAAAAAAAAAAACTAAATGTGGGTATTAATTTTGATTCACTATTAGTATATATATACACTTTTGATTCACTATTAAATATATATATATATATATATAAATATTAATTTTAGCAATTTTGTTTTATAAAATTACATTTTGCCCCCCCTTAAAAATATCTTTAATTATTTTGAGAGTGCTATGACCACAAAACTTTTCTACATCATTTTTATAAACAGTTGAGGTAAAAATTCTTATTAATGCATTTGGATCCATCATTTATATCACTTTTTTAAATAACAATAATCACTAATTATATCAGTAATTTATAAAAACGTTCGTAACTTTAGCATTTTCCTCCTTTTAAAAACTATTAAAAATTTATAAATTTAAAATTTAAAACAAAATATACAAGTCCAGAAAAATTAGCTTATCAACAAAAATTTCCAGTAACAAAAATATGAATTAAAAAAAATTAAGCCCAATTAACTAATTAAATTTACCTAAAAAAACAACTCAACCATTTAAAATTTTTTAAACAAAATAATTTTGTCCATACCTTGTTGTAAGTATCAAAAACACTTCAAAAAAAACCCAAAATAGCTGAACAATATATATATATATATATATATATAAATATAAAATAGAAAATTAAACATTTGTATTGTCCCTGTAATACTCTTATATATTCAACCTCATTTACAAGATAGCTTTTGCTTCCTTAAAAGTCCGAACCTATTAAAATTAAAATTTCAATTATCTCACATTTTTTGTTTACAGGAAAAAGTACGGATTTTTTTTTGATAAATATTAATACTAGAAAAGATAAAACATCTACTAGTAGAGTAAAAGAACAATATACAAGAAGAGATTATTTGAACAGGCAATCAATAATTCAAAATAGAACTTAACTTAGTTCTGACCTCGCATATGGTTGTTAGTGACAACTGCATCTGCATCACTGGCAACCAAGACACTAACCCTTATAGGTTTGAAAAATATCGACGGCCTGGGCTAAGCCTCCAATATACTATCATGTAGGCTTCCGGTCACTGAACTTTTTCTGCAGAAAATCATGCTCTTTCATAAAAGTTAAAAGAGAGAAAAACTCATTCTTTGTTTGTGATATTTAGTTAAATGACTGATGCTTGGGATATAAAATATAAAAATTACGTTCATATGATCTCTATTGTATTAATGATCCGCTATACTTTGCCATGGTCTGTTTGATTGAATAGTGAACAAGGTATTTTAACTCCAAATTTCCAATTGTTCTTATATTTCTTTTTTCTCTTTTTGTGGAAAATCGTTGGTCTCTATATTTCTTCGTCGTGCGTTTATTTTATTTTTGAGTAAGTCTACTACCTCATCAAATTTCACAATTTTTGCTACAACTTACCTATATAGTAGATTGTAAGTGGTTAAAATAAGATGGTAAGTCCATGTGGATTTATAATTCTACCATTCACAAGTTATCATGTGACAAAATTATGATAAAATTGTAAAATTTGTTGTGGTACTAAACTTACGCTTTATTTTTACAACAAAATTTGCTTAAGTTTATGAATAATAGTGAACTCATTTAAAATATTTTTAAAAAAAAGGTGTTGATTCAGGCCTTTTTCTTTCTCTTGGCCCGTATGGGAACCTAGTTCTTATAAGCGAGCATTTTGGGCCTCTGAATACAATTTATTGTTTGGGGCTCACAAAATAAGCTATATGGACTTGAATAGATTTGTATAGAAGCCCCAAATCTATATGCTGAGGTTTCCTTTTTCTTATTTCATTAATTTTTCGAGACGGTTCTCAGTTATTTTCCTAAATGGATGGGTTGTTTCAGGAAATGAAGAATGTGAGCAAACCTACTAACACCCAATCCCCAAGTCAAATGTATAATTAACTCTTTAGAGATAGACGACATGTATAAGTACAAAACAATTTCTAACGAAAATGATCTAAAAGCTAAAAATAACTTCCATAGTAAAGAACTTTTACGTAATTTAGCGCTAGCTAAAAATAAACAACTACAAATCAATAAAAGGTATGCATCCTAGTTTAGCTTAATTGATAAATTTTTGTAGTCAAATAAAAAACTTAAATTCAAATTAGATCTACACCAAAAACTAATTAGTATTTTGGTTTAATAATAAAAATAATTCATTAGTGAAATTGATATCATAGGTTCAAACCTATCATATATATCAAAAGTAAATAAATAAGTGGTGGGAAACTATGGCCCAACGAAGAAATAATAGCTTGCTTCCTTCATTGATAGCAAAAAAGCAACTCAAACAAAGTAGGGCAAAAAATAAAATGAGTTGAGTTGAGTATCAAATTTTCAGGATTTTTTATTTTGAACAAGAGCTAGATTATCATCAAACTAAAAAATATTTCTTCCCAGTAGGCAGAGAATGAACTAGAAATAAATTTTTATGAGACCTCTAGGACCAAGATGCAATTTTATGAAGTTTTAGAGAAATTTATTAATTTAATTTATTTTTAAAAAACCAAAAGTTTTGTTTAGATATTCATATATTATTTAGTAATTGAAATATATTTTAAGTTTTATATAAATAAAAATTTAATTGACCATTTATATGTTATCCAGAATTATTATTACCTTTAGTCAAATGTTATGAATTAATTTTTACTCTGTTGAAACTTGTAACCTTTTAAACATTTGAATTATAACTTCATTGAGCAGAAAGAAACTTGTGGAATACACCAAATGTAAAGCAATGCACCAATAAAAAAAATCATTTGAAGAAACTATCATTCTAATTAATTTCTTAATAATATATATTTTTTCTTCTGAATTGATATCTAATGTGACTTTGCATTCTATTTCGTCTCAAAGATCAAGAAAGTACTAGAAAATAAGAAAACAATAATAGTAAATAAAAATATGAGTGCTAAAAAAAACTTATAAAAACTAAGCATAACAAACATATACAACAAAACCTAAAACTTCTTAAACAACATTTTTTTTATTACTCATCACAGGTGTTTTGTTTTTTTACTTGACAATGAGATTTCTTTAGCCACAATACTTTAATATAATTGTACTATAACCACTATATAATTTTCATCTTTTATTTCAATAAATGATGAATTTAAGTGGAGTTTTTATAAAAATTTTATAGTCTATTGGTAATTTTCATTGTTTTTTATGAGATATTACAATCTTGTTTATACTTTTTTTAGTTCCTTAAATTTTTTTTTTCTTTTTTTGAAGGGGGATCAATTCATATTTTTTTGGGAGTTCAAATCATGGACCCCTGACCAAACCCTTTCTTTTCTAGAAAGAAATTGGAAATACCACTATTAGCAGAAATTAATCAGTCCGAATTCAAGTTAGAACTCAGAAGCAATTAGATTTAGATAGGAAACTCCAAAGGACGCTTGAATGAACTAGCAAGTTGCAACGATTACAATGGACATTTATATATGTATGAACCTTTACCAACTAAACTATAGCATGTGTACAACGCCAAAGCATTAAAGAATTAAAATTTTTAAAGTCCTACAAAACCCCATATTCCACAATATTAAGATATGACCCCACATACGGTTTTGGCCAAGCAGGTTGGCAAACATAAGTCAAGTTGTAAGATCAATGTCACGTGCACAAAGGCACAAAGGAAAATGATCAGTTATCTTATATGGACAAAGGCACAAAGGAAAGTGAGCGATTATACTATGTGGACAAAGCCACAAAGGTAAATGATCTATTATAATATGTGGACAAAGGCATCAAGGAAAATGATCTATTATACCATGTGGACAAATCCACAAAGGTAAATGATCTATTATATTATGCGGACAAAGGCATAAAGGAAAATGATCGATATGGTATGTGGACAAAGGCACAAAGGAAAATGATCGATTATAGTATGTGTACAAAGGCACAAAGGAAAATGATCTAATATATTATGCGGAAAAAGGCAGAAAGAAAAATGATCGATTATACTATGTGGACAAAGTGACAAAGGCACAAAGGTCAATGATCTATATATTATCTCAGGTAACCTAGGAGGTTGGCCGAGTTAGTTAGGCTCTCGGTTTTAAGATATTTGTACTGGGTTCGATTGAGTGTGTTTCCTAGTTCGAGTCCTGCTACTTGTACTTTGAAAAGAATTTTCTAGACCAGCGCTTTACCCATTCGTGAGCCCATCCGACGCGATCAATGATTAGTCTCTAGTTAAAAGGTTTGAAGATACACGGTAGGAAACAAAAAAAATATAATGATCTTATGTGGACAAAAGCACGAAGGAAAGGACCAATCATCTGTGCACAACGCCTACAAAGTCAACAACACATGCGAGTCACACCAAAATTCCTATAAAGCCTGTCACAAAAATCTGTATGTTATCTCACACCTTTATATTCTTTTTGCTCCGATAAGCTATCTCAAGCCCTTTTCTTTGTTCTCTTCCTCCGCTAATTCCGTCGAACGGGTGTATTTTACAATTTCTGATTTTTCTTTGTATTTTACAATTGCTATAACTATCTTTGTATTTTACAATTTCTGATTTTTCTTTTTTGGTTCTAGTATTCGTATAGAATTAATTTCATCTTGTTATTGATTACAGGAAAGAAATGTCGTTGCCAGGGCAGGACCTAGACATTTTGGGACTTTAAGCGAGAACTAAAAATGTGGTCTTTTTATACTTATATATTAATTAAATTAATGTTTATTTAATATTTTTATATTATAATATATTTCATTTAAAATCTATTTTTCTTGCATTTTGAGCTGCAAATTAACTAATTAAATTTTTGTATTCAAGTTTTTCTAACATCTCTTTTTCAATCAATAATATAGCTAATCCACTTAATCTATTTTTCTTGCTCATTTGTGATATTTTCATCTAAATTTTGTATTATATTTTGTTTATTACTAATAACAAATTTATCCATTGATCCTTTTTGAGACTCAATTAATTTTTCTTCTTTTTTTCATTTTTTAAGTTTTTCATATCCAAATGCATATTTTCTAGTAGACATTTTTAATCAAATAATATATTTATAAAGAATAAAATAAAAAACAACTTTTAAGTATAGAGCAAATGAGAAATGAAACCTGATTTATGTAAAAAGTATTGTTGTAATTTCACCGAATGATAACAAATTTTTAGCAATCTCAACCTGCATAAATAAAGACTTATTCAATATATTACCACTAACTAAAAAAAACACAAATAAACAAAATATAAACAAAACACGCTGGCTTAAAAAAAAAAAAAAAAAAAAAAAAAAAAAAAAAAAAAAAAAAAAAAAAAAAAACCTTGAAGGCCCAAACCAAACGTGAAACATCCAGCCATGAGCCAGCCATAACTAAACTCAATATAAACAAAACACAAAACAGGCCCAAAATATGGATAATAAATAGAATGACAGAGAAAGCCTAGTACCCAAGCCTTTATTCATTATACCTGATACGGTGATACTGTGATACCCAACTCTAAACCTGTAAATGCAAAATCAATCAAAACGCATCTGCAACAACAGCAACGCAGCACCGCTAAAAAAAAAAAAAAAAAGGCAGTCGGCACGGCAGTTCAGAGAATTAGAGTTTTCATATCAGAATCATTAGATGTGATCAGATAATTTAGATCGAAGGAAGCTTCAAGCTTGGGTAGTTGAGCCACTGAGCCAAGGAGCAAGCAACAGTGGAGAGAATCAGAGAAAGAATGAGAGAGACAGAGAGCAGAGAGAAAGAAGCAAAGGGAAAGAAATTTTAGGGATCCAATGTTTTTTATTTGTGATTGTTTTGTGGTTAATCTCTTAGACTGGATTTGTAGTTTATCTCGTTGATTTTTTGTTTGTCTAGAGCATAATAACGTTATTTTTGGGTAATTATTTTGTTTAAAACCAATGTTTAATTCTTGAAGATTGAAGTTGAAATGATGAAGAAAAATGGAAGTTTTTGGTAGAAACACGGTGGTTTAAGAGAGAGAAGAGCGAACAAGACAATGAACAGTCAGAAAAGTTCGAGAGAAAAACTAAAAAGTTTTAAAAATTGACTTTAAAGCGCAAAACATGCTTTTTTCACAACTGAATCAAGTCGTGTGCAAGTCGCCAGAACACTTAAAACAAAAATTTTGAAAAAAAAAATTTTTCTTAAGTGTTTTTCGCGATTGGAAGTTCCAACCGTGAGAGAGTTGCGAGTTGAGCCGCAAAACTTTCTGTATGATTCTCGCGACTGAACCTCCACTCGCGAACAAGTCGCCACATCAAGTTGCGAGAAACTTTGAAACCCAGATTTTTGAAAAATTTTCTAGGTATTTTTTGCGATTGGTGCATTAACTCGCCAGTGAGACAGGAAAACCTACTGTATTGGGCTCGCGACTGTGGCATGCGACTAGACTGACCTGCGACCAAGTCGCCAAAACAGGGCAATGCAGTTTTTGAAAAATTTTGACAATTTTTATAAAAAAAAAATACTTTCCAAAAACAACTAAAAACACTCAAAAATCTTTTTGTGCTTGATCGGCTAAAGTTGAGTATGTGAAACACATTTAAACAAGTACAATCACACAAATGAACAAGGCATTCATTGGACATAAACATGTGTGATGTGTGTGGATATCAACAATGAGATAGTTCTTAATCTAATGTGAAGCTTCAATGATCAATTCAACCAAGGCATACACAATTAACACTAAATAATCTGACCCATCTCAATTATAGAAATATGCATATATGACCTACTACAAAACTTGATAACATCATAGCATAACATTGAAGCTTTTTATATGGCTCCAAAAACATCATCTCATTTAATCTTTTGAATCATAACATCTCATTTGGAGATTGATGCCTGAAATTTTTGGTATTTCAATTTGATGAATAAGCCTTTGGCTTTTTGGGCATCATATAATTATTTTGAGTCGCTTTCTCTTTTTCCTAGTCAAATACTAGTATGTGCGACAGGCTTTTGTAACTTATTATCTCTTTTCATTTGGAGATTTACATTTGTTGAGTTCTTTAAGCAAAAACAATAAAATAAAGAGTTGGAAAATATATAGGCACAAGTCGATGCATGTCTCAAGATCAACAAGACTATTGACTAATCATTCATGACAAGTTTGAAGATCGATTTACAATAGTCACATAGATTTCAAGATTTTTCTCACAATGAAATGAGTGTATTAAGAACAAGCTATGCTCGTGAATGCACAAAGCCATTAGTACAAAAGTACATGGCAAAACATGTTTAAGACAAAACTCACCAAAGTCGACCAAACTTTTTAGATTTTCTACTTTTTATGTGTTTTTAGATTTTTGACATTAAAAACAAGAATGATTGATAAAAAATAACATGTAAAAACATTTAAAGCCAAAACAAACAAACAAACAATTTTTAACTCAAACTAGCACAAAACACACAACCAAGCACAGTCACAAAACATTGGAAGTATTAATGCATGGACATGTTGTAATGGTTATGCATGAGTGCCCTTTTTCACCCACACGTCACGTGCGTTTGGGATGATATCCCTATAGGATTGGGTACGAGTGTTAGGACTTTCAAACTTTCTAGTGAAGCTTTCCAACCAAGTGGTGAATGCACCAATCATCTTCATCACATCCATCATTCTGGAATCACCATCTCGGCCTCTTAGTTGCTCAACAGCTCAAGTCCTCTTGTTATTTCTTGGCCCTCTTGACTTTTGATCACTTGCATTATTCAATGCTCTCATTTTGTGATAATTTGGTCTGGTGTGTCCTTGAAGTCCACAATGATGACAAAAATGATTCGTTCTTAACCTCTTTGTGATCTTGGAAGTGATTTCCTTCTAGCTTTAGGTTTGATCACTGAATGGTTACGGGGCTTATTCAACACCCGTTGGTCAACCACATTCTTCTTCTTTTCATTCTCTTCTTTCTCAGGAGTAGATGCATCCACTACTAACTCTTTGACTTTCACAAATTCCACTTCCTTGGTGATTTTGACAGCTGAACTACTTTCTTCGGTATATCTCAACCCGGATTTGTCTGAGAAATGTTTTTGTGAGGAAATGACATCATCAAGCTTCTTGGTGGAAACCCTCTCTACTTTGGCATTTGCTTGTACCACCTCAAGCTCAAGAAATCTCACTTTTGCGTAAGCTTTTGACAACTCTTCATTTAGCTTTTCTATCTCACACTTGGCCTCCTTATGTCGTACTAGGAGACTTCTATAATCTTCCTCTGCCTTCTTCATCTTTTTAATGGCTGCGTTAGCCACTTTTGCATACTCATCGGTCTTCTTAAGAAGGGAATTGTAGGCCTTTTGCAATCCCACTGTTCCTTCGTCTTCCTCATCATCGGATTCCTCTATTATCCCTATTGACTCTAATTCAAAGTGCTCACCAAGCTCTTCTACAAGCAAACTTAAGTCATTTGACGATTCAACATGATCAATGGTCATAAAAGCGGAGTAATTCCTTTCACCGTCACAACTTTCATCCGAATCTGAATTAGAATAGTCTGAATCACTAAGAGTCGCGGCATACACTTTTCCTTTCCTTCTTAAGTAATTGGGACATTCTTTCTTGAGTTGTCCATGTCCATGTCCATTGCACTCAAAACATGTGATTCCCTGAGAAGATTGAGACTCATTCCCATCTTTCTTCTTAAAGTCCTTTTTCTCCTTTCCGAAACTTGGGAATTTTCCCTTCTCAGCAAATTTTCCATTCTTCTTGAACTTCAAGAACTTTTGAAAATTCTTAACAAGATATGCCACATCTTTATCGGCCTCATCCTCATCCGATGAGTCGTGAGCTTCCACCTTCTCATTAATTGTCTTAAGAGTAAAGGATTTACTCTTCCGTTGTGATGGCAAGGACAGCTCATAAGTTTGAAGTGAGCCAATCAGTTCTTGAACTTTGATATCATCTAAGTCTTTACTTTCTTCAATTGCAGTAACTTTTGCACGGAAGCTCTTCGGCAATGATTGAAGGATTTTCCTTACTATCTTTGAGTCCTCCGTTTTCTCACCCAAGTTGAACTTGCCGATGACTACTTCATTCAGCTTGCTATAGAAAGAGTCAAAGGACTTATCCTCACTCATTTTGAGCTCTTCAAACCGGGTGGTCAGCATCTGCAACTTTATGTCTTTCACTTTCTTTGTTCCTTCATATGTGGTCTCCAATGTTTGCCATGCCTCTTTAGTAACAGTAATGTGAGATATCCTGTGAAATTCATCTAGAGACACACCACAAAAAATAGCATTCAAAACTTTGCTGTTAGCGTTAGATGCCGCAAGAGCTGCTTAATATGGGGTCAAGGATCGCACTAACCCATCCTACATCAACAGCATCCCACACACTTTCATCAATTGAACACAAAAATGCCCTCATCCGGACTTTCTAAAAAGCATAGTTGCTACCATCAAAATATGATGGTGCATTCAAAGATTGAGATCGATTTATCTCAATATGGGGTCAAGGATCGCACTACGGTGATTAAACCATAGCAAGTGCACCCGCTTTGATACCAATTGAAAGTTCAATAAGTGTGAAAAACACTATAAACGTTTAAACCCCCAATTTATAAATTATCAATTCAAGCTTAATATCAAACAAATTATGTACGAAAAATGAACAAAAACTTATAACAGAATTGATAAACAATCTAAACCAAATAAAATCGCATCCAGAGCGGAAATTAAATGGCAAAGATTAAGGGAAGAGAAATGCAAACACAAGGACAATACAACGATGTGTTATCGAAGAGGAAATCGAAGCCCTTGGCGTAAAATCTCTCCGTCGCCCTCCAAGCGGTAAATAATCCACTAAAGAATGTAGTTGGGATACATAAACAGCAGAAGACCCTCCAAGCCTAATCTATCCAGTGTACCTAAGCCCTCCAAGCTTTTACTCCAACGAGATTACGCCGGACCTATTTCTTCTTTAGTTTACCGGATTTCGCTATAGCCCATAGCATCAACCAATATCAAATTGATCCCTTCCTAACTGCTTCCCAAGCACCAAATAGCCTTCTCACAGATATGGGTAAGGTGAGAAAAGGATTTGGGTAATGTACCTCTTAAGGATCTAACAATGGAGATGGTAAGAGTAAAGGAATTTGAAGAGTCACTATGTAAAGATTGTGAATGAGTCAATCTTGTTTTCTCTAGGGTTTCTCTTTCAAAATTCTTTCTAGAAACTCTCTACATTTCGTGGGTATAAGGGGTATTTATACTGGGGTGAGAATGGAGTGCGAAGAGTCAGTTTAACCAAAACAAAACTGGCTGGCGACTTGGCCTCGCGGCTTGACTGAGTCACGAGTACAAGCTGCGAGCTAACTGAATGGGTAGGCTGGTCTTTTTATCGTGTAGTGCTACAGTTGGCAGACGATTCAGCTTCTCTGCACGCTTCACTCGTGTGCATCTTCTGGCGGCTTGCTAGTCGCGAGCCACCCGCGAGATCCAGTCGCGAGTTCCTACTTTACTGCACAATCTTGAGCATTTCTTCACACTCTCTTACATACTACCCTTGCATGATTCCCACCTAAATACAGGATTTCTAAGTGCTAAATTACAAGCAAATTGGCATGGAATAAAGCCAACAAAATGGTTGATAAATTTCAACCTTACACAGTTAATTAGAAAACAAGCGATCTAATAAACCCTAACTACTAAACAACTCAAGACAAGCGCTAAAAGTTTAATCTAGTAGCAGCCTTAAGAATTAAAGAAATCGGTGAAACTAAACAACACAAGCACAAGCGGTTGTATTTAATTTAGTCGTGCGTTCTTTCTAAGATCTAATAATTTTTGACGCAGAAAATCATTAAATCTTGGTTGCTTCACAAATTAGAGGGATCAAACAATTACGGATTTGATATCTAACTTAACAGTAGATCGCAATGAATAATAAACTAATAGGCCTCCTAGTAATTAAACAAGATAATCATGAAAATAGGCACAGAAGAACATCCGATATTCAAAGCATAAATTGAACAATAAAAACAAATTAGATCTCATAGTTTTATTGATTTCGAGCTTCAGTTTCCTTCGACCAAGTATAAAAGTTTTAGCCATGCAGGGCCATAACAGAAAACTCGAAAGAGAAAATTAGAGAAGAGGGGAGAGAAAGGCATGTGTGTCCAATTCTGATTTCTCCTCC
Organism: Lithocarpus polystachyus; assembly: GCA_033629205.1. Taxonomy (NCBI): domain Eukaryota; kingdom Viridiplantae; phylum Streptophyta; class Magnoliopsida; order Fagales; family Fagaceae; genus Lithocarpus; species Lithocarpus polystachyus. Next base: position 2,917,196 of record CM066166.1, read on the forward strand.
CCCTTTTACACATTAATTTCCCCTTTCCCAAGCCTAGAAAATCTCCTAAAAATATTCTAAATAATAATATCCAAATCTGACTAATTAAGGAAAAATATTAAAAATAAAATAAAGTCCTAATATAACTAGGAAAGTGGTGTTTTTCAGCTGGAAATTTCGTGCACCAGATCTGGAAGCTTCTGAAAATAAACTGCATCAGTTATTAGAATTTCAAGCAAAGGAACATTCCAGAACATCAATAGTGCAGGTGCAGCAAATTTAAGCCCGATTTCGACCTTGATGTATCCCGTATCTCTCAAAACTCAAAACATGAAAGTTGTAGAACTTTGTCTTGGCGTTCCATAGCATCTTGAATCATCTCAATCGAAGCTCATATGAGAGAGTTATACCCATATTACGAAACGATGTCAAAAAGTTGTCCAAAATTGCCCAATTAGCTACGCTTTGCACTTAACGCCTCCATTTGCATCCTAAATCAAAATATAAGAATAATGAGTACATTTAGGCACCAAATAAGTATAAAAAACTAAACATTAAGGGAGGAAAATATGACATTTTGCATTCTCATCAAGTCTAAGTTTAGACTTGTTCAAAGTTTGGTTTAATGTGAGTTTGGAATCAAGTAATTACAGGAAATTACTATTCTATTTTTGCAAGGCTCGATCGATTGAAAATTAGACTCGATCAATTGAGAATCGTGGATCAGCAATTTTTTGCAAAATTCTCAAACCAGCCCAAGCCCATATGACATGTAAGGTTAAGTGTTTCACTCCAAGTATAAAAGGAAAAACCTTAGCTATGTTTTAGAAGTCTTTGTTGAGTTGTGTGTTGAATCTTTTGTGAGATCTGAAAAGTGTTTACTTTCAAACACACACATAGAGCTATCAAGATCAAGATTCACATCAAGAACTTAATGATTGCTTCAATTGCTGCATAAAGAACTTTCAAGAAGATCTAAAACTATTGAGAGGTGTCTCAAAGTCACAAGTTGGAGAACTTGTGGTTGCTGCAAATCAAAGAAAGAAGTAGTCCGTGGACTCGGAGCTGTCACGTAATCATGGCAGTAAGTTTTCTACACGAGGTAGAATAAGATGTTAGCGGTCTAAGTCTTATTGTACAAACTTCAATCCTTTCATAATATATCTGTTTTTACCTTGAGGATAGCTTGGTTAAATCCTCCCTAGGTTTTTGACCGGTTTGGTTTTCTTGGGTCATCATATCTATATGTTCTTTATTTTCCGCATTATATTTGTTTTACACATTTGTTTAACCCAGATTTAATTAACAAACTTGTTATCAACTTGGCTTATATATTAGGTTAAACATATTATGTTTAGGGGTCTAAAACCTTACAATAGTGATTTCTAAATGCCGGAATTGGGCCTCAGTGAACATACAAAGTTCACAAAAGTGAGAAGGATGAACTAAGAAGTGTGAGTGTATAACCTCAAAAAGAAGTGTGAGTGTAGCCTAGAACATAAGCTTCCAATCCAAATCTTCTAACTTGTTACGGTGTTACCTAATTTTTTTTTTTTTAATAGAAAAAATTTAAGTATACTTTGTTAACTTAAATCATTTTGGAATAGACATCTAAACTTGCAGATGAAAGAGCTCTTATAGACAATATTTTGACAAGATTAAAATTAAACCATCGTAAAGTCAAGGACTCAAGGGCATGAGCTAACAATTGCCCTCACTTTTAACATGCTTAAATTAAACCATTGTAAAGATCTTGACAAGATGTTAGTTTCAGATAAAGCTCCAAAAAATCTTATACATCCTTGTGACCAAAAAACAAAAAATCTGAAATATCTTTGTAAACATTGGTACCCCAAAATATTCTTTGGTTTAAACAAAATCAGTTATCTCAAAAACATCGTCCTTAGCCTCTAAAGAAAGAAGAATTGAGAAGAAAGAAGACGAAGACAAAGTTAAGAGTCTAAAGAATAGAGAAGAAAGAAGCATTGTAAACTTACCAAACTATAAAGAAGTAATATATAAATATATGAGAGAATAAATGCAATGGGAAAGTTGAGGAGCGGAGGTGGCCACGTGACTAGGAGCTTGGGAATGGGAAAAATGATTTGAAAGGGAGGTTTTAGGAAGGTAGTTTTATTTGCTGAATAACCAAATTTGTTCTTTTAAAAAATATAAATTTGACCACTTATTTTGAATATTTTATTTTATATATATATAATTAAAACATTATAATCATTAATCTATATAATTTATCTATTAGTTTCTAAATATTTAGGAATAAATGTTTAGGTTCAAATTTTATATATGTTGGCAAATAGAGTACAAAAACATGTCTAGTATGGGATATTTGTGGGTCAACCAACATTAGCCCAAAATTTCAACCCATTAACATCAATTCAAACTTTAAGTAATGTTACTACACTTAATATTTTTTCATTGGATATGAATTTAGACAAATTCATTGTTAGATTACATTATCTTTGTATATTCTCCATATTTACAAAGTTTCAAGGTGATCAAAGATCAATAACCATATTATTAAACGATTGCTTAAATTCAAGTTTTTGTAGTTTAAAATAATGCATAAAATATGAGTTTATAAATCAAATGATAAATAATATCCAAGGAAAAGTGCTAGCCACATCTGCGCTATACCTCAAAATGACTAGTCACTATTGAGTCTCCTTGTAGTTGTTAATAAAGCCCAGATCTACCTGGTAAATACCCGATGTGGGACTCATCACACATCCACACACATCACACAATCAATCAATCAAATTGGGGCATCACAATCTCCCTCACTTAAATCCCTAACGTCCTCGTTAGGGCCCACATTGTGGGGTAGTGTCTCCGAGCCCACACGGGGTTACTGGGCCGGCTCTGATACCATATGTAACGACCCAAGGAAAAGCGCTAGCCACATCTGCGCTATACCTCAAAAGGACTAGTCACTATTGAGGCTCCTTGTAGTTGTTAATAAAGCCCAGATCTACCCAGTAAATACCCGATGTGGGACTTATCACACATCCACACACATCACACAATCAATCAATCAAATTGGGGCATCGCAATCTCCTCCACTTAAATCTCTAACGTCCTCGTTAGGGCCCACTTTGTGGGGTAGTGTCTCCGAGCCCACACGGGTTTACTAGGCCGGCTCTGATACCATATGTAACGACCTAAGGAAAAGCGCTAGCCACATCTGCGCTATACCTCAAAAGGACTAGTCACTATTGAGGCTTCTTGTAGTTGTTAATAAAGCCCAGATCTACCCAGTAAATACCCGATGTGGGACTCATCACACATCCACACACATCACACAATCAATCAATCAAATTGGGGCATCACAATCTCCCCCACTTAAATCCCTAACGTCCTCGTTAGGGCTCACTTTGTGGGGTAGTGTTTCTGAGCCCACACGGGGTTACTGGGCCGGCTCTGATACCATATGTAACGACCCAAGGAAAAGCGCTAGCTACATCTGCGCTATACCTCAAAAGGACTAGTCACAATTGAAGCTCCTTGTAGTTGTTAATAAAGCCCAGTTCAACCCAGTAAATATCCGATGTGGGACTCATCACACATCCACACACATCACACAATCAATCAAATTGGGGCATCACAATTTGTGTGTATGTTAAAAACATATAGAACATGTAATATAACGGTTAGATTTGCAAAGCTAAGAGAAATTTCCATTGGAGTCTAATTTAAAACATATGTCTCATAGAATTCTTAAATTTTTGTGCCAAGAGAATTATTAGGGCAAACGTCGAAAAGTCAAAAATAGAAAATCTAATTAGATTTTCAATTAAAGTCTAATTTTGTACCACATATCCCATATAATAATTTTTTAATTTTTGTACCAAGTGAGTTACTAGTGCAAAAAAAATAAAAAATAAAAAAAGAAAGGTTTGGTTTGACTTTGACCAAGTATTAACGCGATTATTCACAATGGGAATGGAGAAAATTTAAAAAGATAAATAAATAAGGCAAATGATATTTATGTTTATACTAGACTTAGGCTTTAACTTAGGTTTCGTTCTCGTCTAACCAAATCTAAGATTCTAAATCAACATAAACTGAATTCTATCACAAAAGAAAATTAATAACATTTGCTATTATTATTATTATTATTATTATTATTATTATTATTATTATTATTATTATTATTATTATAGTGGTTGGGTAAACTAAAATAGAGAATTTCATGAATAAAAATTTAAATTAATTTTTTGTCATTTGTTTCAAATAAACTTATATTTATTTTATAAGTAGCTAATTCATATTTTCAAATTCACAAACATTATTTATGTTATATATAAAACATGTAATTTTTTACTGTAATTTTTAATCGAAAATGTAAAACCCACCCTCTAAGTTTCACCACTTTTCATTCCAGTCCTCTAAGTATGCATACGGTCATTTCGGTCCTCTAAATTTCAAAACTCTTCAATTCACTCCTCCATTAAACAGTCATCCATTTATGCCATTAACACCCCAAAACAATGTCGTTTTGGTTAGATTTTAAAATTTTATTTTTATTTGATTATATATTTCTTAATTTTAAAAAATGTTAATTAAAAAAATATAAATTAAAAAAAAAATCCAAACCCCACACGATGCCATCCCTCCGTCGAGAGGAGAGAAGGTGATGGCCAAGAAAGCATGAGAAGGAGAGAGGACGATGGTGAAACAGAGTAGCTTTGGCAAATCAGGGTTTAGATGTTGACGATGAGGTGGTGGAGAAGACGGTAGTGGATGATGTAGATGTCGGAGAACTAGGAGTTAATCGTGTGGGGAGTATGGGTGACAAGGGTTTTGATTTGGTTGGAGTCTAAGTGTGACTTCAAAGAGGTCATGGGTGTCTTGGTTCACTTCGTGGTCGAAAATGATCATAGCCATGGTGGTGAAAATGAATAAGGAATTCTAGATTTTTGGTTCTGAAAGTGTATGAGAATGAAAGTGCAGAGTGTTGAAGGAGTACATAGAAGAAAAAGGTACAGGGAGAGATGATTGGAATGGTAGTGGTGTCATGTTATTGGGATTTGTATAGTTTTTGTTGGCATCTTCATTATCAACTTATTGGGTATGGAGGTCGTTTAGGTTTTTAAGAGAAATGATATGTCCACAATATTTTTACAACATTTTTACAACAAATATTAAGTGGCAAGCTGTTACTGGTTGTTATTATTAGGGCAAAAAAGTAATCTTAGTGTTAGTTTCAAATTTGAACCAATAACAACTAACCACTTATGATTTGTTGTAAAAATGTCGTGAAAATATTGTGAACATAGCACCTCTCTTTTTTATTTTATTTTATTTTTAATTTTGGTTTTTCAATGTTTTTTAAATAAGAAATAAATAATTAAATTAAAATTTAAAATTAATCCAAAACGTCATTGTTTTGAGAGTATTAATAGCATAAATGGATGGCTGTTTAACGGATGACCGAATTGAGAAATTTTGAAACTTTGAGAATTGAAATAATCGAATGCAAACTTAGAGAACTGAAATGAAAAATGATAAAATTTAGATGGTGAGTTTGGCATTTTGGCTTAACATTTATTTCACGCTCATGATTCAATCCAAACTATTTACACTTGTAGAGCATCCGAAGAAACCGCGTATATAAAAACTGAAATTGAAATTCTAGAGTACATCGGATGGTAATAGTTTGTCTGTAATAAGGGTGAATAGTTGTGTGTGGAAAAATAAGGCGCACGGAATGTTATTGGAGCATGGGCGCGTGAGCAGGTGAACGCGCGTTGATAATCACCCATTGCTGATGTTTATTCCTTTGGTGTGAAAGAAATGGACAGCAAAATCTAAAAGCGACCAGGATTCTAGTTGACGCTATAAACAGTACTTACCCAAGTGGTCCAATTGTCATACAAATTTCTTAGATATGATTGGAATTTACTTAATTTGTCTTTCTGAGATATTCATTAGCAGTCGGATTAGGATGAACCTGTAGTACAAAGCCAAAGATTTTTTCAACTCTTAACAAGAAGAGACTACCACCGCCTCGTGTAGTTGGTACCCGGGCTGTATAGAGACCGATTACTCAGAAGTTCAAGCCCCCGCATTTACCTAGCAAAAAAAAAAAAAAAAAAACAACGACGAGAAGAGACTAAGCGGTACTGCTAGTGCTAGAGGGTCCTTCGCCATCTCATATAGTTAGTGCTAGCCTGCTAGCTAGGTTGTACTCTTCTTATTCTACTTGGTTCTAGTTTGGGTTGTTCATTAATTCTGGATATTATTTTACTATCTGATGTGATTTTCATTCAATGAAAGCATTTCGTTTCAGCCAAAAAGAAAAGTGCTAAATTAAATAGAATTATAAGCAAAAAAAGAAGCAATTGTAATGTAAATTTAAGTGTCTATTAAACTAGGAGACTATAAAGATAAGCAACTAAAGTTTTAACGTGGGATTAAAGTGAATCATCCTGTTAAAATAAAGTTTTACTTTTTTTTGCAAATACTTTTAGTTGTTACAAGACGCGTATGTCTATGGTCTTCGTCCTTGTTTGTTGGGGACAGTTGTCAAATTCGACCCAAATCCTTTTTTGTTTTAAATTTAAGATTATTTTTAATTGTTTCTCTAACAAATGTTTGGTTTTCACTTATCACTAAGCATATGTTGCAGTTTCTAAAAAAAAAAAAAAAGCTTATGTTGCAAGTGTTATAGGCAATTTAGTCATTTGACATGTATCATCCTCGCAACTTGCAAGGCTTCTCCTCTCATTTCTATGTGTCACACCTAAAACACCAAAATCATGGTCTAGTTCTCTTTGAGAAGACATAGCCAAAAGTTATAAGATTGGAGGTTCTATATCCTATTTTAGAAAATGACAAAATTTGGCTGTAAACATAATTGTAGTCATTAGTTACAATTCTCACTAAAAAAAAAAATACATGATTACATATTTGGAAAATTTAATTATTGAATTGCATGTTTTTTGTATTCTTAATACATATGTCAAATTTCATGTTAATTAGATGTTATTTATTATTTGATCCATAAGCTTATTTTTTATGCATAATTTTGTATTACAAAAACTAAAAATTTAAATATTTGATTGATAGCAAAGCCATTGATCTTTGATCTTCTAGAAACTTTGCAAGTATGAAGGATATAAGAAGAAAATGTAATGATGAATTTGTAGAAATTCACATCTAATTAAAAAATTTCTAGTGAGAGTTATAACCATTGACTACAACTAAACTTTGTTCTTTAGAAAATTTAAATTTCTAATAAGTAAAAACCGTGTTGGGTAAATTTATTGGGTCTAATTATATGTTATTGTATTTTGTTGATAGATTTCCTATAAGCATGCCGCAAGACCAATATAGGTGGAGGTGAAGTTAGGGTCATAAAATTGTACTGTTGATGAATTAAATATTCTAAATTTTTTTTTTTGAGAAGCAAATATTCTAATCTATATATATATATATATATATATAATAATAGGTAAAGCAGAGAGAAAATCCAATTAAATTTTCAATTGAAATTCAATTAGTGTCTAATTTTACACCACATGTCTCATCTAATCTAAATTTTAAAATTTTGTGCCAAGTGAGTTAATTTAGGTAAAAATTGAATTTTAATTAGAATTTTAATTTTTATGTCAAATTAGTTAATTTAATGTAGAAAACGAGGAGTCCAATATAATAAACCATAAAAAACATAATCATATATATATAATATGTAATTGTAATTATTTTTAAATGTACTCGTGCATATGCACGGGGTTACACGCTAGTTATTAATAATGCATTATAGACATCTTTCTGTTCCTATAGTCAAACGAACTTTAGGTATTTTCTTTTAGAGAAAATAATAAAAGTTAGAATTTTAATGTAGTATTAATTGAGTTGTATACTTTTATATATATATATATATATATATATAAATTTATTGTGAATTCTTAGAATTTGTTGAACATAAGTCTCTTAAAAACAAATTAAGAATAATTTTGAGAGGTAAACCAATTATAATTATTAGCGTTTTCTTTTGTTGTTGAGGGAGATAAACTAGAAGCAAGCTAAATGATTCAGAATTATTGCTGTAAATTACCTAGTTAATTAAATGACAAAATCCCACATAGGATAGAAATAATAAGGATGAATGGTTAATATATGGTTGTGAGTCTTGTGACATCAACGTATTTATTTGGTAGTTCCCAAACATTAACGGTTAATCGACCACTAATGCGAGCGTCCCTTATCAGCAAAATAAAATGAATACACTTTGCTTGTCCCTTATCAGCAAAATAAAATGAATACACTTTGCTTGGAACGAGTTGGTGCTACCCCCTTGGTCCCTTTCCACGAAACATGAATAGTAACAAAACACTTGACCTAAGATTGGGAATAGTAACAAAACACTTGACCTAAGATTAACAAAACACTTGACCTAAGATTGGAATGGAAACCATGAATAGTAAAGATTGGTTTCACAAGGTCACTAAGTTTTGTTAACACTGAAACTATATAAGAACTACTCCTCTAAGAATATGCAGCCTGCTCTACTGGGTGAGAATGAATATATCTTTTTAACAATTTTTACTTTTGTTGGTTTCAGCATTTCATACAATTAATTTTCTCTTGGTTACTACAGCGAACGAGCTTAATCCAGAGGTTATGCTAGCTGCTCAAATGGTTCTTGTACTGTTCGTTCTCATCATCACACTCCTTCTCGCCCTTCCCAGGTTTTTAACTAACAACACTACTATGTTAATACCTACTATGTGGGTTTTACTTTTACATAATTGGGGCTTCCAATATAAATAAGTTGAAACTGAGTGTGCACTGCTTCATGCTCTGTTTTTATTGGTTTGTTTGAATTGCGTAGCTCGAATTGTCCGTGGTATGAGGTTTGCATTTTCTTTTTTCATTTTGCAGAATCTATATTGTGTGGATCTATTGTGGTTTGTAATGTTCTATGAATAAAGTGATTTTAGTCCAATACTTGTTGAGGGCTTAGGAAAATTTGAACCGTTTGTTTTTGCGATTGTTGGGCTTAGGAAAATTTGAACCGTTTGTTTTCGCGATTGTTTTTGTGCTAGTCATGCCCTGTTTTTCTTTTTTCTCCAAACTTGCTGAGGTTTATGAATAATGGTTTATGAATAATAGTGTGGATCCAGGCGTTTCTCTTTCTGCTGGCCAGTTTGGGAAGTTTGAATTTTCCTGTGGTTGTGAAAATTTGAACTGGTTTTCTGATTGTTTTCGTGCAAGTCATGCTCTGTTTTTCTTTTCCCTCCTTTACTAGTTAAAGTTTATGAATAATGGTGTGGATATGGTTTTATAAAAAAATATATAAAAAAAAAAAAAATATATATATATATATATATAGAGTGTGTGGATCTGGCCCTTTTTCTTTCTGCTGGCCGGTTTGGGAAAATGTTTTGGGCCTCCATAACCAAATCTTCCATTTTGGGCTCATAAACAAAAAGATGTGATTTTGGATTTATTTTTTTTTAGAAACCCAAAGTCACTCTTTTTCATCCTCTCTTTTGAAAAATAGTTCTCAGTTATTTTCCTAATTGCCAGTAAGAAATTATGATTGATGCATATCTAATTGCTCTTTTGTATGATCTGGAACTGAGTTTTAATATTTTGGTTTCCCTGACAAACCAAATAAGGGTTGTCTTTTTGAAATAAGTTTGCCTTGTCCATTTAAGCTATTTTTTTCTTGTCTTATTTTCTACATGGTACAATAGAGTACTTTTCAAAAACTAGATTTGGGTATAGCATAAGCTTCAAGTCCAAATACTTCAAACCATTTGGTTGACCCTAACACATGTAGATAATTGGTCCAAAAAATTAACATCTTTGGTGGATGAGAGTTAAAGATGTCTAGATTTAATGGGTTGACCAACATTTTAACCCAACTAGTAAATTTAATTTTGGGCCATTTAACTCAATTAAAAGTACGAATAATTCTTTTTCCCAAAAAATAATCCAAACACTAGTCCAATCAATTAATTGCCAATATGATCATAAAAATAAAAACCATAGTAAAGGAAAATATTTTTTTTTAAAAGTATATATTTTGTTGTTGTAATTAATAACACATTAATTTGTAAATATTATATAATAAAATTCATTGTAACCTTAGCATCACTCGCACAATAAATCTAAGGACAACATTTTTCATGATTTATTTCACAACTCTTAATATGGCTTATTGTGTAACAAAAGTAGTATTGGAGTATAACAAAAGTGGTATTAGTAATAAAGTTTATTGAAAATAATATTATTCTAATCATAACTGGTTCCGTCAACAATTACCAGTTGAAAAATATTATATCCTCAACATTACTCTTTTTATTACATGAACATTAGCAACGTGTGTCAAGATGCTTAAATTAAAATAGCTTAAAGGGAGTGCTACTTACTCTAAACAGTAGTATTACTCTTCCTTCTTATAAATATGAGAGTTAATTAACAATTGTGTTACTCTTCCAACTTCCATTTTTATTGGATACCACGCTACTCCTTACTATTGTGTACCATTGGAATGATAGCATTATTATCATGATCTCTCTAGCAAGGCAGAAATTGTTCTCATAGATATAAAGCCTCAAATAAAAAAAACTCTTAATGGTAGAGCATTAACAAAAATTAATAGAAGGCCTGAATTGAAACACTTTTGAAATTTAAAGGACTGAATTGACCGAAATTAAAGATAGGAGACTGAGACGACAAAAGAAGAATCTCAGGAGAGGTCAGTTTTGCATTAAAAAAAAAAAAAGGGTAAAGGTAAAATTACAAAAATACCTATCTCTCTCGATGTATCTTATCCTCTCGTTCGCTGATTTCTCTTTCAACTCAGCCGCATCTCTCACCTCACCCTCACTCACTCTCACTCTCATCCGCCCCTCATGGTCTCACCCAGTCACCCTCACCCTCACTCTCATTCACTCACCGAACCACCCTCACCCTTACTCTCATCATGTGGTGGTTGCTGCTTGTCATGGAGGAGCACGGATCTCGTGTTGGTTGCTGTTTGTCACGGAGGAGCACGAGATTGTTAGATCGGAGAGAGATATGATGATCGGAGGAGCTCTTGGTCGTGTTGAGGTCAGGCGAAACCCAGAGGTGGGATTGATGGCTGAAACCTCTGCTGTTGGAGCTTTGGTGGTTTGAGTTCTTCCTTTGTTTTTTTGGGTTCTTTGACAGTCTAAATACTCTGTACTGTGTACTAAATCATAATTTGTTTGTCATTGATCTTGTAGCTTAGTGGTAGTGTCTAATCTCTTCCGTGACAAATATTGGATTCGAATACCCCTCATTTTTATTTTATAAAAAAATAAAAATAAAAAATAAAAAATTATTTGCTTAAAAGTCATAGCTAGTGTGTAATTATGTGTACTTATACCTATATAAGTGTTAGAATAGATGCATCAAACTTCTTCTTAACCACTTACTACACTTGTGTAGATCAACAAATCTTTGTTAGAACGAAAAGGTTGCTCCAGTATCAATATAATCATGTCCAAATCTGACTAGTCCACTTTCTATTCCAACGATCACAATCTGCCACACCTTTTTTTTTTTCACCTTTAAAAGAATCAATGGGGAAAAATGCACATGATATACTGATTTTTTCCCCTGTCTAGGAAAATGCATACCAGTGTAAAAAATGGAATATTAGGGGTGGAATAAAAGATTCTCATTCACATCAATGTTATGAAAGTTTCATTATTCAATTTAATATATATTGATCAACTAAATCATCCGATTGCTGTGTATTTGGTAATTACATTTTGACCATTTGAGAACTCTTAGTCATAAAGACATAAAACATAGTAAAACGAATTTTACATATTTTGTTTTAAAAAAAATAAAAATTATTCGTTAATGCAGAATTTATTTAGTTGCATAACGAATTTTACATAATATATGTTTATTTATTTTTTAAGCTTTGTTTTTTGGAATCTGTTTGTAAATAACTCTTTTTAGAACGCATCAAGAATAATTTTGAAAAAATGGATTAGATCCTCTCAATGGCACGTGAATCATGATGGGTGAGAGAGTTTCAACTTCTTCCTCTCCACAACCCATTATTGACGCTCTGTAAATTTTTTCTAACAATCTGTTTTTGTTTCAGATTTCAGCAAGTTGAGTTGGTCCTAGAACTCATTTCTAAAGCAGTTGGGACCCTTGTCAGCATTGTTGTTCTACTCCTACAGATAATACACGATCTTCACCAAATAATCTCACTGGCACATGAAGGGTGAGAAAGTATTTCAATTTCTTTCTCCGCATAACCCATTATTGACGCTCTGTCAATTTTACTGTTATTCTAACAATTTCATTTTGTTTCAGATTTCGGCAAGTTGTGCTGGTCCTAGAACTCATTGGTAAAGTATTTGGGTCCCTTGTCAGCCTTGTTGTAACACTCCTACGGTTGATACGCATATGCAAAAGGATTTGGTCTATTTTGACTGCAAGACAACCTGTTGTTGTTGCCAATGGCCACTACAACGAAGTCCCACTTGCTGATATTAACCATGGCCAGAATGATATCCCACCTACTGATGCTGAAGCTGATGCTGATGCTGATGCTACTAATGGGCAAAACGATGTAATTGTGAAAGAGGAACTGAACATCTGAACTCACCGATTTCGAGAAAACCTATCTTTGTTCATGTAATACCACTTTCACCACCTCCACCGTTCAAAATATGCTGTCTTTGGATGTTGAATTTGCTGTTCCATAGCTTTTGTACTTTCTGGTAATATGAAATGTTTTGATCCATTTAAATGTTTTAGTAAACTAATTAATATGTATTTTTTTTTCTTCTTTTTGATAATCAATTGATATGTATTTCTTAGCTTATATATGGTTGTTCTAGAAACACAGAGACACCTTCCTTCTTTGATCAAAACATATGCATCTAAACCCTTAAACTTATGTTTGTTGTTTAGTAAGGTAAACAAAGTACTGAACTTTGCAGTTTGGATCATTTCAGCATGTGTAAAATAAGGCACTGAACTTAACCAGGACAAATACTATAAGGAAGGTCAAGATTGGTAATGAACACAAGCGGCTCTGTTTTTGTGTTATAATATTCACTTCCCAATTTCAGTTAAATCCTGTTGAGTTAAGTGAACATGGCTGGTTACCTATATGATAGACTGATAAATATTTAAGAATCTAGTTTTAAGTGTTGTTGTTGCATTGATATATTATGTGCTACTGCAACTGGTGTATTTCTATGGCAGTAAGAGTGTAGGACGGTTCATTTTGAGGTGGCTTGATGTGGTGGACAATTATGATGAGTTTACTATAGAGTACTATTATCTTCACAAATTTCTGCTCACAATTGTATAACTGACCTTGATTTATATAATTACTGTCAGATTACAATGGTTGAATTTGTATGTGAAGAACAATGATTGATAGGAATGTTCTAAAAAGTTTTGGAAAATTGTATTTCTATTTGGGGTTTTCTTCTAGCCTTAAATCTCCAGTTGGTTTTTGCTTTTTACTTTTTTCCCTTATTTTGCAATGTTGTTATTGTTGTATGATTGCATTTCTGGTTTTGATACACCTATGTATTCAAGACAATTTACTTTAGCTTTCTTGCCAGTATCTCCACGTCCTCCCTACGGTGCACCCTCCTCTATCTGCAATCTTCATTTAGATTGTTTGTTAGTTTCATATTGTAGGCATAAATCTGGTTTTCGCTTATACTTGAGCTTACTACATTTTCTGTCTTTGAGCATTTTGGCTTCTTAAGTAATATTGAAACTTAATTAATCTGTGCCTTGCTATCTTGTGTTTTGTCAGTTGGGCATGTAATATAAATGTGGCTTTGATCTTTGTAATATGTGTTGACCATGAGAGTTATATCATCTTTGTTTAATGAAAGTCATGTTTTTCTCACCTCTAAGTTTAATTATTTGATCGTCTGGGTGTTTCTTTTAAATATTATTAGATATTATTCTCATATACCTTAAATGAAAACATGACAAATGTTAATGCCTAACTGATTAATTACAATGCATAATTGCATATACGACCTATAGTACTGTACAGTAACTGTAGCTAAACTACTTGTCATTTACTGTCTGCATTTGCTGAAACTGAACCAATGAATAACTTGCAACTTCTGAGTTTATGAGCCTCCAAAACCAAATCTTCCGCTTTGGGCTCATAAATGAATATGGATTTTTTTGAAAGCCCCAAATCAACATGGAGAGGTCACTTTTTTTCATCATCTTTTGTGGGAAATTATTTTCAGTTGTTTTCCCAACCTCCAATCAGAGATCTGGAATTAATTTCAGAATTTTCCCCTAACAAAGGACCAAAAAAAGTTATCATTTGGACTTGGACATGTTTGTCTTGTCCATAGAGCCATCTTGGGTACAACAGAGTTTTGCACCACATGCACATATTTTTCAAGCTTCTTTGGACTAATTTAGCTTAGGCAAGGTCTTTAATATCTAAATTTATTAAATTTAAAAATTAAGAGGGGAGGAGGCGTTGGGGCACGGGGGCTACAATTGTTCTTTTTGGAATTAAAACCATATTTTAATCAAAGCAAAAGGGGTACTTACAAAGTTACAATTTGTTGCATTTTATTTTGTCCACTCCAAACCTAGTTAGAAAGAGATAACATTCATGCCATACTCAACTCCAAACCTAGTTAGAAAGAAATAGCATTCATGTCATACTCAATGCAAAAATGACCAAAACTTTTACACCAATTAAAACTTTCACATGCTTAAAAAGGGGTAAAATCGACATTCATACTAGCTTAAATGCTAAAAAAACTTTGTCCCGTCAGATTTTATAAATTGAGCAACATGTGAGCTGGAAAGAATAAATAAGGTTGGAAGATATCATATGACTTAATGAAAGATTGAAGGAATAGTCATAGGAAACATTTTAGTTTGCAACTCGATCATAGTAACAGTAAAAAAGTAGGGGTAATCAAACTTCAATGTATTTTGTTGACTATTTTGAGCCCTATGCTCCTGTTGTCTCTAGTTTTCCTTATGTGGTATAATATATATATATATATATATATATATGTATATATATATATATATATATATATATATATATATAAAGAGAGATTTATTGAGTTTTTTCCACACATTTTCCTTGTCTTTGTGTTGTGGCTGGCCCAATCGACATTGTAACCCTAGCACGACTATAGAATTAAACATATCACTGCATGACAATTGCATCACAGACATTGTTATTTTCTCAAGAACAATCACAATACATTTGAGACATCCTTTTCTTCCTAGTCATATGGATATAAAACATAGTCAAAGTGTTTTTAAAGCATTTTATTATTGTTAAATTAAATACTTTCTCTTCTTCTTATTCGTTCTTTTTCTTTTTCTTTATATTGAAAAGGTTACATCAACGTAAATATTATGAAGTTTCAAGTAGCAAGTTAAAATACTATTTAAATTTGGGTATGGCTTACTTCCAGTATTTTTTTAACTAAAATTTCATTTTATTTTAATAAGATACTGCTACATCATTACCACTTGTCATTATATATTTGAAATAAAAGGACATATTCAATTAAAAAAGTGCTGAAAATAAGCCAAACCTTTTAAATTTTAAACATGGTGTAAGATCAATATAGAGGGAGCTAATTCTCAAAAAAAAAAAAAAAAAATATATATATATATATATATATATATATATATATATATATAGAGGGAGCTGAAGTTAGGTCAATAAATTGTACTGTTGATCAACTAAATATTTTAACTGATAGGGCCTAGGAGTTTGATAATGCATGTCATCCTCCTTTTCCTAGTCATGTGGACATAAATCATAATCAAACTAACTTTACACGTATTTGCTTTTAGGAAAAAAGAAGAAGATAAAAAGTAATAATTTTAATGTAGTTTTTTGAGTTATATAATGTTAGTAGTGGTTATATATTTATTTAATTTAGTGAGAATTCTTAGAATTTGTTGTATATGAATCTCATAAAAACACATCAAGAATAATTTTGTGAAACACATCAATTATAACTACTTGCATTTTCTTTTTTTGTGGAGGGAGTTAAGCAAGCTAAAATCTAAATGGTTCACAAATATGAGTTTAGAGGACCACACTCCTTAATCAATTTAAAATATTTTGCATGACGTGCAGAGGACCCTGGTCCAGAAAAGCCTTAAATATATGAGTACACTGAAAAGTACATGTATCAGTTCATCCCAAAAAAAAAAAAAAAAAAAAAAACCTACGTGCGTGTATAAAAATTTATAAGCTACCCAGTTAGTTAAACTTAATAACACATTAGCAGGGAACACAATTTTTTTTTTTCCCTTTTTTGTCACTTTAACGAGTCACATTCCTAATATAAAATGTTAAGTAATTCTAAGATTAAGATTACACTCTTCTTAATAAATTTTTTACGAGTCAGGGTGTAATTGACTATTTGTTACTTTCATATAAATTCATATTTTTTTTTTATTTACTCACGCTAGTAGTTATAATTGTGACAAAAATTGTCACTAAATTTGTAGTCCTAAATTTGTCATAAACTCAATACAGTAATACTTATATTATCTGTAACACTCCTCTTTTTAATTAATAAAATAAAGTTGACTTCTACCTCCTAAACTGGGCCCCGCCGCCTCCCCCCCCCCCCTACCCCACACACACACACACACACACACACACACACAACCCAGGAAACCCACAACTCTCTCTTTGCCGAGCCATATACTGCATCAGCGGCCCCACACAAACCCACAAATCCTCTTTTTAGAAGTTAGAAGTAGGACCTCTACCTGCTTCAAAACCAAACAAACAAGACATATTCAATCCTGCACCATATCACATCAGCTGGCCTACAAACATAGCTCAAAAATAATTTTTTTCCTCAAAGAAAATAGAGAAAAGTTAATCAAATATCTGTTTGGAAAAAATTATTTTTGCCAAATTATGAAAATTCATTTGAAAGGTTGTTTAAATTGTTTTGGATATTTTTTAAGTCAATTATTCTATGAATTTAATATATTTATTTATTAATAATGAAGCTTGGTTTCTTGGGGTTCAAGCATAAGTATTTTTATTTAATTTTAGAAACATTGGATATATGCTTGAACTCCGTCCCACTTCCCCTTCGAACTACTGAAGCAATACAAGTATAACAATCCGCGTTAGAACTAAACTGAATCAAAAGAGGGCGAGGGTGATCATTAAAAGCGACAAATGGAATTCTAGAAAAGTTGAGACTATAGCTAAAAATTCAACCCAACCAAGATCCAAGTTAATTATTAGAATGCCAAGCCAGTCACATCCCGACTGGGACCTCCAAAAAATCCAAGCCAGTTAATAGAAATCCAAGCCAAATATATAGTATAAAGGGCATGCCTGCAGTCACATATCCTGAGTGGGACCTCCATAAAAATCCAAGCTAGTTATTAGAAAGCCAAGACTTCGAAGCTATTTAGTTGAAAGCCAAGCCTGCTATAACATCCTGATCGAGTGGTATCTCCATAAAAATCTAAGCTAGTTACCAGAAATCCAAGCCTTTAATAATAGAAAGCAATTCAAGCCAAATAGTAGAAAGTCATGCCTGCAGTCGCATCCCGAGTGGGACTTCCATAAATCCAGCCTAGTTATTATTATTATTATTATTAACTTTTTTAAAAAAATAAAAAATTCAAGTTGATTTAACTTTTTATTGTTTGCTTTTTACAAGTATTCTAATATGTGTATAAATAAGAAAAGATTAAGTTTTAAATAACTGTACATAAAAACTAAAAATTAGAAGCTAATCAAATAAGTTGGATATAAACATACTCAAATTGAGTAAGTTTAAAAAGTAATTATAAGATAGATTCTTGCTTATTTTATATATTTCATGTATTGTTTGCCAGTTTTCACACAACTTTTTCTCCTAATGCTTTATTTGCCTAGCTTTAAGTTCTTTGATGCTCGTTGATAGGACATATTGGCTAAATGGTTAATGGAGTTGTATAGGATTTACCTACTTTTTCTCACAAAATTTTTTATATTTTTTTACTTTTTAACTTTTTTAATTATTTTATTTAATAATTGAGATTAAAAGTTATTTTTTTATTTAAGTGTATATTTGGAAAGCACGTTTTGCGCTTCCTAACGTTTACGTTTGTGTTTTCAACTTTTTTTTTTTTTTGCCGTAAATATTGATTTTTTTTTTGTGAACAGTGCATTCATGTTCTGTTTACGAGACTTACAAATATTATTTTTTAAAAATATTTTTATTAAAAATAGATCATACGGTATTATTTATATATTTAAAAATTATTTTATTATAATATTTTTTAGTTTTCAATTTTTACCCGTATCCAAACCGCTGTATCAGGTCTAATTTCAATCCGAGTTTTATGGTTGGCTAGGCTAAACAGATGATTGGGTTATGCATTTTTGGCAGACAAAAAGGCTGATGGGACACAGGTTGACTAGATGGTCGATGCATATGGTTGATAATGAAGGGGCTGGGGTTGGTTGTATATTTGGCTTGACCTGACTTAGCTTAGCTTAGCTTATGGTGTTAGCTTAAATACAATTTCAAATGATGGGGTTTTATATTTGGTTTCGTTGAGATTTTGCTAGATTAAGAGTGTGTTTAGATATCGCTTATTTTATTAAAAATTAAAAATTAAAAAATAAATATACTATGGCTTGACTTAGCTTAGCTGATGGTGTTAGCTTAAATACGATTTCAAATGACGGGATTTTATATTTGGCTTGGCTGGGATTTTGCTAGATAAGTGTGTTTAAATACCGCTTATTTTATTACAAATTAAAAAATGAAAAATAAACATACTGTAACAAAATAATTTTTAAATGTACAAATAGTGTCATATGATTAATTTTTAATGAAAATTTTACTGAAAAAAGAGATTTGTAAGTCTTGTGAATAGTACACAAGACCTACTAAAAAGTATAAACCTTGCTGAGATGCACTTCTCAAAAAAATAAAAAAATAAAAAGCAAACGCAGACGCAATGCTTTCCAGCGCTTATAATTTTTTTTTTTTTTTTTTGACAGAAGAGGCAGTCGTATATATAAATGGATGATGGGGTTTGTACTTGTATACTTGGCTTGGTTTTGCTTCTGGTTTCGTGATGGTGGACCTAAAAAAAAAAACGATTGATGATGTTGGGACCAGTTGTATATTTGGCTTGGCTTAGCTTGGTTGATGGTGTTAAATATGCTTTCACCGATGGGATAATTATACAACCCCAACCTCTCTCTATATATAAATAAATAAATAAATAAAGTTTGAAGCAAAAATATTCGAACTTAATTTATATCTTTTTATTAATTATGAATTTTAAAATTTTAACTATTAATTTACATGTTCTTATTTTATCTTTCATAGTTCATACTTACAAAATCCAAGAAGACAAAATATTAATTGCTATATTATCAATCAAATATTTAAATTTCATACTTTAATGGTCTAAAATTATGCATAAAAAATAGATTTATTGATCGAATAGTAAATATTATTTAATTTGAACGAAATTTTATATATATGTTAAGAATATAAAGAATATGTAATTTAATAATTAAATTTTTAAAATTTACGCAGTAAAAAAAATATAAATCGTTTGAAAATTTTCAATATAAAATGCAATTGTATATTTGTCATTGTATATTTTTCTGACTAATTGATTGATGGAGCTGGGACTGGTTGTATACTTGGCTGTGCATGTTTTCGTTACATGTGAATTTTAAACACGCTTTCACACATGGATAGTCCTTAGAGCATTCACAGTAGTGGTGCTAAATAACTATATTGCTAAAAATATAGTTATTTAGCACCACCCTTCATAAAAATGAAGCTGCAGCAGTGGAGCTATATCTAAAAAATATAGCTCCACAGCTACAGTGCACATCTAAAAATAGATGTGCACTGTAGCTCACATCTAAAAAAAAAATACTATTTTATTCTGTTTTCACACTTTTCTTTTTCTTTTTCTTTCTCCTTCTCCCTCATTTCTTCCCGTTGCTCCTTTCTCCCTCAGTCGTTCTTCATTTCTCTCCCTCAGCCGTTCTTCGTTTCTTTCCGTTGCACCTCCCTCCCTCCTCCGTTGCACCTCCCTCCCTCCTCTCTCCTCCGTTGCACCTCCTGGCCAACGCCGATCCAAGCCCCTGCCCAGCGCCGATCAGCGCCGATCCAAGCTCCTGCCCAGCGCCGATCCAAGCCGCTGCCGCGTTCGTGGTTGGTTCCTGGGTTTTTTTTTTTTCAATTGGTTGCTGCTGGGTTCGTGGTTAGTTCCTGGGTTCGTGGTTGCCGATCCAATTGTTTTTTTTTTGCTTTTTTTTTTTTTTCAAGTGGATTTTGTTATGATTTGGTGATTTTGTTTGGTTTGGGTTGAGGAAAAAGATTGGTGATTCGGGTAGGTGGTTTTTTTTTCCCCTGCTGTGGACTAGAGGTGGTGGTGGTGGTGGTTGTGGGTGTGATTGGGGCTGATGGTGGAGGTGGTTGTGACGGGGGCTGAGTGGCTGACGGTGAGGATGTTGTGGCTGACGGTGAGGATGTTGTGGTTGATGATGAAGTTTTTATTATTATTTTAATCAAATAGCTAAAATTATAGATTCATTGCTGTGGAGTGTAAAGAGCTAATAGCTAAAATTATAGATAAAGTGACTTTTAGATGTGGCAAATAGGTAAAATTTTACAACCACTGCTGTGGATGCTCTTAGGCGTCTCTATGCGTATTAGAATCTCCAGCCTACAACCCCAACCCTCAAAACCCAAAATAGCTCCCCTCCGTCCGATTTTGATCAGCCCCGCTCAAGGCCCTTGCTTTTGTTCTTTTGCATTCTCTTTTTTTCATTTTGCAGAATCTATGGTCTTTTTCGAGGGTAGATAGATATATTCAAAATAAGGTTAAAATGGAGTATGGAATATGAAAACAGATACTAATAAAATCTTACTTGAATAAAAACTTTAGTCATTGATAAACTTTAAAACAAACTGCTGTCTTTGATACAAGCTTGAAAATAAAACTGTCTGAAGAGAAAGGTTACATGATTACAAGATGGGGAGAGAGTACAAAAGTCTTTCTGAGGGAGAGGGAAGGCTACAAAAGGCTTTCTAAAACTTGGAACTTAAAAGCTTAGAATCTTAGAAACTTAGAAACTTGTCTTCTGTCTTCATAGTCTGTCTCTTTTATAGGTGAAATGAACCATGGTAAAGTAACCTGAGTAGGTAAATTTAACTCAAGTTAATTTGTCGGTGGTATGAAAATTAGTACTGATGATTAATCGTCTATCTACATTTGTCTGAGAATCTTTCAGATCTCAGGAATCTATCAGATCTCTTTTTATGCATGCTAGTAAACAGAAGTAACTTTTGAACATTTGTCTGTATCTGTCTGGACTATCTTGATTTGTCTGGAAGCTATTCACACGTGCTAGTGAATAATGATTTGTCGCCAGTGAATAGTGATCTATCTGTATCATTCTAGGATCCTTAACAATCTTTCTTTTCCCAAATAGCCTCCTTGCTGAAGGTATTAGACCATATACGACTATCCTGTTCGTGTAACTATATAAGTAAAAGCCTCTGTCTAATTCTTTCTGTATCTCATAAATCTTATTATTCATGAAATTAGACCATTCTTGAGTCAGAGCATCCAGATTATTAAGTGGTAAATAAGTATCTCTTGTATACCAGTTGTATTCAAGGAAACAACCCCAATCATGAATAAGAACCAAAATGTGTGCTGGCCGAGCTTCCATATAATAACTACTATCCTAAGCTAGAAGAATACTCCAAATAGTGATCTTCATATAATTAAGTCCTCCAATTTGTGCGGCTACTTCTTGGATGACTTTGGGAAATAGACTAATTTGAATTCCAGAAGTTATGATTAATTTGCTGATAAACCCTACTTCTAGTATATTCTGTTGGATTTCAAGGGGTAAGGTTCTAATGGCAAGTCTCGTTTTTTGTTAAATCTTAGGGTGGAGCTTTGAAAAGCTTGTTCCCATAAGATAGCTTTTAGGAGACTATGATTCTGTCTTTGTGAAGCTTGATTCTCCAACCTCCTTACCAGGGACATAGTTATCAATATCGTACGATACACGATACATATCATATGATATGTACCGTATTGTGTGAAAAAAGTTTCGTATTGTATCGGTATATCGTAAATGCTCATGAATCGTATGATACAGTATGTGTATCGTATAAATCGTATTGTATCGTAAAATCATACGTATCGTACGATACATAAACAAATGTTTTAAAATTAAATTTTTTGTTAAAATTTGTACTTTTATTTGAATCTATCAAGTTGTTAGACTTGTTTAGCAAAAAATTATTAGTTTACTTAATTTAGCCTATTAAAATAACATATTCATAAGCTTTTTTCTCATCTCTCCTACAATTGGACTACACTGTACACACTTACTTTTCACTTTAATATTTAAAAATTTATTTAATTTTTTTTATTTTTATCGTTATTGTTCTAAGTCCAAGAGACTAGAATGCCCAAAAAAAAAAAATGATAGAAAAATTATTAAAATAAAAAGAACAAGAAGAGATAGTAAATATTAATGACAAATAACGATGAAGAAAATTTTAATGAAGAAATAAATTTGCAAAATTATAAACATAATGATAGCGTTGACTTAGATGAGATTGATTAGACAATTTGATGAATATGATAAAAATAAATTATCATTTTTGGGTCATTTGTAATATATTATCACTTTTAAATTTAAGTAATTTGAATGTGTATGTTATGAACACATGCTAGTTTGATTTATTTAGTTAGCTTGTTAAAGATTATTACATAAGTGATGAATAAATTAGTCATTAGTTGAATATATTCAAAATTTATAATGAATATACCATTTATATATGTATATTTATAATTTTTTATAAATTTTATTAAGTGTTTGTGTATCTTACGATACACGATTCGATACGATACACGATACAAAAAAATTAAAAATCAATTCACGATACGATTCACGTTTTGACAACTATGGCCAGGGAGTTGACAACCAGATGCTTCAAAAAATGCACTGGTGTTAACAAGATGTAATTCTAGAGCCTTTCTGTCAATGTTTTTTGTAAAGTCCTTTTAAAATGTGAGGTTGAAATTTATCAACCATTTTGTTGGCTTTATTCCGTGCCAATTTACTTGTAATTTAGCACTTTGAAACCCTGTATTTAGGTGGGAATCATGTAAGGGTAGTGTGTGAGAGAGTATGAAGAAATGCTCAAAATTGTGCAGTGAAGCAGGGACTTGCGACTGGCAAGCTGCCAGAAGATGCACACGAGTGAAGCATGCAGAGAAGCTGAACAGTCATGCCAGCTGGAGTACTACAGGACAAAAAGTCCAGCCTGGCCATTCAGTTAGCTCGCGGCTTGAACTCGCGACTAGGTCAAGTCGCAAGGCCAAGTCTCTAGCCAGCTCTATTTTGGAAAAACTGACTCTTCGCATTCCATTCTCACCCCAGTATAAATACCCCTTATACCCACAAAATATAGAGTGCTTTTAGAGAGAATTTTGAGAGAGAAACCCTAGAGAAAAATAAGATTGATTCATCCACAATCTTTACATGATTGTTGGTGGTGGCGATGGCTGTGATTGTTGTTTATTGTAGTCAATATATAATATATTATTTTATTGTAGTGAATATATTATTTTATTGTAATAGATATATTATTTTATTGTGTTGTTTATATTATTTTATTATATTGAAAGCTAAAATAAAACCACTAATGTTAAGTGGTTTGTAAAGTAAGAAGGTAAGAGCAACCACTGAAAATGTGTAAAATGCAAAAAGTGCTCAATTTTGCAAATTTTAACCCAAATAACCACCCAACCACCAAACCCAACGCCACCACCAAACGCCGCAACCTAGCACTGAAAATTAACCCAAAATCAATGGAAAAGTAAATTAGAAAATCCAACTCAAAATCAAGACAAACCCACTAGAAAACCAAACTCAAAATCAATCAAAACTCACCGGAAACCCAACCTAAAAACAGTCCAAACCCACCGGAAAACCCAACCCAAACCATACTCAACGGAAAACTCACGTGAAATGCCTAACGGAGTTGGATCTGCCGCCCAATCTGCTACTGTCAGGTCTTCCATTGCTGCCACCGAATCTTCCATTGCTATCGTCAGTTGCGGGTAGGAGGTGAAGGGTTGGTGGTGGAGGAGAGAGGGAGGGGCGAAGGAAAGAGGGACGGCGAAAGCGAGAGGGAGGCCGAATCGGCGAAGGACTGAGGTGGCAGCGGCAGCGAGTTGGATTGGTGGCGACGGCGGACTGGGTGAGGCGGTTGTGAGGGAGAGAGTGAGGGAAAGAAAGGAATGGGTGAGAGAGCTAAAAAAGTAAAATAGATTCTGAGGGAAAGAGAGAATTAGTATCAATAAATAATAATAAAAAAAAATATTATTTAATTAGAATAGGTTTGTAAAATAAATAAATTGATGTGAGTGTTTTGGAAATATGGTAGTGTAAAATCGAAAAAGTAGGTTTTTAGTGCAAAATAGATGGAAATTTTTAGACGAACTGATGCGGTTGCTCTAAGATAGATAAATTATCTTTCAGTGGAGCCAAATAGCTAAAATTATGGCTTCACCAATGTGGATGCTCTTACCTGACCACCTGGGGACTCTAAATTTTGAGACTTAAAGTTTCAACCATATATGTGGTGGAGGTAGGATGGGTAATTGATAAATATTGCTTGGTAAAATCAAAAAGTCACACTCTTTACTTCACAAAAATGACGGAAGAACCGAAGAAGTAAAGAAAGAAGAACTGGAAGGAAAAAAAAAGGTAAATGAGTTAGAATGCAAGAGATTTAAAGGAGATGAGCCAAGAAAAGTGTGAAGACTGCTTATTTAGCAAGTGCCTACCCAGATGCATCTACCAGCAAAAGCTAGTGCTGTCTGCAACTATATGGTGGTGCAGATTAGGTAAGTTGCTAAAATTACATTAATCTTTTGGTTTGAATCTTAAATGTAATTTTAGAATTTCTTGCATAGAAAAAGAAACTAACTGGAGAAGGGGGGCCAAATGCATATCTATTCCTTCAAAAAACATTAAATGGTTTGGATAACTCATAATCAAGTATATTTATTCAATTTTTTTCAAAAATTTTGGGCCACTGACCAAGATACTAGCAAGATGTTTAAAATATTATGCATGATATGTAATAGGTATATGAGCATACAAATATATATATATATATATATGTAGTCATGGTTTAGTGATAAAAGAACAATCATCATTAATAAATGTTATAATTTTCATATTCACTTGCAAATTACCTAGTTAATTAAATGATTAAGTCTCACGTAGGATAAAAATAGTAAAGGTTAATGGTTAATATATATATAATTGTTACATGTGGTAATTTCAAATATTAACCTATCTCGAACACAAATCCAGCCTATATGATTTGGGAGAATACGTGGTTGTTTCATAGGGCACGTACGCTCATTCACATACTCAACTCACTCAAGAAATGTCACTCAACTCACTCTCTTATAATTCACTCAAGAAAGGTCACTCACATACAAAACAAAAACCAACCGTGGAACTGGTGGAAGAAATCGGGTCTTGTGTGGGAATTTGGTGGGCCACGGAATTGGCTATGGACATGAGAAAAGAGTTTTTGAAAAGGGACTTTTTCATTAATTTTAATTTTAAGTTCAAACATGATAAATTCACGAGAAGAGGATAACTTTAGATTAATTTAAAATCTTGTGCATAAACCTAAACAAATTGCTCTCTGTCACTCTGTGGCGTGTTATAGAAAGTTAAATCTCACCTGGGATGTAATAATAGTAGTAGATAATTGTTTAGGTTTGGATAATTTAATTGCATATAAGTACAGATTTGGAAAATGTCCGAAAAATGAGAGCCTATGAATGTGTCCTAAATCCGGATAGTTTGCTTTACCCTACATTAAGTCTTGAAATCTATTCCCTCAATACGCGGCAACGGATAACTATCTTTAGGACACGCCTTATTCAAGTCAGTGAAGTCTACGCACATCCTCCATTTGCCATTCGCCTTCTTCACCATCACGACATTTGCCAACCAATCCGGATAATAGACTTCCCGGATAAACTCTGCTGTGGTCAGCTTTTGGACCTCTTCCTTGATAGCATTATCTCGCTCGGGGGCGAATACTCTCTTCTTCTGACGAATAGGTTTAAAGGAGGGGTCTACATTCAAGCGGTGAGTAATCACACTTGGATCAATTCCCGGCATATCGTGATGACTCCATGCAAAAACATCAATACTCTTCTTGAGGAATTGAACGAGGTCTTCTTTTGTCTTCTCTTTCATACTCGTTCCGATCTTGGTAAACTTTTCAGGATCGCCTTCATCTAAAGGAACGTCCTGAAGCTCTTCGGTGGGCTCTGCGGCAGCCCTGCTTTCCTCAACACTCATTGTCTGCATATGCTCGTCCATAGCTAATAAAGCTAAATAACACTCCCTCGCTGCTAATTGATCTCCCTGCACCTGTCCTATTCCATGCTCTGTAGGGAATTTGACTGATAGGTGGTAGGTAGATGTTACTGCCTTCCAACTGTTTAAAGTTGGCCTTCCAACGATGGCGTTATAGGAGGAAGAGCAATCCACCACAAGGAAATTCACTTCTTTGGATAGCTGTTGTGGGTATGCTCCCACTACCACTGGCAAAGTAATGGTGCCCAAAGGTTGTACCTTCATTCCTCCAAATCCTACCAATGGTGAGCATACTGGACGAAGCCGTTCCCGTCCCAGCTTCATTTGTTGGAAGGCGGGGTAATACAATATATCTGCCGAACTTCCATTATCCACCAACACCCTTCTGGTGGTGTACCCCGCGATGAGCAAAGTTATGACGATTGCATCGTCATGCGGGTGATGGATTCTTCCAGCTTCTTCGTCCGTGAACGAAATAGTTGGCTCGTCTATTGGACCCGCCCTTATGGGTCGTCCAGAAAGCTGGACGTTCTGCACCGCCTTCAGGTACGCCTTTTTTGACTTGGAAGAGTTTCCCGCTGAAGTCCCCCCTACGATAACTCTTATTTCTCCGAGTGGGGGTCGTGGTAACTCGTCCATCTTTCCCTTCATCTTCTCATCTTTGTGGTCTCTTCCAACAAAATGTCTCAACTTTCCTTGCCTGATTAGATTCTCTATCTGCTGTTTCAAGTCATAACACTCGTCCGTGTCGTGCCCATGGTCCCTATGGAAGCGACAATATTTGCTCTTGTTGCGTTTGTTGGGGTCTCCCTTCATTTTGTCCGGCCACTTTAATGACGGATCATCCTTGATTTGCATAAGTACCTGATCAAGTGGGGTATTTAGGGGTGTGTATTGCTGATTCCTTCCAGAAGGCGGAACCGTCTTCTTGCCGTCTCGATCCTTCCTCTCTTCCATTCGTCCCTTCTTTGGTCGGGGGCCTTGTTCAGGGTGACGCGTGGAGTTCGCATCTGTTTTCTCAGCTCTCTTCCTTTTCTTGGCTATGATCGCGTCTTCTGCATTCATAAAGTTTTGTGCTAAATGGACGAGTTCAGCCATTGTCTGTGGCTCTTGCTCATAAAGCTTGTGGATGAATAAGTCTGAATGAACCCCATTGTGGAAGGCTGCCAATAGTAGCTTATCATCCATCTCGTCTACAGTCAAAGCCTCTCTATTAAAGCGAGTGATGAAGGACCGCAAGCTTTCATTCTCTCCTTGCTCTATGGTCAATAGGCTGGACGAGGAGCGTTTGTGTCTTTGCCCCCCAATGAAGTTATTGAGAAACAACTTACTTAATTCTTCAAAAGAACTTACTGTACTCGGGGGTATCTTACTGAACCACACTCGTGCTGGTCCTTTGAGGGTTGTAGGGAAGGCTCTGCACATGATTTCATCCGGGACTCCCTGCAGGTGCATCGTAGTCTTGAAGGTCGCGATGTGATCACATGGATCGCGTGTCCCGTCGTATGAATCCAAGGAAGGCATTTTGAACTTGGCGGGCAGAGGGTGACTGTTAATGGACGTCACGAAAGGAGAGTCCGTACGATGAACCAAATCATCTACGGGGTTCGCCCTTCTCATGTTCTCTCTCATTTCGTCCATAGCCTTCTTCATTTGATCCATCTCTTTCTCCAAGTGCGGCATCCTCCGCGACGCGGTACCTCGAGACTGGTTCTCAGGTTCAGTATTTGCTCTAACTTCCTGATTCTGGGCTTGTCCTTTCGCGTGTCTTTCGAGGGACTGCCTCCTTCGACCAATCTCTCTAGTCAATTCTTGGTTCTGGCGGGTCAACTCCGCCATGGCGGCTGCCATAGAATTCATGTGTTGGATGGAAGGCGGCTGTGCGATAGGCACTGAATGGCGTTCAAGGTGGGGAACGCTAGACGCAATCCTGCTTCCCTGGTGGCCTGGGCTCGTGGCCCTTGATCTTGTCCGAACCATCCAGCCTTTTGTCAAAGGAAGGAAAAACACTACAAGTTACGAATTCAATCCTTCCCACAGACGGCGCCAACTGATGATGTAACGAATCAGTAGGCTGAATGCTCCGGCTTCGGTGGCGATCAGTGTTTGCAATAACCTGTAAGGAAGGAGACAATCAAAGGATGACCGGGATTGACCGGCCAAAACTCCTCCGATGGCGAAGTCAGTTCCTTAGAAAATAATGTTCAGACTTGGAGGGAAGCGACGTTATGAAAAACTTACTTTCATTTGGAGTAGGCCGGTCTTTTTATAGTGAACCTTAGAGCGGTTATTCGCTTTATAACTGCTCCAAGGTTTGTGGACATCGATATAACTTCTTCAACGGCTATGAAAGTTATTAACCGCTGAAGGGAGTTAAGCGTTTTGAGGTAATTGCGGCGACATCCATGGGTCTGATTCTTTCTCCTGAACTCTGTGCTTGGGCATGTAGAAGTTGTACCTCAAAAGTTTCTAAGGGTCAGATGGTCGTCCGTACACTTCGTCTATGTCAGTGCTTCCTTTATGGACGGCTCCTTCCTTCACGGAAGGTGGACTTGAATTTTTCCAAATGGTTCATGGACGACCCCTATGGACGATCAGGAGATGGTCACCCTTATGGACGATCAGGAGATGGTCATTTTGCCAATCTCATCAGTTGCCCCCTTGTCCAGGGGTCGTCCAAGGTCGTCATTGGTTGGACGTCCTTTTTTCTTTCTTTTTTTTTTTTTTTTTTTTTTAGGGCTACGTGTAAATATGTCATTGGTTGTCCTGCTTCGTCGAGTATTCTTCCCAAAGGAATTGCCACGTGTCGTTTTTTGAATGGTGGACGTCGCTTCGCTGACCCCCCCTCTGGGGCCTATAAATAGGCACATTCCCATTCTTGCCCCTCACCTTTTTCATAATCTCTTCCGCTATCTCGTCCAAGAGTCTCGTCTTGCACTCGTCTTTAATCTGTCAGGTATTCCTTTTTCCTTTAGGTTTCTTAATCCTTCATTTGTCATGTCGTCATCTAACAGTAGTTTAGAAAAAGAGGTAGACGAGTATCAGGATGATTCAGTAGGGAGTTATGAGAGTGGTGAGGGAAGTACTAGCTATAGTAGCACCTCCTCAGACGAGCCTTACTTGTCTGGGGTTCCTGGTATTCCTCTAGACGAATTCCAGGAACTGCAACGTAGAAAGGCCTCTGGGGTTGGGACTAGCTCGTCCAGAGAACCAATGAGCCCTTCGTTAGACGAGGAGGAGGAGGAGGAGAATGTGATTTATAGCTGTGCTCCTGAAGTAGCGTCCACCTTAGACGCTTTTAAGTTAAAAACCCTTGTAGATAGATACCAGATACCTAGGGAGTTCCAACCTCGTCTACCCAAGGAAGGGGAATGGTGTTGTTCTCCTTCTTCTGGTTTAGGGGTATACACATCTTACCTTTTAGCTGGCCTTAGGTTTCCTTTGAATTCTTTTTGTAGAGGTCTTCTTCACAGGTTGGGTATTGGACCTAACCAGCTCAACCCCAATGGATGGAGAACAATAGTTGCCATGCAAGTGTTATGGCGTGAGGCGTTGGAAGGGGACTGTCCTATCACAGTGGACGAGTTCCTCTACTGTTATAAACCCTCAGAAATCAAGAAGTCTGCTGGTTTTTACCAGTTCTCGTCCAGAGGCTCCCCCTATAGTTTGATTAAGGGTCGTAGCTCGTCGGACAGGCTTTGGAAAACAGAGTTTTTTATTATTTCTGGAAATTGGGCTGGGGACCCAATTGACGTGGCTAATGCCCCCTTCCCACCTTTTACCACCCCTCTAGGTCGTCTTCGTCCTGAGGGTATGTTTCTTCATTTCATCTTCTTTTCTTTTTGTTCATATACTCTATCTTTTTGTCGTCTAATCCTTTTCGTCTATATGTGCAGCTGTTGTTCGTCCTAGCTTGGACAAGTTTCATTTGGACCGGATTGACAAAGCTCGTGCCTTCCCTGGTAGAACCTTCCACGACCTAGTTACTCTAAGTAGTCTAGCTTCGTGGGGTCTTGGACCAGTGCCTTCCGTTGAGAATCTTGCACACGAGGAGAAAACTCGTCGAAGTAAGTGTCGTCCTTTTTCTCATATTTTGTATGGTTTCCTAGTATATCATTTTTAACCTTCTTTGTTGCAGGAATATTTACAATGAGAGAGAATAGGGAGAAAAACGTAACCAGTGGGGACGACGAGATTAATGTTCCTCCAGTCGCTCCAGTCGTCCAGAAGGACGCCGTCCCTGGAGGGAAGAGGAAACCCAAACCTATTTCCAGTTCCGTGGACCTTGGTGACCTTCCAAGTCGTCGAGGCTCCAAGAGACAAAAGTCAGGTACGACTCCTCTTCCCAAAGTTCCCAAGTTCACACCTGCAACGGTCAACTTGGACGATCCTTTGGACGATGTTGAGCCCGTCCAAGTCATTCCTCCCATCCAGACTGATCCTTCTCCTCTTCCGTCCAAGACTCCTCGTAGGCCTCATCCTTCTGAGTCGTCGTCTCAGCGTCCTTCCAACCTGGTGTTGGACGAGGATTATGCCTGGAGGACGTTCAAAGGCATTATCTCTGACAACGAGGTGAACTCGTGTTACAATATGTCTGTCAGAGATTTTGAGCGTTCTGCCATCCATGACCTCTTCAAGGTAAGCCAGTTTTACTCGTCTTTATGTGTTTTCAAGTTCTGAGTAAATTTTGTTAAACTCTTCCTCGTCCATGCACAGGCTATGTCCAAGTTTTACACAGCAAACAACCAGGCTAAAGAACTTGCTGAGGAAGCCAAGACGGCTAAGGGGAAGGCCCAGGAGTTGAACACTGAGGTGTTATTGAAGAAGGGGGAGGTGATCAGGTTGACTGAGGATCTCAACCGTTTGCAAGGGAGTGAGACGAAGCTAAAGGACGAGGTAGAGGAGCTTAGAGCAGATGTTATTGAGAAGGATACTCGCATTGCTCACTTGGAAGGACAAGTTGCTGAGTTTGCCTCGTCCTTGGAAAAAGCACGTGAGGAAGCCGTTGCAGCCTTCAAGAAGTCTGACGAGTACAAGAATCGTCTAGACACCCACTATGCAGCTGGTTACGAGGACTTCCGTGCTGACGCCAAGGACGTCTTCCCAGACTTAGACTTTGATTCCTTCAAGCTTCCTCAAGCCACAGAAAGCTCCCTTCTGCAAACAAGTTCCGAGGACGTCAATGTGATGGACGATGCCAACAATGAGGTGATCCAGGACGACCCCAAGTCTGGAGGCAGTGCCCCCAGTGGTTTATCCAAATGAATCTAACTTAGAACTTTTCATTTTATTTTATTAGAAGTGCCCGTTGTTTTGGGCTTTGCCTTTTTCTCTTTCTTTTTGAAATTTATTCAAGTACAATTATCTCGTCCAACCTTAGGAACAAGCTTTATATACAATTATTCAGATCAAAACTTAAGGGTTTTTGGGCGTTGGTCGTCCACCCTTTAACTGAATGAATGTCTTTAATTCATTTTTCATGTGTTTTAAATTTGTATATATCGTTCATATTATGCTTATGGCACTGTGGCTCGTCCGTTTATCTCGTCTTGACTCGATGAACGAACTTCTTAATACATTGCCTGAATGATGTAACTCGTCCACTAATGACGTCTTTGGGAGTTCTATTTGGTATTCAAGTTCTGGATGATTATCATTTCAACCATCTTAATATTGTTCCAACATTTTCTCGTCCATGTAGTGGATTGTTATGTTGATTAGACTCGTCCATGGGCTTGTGGTTTTGTTGCACGTGCGTCACACGTCCATGACTTCGACGAGTTTTCCTTCAGTTTTATCTCGTCTTGATCTTTGACGGATATAACCTTTTTTATGGATGATTGTTAATTCAACCATCTCAAAATCGTCCCAACATGTTCTCGTCCATGTGCTGGATTGTTATGCTGGTTAGACTCGTCCATGGGTTTGTGGTGTTGTTGCACTCACATTACACGTCCATGACTTCGACGAGTCTTCCTTTGGTTTTATCTCGTCTTGCGCTTTGACGGATGTACCTTCTCTCGTTTTATCCTTATTGTTTAAGGAAAACTTTATAGACGCTGAATTCCTTGCGTCCAAGGAATTTTGTTCGTCTTTGCTAGGTTGCCTTATGTGGATTATTTTGAATGAAATTGCAGAAATGAGGGGCTTCCATACAATCACGTACTTAAAAATACATCATATATATTGGAACTTCACAATGTAACCACTCGTCCACAGGCATGGCACATACTTAAGAGTTAGTGCCTTTAAGGAATTAAAAATATTAACACAAATTTGTCCATGACTAACACAACATACTTATGCACTTAAAACATAGTAATAGTAAACAAATATAAGACAATTACTGTAAACAAGTCACCAAGCATCGTCCATGACTTTCGTCTTATGTCATTGTTCGTCCATGTTTTCCCTTCATTGGTAGTACCTTCTTAGGTGCTCAACGTTCCAGGGATGTTCTAGCTTCCGTCCGTCTAGGGCTTCCAGGTAGTAGGATCCTTGCCTCTTGCAATTGACAACCCTATAAGGTCCCTCCCAGTTTGGACCCAGCTTCCCGTGAGCGGGGTTTTTGGTGGCCAACGAAACCCTTTTTAGGACGAGATCCCCGACGTTGAAACGCCGGGGCTTGACCATGGCATCATACTGCTTCGCCATAAGGCTTTTATACCTTGCTGTCCTCTGTTCTGCGTCCATCCTCACCTCGTCGACAAGGTCGAGGTTAAGGCGAAGTTGTTCTTCGTTTTCTCCGTCGTGGTACTTCATTACCCTATGGTTGGCCATGTGCACCTCTGCAGGTATGACTGCTTCACTCCCATAAGTTAGTCGGAAAGGAGTCTCTCCTGTGGGAGTCCTCACTGTTGTTCTGTAAGCCCATAAAACGCCGGGTAACTCATCTGGCCATATTCCCTTTGCCCCCTCAAGCCGGGTTTTGATGATTTTCAGCAAGGATCGGTTTGCAACTTCTGCTTGTCCATTTGCTTGTGGGTGGGCGGGTGAGGAATAATGGTTTCTGATTCCCAGTTGTTCACAAAACTCCCTGAAGGGTGTGTTGTCAAACTGCCTTCCGTTGTCTGACACCAGAACTCTTGGCACCCCAAATCTGCATACAATGCTCTTCCAGACGAAATTTTTGACATTTTGCTGAGTAATTTTTGCCAAGGGTTCAGCTTCCACCCACTTAGTGAAGTAATCTATACCCACCACCAAGAACTTCATCTGTCGAACCCCTGTTGGGAAGGGGCCTAGTATATCCAAACCCCATTGTGCAAAAGGCCATGGGGCCATCATTGGGGTAAGATACTCTGACGGCTGTCTAGGGATGTTGCTGTAACGCTGACATTGATCACAGACCTTAACATATGCCTTGGCATCAGCTTGGATAGTCGGCCAATAATAACCTGCCCGTACAACTTTATGGACGAGCGATCTCGCTCCCGAGTGGTTGCCACATGCGCCTTCATGAATCTCCCTTAATACGTAGTTCGCTTCGTCTGGAGCTAAACATCTTAAATAAGGCTGGGAGAAACCCCTTTTGTAGAGCATTTCGTCCATCAAGATGTACCTGGCCGATCTGATCCTCAGCTTTCTAGCCTCGTCCTTCCCCTCTGGAAGCTTTCCGTCCCTCAGGTACGATACTATTGGGGTCATCCAATTTTCTTCTTCTTCTATCTGCAATACCTCTGGAAGGTCTATCCGTGGCATATATTGTACTTCATCAACTTCGTCCCCTTCTTCACTCGCTGAGGCTTCCTTCGCCAAAGTATCTGCTTCCATGTTCTCTTCCCTTGGGATTTGAACGAAATCAGCTTCCTTGAACTTTTTCACTAGGCGCATCACTTTGTTCAGGTATTTCTTCATTCGTTCTTCCTTGGCTTCATATGTCCCATTCACTTGGCCCATGACTAACTGAGAGTCACCCATGACGAGTATCGACTCTGCATCTACGGACTTAGCCAATTCTAGTCCTTTAAGAAGGGCCTCATACTCCACTTCATTGTTAGTAGTTCTATACTGCAAGCGGACCTTGTGCTTCAATTTGTCTCCTTCTGGTGATTGTAGGATAACTCCTATCCCCCCTGCATATAGTGTAGACGATCCGTCTACATGGACGATCCACTTCTTATCCTTGTCCATTCCACCTTCATCCACGTAGCTCGGTGTAAATTCTGCAATGAAATCTGCCAACGCTTGAGCCTTTATAGCACTTCTTGGCTTGTACCTAATGTCGAATTCACTGAGCTCAACTGCCCACTGGATCAGTCGTCCTGCGGCTTCCAGCCTGTTCATCGCTTTCTTGAGTGGATGGTCTGTCATGACGTTGATGACATGAGCTTGGAAATAATGCCTCATCTTTCTAGAAGCTGTTATTAAAGCGAAAGCCAATTTCTCCATTAGCGGGTACCGTCCTTCCGCTCCTCTAAGTGCTCGACTGGTGTAATACACTGGCTTCTGTACCTTCCCTTCTTCCTTGATCAAAGCTGAACTCACGGCATGTGGAGTCACCGCCAAGTACAAATACAGTTCTTCTCCCAACACGGACGGACTTAGCAGTGGAGCCGTCGCTAGATAGTTCTTAAGATCTTGGAAGGCTTGGTGACATTCGTCCGTCCATTCGAACGCCTTCCTGAGGACCTTGAAGAAGGGCAAACACTTGTCGGTAGCTTTTGATACGAACCTGTTCAATGCTGCAACTCGCCCTGTAAGGGACTGGACTTCCTTGATATTTTTTGGTGGCTCCATGGCTAATATAGCTTGGATCTTATCTAGATTCGCTTCAATTCCCCTCTGTGAAACCATGAACCCTAGAAACTTTCCTGACGACACTCCGAATGCACACTTGGTTGGATTTAGCTTCATTTTATATCGTCTGAGTGTTTCAAATGTTTCTTGAAGGTCGTCCATGTGCCTTTCCTCGTCCAAGCTCTTCACAAGCATGTCATCGACATACACTTCCACATTCCGTCCTATCTGTGGGCGGAACATATGATTAACCAACCTTTGGTAAGTTGCTCCGGCATTCTTTAAACCAAAGGGCATCACCTTATAACAGAACAGACCCTGACTGGTAACAAAAGAGGTCTTCTCTTGATCTGCCTCGTCCATTTTTATTTGATTGTATCCTGAGAAGGCGTCCATGAAGCTTAGCAACCGATGTCCAGCTGTGGAATCAACCAATTGGTCAATACGCGGCAACGGATAACTATCTTTAGGACACGCCTTATTCAAGTCAGTGAAGTCTACGCACATCCTCCATTTGCCATTCGCCTTCTTCACCATCACGACATTTGCCAACCAATCCGGATAATAGACTTCCCGGATAAACTCTGCTGTGGTCAGCTTTTGGACCTCTTCCTTGATAGCATTATCTCGCTCGGGGGCGAATACTCTCTTCTTCTGACGAATAGGTTTAAAGGAGGGGTCTACATTCAAGCGGTGAGTAATCACACTTGGATCAATTCCCGGCATATCGTGATGACTCCATGCAAAAACATCAATACTCTTCTTGAGGAATTGAACGAGGTCTTCTTTTGTCTTCTCTTTCATACTCGTTCCGATCTTGGTAAACTTTTCAGGATCGCCTTCATCTAAAGGAACGTCCTGAAGCTCTTCGGTGGGCTCTGCGGCAGCCCTGCTTTCCTCAACACTCATTGTCTGCATATGCTCGTCCATAGCTAATAAAGCTAAATAACACTCCCTCGCTGCTAATTGATCTCCCTGCACCTGTCCTATTCCATGCTCTGTAGGGAATTTGACTGATAGGTGGTAGGTAGATGTTACTGCCTTCCAACTGTTTAAAGTTGGCCTTCCAACGATGGCGTTATAGGAGGAAGAGCAATCCACCACAAGGAAATTCACTTCTTTGGATAGCTGTTGTGGGTATGCTCCCACTACCACTGGCAAAGTAATGGTGCCCAAAGGTTGTACCTTCATTCCTCCAAATCCTACCAATGGTGAGCATACTGGACGAAGCCGTTCCCGTCCCAGCTTCATTTGTTGGAAGGCGGGGTAATACAATATATCTGCCGAACTTCCATTATCCACCAACACCCTTCTGGTGGTGTACCCCGCGATGAGCAAAGTTATGACGATTGCATCGTCATGCGGGTGATGGATTCTTCCAGCTTCTTCGTCCGTGAACGAAATAGTTGGCTCGTCTATTGGACCCGCCCTTATGGGTCGTCCAGAAAGCTGGACGTTCTGCACCGCCTTCAGGTACGCCTTTTTTGACTTGGAAGAGTTTCCCGCTGAAGTCCCCCCTACGATAACTCTTATTTCTCCGAGTGGGGGTCGTGGTAACTCGTCCATCTTTCCCTTCATCTTCTCATCTTTGTGGTCTCTTCCAACAAAATGTCTCAACTTTCCTTGCCTGATTAGATTCTCTATCTGCTGTTTCAAGTCATAACACTCGTCCGTGTCGTGCCCATGGTCCCTATGGAAGCGACAATATTTGCTCTTGTTGCGTTTGTTGGGGTCTCCCTTCATTTTGTCCGGCCACTTTAATGACGGATCATCCTTGATTTGCATAAGTACCTGATCAAGTGGGGTATTTAGGGGTGTGTATTGCTGATTCCTTCCAGAAGGCGGAACCGTCTTCTTGCCGTCTCGATCCTTCCTCTCTTCCATTCGTCCCTTCTTTGGTCGGGGGCCTTGTTCAGGGTGACGCGTGGAGTTCGCATCTGTTTTCTCAGCTCTCTTCCTTTTCTTGGCTATGATCGCGTCTTCTGCATTCATAAAGTTTTGTGCTAAATGGACGAGTTCAGCCATTGTCTGTGGCTCTTGCTCATAAAGCTTGTGGATGAATAAGTCTGAATGAACCCCATTGTGGAAGGCTGCCAATAGTAGCTTATCATCCATCTCGTCTACAGTCAAAGCCTCTCTATTAAAGCGAGTGATGAAGGACCGCAAGCTTTCATTCTCTCCTTGCTCTATGGTCAATAGGCTGGACGAGGAGCGTTTGTGTCTTTGCCCCCCAATGAAGTTATTGAGAAACAACTTACTTAATTCTTCAAAAGAACTTACTGTACTCGGGGGTATCTTACTGAACCACACTCGTGCTGGTCCTTTGAGGGTTGTAGGGAAGGCTCTGCACATGATTTCATCCGGGACTCCCTGCAGGTGCATCGTAGTCTTGAAGGTCGCGATGTGATCACATGGATCGCGTGTCCCGTCGTATGAATCCAAGGAAGGCATTTTGAACTTGGCGGGCAGAGGGTGACTGTTAATGGACGTCACGAAAGGAGAGTCCGTACGATGAACCAAATCATCTACGGGGTTCGCCCTTCTCATGTTCTCTCTCATTTCGTCCATAGCCTTCTTCATTTGATCCATCTCTTTCTCCAAGTGCGGCATCCTCCGCGACGCGGTACCTCGAGACTGGTTCTCAGGTTCAGTATTTGCTCTAACTTCCTGATTCTGGGCTTGTCCTTCCGCGTGTCTTTCGAGGGGCTGCCTCCTTCGACCAATCTCTCTAGTCAATTCTTGGTTCTGGCGGGTCAACTCCGCCATGGCGGCTGCCATAGAATTCATGTGTTGGATGGAAGGCGGCTGTGCGATAGGCACTGAATGGCGTTCAAGGTGGGGAACGCTAGACGCAATCCTGCTTCCCTGGTGGCCTGGGCTCGTGGCCCTTGATCTTGTCCGAACCATCCAGCCTTTTGTCAAAGGAAGGAAAAACACTACAAGTTACGAATTCAATCCTTCCCACAGACGGCGCCAACTGATGATGTAACGAATCAGTAGGCTGAATGCTCCGGCTTCGGTGGCGATCAGTGTTTGCAATAACCTGTAAGGAAGGAGACAATCAAAGGATGACCGGGATTGACCGGCCAAAACTCCTCCGATGGCGAAGTCAGTTCCTTAGAAAATAATGTTCAGACTTGGAGGGAAGCGACGTTATGAAAAACTTACTTTCATTTGGAGTAGGCCGGTCTTTTTATAGTGAACCTTAGAGCGGTTATTCGCTTTATAACTGCTCCAAGGTTTGTGGACATCGATATAACTTCTTCAACGGCTATGAAAGTTATTAACCGCTGAAGGGAGTTAAGCGTTTTGAGGTAATTGCGGCGACATCCACGGGTCTGATTCTTTCTCCTGAACTCTGTGCTTGGGCATGTAGAAGTTGTACCTCAAAAGTTTCTAAGGGTCAGATGGTCGTCCGTACACTTCGTCTATGTCAGTGCTTCCTTTATGGACGGCTCCTTCCTTCACGGAAGGTGGACTTGAATTTTTCCAAATGGTTCATGGACGACCCCTATGGACGATCAGGAGATGGTCACCCTTATGGACGATCAGGAGATGGTCATTTCGCCAATCTCATCAATATTTGTGGTGGTTTTTGGTGGGTTTGATGTGGAATTTTTTTTGGGACAATGAATTCTTAGCCATGGGTTGTGGCGGCTGATTTTACTGGCAGTGGCGGTGGGTCTGTGTGATTGTTGTTCTTGCTGGTTTGCTTCAAAGAAAAGAGAGAGATGAATAAATAAATAAATATTTAAATGAATTGTTAAAAAAAAATAGGGGATGTTTGGTGAGGTAGGTTGAAAATTGTTGTTTATTATTTTTTGAAATATATGTGGGTAAAAAAAGTGTGAAAATACGTAAAATATTATTTAAAAATTAAAAATTGTTGTTTAAAAACAGGGTCCAGATTTCGTGCAAGTCACACTCTGTTTTTTTTTCTACTGGCGGTTACGGAAAATGTTTTGGGCCGCCAAAACAAATTCTTTCATTTTGGGCTCACAAACAAAAAGATATGGATTTTTATTGAAACCCCGAATCAACATGATAAGTCACTTTTTATTTTATTTTTTATTTTTATTTTTATTTGGGGAAATGGTTTTTAGTTGTTTCTCTAATCCCCGATTAGAGATTATCTTTTTCACCAAAAAAAAAAAAAAAAAATCTAGCCGTTATTCCAATCAGTTAATTGCCAATTTGATAAAAAAAATAACAACCCTAGTAAAGGAAAATACTTTTTACGTATTTTAGTGCTAGCTATAAATAAACTACTAAAAACTAGAAAGAAATAATCGATAATGAAGCAATGTCCTGATGATGGGTTGACTTAATATATAACAAAAGAAAACAATAGTGGGATAGAAAATTAGAAAAAAAAAGTTTTATATATATATATGTTTGAGAGATTTTCAACCTATGAAGTCTGCTTCTGATAATAGTTCTTTATCATCAAATCAAGATACTAATTGGTTTTTGGTGTATGTGGGGCTCAATCAATAAATTGAACCATAAATCTCTTATTCAACCCTTGAAGATTTTATCAGTTAAGCTAACTAGAACTCACAAAAAAAAAAAAAAAAAAGTGATAGCTTGTTTTTTTCACTATCATTGCTTTACCTAACAAAATAGAATTATTAGATATTATATAGGAATTCTTATCAAGATTTAGTACAAGTTGACTCACCACCACGAACACTTGGCGTGATAGTCATTCCACAAATATAAATATTTGTGGGGTGTGGGAGCTTAATGGTCGGGGTTCAAGTCTTTAGGAGGAAATTTCACATACATATATACTTAGATTAGGTTAGAGTAGAATTTTTATCTTGTAAAAAAAGAAAAAAAGAAAAAAAGAAAAAAAGAGAGAATATAAGCTGACTCTTGTGGCCTAATTGAAAGGGGGAGGAATGAGATGGGAAAAATGCAAGGAATAATCATTTCCTTTTTTTACGCACCAATGCTAATGCTCACAGATTACTCCTTGTGGCTTGTTATAGAAAGTCAAATCTCACCTGGGATAGTAATAATAGTAGTAGACGATTAATATAATAAAAGTACATATGTTTACTTGTTTAGGTTTTGACAGTTTAATTGCATGTTAAGTATAGATTTGGCAAATTGTCTCACGTCCCTCTTCGCCTTTATTTTAAGAAAAATGAGAGCTTAGGAAAGTGTCAGTAATCTGGATAGTTTGCTTTACTCTACATTAAGTTGTGAAATATATTCCTATAAAAAAAAAATTGTGAAATATATCATCTCAAAAAAAAAAAAGGAGTAAAATATTTTTCACAAATGATGCTTGAAGAGTTGCGTACAAATTGTTAATCAATTACAACTATCATCTTTGTTGGTGGAGACTGGAGTGAAGTAAAAACATGTATCCAACAACATAAAAACTAGAACATATCGAATTATACCGAAGCACCAAACCAAGTTCGCTTCAATTCGTTAGTGAATAACAAGCCTAGGGGTGTCCCAAATGTTACACAAGTGAGATTTTGAGGCTAATTACGAGAATGTAAATTGTGATTTTTTTTTTCTTTTTTTTTTTTGGGTTAAAGGGAAATACAAATACGAAGGACTATCTCACGCTAGAAGTGAGACCAATTTCAGTTATCCTATCAACATACATGCCAGCAGTATCCATATTAACTAAATACAAAAAATCAGGGCTTGGCGGGGAATCAAACACAACAAAATCTTCAGTCATGGTGCCACCCCATCTTGCAAGCGCATCCGCGCATCAGTTGCCTTCCTATACACATGTACCACTTGGACCCGGAGGA
This sequence comes from Lithocarpus polystachyus, assembly GCA_033629205.1. Taxonomy (NCBI): domain Eukaryota; kingdom Viridiplantae; phylum Streptophyta; class Magnoliopsida; order Fagales; family Fagaceae; genus Lithocarpus; species Lithocarpus polystachyus. The sequence goes on from CM066166.1 coordinate 2,958,146, forward strand.
ATCTTCTTAATAAGCACCTGCAATCATATAAGAGAGGAGAGTATGGTTTGTTAGTGTCAACGTTGGATTTTACAAGGTCAACCACCACTTTCGCATCTAACTCCACAACCAAACTCTGAACTCCTGCACTCAAGGCCAGCTTCAAACCATCCCTTAAAGCCCAGAACTCGGCAATAATACTGGTAGCAAATCCGATGGATATCGCAAATCCTTTGAACCAACTCCCATTGCAATCCATAATAAGACCACCACCCCCCGCTTTGCCTGGATTCCCACAAGAAGCCCCATCTGAGTTAAGTTTTTACCACCCTTCAGGGTGCTTGGACCATTTCACCTGGACTATGGCTCTCTGTTTTACTTTCCTCATATTTCCAACACAAAATAAAAACTCCAAGGCTTGGCTTAGGCAGTAACCATGAAGATTAAGGTTAAGAGGGGCATTGTCAAAAACAACTTTATTATGATGCTTCCAAAGGTTCCAAATAGCAAAAGGAAAGATAGCACTCCAAGGAATTAATGTTGCTGTGATGAATCCGTTTGCTATGACAATTTTCATACAGCCAGTCACCCAAACTTTGATTGTGCAAGGGCGAGATGATATGGGGAGCCCGAATCTTAGACCAAAACTGATAATCAAACAAGCACTTCCTCAACAAAAGTTCTATAAACTCACCCTGATTCCTGCAAATAGGGAAGAGAGTGTTGCAGTTAATGCCCCGCAAGAACCTCCCCCATAGGTAGGGGTGGCAATTTCTATCAATATCCATAAACCTGCCCATTACCCACCTTATTTAGATACGTCTTAACCCAACCTATTTGAATATTTGGGTTAAATGGGTAAAAACTCATTTAGTTATTTAATTAGATAGGTCTAAATGAATAAATCCACTAATAACCACTAAACCCATCAAAAATTTAAATTTAAATAAACCCACAAAAACCCAAAAGTTAAACACACTTTGCCACCTACTCTTCAACATTTCCTACATTTTCTCATCATCCAAACAGACTCAAAGACATTTCCTACATTTTCTCATCATCCAAACAAACTCATAACAAACACAAAACCAAAAATAGCACACGATCACATTCTCGGCAACCAAACATACACTACAGAACACAGCCGATGACCTTGACAATCAGAAAATCACTCATCCAAACTAATAACAAAATATTAAAAAAGCAAAAAAAAAAAAAAAAAAAATCCAAATCCAAATCTAAACACATAACGGACCTGAAACGATTTGTTTTCTTGTTCAAGTTGACGAACTCTCTCCTCGTAGTTCTGCTTTCGCTTATCATCAGAACTTGGCGACAATGAAGAAGCACAAAGTGCCGTACATACTAGGCATTGAAGTGGACCCTAAAGGCAGACCTAGGGTTCAAGAATCAACTTTGAAGCTTTACAGCGAGAAGAGAGAGTTCGAGAAGGTTTATCTTCCTCAAGCTTTGCAATCGATCAAGTCAGTAATGAAAAGGTTCTACTTTGCGTACAAGCAATTGCTTGTGGTTGTGATGGGGAGCTTGGAGGCTAACGCAAACCAAGTTGTGGTCAGCTTCGACTTGTGCTGAGTAGGATCTTCCTCGAGCCTACTTACTTTCTGAGTTTGGATGTGGCGAAGAGGTTTTTGGGGGATTTTTGGAACCAAGAACACGGTGCGTCTGGCTTGGAAAGATCAACTCGGAGGACTTGGTGAATCATATTGGGTTTGACGTGAGAGTCAATGACTCGTTTGACTTGTACTGGGTCTGAATTTCTATTATTGTACCATTAGCTTTTTTGGCCAGTATTTGGAGGGAGGCTTTTAAAAAAGCTAAAAAAAATATAGTTAATGGTAGAGAATAGAGATCTATGTTTCACTGCTATCTAATTAAATGGGTTAAATGGGTGGGTTACTAATTAAATGAGTTGAGCAGATAATGGATAATTAATTTATATATAAATGGGTCATATATGTATAAATGGGTAATTATACACTCAACCCATTTATGACCCAACCCACCCATTTGCCACCCCTACAGTCACATGTACACTATTGTGCATACATAGCCATAGATAACTAATAATCTTTGGGAGAGTTTCTAACTTCCATATCCAAGCACCCTTAAAGGTGTTATCTTCCCTAGTGTCAGCCTTTATATGAAGATAGGCCGAGTTTGTTGAAAAATCTTCGTCCTTCGTAAATTTCCACATTAATACATCCTCCCCCAATGCCAAACTCTTGGACTGGGATTCAACTTTTACCCATGGAATTCAACTTTTACCGTTGTCATTGTCAGGTGTATACCTATGATAGACAAACGAATTATACGATTTAATTTCTTAACCTATCATGTAAAGCCAACAAGGATAATTTTAGAAAATGATCAAGACTAATAATTTTTAATGCAGTAATGATCTGATTATGTATTGTTACTACTAATTTTATATATATATATATATATACACATAATTGGTGTATATATATATATATATTAAAAATTATATAAATGAGTACAAAACATATATATTTATATATGTTAAAAGAAGAGTAAATCCTGATTGTGGTGGTGGTGGTGAAAAAAGGCCTGATAATAATCATAGGCATAATTTTTATATGATGTACTTTAGGTTATTAATAAAAATTACACATATTATTGCATTGATCAATATAATACAAGCAATACAATTTTTTCAAGAATAGTCATGCATTACGTTATGGGGTGAAGCTTAGTCCTTCAGTCCTTTCAATATCACAAGCTAAATAGTTCACAAATACCACTTTAAAGGAGCAAAGTACAATCCTGAATTGATTTAAAATATTATAAATGATATGTTATAAATATAGAGTTTACGAAAGGATATATATATATATATATATATATATATATATATATATATATATATATTTATATTGTAGGGGAAGAAATTGCATCAGCCCCCTGCAAGCCATTTGTCTTCTTTAGGGAACCAGGCCCGCAAGGATTTGTTCTAAAGGGGTGGAAGCAAGTCCCACATCGCCTAAAGAAGCACCCCATTCATGGTTTATAAGCTTCTGAAGTGACCATGAGTGGGCGCTTCTTTAGGCGATGTGGGACTTGCTCCCACCCCTTTAGAATAAATCCTTGCGGACCTGGCTCCCTAAAGAGGACACCCCCTAAAGAGGACAAATGGCTTGCAAGGGGCTCGCACACGGGAAGTAATGGTACACTCATGATCGCTCCAGAAGCTTATAAACCATGAGTAGGTGCTTCTTTAGGCGATGTGGGACTTGCTCCCACCTCTTTAGAACAAATCCTTGCGGACCTGGCTCCCCAAAGAGGACAAATGGCTTGCAGGGGGCTGATGCAATTTCTCCCCCTACAAAAAGACGCTTTTGAGGGCAGTGCCCATCTCAAGTATTGTCCGCTTTGGGGCAAGGGTGGCAGTTTTTGAGACTTGCTCCGACCGCACGTTACCCGCACGGCTTTGTTACCCTCGAAGGGCACGCCTCTACCATTACTTCCTGTGTGCGATCGCATACGAGGAGTAATGATACACTTATGGTCGCTTCAGAAGCTTATAAACCATGAGTGGGGCACTTCTTTAGGCGATGTGGGACTTGCTTCTACCCCTTTAGAACAAATTCTTGCGGGCCTGGCTCTCCAAAGAGGACAAATGGCTTGCAGGGGGCTGATGCAATTTCTCCCCCTACACACACACACACACACACACACACACACACACACACACATATATTCATATGTAATATTTTTTAACAATAAAGAAAACACTTGTGAATATAATTTTGAGATTCTATTGTATGTGCATATATAATTATATATTCAAAAGCAAGCTATCTAGTGAGTTAAAAGATAAATTTCCAAATATGACAAAGTAAGAGTAAATGGTTAATATATTGTTGTTATACTAGAATGGTTTTGTAAATTATGTGGCTTTAGCTAATCATTTTCTATATGTGATCAAGAGGGATGCATTGAATTGTATTGTTCCAGTTTAGTCCTAATGAAGCTTGGTTTATTATCACCTAAAAAAAAAAAAAGAGATAAATAGTCTCAACATAAGTATTTTTTTTTAATTATAAAAAACACTTGGTTAGAAATACTAAATATACAATATAGACGTAAGTTTCAAATAGTTTAACTGATAAAATATCTTATCATCGAATAAGAGATTTGGGGTCCGAACCCTGTCTACATCAAAAACTGATTAACGTCTTAACATGATAATAAGAACAATTAATAAAATGGAGGCAAGTTAGAAATCCTATTTAAAAAATCTTCCTTAAAACAAAATTGAAACAATGAGGTTGTCCTAAGAGTATGAAATGCTAAATGCGGAAGTCAACAAAAGTTGGGAATCTATGGCCAAAATGAAATCTATCAAAATATTGAGAACTCTATGGTTATCGGTTACTCATAGAACATAATAAGTAAAAACAAAACCAGTTTCAAGTGGGAGCTCCAGAGTGCAGACCATTAGACCAACCTAGACCAACTTAATAGCGAGTAGGAATCCCGACACGTCTCTAAATATGGAGTGAGAGAAGTTAAATTGCCTAATGCTCTATTTAGGAGAAATTGAGCTCATATGAAAATGTCTCCTAAATAGAGCATACAAACACACCACATAAAACCAAAATAAGCTTCTTGAAAATGTTTTATTAATAATTTTTCTAATTCTTTTTTTGTTGCTTACAGTATTGATTGATTGAATTAATTACCTCTTGTACATTACTGTAGGGGACAAATGTCGCTTCTTTCTGAAATTAAACTTGTTGAGTGTACATGTGTGAGTGAAGTCTCACATTGAATAATGATGAGAAAAATGAGTTGTTAATATAACATAATTGAGTATATACCTATTGGAGTTGGACCTTTTGGGTTAAAGTGTGTCTCTATATATTATATTAATTACTCAAAAAAGCTCTCCAATGTGCTTATCTCCCTAACAAGTTGTATTAGAGCCCATGGAGCGGTCCCTTTCGCAATTGGAGTGGGGACGGTATATTGCACCAAGCAAGCCCATAAAGCCCACATAAACGTTCTTAGAAAAAACCCAACAAATGAGTATTATTGTCAATGGTGCTAGATAGCGGTGAAGTGTGAGGTTCTCATGGGGGATAAAAAACATGTGGGGTTGACACTCAGAGGCCTATGGATGATGCATTAGTAAAAGGAAAAGCCCATTAGGCAAGGGAGAGCGAGTCGGACTTGTTCATGGTCCACAAAAAGGTTTTGAAGCCCACAGAGAGATAGAGACTCACACGTGAGGGGGAGATTATTGGGTGTACACGTGTGAGAGAAGTCCCATATTGAATAACGATGAGAAGAATTAATGGTTAATATAATATAATTGAGTACATACCCATTGGATTTAGGACTTTTGGGTTAAAGTGCATCTCTATATGTTATATTAATTATTCAAGAATGCTCCTCAAGGTGCTTATCTTTCCAACAAAACTTGCAACTGAAATACTTGGATGGGTGATCCTCATCATCACACTCACTACGCAAGTTTTCTACTAACACCATGGGCAACGGTGGCGGCGTTGACAGCATCCAAGACATAATCGAAATGATAGCTCTAAATTAACGTCGTTAACCCTATCTAAGCCTCCAGTAATACTATATATATAATATTATGCATGATATGTAATAGATATATGTGCATACAAAAGAATATATTTAAATATTTATATGTAGTCATGGTTTGATGATAAAGAACAATTATCATGAATAAAAATTATAGTTGTGGGTTCTAGTTAATTCAATTGATAATGTCTCTAACCATAAGTTGGAAAAAAAAATGTTATAGTTTTCAAATTCACTTGTAAATTAGCTAGTTTGTGAAATGATTAAGTCCCACATAGAATAAAAAGAGAGGTGCTACGGCCACAACATTTTTCACAATATTTTCACAACAAATCATAAGTGGTTAGTTGTTATTGGTATAAATTTGAACCTAACACTAAAATTACTTTTTTGCCCCAACAATAACAACCAGTAACAATCTGCTACTTAAGATTTGTTGTAAAAATGTTGTGAAAAATGTTGTGGACATATTATTTCTCGAATAAAAATAATAAAGGTGAATGGTTAATAAATGGTTTTGACATTAATACATTGATGTGGTAGTTTCAAATATTTACCAAGTCATAACTTGTGAGGTAGTCATTGCATCTAAAATCAATGCCCCCGCGGCAATTAACAAGATAGTCTAAAATAGTCATTAGCCAATATGCACAATGCCCCCGCCTCAACTAACAAGATACTTAACAATGTCATTGCCTTACACCTGTCTCTGCCTTTGAAATAGTACCAAAGGCTTTCTCTATTAATAGAACCAAGCCTCTATTACCAAATTCCGACCTCTGTCTTCCAAGCCTTCTCTATTAATAGTAAGAACGCAAAAACAATTATATCTCACTTCTGTTCCTTTTGAGCCCCCAATGTCTTCATATAGCTGAATATTTTTTATTAACAAATTTTCTAATTAATTACATATATATTGTTGTTGGTTTCAGTACTTCATACAATTAATTCTCTCTTGGTTACTATAGGAAACAAATGTCGCTGCTTAATTCAGACCTTAAACTTGCTGCTCAAATACTTGGCCTGGTGATCCTCATCATCACACTCATTCTCACACTTCGCAGGTTGTTTACTAACAACACTGCTACTGCTACTGCTACCCAAATCCTTCTTCCTGATGGCGTTACCAACAGCAGCAGCCAAGACAATATCCAAATGATAGCTCTGAACTTCGACCCTGTCTCAACCTCCAATATGTAGGTTTCACTTCATTTGGAGCTTCCAATAGGAATAAAGTTGCAACAGAGTGTGCAGTACTCCATGCTCTGTTTTTGTTGGTTTGTTTGAACTTTGAATTACGTAGCTTGAATTGTGGTATCTTCTTTTATTCTTTTTCTTTTTTCATTTCGTAAAATCCATATTGTGTGAGGATCTATTGTGCTTTGGAATGTTCTATGAATAATTTTAGTCCAATACTTGTTGAGGGCTTAGGATAATTTTAACTGTTTGTTTTTGCAATTGTTTTCGAGCAAGCGAGCTCTATTTTTCTCCAAAACTTTGTTGAGGTTTTTGAATAATAGTGTGGATTTGGGCCTTTTTCTTTCTACTGGTCCAAAACAAAATCTTCCATTTTGGGCTCAGAAAAAGATATGGAATTGGATGGATTTTTATAGAAGCCCCAAATCAAACATGGATAGGTCACTTTTTTTTTCATCCTTTGTTTTTTAGGGAAATTGTTCTTAGTTGTTTTCCTAATTGCGGATCAATGATTATGATTGATGCAGTTCTAATTAATCTTTTGTATGATCTAGAAATGGGTTTCCATTTTTTGTTTTCCCTGACAAACCAAATAAGGGTTGTCTTTTTGGGATAAGTTTTCCTCATCTTTTTTTTTTTTTTTGATAAGTTGCTAAAAAAATTATTATATATATAAAAAAAAAGTAGCCCAAAGAATTAACATTTCTAGTGGATGAGAATGGAAGATGTCTAGTTTTAATGGGTTGGCCAACATTTTGACCCAACTATTTAAATTACTTTGGGCCATTTAACTATCCAGAAACCGACAATTAAAAGTGTGAATCATTTTTTCCCCAAAAAAAAAAAAAAATCCAAACACTATTCCAACAATTAATTGCCAATTTGATCATAAAAATAACAACCAGTGTAAAAGGAAAAAAAAATTTTTACTCATTTTAGTGCCAGCCATAAATAAACCACTAGAGACTAGAAAGAAATATAGGATAAAGAAGCAATGCCCTCACGAAAAGAAAACAATAGTGGAAAAGAAAATTAGGAAAAAAAAGTGATAGTTTGTTTCTTTCACTATTACTACTTTACCTAACAAAATTGAATTATTAGAGATTATAAAGGAATTGTCATCAAGATTTATAGTGCCAATGACTCTTGAGCCCTGATTGAGAGGGGGAGGAATGAGATGGGAAAAATGCAAAGAATATTTGTTTGTATAATTTTTTTTATGAGCATGAGCCATGAATCCTCTAACTTGTTACCTACTCTAGTACTCTTTCTAACTCTTGTATAATTGTGTTGAAAAAAAAAAAAAAACAAAGAAAAACTTGTAAAAATTGTGCAAGTGATCCTATGTTGAAATTTTCAAGTGGCAGTGTGATACAAAATTTCCAATCACCTTGCACCTTAACACATAAAAATTCCATCACCCCATGCTAGCCTAGTACATAAAATTTCTAAATCAACTTGCAACGTGTGGTGGTGATACTAATGATGCAACGTTTTGATCGTGGATCAGTAGCAAAAGTTTTTAGGCCATCTCTGGCAAAGAAATGAATTGTTTACGGAGGAACGTTAGATCACTTTACCCTTCCAATTGCACAGTCAAATCCTATGTAAATTTTAACAATATGAAAGTAAACATGCTAATATATTGCTTATATTTCATGTTACACTGTCAACAAGAGATCCATAATAATATATATGGTTGATCTATACCATTAAAATGCTCATGCTTAAACTATGAAGAACAATAAATAAACTTGAATTGGCAACTAAATCTTCTGAAGATTTTTTGTTCACATCAATTTATGAAGTTTCGTGGATCAATTCAATATAAAATCATCCGATTGTTGGGCATTTGGTAATGAGCCGAGGACTGATTTTTTTTCATTCCAATGAATAAAGAATTAGAAAGCCCAAAACGTAATATTGCTAAAATTTTCAATGAATAAAATAATAAGGAGAAAGTTTGAATATGACACCTAACTTTACCTTCTAGAAAACAACCAAATGGTTGTAATTAAATCTATATAAGTTTATAGATTATAAAGTAAATAATATTTGATTTACACAAAATTTAATATATGTATTAAGAACATAAAAAACATGCAATTCAACGGTTAGATTTTCAAAATATATAATAAAGTTTCTTTTATTGAGTAAGGTTATAGTCTTAAGTTACAATCAATTTTGTAACTAAAATTTATCCATGTTATTATATGTTTGTACATATATGTGTACATGTATTAGAATTAATGTTTCATTTTTTTTTTATGATGATTCAATAATTGGGGAGGAAAGATTTGAATCCCGGATGTCTACATTAGAAATATCAGAAAATGTCCCACTTGAGTTGAAGAATTTTAGCATGTTTTAAAATATTCCATAAACAATTTATTGTATAACAATAAAATTTATGTTGCAATGAAAATGCTGCACTTAATTACCAGTGATTTTTAGGTTAATTGGCCTAGCATCTCTGAGTATTTCAAATGTCTAGTTTTCAAATCTATGTCTCCTATTTGAAATATATATATATATATATATATATATATATATAATGAAATTACATGGCTCAATTCAATGTACAATTTATGCATAGTGTATGACTAGACCAATATATACTGTTTGTTGTTTGATAATGCCTACGAGACATCCTACATTTCGTAGTTATATGGACTAAAAACATAGTTCGTCAATAAAGTGTTCTTAAAACATTTTATTATTGACTACCGCTCACCCTTGGCACAATGGTCACTCTACAAGGATAAGTGCTTGTGGGATGTGGGAGGTAAAGGTCAAAGTTTAAGTCTCTAGGAGGGAGCCTTACATAAATATATACTTAAATTAAGTTAAAGTAGAATTTTTATCTTGTATATAAAAAAAAAATTCTTAACGTTAAATACTAGTGCAAGTGTGTAACACAACAAATTTCTATTACAACAAAAATACATTAACAAAAATATTATGAAGTTTCATAAATCAATTTAATATAACATTTAAGCATTTACAAGAACAATATGGGGTGAGGTGACGTTATGGTCATAAATTGTATCATTGATGAACCAAATCTTTTAAACTATTGAAAATGAATTAGATAAGTCATCCTCTTCTTATATGGTTCTTTTGGTTGGAAATATGGAAAAGTTAGAGGATAGAAAAAATAGTGAGAGTATGAAAAAATTGAAGGATATAAATTTTTTTTTCCTTATGTGTGTTTGGTTGGAGGGATGAAAAACTCTTTTATTTAGTTAAGGAGAAAAGTAGGAGAATAGAACAAATAGATAAATGGGATAATTACAGTAAACCCACCTGTGGTTAGGCCCGTTTTCACTTTGCCTACCCGTGGTTTAAAACTTTACACTTTGCTCACTTGAACTTCAATCCGTTACTCATCCGTTACCCACCTCACCCTCAGACGTTAGAAAAACACAATTTTATTAAAAATCGAACATAACACGGATCAAAAACAACAATTATCGAATCTTTTCCTCACGAACACAAGAACCCAACATTTGTAAATATAGTTCAAACCCTAAAATCCACACCAAAAATCCCTCTCATTTTTCAAACTCAAACTGTAATAAAAAAAAAGTTTTAGAAACCAATCATAGATTAAACAGAAAATAGAAACAAACCAAAGAGAGAATTTCAATCACATGCAAAATAAATCAAACAAGAGGGAAATACAAAAATGGAAAGGGAAAAATATAATAAAAAAGAAAGGGAAAGACAAACAGCAAGATTGTTCATCCTGCCGATGGTGGTGGTCGAGTGCTTCGACCTAAAGTTTGATGGTGGCTTGTACGGCGGCTTGGCTGTTGTGGCGGTGGCTTGTAGTGGTGCTAACGGCGGCCATGGAGGTCAACCACCACTAGCAAGCCAAAATCAAATAAAACCCACAAAAAAAAATTTTTTGAAACCTACGAAGCGTTGCAGTCAGATCATTATCAGAACCCACTCCACCACCACCACTATCAGAACCCGTAACTCAGCAGCACCACCACCTCGCCCACAATCCACAACCACCACAAGCCACAACCCATAACCCCACCATAATCAGATCATTATCAAACCCATAACCCAAAAGCAAAAAAAGAAAACCCAAGAAGCAAAAATAGTGGTCGATCTGGGTTTTAGCTGTGGTGGCTAATCGGCCTCGTCAACTCCACCATCGAAGAGAGGAGAGAGAGAGAGAGAGAGAGAGAGAGATCAGCTAATTTACTTAGATCAACAACCCAAATTGACTTTCAGTGCAGTGGAATAAAGGGATAAATCTGAGTTTTAGAGAGAGAGAGAGACGATGGAGTGAGTGAGAGAGAGACGATGAGAGCTTCGGTGTTCATGCTTTTGAACTCTAGTCTGATATGAGCCTCTTCACCGAATTCCTTGTGGTTGTAAAAAGCCGAGAACCCAAATTCATATGTGGGCTTCCTATATGGCAAAGATAGTCAGGTTAACGTGTCCTACTCGGACTCTCAGCTTTGTTTTGGGAAAATACCAAGTTTTTATCCACCAAAAAAGAATACAACAATGTGCTCCACTTCATTCTCGTAGAAGTTTTTCAACAATCAAAAACCTTAACTTTTTAATTCTTGTTATGTTTTTTTTTCTTAAAAATTTGTTTTTCTAACGGCAAAGGGAAAGGTGGGTAACGGATGAGTAACAGATTGAAGTTCAAGTGGGCAAAGTGTAAAGTTTTAAACCACGGGTAGGCAAAGTGAAAACGGGCCTAACCACAGGTGGGTTTACTGTAATTATCCCTAGATAAATCTACTCTTATATCCTATTATGAAATATAAATAAATAATTTCTTTTATTTTTATTTATTATTACATTACATTATATTGTTTATATATGACACTTATAGAGGAGCCGGCCATCATTTGGTTAAAAAAAAAAAACTACCTTTGATTCAAAAAAGGAAAATGAAAAAAAAAAAAAAAATTCTACCGTTAAACACAAAAATCACTGCTGAGATCTTTTTTTTTTTTTTTTTTTTTTTAAAAGAAGAATCACTGCTGAGACTTGATTTTAAAACATATAAATAAATAAATACACTAGTTGATAAAAGAAAGAAAACACGTAAAAGGAAAAGGGTAAAAAAGCCATTTGCGAAAATAAAGAAAACACGTTGAAGGAAAAAAGAAAAAAGAAAAAAGTGCAGAGCATATGGTATTTTCTCATCTAGCTGTTTCCTCCTCATTTTCTCTCGTAAAATCAGGGAAAAAAACAAAAAAAGCAAAAGACAAAAACAAAAGCCACGTGGCAGCCACACATTTAAGGGGAATCAACATTAGAGGCGCTGGAAACCGTTAGCCTTATATTATATGTTTGTATGAGGAAAAGGACTTGGCTTAGCTAGTTAGCTTATCCTGATCCACTTTTCTCGGTCTCTCTCTCTTAAATATTGGTCGAACAAATCACAAATTGACACGTACTATTCCCATATACAAAACAGAAAATGACCTAATTTTTTTTTTTTTTTTAGGAAAAAAATTTTCCCTTGGCGTCTCAGGTCGGTATGGTTGGTCCTTAGCCTTTTTGTATATATATATATTTTTTTTTCCCCACTTTTTGAGAAACATCAAATGGGTTCATACTTCATGGCTAAGTCGTCATCCTCTTCCTATTCAAATGTATGGACATCAGATACAGTCAAACTATACGCATTTGCTTTTAGAGAAAATGATAAAAATTAGCAATTTTGACAAAGTATTAAGTATTAGAGTAAGACTTAGGTACAGTATTTATGTGCTGTTCTTTAGATTTTTCTTTTAAGATTCTGTCATATGAATTTTTTCTCATAAGAAGAAGTGTATTTTTTAATTAAATAGCCACATAGCTAGATCTTAAGAGGAAAACCTAAAGAACAACACCTAAGGTATTACACCTAAGTTTTATCCTAAGTATTAACTGAGTTGTATACCGTTGATAGAGGCTTATTTAATTAAGTGTCAATCTTAGAATTTGATGTATATATATTTTTTTGAATGAATAATTTTTTGTATATAAATCTCTTAGAAACACATCACGACTAATTTTGAGAAATATATATCAATTATAATTATTTGCATACTATGTTGTTATGGAGGATGATAAACTAAAAGCAAGCTAAATGATTTACAAATATCAATTTAGAGGAGCATAAAAATACAATTATAAAGACATTTTAAAAAGCTGTTCAAAAATAATAATGAAACCTGATTTCAGACTTGCTGGCCTCAATCAAAAGAACCAGTTTTTAACCAAACAAAAAGGTATCAATATTGTACGGTGCCAGGTAGCTGGGCCCATTGAAACCTTAAAGCCCCATTCCAGCAAAACGGCTCATGCGGTCTTGGGCTCAGGCATTGGGCTAGCTCGGACCCGTCAGACAGTTGATGCTTTACACATGTCACGCCTCATTCGTTGGGAGCACGCCTAAGTGGGCACCTCCCGAGCATAGAGCTACTTGTGCACATGCCCGACAAGTCCTTGGGTCGTATTATGCCGAGCAACGCACTGAACTGGGAACTGGTTCCCAGGCCATTTCTGCCTCGTTCCACTCCCACCTAAGCACCCACTTAGCCATGATAATATTGGACCTCGCCTTCCACTAACCGTCAGGGTAATCATAACACCCCACTAATTTTGAGGGTATAAATAGGAGCAGCTGGGGAAAGAGAAAATGAGGAAAAAAGAAGGAGAGGGAGAGAGAGAGAGAGAGAGAGAGAGAGAGGGGCGAGAAACAGGTGAGGACACAGTAAAGGGGATAAAAAGGAGAGAGGGAGTCAAAGGGCCACGAGTTCTCGGTTCAGTGGATCACTCGAAGTGAGAAATCCATAGCCCACATCAAAAAATAGGTTGTGAGCCCAAGTGAAGATTGGCCCACCCATTGTTCCACTTTGGTGCGCACAATTGGCGCCGTTTGTGGGAATCTCCTATAAAGTGGTGGTCTGACCGAGACTCATGTTGGGAAAAATGTCTGAAAGACGTTCAGGTCGCGCCTTAAGCGACTCAGTAGGGTCTTCTTGGCGAGAGCAAAGGCATAAGCGACGTGAAGACAAGGATCGTGAGTAAGGAGAGGAACAGTCCAGCCTCGGAGAGGGGTCTTACCAAACCCACCGGACAAGGTCGGGAGTATCAAGGCACGGACAGTTTGACGAAAGAGATGAGGAACTTGAGCGGTTGAGAAGACTGGTAAGGGACTTGGAGTTGGAAGCCATGGACGGGCAAAGGAGAAGGGGTCGAGACTGCCAAGAAAGGGAATTTGACAGTGGGGGAAACCGTTACGAGGGCTCCCACCAGTCTGGCCCCCATCAACGCCAAGACCGCTCACATTCCCAAGAATCCTGTCTACACCGAGAACGTTCATGTTCACGGGAGTATGCAGATCGGGGCTCAGACTCCCCAGAGCAGCGACCCCGAAATGCTGCTATGGATGCAATGAGTCGTGCCTTATGAAGAGCTGCCCGGTTACCGTTCTCAAATGATATCGAGCAGGCCCCAATGCCGAGCAGGTTTACACGCCCCCCTTTCGATTTTTACGATGGAAAGACAGATCCGGTGGAGCACGTCAACCATTACATCCAGATGATGTCTTTACATACCCACAATGACGCACTGATGTGCAAGGCATTTCCCTCGAGCCTCAGGCCCACTGCTCTGAGATGGTTTAATGGGCTGCAGAAGGGTTCCGTTCACAGTTTCGCCGAGTTGATCTAAGAATTCGGTGTCCGGTTCGTGACGTGTAGCCGAGTGCCGTAACTTGTGGATGTGTTACTGTCCATGAAGATGAGGATAGGGGAAACCCTCCGCAGCTACGCCAGTCGGTATTAGGAGCTTTACAATGAGATCGGCGGGGAAAATGAGAAGATCGCGGCAAGTACTTTCAAGATGGGGCTGCCCGAAGATTCCGAACTATGGGAGTCGTTGATGAAGAAGCCTCTCGAGGATACGAGGCAACTCATGAGCCATATTGAGGAGTACAAATGTTTGGAGGATGACCGACTGCAAAGTAAGGGTAAGGCCACGTTGGCCAGCAGACCTCGGCAAAGCAATTTTCAGCCGAGACTTCGGAAGGATTTAAGGATGCAAGGACCAGAGTTGCAGATAGGGGAAGTGAATGTGACGTTTAAAGAGCCGGTGTACAGGATTGTAGATCAGATTAAGAACGAGTCGTACTTCAGGTGGCCGAGTAAGATGAGGGGTGACCCATCGCGGAGAAACCAGAATTTGTTTTGTACCTACCATAAGGAAAAGGGGCACACTATCGAGCAATGCCGAATGTTGAAGGATCACTTGGGACAATTAGTGAGGGCCGGGCATCTGAAGGAGTTCGTGGTAGACTCGGGAGACAGGGTACGAGGCAGGGCCCACGATGAAGAGGGAACCCCCTTCCACCCCCATTAGGAGTAATTGAAGTCATCCATGCTATCCCAAAGGGGACGGCTGTGGCCAAGAAGAAAGGAGTATTGACCATAGCACCTATGGGGGACTGCCCTAACGAGCAGCCCCCAGAGAGGAAGACAAAAATAGCACGGGACCCCATCGTTTTTAATGACGATGATTTAAAGGGGACTATTTAGGTGATGTTTGGTTTGAGTGTTTTCATCACTCAATACTCAGTTTTCATCACTTAATACTCAGTTTTCATCACTTAGTTGTAAAATGTTTTGTTTGGATGAGTTTTGAGTTATAGTTTTCATCACTCAGTTTTCTGATTTTTGAGTGATGAGTTATGAAAACTGAAAACACATTTTATCTGTTTTCAGTTTCTATAACTCATAACTCAATGGCATTTTTGTAATTAAATATATCACTTTATACTATTCAGCCGTCCTTTTTGACTTTTGAGGTTTTTTTTTTTTTCTTCTTCTTCTTGGTTCGGTCATCTGGTAGCTTTTTTTTCTTTTTCTTTTTTTTTTCTTTTTCTTTTCTTCTTCTTCGTTGGTGACTGGTAGCTTTTTTTTCTTTTTTTCTTTTTTCTTTTCTTCTTCTTCGTTGGTGAACTGGTTTCTTTTTTTTCTTTTTCTTTTCTTCTGATCCAGTTCGTCTTCTTCCTCTTTTTTTTTTTTTTTTTTTCATCCAGTTCGTCTTTTTCCTTCTTTTTTTTTTTTTTTTTTTTCTTTTTTTCCTTTCTTCTGATCTGGTCTTCTTCGTTCTTCCTTCTTTCTTTCTTTTTTTTTTTTCATTGGTTCGGGTGAGCTAGGAACTGGAAAAAAAAAAAAAAAAAAAAAAACTAAATTGTACCAGTGACAAATATGGGACCCACAAATAGTGTAAAAATATTGAGTGATGATAACTGAGTGATGATGTTGTTTGGGTGTAATATTTTAGAGTGATGAGTAATGAGTGAAGAGTGATGGATGATGAGTGATGAAAATTGAGTGATGAGTGATGAGTGACCATTTTTTTAAACCAAACAAGGCCTTAGCCGCATGATGACGCGCTAGTGGTGACTGCCCGGATAAACAGTTTCATGGTAAAGAGAGTAATAATAGACTAAGGGAGCGGGGCCGACGTGATGTATCCGGATCTGTTCAGGAGCACCTCTCGAAGTATGACACACCACTGATAGGGTTCGACGGCCAGCTGGCTATCCCCGAAGAAGAAGTATCGCTTCTCGTGAATATGGAGGGAAAGGAAGTAACAATGACTTTCGTGGTTGTAGCATCATTCTCTCCCTACCTATTTTGGGGAGGCCGTGGATCCATGCCATGGGGGCGGTCCCTTCCACCCTACATGTAAAGATCAAGTTCCACACTGAACATGGTGTTGCCGTGGTAAGGGGGAGTTAGCAAGCCGCCCGACAGTGCTTGGTTGCAGCGGTCGATCAGAGGCACGAACAAGGCGAACAAGGAGGAACCCATGGAAGGGATCTCTTATAGCAACTACAGAAACCCTGAGAAGGGACGGGGGCTAGTTGTGCCAAGGATCTCGTCAGTGTAAAGATATTGCCGGACAGTGAAAGGTATTTTTAGATAGGGGCGAGTTTGAATGTCAAGGACAAGGTTAAAACGTTGCTTTTTCTTGTGCAAAATGTGGATGTGTTCGCCTGGAGTCCGTATGAAGTCCCCGGGGTTAATCCCGAGTTCATTGTTCACAGGCTTAACGTGGACCCGTCGTTTCCTCCGAAGAAGCAAAGGTCGAGAAGGTCGGCCAAGGAACACGTTGAAGCAGTACGGAAGGAGGTAGGGAGGTTGAAGGAAGCTGAGGCAATACGGGAAATCTTCTTCCTAGAATGGCTGGCAAATACTGTGGTGGTTAGAAAGAAGAGTGGGAAGTGGAGAGTTTGTGTGGATTTCACTGATCTGAACCGTGCGTGTCCAAAGGACCCATTCCCCGTGCCGAAGATAGATCAGTTAGTGGATGCCACATTCGGTCACCCGAGGATGAGTTTCCTTGATGCTTTTTAGGGTTATCATCAGATCGCCCTAGCTGCCGAGGACCAGAAGAAAACAACGTTCATCTCCCCTGACGCGAACTATCATTACATCGTGATGCCCTTCGGGTTAAAGAATGCTGGAGCAACGTATCAACGGATGATGACGAGAATGTTTTGAGAAGAGATCGGGCGCACAATTGAAGTATACATCGATGACATGGTGGTAAAGAGTAAACAAGATGAACGGCACACAGAGGATCTCCAGAGGGTGTTTGAGATACTGCGACGACACGGGTTATGCCTAAACGTGGATAAATGTGCTTTCGGGGTAGGGGCCGGCAAGTTCTTGGATTACCTAATTACTAGCCGGGGAATAGAGATTAACCCCGATCAGATCGAAGCTGTCCGGCGTCTCAAACCACCGGGCAATCCTAGAGAAGTTTAGGTGTTGACTGGGATGTTGGCAGCCCTTAATAGATTCATCTCTAAATTTGCCGATCACTGTCGACCGTTCTACCAACTCTTGAAGAAATGGAAAGGATTCCATTAGGACATGGATAGTGAAAGAGCTTTTCAGGATTTGAAAGAGTACCTAATGAAGGCGCCTATGTTGACGGCGTCGGCACCCGGAGAAGATTTGTTCATGTATCTCTCAATATCGGATCATGCCGTGAGTGCCGTGCTATTAAGGGATCACGAGGTTCAACAGCCTGTATATTATATCAGTAAAACTTTGGTTGACGCGAAAACGGGATACTTACCCTTGGAGAAGTTGGTTTTGGCATTAATACACGCCACGAGAAAACTGCCTCACTATTTTCAAGCTCATATCGTCTATGTCATGACCGAGTACCCCCTACAGTCTTTGTTAAAAAGGTCAGACTTTACTGGCCGGATTGCCAAATGGGGAACTTGGCTAGAATCCTTCGATATAAGATACAGGCCGAGAAACATTGTCAAAGGACAAGTTCTTGCTGATTTCGTCGCAGAGTTCTATCCTAAGCACGAAGGGCAGGTGGTGTGTCACGTGGAGTTGCGCTCGTGGAAGGTGTTTGTGGACGGTGCGTCCAATGCAATGGGGTTAGGCACCGGGATCGTCATCATTACCCCGGAAGGAATACGGTTGGAGCATTCCTTCAGGTTGGGATTCAGAGCCTCCAACAATGAGGCGGAGTACGAGGCCTTGCTTGCCGGACTAAGGGTGATCTCGAAGATAGGTGCTTAGGATGTAGAAGTCTATTTAGATTCTCGATTGGTGGTCGGCCCTGTACGCGGAAGCTTTGAAGCGTGATTCTCAAATGAAGGAGTACTTACAACTAGTAAAGCAAGCCATGGGAAAGTTTGGCACAGCAACGCTAACATAAGTTCCTCGGGGACAAAACAGACACGCCGACTCTCTAGCTACGTTAGCGTCATCAGTAGTAAAGGACATACCTCGGTTGATCAAGGTGGAGGTCATAGCTGAACCAAGCATTAACATCACGGATGGTGTCGGCGTTGCAGCAATCACGACGAATGGGCCATAGTGGATGGACCCAATCATTGACATTTTGGCCGAGTACCGGGTACTCAATGACAGGAAGGAAGCAAGAAGGATTCGCCGAGTTGCCCCCCGGTACTGGTTGTCCACAGATCGGAAGCTTTATCGGAGATCTTTCGGTGGACCGTATATTTTGTGCATGCACCCAGAAAAGGTTGGTCTAATCCTGACCGAGCTACATAGTGGGGTGTGCGGCAGTCATGTGGGGGGACGCTCATTAGCACATAGGGCGATGACACAAGGATTCTGGTGGCCGTAGATGCAGAAGGAAGCAGCCAAGTATGTGCGCAAGTATGAGCAGTGTCAAAAACACGCCCCCCTGATCCACGAGCCGGCAGGCCACCTAAACCCGATCAGCAGCCCCTGGCCCTTCGTGCAGTGGGGGCTGGACATACTTGGCCCTTTTCCCCGGGCTACTGGTAATCAGAAGTTTGTGTTGGTGGTCGTCGACTATTTCACTAAGTGGGTTGAGGCAGAGGTGCTAGCCAATATACGGGGCGTCGATGTTAAGAAATTCGTGTGGAAAAATATAGTCACGAGATTTGGTGTGTCGAACACTCTCATATCCGACAATGAGATGCAGTTTGATAGCAGGGCATTCCACGAATTCTGCAGTAACCTCGGCATCAAGAATAGGTACTCCACCCCGACGTATCCCTAGAGCAATGGGCAAGCGGAAGCCATTAACAAATCAATCGTGAACGGATTGAAGAAAAGACTGGATGGCACGAATGGGCCGAGGAACTCCATAACGTCTCATGGGCATACCGGACAACGCCTAGAAGGTCTACTGGAGAAACCCATTTTCACTCACATACGGGGCAGAGGCTGTGATACCAACGGAAGTTAATATATGTAGCGCACGGGTTGCAGGCTACAAACCCGATCGAAACAACGAGTTGTTGGTAGAACGCTTAGACTTACTGGAAGAATACCGAGAAGCAGCGACGATACGGCTGGCACAATATCAACAGAAGCTCGCCTGGCAATACAACCGAGGTGTGCAAACGAGAGAATTCACTTCCGGAGACTTAGTGCTACGAAAGGCGGTGGGGAGTATGCGGGACACAAATGCCGGGAAGCTGGCCCCAACCTGGGAAGGACCTTACAGGGTTATTGCCATTGCCGGGACGGGAGCATACTACTTGGAAGACTTAGACGCAAGACCGCTACCTCGGCCGTGGAACATGCACAACTTGAAAAAGTTCTATCACTAATCATTAACGGGCAGGGATGGAAATTAGATGTGACCCTGGGTGACATGTTTTATTTGGTATAAAAGTGGTATCTGTCCTAGTTGTTGTGTTTATTTACTAACGTTAGGACAACGAAAACCCTCCTAATAATACACAGTAAGGACAGAAGCCTGACCCTCAGTTTGATCTCTATCACCGAGCAGGTGGAAACCTAATGATACACGCTAAGGACAGAAGCCTGACCCTCGGTTTGATTTCTATCACCGAGCAGGTGGAAACCTAATGATATACGCTATGGACAGAAACCTGATCCTCGGTTTGATTTCTATCACCGAGCAGGTGGAAACCTAATGATATACGCTAAGGATAGAAGCCTGACCCTCGGTTCGATCTCTAGGTGGAAACCTAATGATGTACGCTAAGGACGGAAGCCTCGTCCACGGTTCGACCTTATAGACAAAGCTAAACATATGAACCCAATTCTCGGTCCTATTAGGATCACCAAGCATATGGGTCGGCCCATAGTAAGGACTGTTCCAGTCATCTCCAAGATAACCTATTGCAATTCAAACTCGAATGCCACGTTTACCAGAGCGCATATACGCATGCTCGCAAAAGAGTGTATGTATGTGAGGTACAGGGGGGGGGGAATGTAGTATTAAAACGTGTATAGAACTGATTTAAACAATCACTTGATAATTAAACATTAACCAAACAGGAAAAATCACACCAGGCCAACATGAAAATTAAACCAGTAAACAATCAGTTCGGCAAAGGTTTTAAATGAAAAAGAAAAACAACAAGAGTAATAATTGTTTCGTCACCACAGCCCGGTGACATGGGCAAATATGCTCCAATGGAAAAACGACAAAGATGAAAATTGTTCGATCACCACAGCCCGGTGACATAGGCATAATTATTTGAAGAAAATAAAATTAAAGAAGTTGGGTTCAGCAGTTATTCCAGACGATCAGTAGAATGACCTTGCGCGGCAGACTCAGGCGGCTGTTCTGTAGCCAAAAAAGACTGAGGTTGAGCGCCCTCCCCGGGTTGATCATTAGCACGGAGGTTGCTGGTGATTTCCAGATCAACCAACTCCACGTGGGAGTCAATTGCATCCACCAAATCCCTCATGCTCGGGGTCTCTTCCTCGGAATTCACACTGGGGGGGTTCTGAGTGGCAGAAGAGGGCCCCGGGAAGGGAATCTGGTTGGGATCTCTTAAAGTGGAGTCCTCAGGGATCCCAACAGCTTGTAGAGCAGCAAACTAGGCCTCCTCAAATGCAAGCTTTCAGATTTCTTGGATGACAGGCTCTACCGAGTTCTCGGCATCAGCGAACCCCTCATTGTACCACCTGTTTTCCCTGGCCTCCAAAGTTGCCCTCAAGTTAGCCAGTTCCTCAGCTTGCGCTGCATTTAGACTCTCAGCCTCTCCTAGTTTCAGCTCGGTCCCTCCCAGCTTAGCTTCCATCTCTGAAGACCTCTTCTCCGCCACGGCCTTGGCCTTTTCGGACGTGACCGCCTTCTTCTCCGGTGTCGCGGCAGCTTTTGCCTTCTCCTTCGCAGTCGCCTCGGCCACGTCCTTAAGGGCTTTCTCTCGCTTGGCGTCCTCGGCAAGCTCCCTCAACCGTCCCTCAAGGATGTGGGTCAGCTGAGCCGCCTAAAAAGATGACAATAGTAATTACGGCAATGCAAAACAAAACACAAGAAAACAAAACAAGAACAGAGAACAAGGGGTTACCGCAACAGTGTGCCATTGTAGCTGCCTGTCCAGTGACTCGTCTGTGCCCTCCTCAAAGACGTGAACATCCTTCGGCAGCAGAAGGCCATACACCAAGCTCTAGGCAACGCGGCTACCCTCACCCTTCTTCCACACCCGAACACTCGCGGTCGCGGGGAGGGGCTTTCCATCCAGTTCGAATGAGGGGCGCCATTCCGGGGCTGTACGGGAGGAAGATGCCATGTGCAGTTCGGTTTGAGTCACCGGCTCCCGAATGGCAATGCCTGTCGGTGTCCGAGGCGGTGTCCCTGTGGGCACGTCTCCAGACCCGGTAGGCGGATGCTCGGCGACCCGTTGCCTCTTCCGGGTGCGGCCTAGAGGGGCTGGAGGTGGAGGGGGAGTTTGGTCTTGGCCTTAAGTTTCTAGTTGGGTCAAATTTTCCGAGCCTCGGGCACAAAACGGTTTACCGTCAGCGTCCTTCTAGCCACCATGTCTTGACCTTACTCGGCGGTATCTGCTGAACTAACTGATTCGACCTCCACTCGGGCTGTTTCAGTGAAAGCTTCTAGGTCAGCAGGCTCTTCTGGGTGAACGGGGGCTTTAGGCTGTATCAGCAGGTGAGTCTGCTTCCAGCGCCGTCGGGATACCCATTCGGCCGATTTGTCTCGCGGGGGCGCAAGCTCATCTGAGCAAGTGTATTGTGGGCCGAGTTCGCACGCTTCACCTACTGTAAGCTTGGGTGGGAGGAAATTTGCATGTTGTACATCAACATAGGAGAGAAGGGGGTTGTCAACTAGTAAAGCTTGGCTAAATGTCTGCCAAGTCGAGTACACGGGTTTGACACCAAGGATTAGGTGAGACGCTCGGAGTTAACCATCCCAATGAAAAAAAATCTCTGACCGAAGCACGAAATTCAGGTCCCGAACATTCACCACTCTGAGATCCGGCTTAAATCTTCTACTTTCTGCATGGAATAAACATGGGAGCCTGTTAGTGATTACACGGTTAAATTAAAATTAAAGAAATACGACTAACAAGACACTTGGTACTGACCAACATCACAAGGGGAGAACACGCAGGGTAGTTCCTCGGCAAACCAATTGCCGCTCACTCGAACAAACTCCCCGGCAGAGTTCCTATTGGAGTCAGGGAGGCACGAAATGAGTCGTACCCTCATATCCCTAGTCTTTAGGTAATAATCTGACTTTAAATTGCCACATAGACTATACATAAAATTGATATCATGAAAATTCAGTTGCAGCCCGAACAACTGATTTAGCCTACTAACGCAACTCACCACTCTATAAAAATTGGGGGGAAGTTAGTTGGGACAAAGCCCGTAAAACCTAAGAGTACCTAAGATGAAGGGGTTAACGGGAAGCCTAACCCCTCCTTCTAGAATGGCCATCAAGGGGAAAAAGATTGTGTTTTCACCATGGCGCCTTTGGATGTCAATATCGCCTTCGTGGCAATAAGCGATATCGACGTCGTCGGGGACGTTGTAAGTGGTCCTAAAGGTGGCCAAAGAGGCTTTTGATGAAAGAAGATGAGAGAACCTCATTTCCAGAACTAAGACCTCAATATACGATCAAATGAAAGTTAAATGAAATGGAAAGAATTGCAGGAAGGGCAGAGGAGACTTAGTTTAGGCTCTAAAGGAAGTAAGGTGTTCTGGGCTGGAGAATGAACTTGCAAAGATTTGTGCACGGCAGAGAGGGAGTTTAGAGAATGGAGAATGTAAAGTGAAATTCAACTCTGGAAGGAACTATTTATAGAGGCAAAAGAAGGAGGGGGAAAATAAATGATGCTAATAATTAGTGGAGTGGGAAACTCTATGAATCCTTGCCCAAACTGTCACACGTGCTTCACCTCGGTTCACGTACCGTTAGGTAATGATTGCGGCCAAACCAACAGACAGTCACGACACGCCTTTTGAGAAGCGCATTAATGGGCTCTTCAATCGACCCCTACTTGCCCTTTTTAATTCCTCGAGCGGTAATTGACTACTGGGCTCCTTGATTCGTCTTCCGGCAACCGAGCATGAACCCATTGAGACCTTAAAGCCCCATTCTAGCAAAACGGCCTATGCGGTCTTGGGCCCAGGAATTGGGCTAGCTTGGACCCGTCAGACAGTTGATGCTTTACACGTGTCACGCCTCATTCGTTGGAAGCATGCCTAAGTGGGCACCTCCCGAGTGTAGGAGCTACTCGTGCACATGCCCGGCAATTCCTTGGGTCGTATTATGCCGAGCAACGCACTGAACTGGGAACTAGGTCCTAGGCCATTTCCGCCTTGTTCCACTCCTACCTAAGCACCCACTTAGCCATGATAACATTGGACCTCTCCTTCCACTAACCGTCAGGGTAATCATAACACCCCACTAATTTTGGGGGTATAAATAGGAGCAGCTGGGGAAAGAGAAAAGGAGGAAAAAAGAGGGAGAGAGAGAGAGAGAGAGGGGTGAGAAGCAGGTGAGGACACAGTAAAAGGGATAAAAAGGAGAGGGGGAGTCAAAGGGCCACGAGGTCTCGGTTCAGTGGATCACCTGAAGTAGGAAACCTAATGATATACGCTAAGCACAGAAGCCTAACCCTCGGTTCGATCTCTATCACCGAGTAGGTGGAAACCTAATGATGTACGCTAAGGACGGAAGCCTCGTCCACGGTTCGACCTTATAAACAAAGCTAAACATATGAACCCAATTCTCGGTCCTATTGGGATCATCGAGCATATGGGTCGGCCCATAGTAAGGACTGTTCCAGTCATCTCCAAGATGACCCATTGCAATTCAAACTCGAATGCCACGTTTACCCAAGCGCATGTACACATGCTCTCAAAAGAGTGTATGTATGTGAGGTACAGGGGGGGGAACGTAGTATTAAAACGTGTATAGAACTGACTTAAACAATCACTTGATAATTAAACATTAACCAAATAGGAATAATCACACCAGGCCAACACGAAAATTAAACCAGTAAACAATCAGTTCGGCAAAGGTTTAAAATGAAAAAGAAAAACAATAAGATTAATAATTGTTTCGTCACCACAGCCCGGTGACATGGGCAAATATGCTCTAATGGAAAAACGACAAAAATGAAAATTTTTCGGTCACCACAGCCTGGTGACGTAGGCATAATTATTTGAAGAAAATAAAATTAAAGAAGTTGGGTTTGGCAGTTATTCCAGACGATCAGTAGAATGACCTTGCGCGGCAGACTCAGGCGGCTGTTCTGTAGCCAAAAAAGACTGAGGTTGAGCGCCCTCCCCGGGTTGATCATTAGCACGGAGGTTGCTGGTGATTTCCAGATCAACCAACTCCATGTGGGAGTCAATTGCATCCACCAAATCCCTCATGCTCGGGGTCTCTTCCTCGGAATTCACACTGGGGGGTTCTGAGTGGCAGCAGAGGGCCCCAGGAAGGGAATCTGGTTGGGATCTCTTAAAGGGGAGTCCTCGGGGACCCCCGCAGCTTATAGAGTAGCAAACCAGGCCTCCTCAAATGCAAGCTTTCAGATTTCTTGGATGACAGGCTCTACCGAGTTCTCGGCATCAGCGAACCCCTCATTGTACCACCTGTTTTCGCTGGCCTCCAAAGCTGCCCTCAAGTCAGCCAGTTCCTCAGCTTGCACTGCATTTAGACTCTCGGCCTCTCCTAGTTTTAGCTCGGTCCCTCTCAGCTTAGCTTCCAGCTCTGAAGACCTCTTCTCCGCCACGGCCTTGGCCTTTTCAGATGTGACCGCCTTCTTCTCCGCTATCGCGGCAGCCTTAGCCTTCTCCTTCACAGTCGCCTCGGCCATGTCCTTAAGGGCTTTCTCTCGCTCGACGTCCTCAGCAAGCTCCCTCAGCCGTCCCTCAAGGATGTGGGTCAGCTGAGCCGCCTAAAAAGATGACAATAGTAATTACGGTAATGCAAAACAAAACACAAGAAAACAAAACAAGAACAGAGAACAAGGGGTTACCGCAACAGTGTGCCATTGTAGCTGCCTGCCCTGTGACTCGTCTATGCCTTCCTCAAAGACGTGAACATCCTTCGGCAGCAGAAGGCCATGCACCAAGCTCTAGGCAACGCGGCCACCCTCACCCTTCTCCCACACCCGAACACTCACGGTCACGGGGAAGGGCTAGCCATCCAGTTTGAATGAGGGGCGCCATTCCGAGGCTGTACGGGAGGAAGATGCCATGTGCAGTCCGGTTTGAGTCACCAGCTCCCGAATGGCAATGCCTGTTGGTGACCGAGGTGGTGTCCCTGTGGGCACGTCACCAGACCTGGTAGGCGGATGCTGGGCGACTCGTTGCCTCTTCCAGGCGCGGCCTGGAAGGGCTGGAGGTGGAGGGGGAGTTCGGTCTTGGCCTTGAGTTTCTAGCTGGGGCACATTTTGCCAGGCCCCGGACACAAAACGGCTTACTGTCAACGTCCTTCTAGCCACCATGTCTTGACCCTGCTCGGCAGTATTTGCTGAACTAACTGATTCGGCCTCTACCCTGGCTGTTTCAACGAAAGCTTCTGCAGGCTCTTCTTGCTGAACGGGGGCTTTAGGCTGTATTGGCAGGTAAGTCTGCTCCTGGCGTCGTCGAGATACCCGTTCGGCCGATTCGTCTCGCAAGGGCGCAAGCTCGTCTGAGCAAGTGTATCGTGGACCGAGTTCGCGCGCTTTGCCTACTGTAAGCTTGGGTGGGAGGAAATTTGCATGCCATACATCAACATAGGAGAGAAGGGGGCTGTCAACTAGTAAAGCTTGGCTAAATGTTTGCCAAGTCAAGTACACGGGTTCGACACCAAGGATCAGGTGAGATGCTCGGAGTTGACCGTCCCAGTGAACAAAAATCTCTGACCGGAGCACAAAGTTCGGGTCCCGAACATTCACCACTCTGAGATCCGGCTTAAATCTTTTACTTTCTGCATGGAATAAACATGGAAGCCTGTTTGTGATTACACGGTTAAATTAAAATTAAAGAAATACGACTAACAAGACGCTTGGTACCGACCAACATCACGCGAGGAGAACGCACAAGGGAGTTCCTCGGCAAACCAATTGCCGCTCACTCAAACAAACTCCCCGGTAGAGTTCCTATTGGATTCAGGGAGGCACAAAATGAGTCGCACCCTCATATCCCTAGTCTTTAGGTAATAATCTGACTTTATATTGCCACATAGACTATACATAAAATTGATATCATGAAAATTCAGTTGCAGCTCGAATAACTAATTTAGCCTACTAACGCAACTCACCACTCTATAAAAATTAGGGGGAAGTTGGTTGGGACAAAGCCCGTAAAACCTAAGGGTACGTAAGATGAGGGGGTCAACGGGAAACCTAACCCCTCCTTCTAGAATGGCCATCAAAGGGAAAAAGACTGTATTTTTACCACTGCGCCTTTGGATGTCAATATCGCCCTCGTGGCAATAAGCGATACTGACATCGTCGAGGACGTTGTAAGTGGCCCTAAAGGTGGCCAAAGAGGCTTTTGATGAAAGAAGATGAGAGAAACCCATTTCCAGAACTAAGACCTCAATATGCGATCAAATGAAAGTTAAATGAAACGGAAAGAATTGCAGGAAGGGCAGAGGAGACTTACTTTAGGCTCTAAAGGAAGTAAGGTGTTCTGGGCTAGAGGATGAACTCGCAAAGATTTGTGCACGGTAGAGAGGGAGTTTAGAGAATGGAGAATGTAAAGTGAAATTCAACTCTGGAAGGAACTATTTATAGAGGCAAAAGAAAGAGGAAAATAAATGATGCTAATAATTAGTGAAGTGGGAAACTCTATGAATCCTTGCCCAAACTGTCACATGTGCCTCACCTCGGTTCACGTACCGTTAGGTAATGATTGCGGCCAAACCAACAGACAGTCACGACACGCCTTTTGAGAAGTGCATTAATGGGCTCTTCAACTGACCTCTACCTGCCTTTTTTAATTCCCCGAGCGGTAATTGACTACTGGGCTCCTTGATTCGTCTCCCGGCAACTGAGCATAAACCCATTGAGACCTTAAAGCCCCATTCCAGCAAAACGGCCTATGCAGTCTTGGGCTCAGGCATTGGGCTAGCTCAGACCCGTCAGATAGTTGATGCTTTACACGTGTCAAGCCTCATTCGTTGGGAGCACACCTAAGTGGGCACCTCCCGAGTGTAGGAGCTACTCGTGCACATGCCCAGCAATTCCTTGGGTCGTATTATGCCAAGCAACGCACTGAACTGGGAACTGGTTCTCAGGCCATTTCTGCCTCGTTCCACTCCTACCTAAGCACCCACTTAGCCATGATAACATTAGACCTCTCCTTCCACTAACCGTCAGGGTAATTATAACACCCCACTAATTTTAGGGGTATAAATAAGAGCAGTTGGGGAAAGAGAAAAGGAGGAAAAAAGAGGGAGAGAAAGAGAGAGGGGGGCGAGAAGCAGGTGAGGACACAGTAAAGGGGATAAAAAGGAGAGGGGGAGTCAAAAGGCCACGAGGTCTCGGTTCAGTGGATCACCCGAAGTGGGAAGTCCATAGCCCACATCAAAAAATAGGTTGTGAGCCCAAGTGAAGATTGGCCCACCCATTGTTCCACTTTGGTGCGCACAAATATGATGGAGGAAATTTCCAATGAGCCTTTAGGTCAGTTGACATCCCAACTATTGATCTAGTGTTGTTGGATTTACACTTCTGTATAGCAATATATAAAGAGATAAGAGCGATCCCTAGGCCAACTGTGGCTGTAGCAACCTTGATCCAAACCAACATGTCTACCTTGGTACAAGAGGAAAAATGGTATCAATATCACAATATAAAAGTAAAACAAAACAAAATTTCAATACAAATAAATAAAAGCTACGGATATACCCAGTTAGTATATGGCTCAATTTAGTCTAGCCCATCGGGCTTAGCGAAGTATACTGTACTTGTAGTTCACACTCATATTACTTGTACTTCACACATACTTAGTCTATATAAGGCTTTCTATTGTACAGTGTTATTTACACAGAATATACAGATTATTCAGTCTTTCTCTTTCTCACTTTACATTCTTAACGTGGTATTAGAGTCATCGCTCTGAAATTCTAGTTCCTGTGGTCATCTTCGGCGCTCTTCCACTGCCCTCGCATTTATCTAGTAGCCACTGTCAAAAGCGAGTTACCGCCGTCACATCCACAGTCCCTGCAACTCTTGAATCTCATCATTCTGTTTATCAAACTGCCAAAGCAAAGGTATAGCGTGACAGAACAACCAATCCCGAGTAAAACACAACCAAGAATAGCCAGAAAGGACCGAACATGCGCCCACACGCACTCCACGTGCCACCAGTGCTCACACGCGCTAGTAACTGCGCTGCCACATGCCTCCACATGCTCCACATGCCTGAGCCTGTTAGCGTCACTTCATGTCATCAGCACCTCACGTCATCAGCTTACGTCAGCACATGTTAGCTGTTGACTTTTTGCAGTTGATCGTTGACTTTTGACTAAAAGTCAAAAAATTCTAACAAGGCCTATCTTGCTCAATTTTTCGCGCAGATTTCGATTTTGGGTTTCATTTCTTCGTTTGAGGTCTCCAAATCCCTCTTTTTGGTCATTTTTGAATAATGTAACTTGGGCAAAACTCTAACTTATTTCAACTTCACAAGTGCTTTGCATAGAAATTACAACAAAAATGCTTGATATTACTTGCATGTGGTTTAATATATTTGTCACGAAAATTGAGATTCAAGCCAACCTTTCAAGTTTCAAGTTCTAAGAATAACTGAGGTTGGATAAAAAATGGAAAAAAAAAAAAAGAAAAAAAGCAAAGGAATTCCTTTCATCGTCATCATCACATTATTATTATTATAATTATGTGGTAATATCTTTTCATAAGAAAGATGCCCAAAGGAACATAACCACAACTGAATAGGTCCAAACACCAAATAGGCCTTTAAAAAGCCTTTTTATTTTTATTTTTAATGTGATTCTTTAATCAAACTAAATAGAGATTCAATACGATGATGGAAAATCCTTAGCTTCGCCCATGATTTCTACCTACCTCGGATATTCTTAGATTTTATTTTTTATTTATTTTTTTGAGAAACTGATATTCTTAGAATTTGAAAGAAGTTAATGCAGAGTTTCAATTTTCTTTATCGCATTAAGGGTCACAAGCTTACTGGAAAGGATCTTAGGAGCAACTTGATTGGATGATGCGGAACCAACATCCAATCTGGCTCCTTTGGATTCCCTTTCTAACAGGGAATGGTCCTCCTAAAGAAAGAGAGAATAAAATTTTCCGTCACCCTAATTAGTAATCATATTTCTTGCTGAGCTCACTCATACTCGAGGGCCATTACTACATATTTGGATGATATATTCTTTACGCTCTTAATACACATATCAAATTTTGTGTCAATCAGATATTATTTATTATATGATCTATAAGCTTATATTTTATGCATAATTTTAAACTATAAATACTTGCCATTTAAACAATTTATTGATGACATAACTATTGATCCTTAATTTTCTATAAATTTTGCAAGCATAAGGATATAAGAAGAAAATATAATCTAATGGTGGATTTGTCAAAATTTACTGCAAATAAAAAGATATTGAGTAAGGTTATAACTTTAGACTACAACTAATTTTATATCTAAATTTTTTCTTTAATTTATTTGGAGCACTGTCATCAAGAGCAAAACTAAGTAAAAGCAAAACCATATATAAAAGGATATATGAGATAGAAAATAAAGAAAGACGTGGAAATACCGAGCCATATGAGCACCTTCTAATTATCAATAACTAGTCATTAACCTGTGCATCGCTATTGTGTATAAAAATGTAAACTATTTTTTTTTTCTCTTCCTCTTTGATTGTACATTAGGATTCCGGTCTTATAGTTTCTTATCCTAGATATGAAATATTAATCTTGATATGAAACATTAAATTACATCATAAAAAATAGAAATCAAACTTAAGTTTAAAATAATTGAAGAATTAAATCTTTAACATCCTCAACTAACCATAAAATGTATGAAACACAAATTTAAAGAACTACTTAATCAATATTTCAAATAAATTGAAAGACAACTTTAAAGTGTTTTTTGTATCTCCTTTCTTTGTTGCTTCGTAGTGGTCACTGAATATGTCATTTTATTTTCCTTGAGTACAGATGTTGGTGTGAGTTACACATTGCTTTGAACATCAACTTTTTGAAATTTTGTAGAATCACCACCTTGTTCACTTGATAAGTTGCTGCTACATTTATTTGAAATGTCACTAATGTAAGCCTGGCCATAGAACAGGTTGAGTAATGTATTACAACATATACAAGTTAAATATCTAATTGTTAATATTTGTCTATTTAGTATTTCGTCTCAATGCCACTTGGTTTATGATGTTTGCACGAGTTTTTCTGATCTTTGAAATTAGCAGTCTCAGGAATTTCCAAATCAATATAAACTCTTGTTCCACTTGTTGATGATAAATTATACTCTCCTGCAATGCACAAGATTCATTAAAAAAAGTACAATTAAATTATGGCGGAAATCACATTTTCGTCCCTACGTTTTCAGGAGATTCCCACTTTGGTCCTCAGATTTTATTTTTACTGCTTTTAGTCCCTATCTTGAAAAGCGCTTCCCATTTTGGTCCCTGCCGTTACATCAAAGACGGAAAATGCACATATGGCAAACGGCAAAATTAAAAAAATATTAAAAATATTTTATTTTATATTTAATATTTTATTATACGTGGAGCGTAGCGCGGACCCCATTTGGGTCATTCTTGGAGAGTTTGTCATTGTCTTTCATGCAGAAGGATGCAGCTAAGAGGAGTGTTCTTTTGACGATGATGAATTATAGTATAACGAGTGCCATTGATTTTCTTGAATCCATTGCTGAACATGGTGGTGATAGGAAGCTACTTAAACAGAATCAACATCTTGTGTTACAAAGGTGGACTTTGTTCAAGTACAAGCTTTTTTTTTTTTTTTTTTTTTTTGAGATAATTCAAGTACAAGCTTGTCAAAGCAGTTTCTGCTTTGTCGCATTTGGATTTTGAGATGGCTTTCTATTATTTGAAGTCTTCTGATCATGATCTGTATGCCATCTGCTCTCTTGTCTATACTGCTTCTGAGGAACTGGAGGCATTACTGGTATGTTTTAAGGACCCACCATTTCCATGGACTTCAGTTTCTTCTCTGCAGGAGGTTTGCTAGCTCTCTTTTATGTTTATTCAAAAAGAGAAACTGTTCAGAAGTAAAAGAAAGCAATTTTGATAACTAAAATTTTATTTTATTTTAAAATAAAATAAAATATTTTAAATATTTTTTTAATTCTGTCGTTTGCCACATGTGCATTTTCCGTTTCTGATATAACTGCAGGGACCAAAATGGAAAACGTTTTTCAGGATAGGGACTAAAAGCGGTAAAATTAAAATTTGGGGACCAAAGTGAAAATCGCTTGAAAATGTAAAGACGAAAATGTGATTTCCACCTTAAATTATAGACTCAACTAAGGCTGTACAATTACAAATATAATTGTTCATCTTGTCTTAATTTCTTGGTTTGAACTTAACCACCTGATGTGTCAACACCAACCTTTGGCCAGTTAAAAGCAAAATGAACTTTAAGCTAATAAAGGAGAAATAACAATATATTTCTTTATTTCTCTTGGTCATGCAGTTAATTCAGCTTGAGGTATTAAAGCTGACCTAAAGATTGAAAATTGAATATGACATCAGTGAAATGACCTGTAAGACCGCCCAAGTATATGTAATTGGTATGAAAAGAAGAATTGAGTGAGCCTTGAATATAAGGTGCCATGAGATATGAGTTTATCTTTGTGCATATTTTAGTTGTAGTGTTCAAAAAGGTGTGTGAATTAGTGAACTGAAGGTCCAATTGTTTGTGTGGCACCTGTACCATAGTTATGTCCTTGAATTTCTATGCTCATGATTAAAGTGTATTCTCTTCATTATTGATAATGCCCAATAATTAAATGTTGGACAAAATATGTGGTAAATGGATACTTCTATTTCAAAAACACCAAGATACAACTTTTTGGTATCAATGCCTCACACTTGAACACATTTATGTATAAATGTGCAGAACCTGCCAACCTGTGCATAACCTTCCTTTTTTTTTTTTTTTTTTTTTGAGAAGGAACCTGTGCAGAACCTGATTCAGAAGATATGAATATCAATTACTTCGGTGCATATGACAAAATGATGCTTGTCCACTACTTTAAACCAATAGTATAAAATATATTTTCTACAACCAAAACTAAAAGGGAAAACCATGAACTATTGTATAAACTAAAAGACAGTGCCAATATTTTTACTTGATGGGTGTTAAAAGCCAATCCTATCAGGTCTTATATGCATGGACTCTAATCAGCCATGCTTTTATCAAGCAGCTATGAACTTTGCAGGCCCAAGGGTGGGCTTTATTGTATGACCCTAGTTGCACCAGGTGTTTACTTTTTGCTGTAAGGTTTTCCACATTTTATAATTCAATCCAATCAATGGTCAATTGAAGCCGTTCTGGTCTGGACATATCTAACTGCCATTGTAGCATATCTCTCTCATTTCACATAAGAGTGGACTCTACGTACAGGGATCCTGCTCATTATCATGCGAGAACCTGAGAGGAGGAGGATATAATATATGTATAAATAAAACTATATAGCAAAAAAATATATTACAAATTAACAGTTATATTATCTATTAATGAAGGTAATCTCTATCTTCACTTTGTGATCATGATGAAGATGCAACAACCAACAACCTATTAAGATATAACACATCAAGGGAAAGAATCAATAAATCAACCAAAGAATTAAACATACTAATGACACAAACACTAAAGTGTTTGACTTCCTTAAAAAATGTGGCTCAAGTCACAACAAAGCTTGAAATGTAATTTGATGGGAATAAAAACCCAAACACTATGACAACATTTTAGTGCTAGTTTTTGATTGATATCCTTTTGTATTCTAACAAAACATTAAAGAAACACAATGAAACTTGGAATATTATGACAATTAGAAGTTTCAGTAGCTTTTTTAAGATCTTAAGTTACTTTTCTTACCAAGTCTGAATTATCAAATAACTTACTTACTGTCCTAGCACTGGGGAAAAAAAAAGAGAAAAAGAAGAAGAGAGGATCTAATCATCTTTTTTGACACTATATCCAAGTTCATCAGCCAATTTAGTTGAACTTCATAGTATGTACTCATTTCATATTGTCAGATTGTTCCTGATCCTGTTCCCATTCCTAATAACTGGTGGAGCCACTCCTTTTCTTTCTTTCCACTACTTTTCAATCTTGTCTTCTAGTTGATGAGAGAGATCCTTACCAGCTGAATTAATTGTGTTGTATAGACACCAACAGCTTTTCCATTCAAAATATGTAACTAAGACACCCCTAAGTTGGCACTTATATGAAATTGATATAGAATGTTTAGAAACATTTGCCGTGACGCATGATATGCAATGCCAGTTATGTAATGCTGAAAATGGAGTATTACACAACCAATGATAAAAAAGAATTCTAACTAAATACTTGAACCCTTTATTTTTCCTAATAAGTCTTCATAGTTGACAGCCATAGCAAATTCATGTTCATTTGTAAGTGAATTTAATATCAAGGTCTGAATTGTAATTTGTGAGCTTGATTGAATAATTTAGAAATGGAAAATAAATTGAATATAAATTCAGTAAAGAAAACCTTTTTTACTGAATTGAGTATAGCACATGCAAGAAAACATATTTTTTCACATTAAATTCAGTAAAGAAAATTGAGTATAGCACATACATAGCAAACTTAATTAGTGAAAAAACCTTCAACTGATTCAAGTTCAATCAAACGTAAACTCTACCAATTTATATAAATAAAAATCAGACATAGTAACTTCATTTTTTTGCTTAGCATCAAGACTAACTTCATTTTTTTGCTTAGCATCAAGACAAAAAAAATTACAATTAAATTCCCACGTTACTATCATAGTATCATCATAAGAGAATCAAACCAAATGTTATAAAAGGATAACATGAGTAAGACCTGGTATGCTGAAGGAATTGAGTTTTATAAAAAATTTGTGAAAAAAATCGGTTATAAAATTATGAAGATTAGCCTACACCCATTATAGATCAATAGATCTGGCCTTAGTATCATATAAATTAAGTACCAACACATAGTGAATAAGAGAAGGGCAAAATAATTCATACTTTTTGGACAATCTGCTAGTGTCACATCCTCCCAAGCTTGGCCAGTAGCTTTGCGAGGAACTACTTTCTTCTTGGTTTCTGCTTTGAGCTCAATCTCACTGCTTGCAAGGGCAGCCTTCACACTCTCAAGTGCTTCTGGTGTAATCGTTTGTGCATCCCTTTGAAACAACTGTTGTGCCTGTTCAAATACAACACTTTTAATTATAAAAATACAATATTTATTTATAACGTAAAGAAAAAACAAAGATCAGAAACCATTTAATTTGATTTTGGGTAGAAATAAACTTAAAGACCCATCCGCACGATTTAATTCTCCTTTTCTCTTGGTTAAAGATAGATTGGTGCTCTTCCCAATCATTAAAAAAAATTGATTTCATGTCACAAAGGTGGAGAATGGCGGTTTGGGGAGGGGGTTTGGCTGTGGGTCTTTGTTTTGGAAGAAGGAGAAGGGGAACAGTGGACGAAGGTGAAGGGGTTTGCATTTTGTCTCTCAAAAATGGAGATCGGTGGTTTGGGGAGCGAGTTTAGCAGTGAGTCTTTGTTTTGGAGGTAAAAAAAACATCCATGACAATTAACAATATCAAAATTTTATTAATACATATATATATATATATATATATATATATATATATATATATCAAACAGAATGACAGCCAGTGCAGAATTCCAAACCCAAAGATTTATCTAAGTTTGTGCACAAACTCAATTATATAGATACACAGCTAAAACTACATATACAAAACAGAGTCAATAGACTTAGGAATATCCCCAAGTTTGAGATAACCAAGAAACTTAAATATGCAATCACATTCCAATTTCAAATTCTTTCTAGAAACATATTATCAATAAATATGCAAGAAACAGTATAGAATAAAGGAAAGGTAAATATCTAACTATTCATGTAACCCCTCCTTAATCATGTTCAGCTACAAACATGAAAAAAAAAAAAAATGCAAGCACCTGCAACAAAAGTGAAATAAAATAGAATACCATAGAAAAATCTTAGTAGAAATAACTATTAGGATATGTTGTAATCAGAACATAGGTAGAAATAACTATTAAGAATTTACAAAACATTAACGAATTAGTAAAACTATTAGGATATGTTCTTAAACCAAGTAAATAGACAAATTTGTAGACAACATATCCTTCCTTAACGCAATTTCCTTCTGTGGGTATCCACCAAGCATAACGGCAATATTGGCATCTTTACACACTTCAACAATGTCTGTGGTAGCAACCACACCTATTGAGCCATATTCATGACATGAGTTAAGAAACCTGAGGGAAGAGAATAATTCTACCTACCTAGAATTAGCTTTCAAGATAAGGCACAGCAACAGTCATTTCCATTCTTATCCCATTCAAGAATTCAGCTCCCTATTCAATATCAAGCAAGTGCAGAATCACAGGCCGATCAGGACCTAGCATGATTCCCCTTGCAATCATAGGAACAATGGCATAACCTATTTGCCCTGTTGAACAAAATCAAAATTTTGAGCTACAGATACAAAAACTATATATTATCATGTCTAGAAGAAAGAATTGCCAACCTATACAAGTGAAAATCATCTACACCTGTTCCTTAACATAATTACTGACATGCAACAACAGTCATATTGTTGTAAATCAAGCTTTTCTTTCAATTTTCATTCTTTCCAACCATTTGGTTAAAAGAAGTACAATGTATGTATTAAAAGATTGGTTATGAGGTTAAAAGATTCCATGAACAAAAAATGCATGTATTTAAAACTATTACTGCCAACACTAACAGAGAACAAACTCCTGAGAGTATGGCTCTCCTAGGCATTCTATCAAACACCTGTTAGGAATCTCAAACAGCTATAGTAACCAACCCCAACCTTTAAAACAAAAATAAAATTCCCACAAAAACACAAATATTTCAGTCATGTAGCAATATGCAACAATACCCACAAAAAGAAATTTTGATTTTTGGGGTTATACCATCCTCCTTTCCTCTCATCCTAATAATTCCAATTCTCCAACACTACCAACCATGAACGGTTAAATAAATAAATAAATAAAATCTCAAGAAAAACCCAAAACTTGCTTCAAAGGCTGCGTTAGAGCTTTTGGATTGTTCATAGCTTCCTCGACGACACCGGCGGCGTCTGAGTTTTGGGTTTTTGGATTTTGATATTGGGGAAGGAGAGGGTTTTGATTTTCAGGGAAGAAGATGGTTGCATGAAAGAATCTGAAAAGAGAGTGGAAGGCACTAGGTATTTTGGGAGAAAAAAAGAGTACCGAATTTAGAAAAAAAAAAAAATATATATATATATATATTTATATTACCGTTAGTGGTTTAGGTGGCCTGATGTTGGTGAGCGACTGGTTTGCCGGTGGATGATAGTCTGACACTCCGACGATTCTCTCTTAGTCTCGTTTTTTCTGTCTCTGTTCTGAGGAAGAAGATGTCTGTTGGTTTTTGGGTATGGTGGGTTTTGATTGAGGAATCAGTGGGTATGGTGTCTTGGTTTGCCGTGGGTCTAATTGAGGAGGAGCTGGTAGAGGATGGCAGGGCATGCGTGAAAGAAAAGGCAGAGCATCGTGAAAGAGTTTTGGTGAAAGAAAGGGTAGAGCACTAGAGCATCACGAAAGAGAAGGCAGAGCACCGGATTCGGTATTTAGAAAAGTTTTATTTTTTGTGGTCAGAAGCTCTTCTATTTTGAGTAAGGGTTAATTTAAAACATTTATTATAATTTGGGATTACTACATTTTTAAATCACAAAAAAATCTAGGGGTGTGATGAAAAATTATTTCACCTGCAAACACATAATATTCATCACACTCCTAGGTTTTTTTGTGATTTGAAAATGTAGTAATCCCAAATTATAATAAATGTTTTAAATTAACCTTTACTCAAAAAATAGAAGAGCCTCTGAGCACGCGCGTGAGCGCGTGCTCAGAGGCTAGTTGTCTTCTATTTGTCTACTACGTCGATCATAATATCTCCATAGTTCTCGACGACGTTCTACGTCATTGGTATGAGTTGTAGGTGTATTTTCCGAACTCATTTCTGCATTAAAATAGAAAGAAAAAAAAATAATAGTGTTAGTTGCACATATATACATATTTAGTGCAATAATTATTCCCTAGTCCAAAGAGGGTGTATTTAAACCTATAAACATTGGAGTAAATTATAAATGCAAGGCACTTGGCCAACGACATGTAAGAATTGAAGTAACATGTGCAATTGTAATAAAAATTAGTAAAAGTGGAAGCATGTGCTATGTTAAAATTTTGTAGTCAAATTTCTTATATAAAAGTTTCCAAAATAATATTGCACCCTTATTTTTGAGTTGCAATGGTCTGACACTAAAATATGTAAAAACAATATTTTAGCCATAATATATATTTTTTTTAAATAATAGCTCAGTTGGTAGAAATTTCCCTCCACAACTATTGAAGGATATTAATTTTTTTTTCTTTTTTTGTGTAGAAAAGGCTTCATGTTATTAAGTGGTTGAAAATTTGTAAAACGTGTGTATTTATTTATTTTTCCTCTTTTCTTTAAATATAAAAGTAAAAGATCATGGAAAAAATTACTTCTAAATAATATGAAAAATTTTAGGAATAAAAATACTTAAAACATGTTAAAAAAAATTTTAATGTAAAACAATGCTGACATACTATTAAAATGCCTAAAACGTCGGGATTTTTTTTTTAATTTTTTATTTTATTGAAGTTGTAGTAAAATAGGAAACCAACGTTGAAGGACTCACCACCCTCAAAAAAAAAAAAAAAAAAAAAAAAAACTTGATGCAAATTCAAAAGGCGTGGTTTGTTTGGAGTCTTTTTGTCTTTTGGTAGGTTATTTTGGAACAGATTAAATTTTACCAATTTTTTAAATTTTAAAAATTAAAATGAAGTAACATTTTTTTTTTTTTGAAGGGAAAATGAAGTAATGTTTTAAACTATGAAATATAAGATATATTTAAGGGTGTAGGTTTTTACCCCTAAAAGTTAATCTATTATTTAGAAGCAATTTTCAACACAATTTTAAAATTTTATCTTTAAAGATAAGTTCTTCAGTATCATTCTTGCTTTAGTATCTAAATAATAGGCAAAATTTTAGGAATAAAAATACTTAAAACATTTTAAAAAAAATTTAAATGTAAAATGGTGCTGGCATATTATTAAAATACCTAAATCATTGGGATTTTTTTTTTCTTGAAGTTGCAAAAAAATAGGAAACCAACATTGATGATTTTTTTTTTTTTTTGCTTGAAGTTGTAAAAAAATAGGACACCAACGTTGATAGTTTTTTTTTTTTTTTTTTTGCTTGAAGTTGCAAAAAAATAGGAAACCAACGTTGATGAATTTTTTTTTTTGTTTTGCTTGAAGTTGTGAAAAAATAGGACACCAACGTTGATAGTTTTTTTTTTTTTTTTTGCTTGAAGTTGCAAAAAAATAGGAAACCAACGTTGATGAATTTTTTTTTTTTTTTTCCTTTGCTTGAAGTTGCGAGAAAATAGGACACCAACGTTGATAGTTTTTTTTTTTTTTCTTTTTTGCTTGAAGTTTCAAAAAAATAGGAAACTAACGTTGACGGTTTTTTTTTTTTTTTTTGAAGTTGAAAGAAAATAGGAAACCAACGATAAAGGACTGACCAACCTAAAAAAAAAAAAAAAAAACGTTGATGCAAATTTATTAATTGAGGACACATAACACTTGATGCAAATTCAAAAGATAACATAAGAAAAGAAAAAATAAACCCTTCAAAGTTATCATCAAATAATTAACAGAGTTAATAAAGGCACAATTAATCAATTATTCCAATCTCCTGACTCTTGAAAGAAAAAAATAATAATAATAATAATTCCAAGCTAATAAACCAACAAACAGGCTAAAGCTTAAGATTCCTCTTTATCCACAGCCAATTAAAGAAGGCCACTTGTCTACATTTTAAGCCTAAACAAACAAATAAAAAATACAAAATGTTAATCCTATCCACTCATTTTTCAAATGCCACAACTTCTTGCGCGTATTAATTTGAGACATGGGGCCATTGGTCAGTGCAATATGTGGGCCAAGGCAAGTCTATTGGTTTGTTTGGAGTCCTTTTGTCTTTTGGTAAGTTATTTTGGATCAGATTTAATTTTACCAATTTTTAAAATTTTAAAATTTAAAATGAAGTAACATTTTAAAGTATTAAATATAAGATATATTTAAGGGTGTAGGTTTTTACCTCTAAAAGTTAGTCTATTATTTAGAAGCAATTTCACCACAATTTTAAAATTTTATCTTTAAAGATAAGTTCTCTAGTATCATTGTTGCTTTAGCAAATTTGCGAATATGACAATTGCTTACAAAGCCATCAAATGTGCAATGAAAGACACAAAAAAAGGACAAAAGTAAATTTCATAAGGTAGGCTATTGATATTACAAAAAATGTTTTTAACAACTACTTGATAGATTGACTACCACTTCGCTCACCCGAATTCATCCAATTTGTTTGCTATGCAATCTTTGATATGTCACCCTAAAAAAAATACAAAAAAAAAAAAAAGAGAGTAAGGCTTAAATGTAAGAAAAAAAACAAACAAAAATACTAAGAGGAAGAGAGGGGCATCGCTTAGAACACATACACTAAAATAATGAATCAAACTCGATAACCACAAAAAAGGAAAAAAAAATCAATATATATATATATATATATATATCATTCCTATTCTTTAAAAAATAGTCATTAATTACAGAAAATACTTAAACACCTATCAAACTAACCAAATAAAAGAAAAGAAAAGAAAAGAAAAAGATAAGATAATGATATGGAAATGATAATGTTAACAAAGTGTAGTCCTTTTTGAATCTAAATCATGATAAAATAATATATTTTTGTTGAAGACAAAACAACCCTATTTTACAAATTAAACGATATTCCAAGACTTAAAAAAAAAAAAAAAACACATTACTTTTTTTTTTCTGCTGAATAAAAAAAAAATTGAACAACAAACTTTATGCACGTACATATCCTTCATTAGAAGCTGTTTGAACTTTTTCCTAACCTGAGGGATAGAACCTATTCCACGTGACCCAAAAAAAAAAAAAAAAAGAAAAAAACCTTCAACAGCAAACTTCATGAGCGACCTTCTCAAAAAAAAAAAAAGAACTTCATGCGCGTGAGCAGAGAACCTGTTCGCTGTGGACGTGAACAGGTTCTCATAAAAAAAGATAAGTATTGGACGTGACCCAAATTGAAAAAGAAAAAAAAAAAAAAAAAAAACTTAAAAACAAACCTG
Organism: Lithocarpus polystachyus; assembly: GCA_033629205.1. NCBI lineage: Eukaryota > Viridiplantae > Streptophyta > Magnoliopsida > Fagales > Fagaceae > Lithocarpus > Lithocarpus polystachyus. The sequence goes on from CM066166.1 coordinate 2,999,176, forward strand.
TTCGCTGTGGCCTTTAGGGAAACAGAATTTGCTTGAGTTTTTTCAGGGAAACAGAACCTGTTTGATGTGGCCCAAATTGAAAGCCAAAAAAAAAAAAAATCAGACTTAAAATAAATAGAACCTCATTAGAGAGAGTTATTCCACGTGACCCCAAAAAAAAAAAGAAAAAAAAAAGAAAAAAACCTTCAACAGCAAACTTCATGCGCGACTTACTAAAAAAAAAAAAAACTTCATGCGCGTGAGCAGAGAACCTGTTCACTGTGGACGTGAAAAGTTTTTTTTTTTTTAAAAAGATAAGTATTGGACGTGACCCAAATTGAAAAAGAAAAAAAAAAAGGACTTAAAAACAAACCTGTTCGCTGTGGCCTTTAGGGAAATAGAATTTGCTTGAGTTTTTTCAGGGAAACAGAACCTGTTTGATATGGCCCAAATTGAAAGCCAAAAAAAAAAAAAAAAAAAATCAGACTTAAAATAAATAGAACCTCATTAGAGAGAGTTATTCCACGTGACCCAAAAAAAAAAAAAAACCTTCATGCGCGTGAGCAGAGAACCTGTTCGTTGTGGACGTGAACAGATTCTCAAAAAAAAAAAAAAAAAGATAAGTATTGGACGTGACCCAAATTGAAAAAGAAAAAAAGAAAAAAAAAGAGACTTAAAAACAAACCTGTTCGCTGTGGCCTTCCGGGAAACAGAATTTGCTTGAGTTTTTTCAGGGAAACAGAACCTGTTTGATGTGGCCCAAATTGAAAGCCAAAAAAAAAAAAAAATCAGACTTAAAATAAATAGAAACTCATTAGAGAGAGCGAGGGGGGTGAGATTTGATCTAAGAAAGAGCTTACCTCAAATCTATCTGCTGTTGTTGTTGTTTGTAGTGAAATCTGAAGCAAAGAGGTGGGTGAAAGGAGTTTGAAAACAAAGAATTGAGAGAATTGGAGAACTGAAGAAGAAGCAATTTAAGTTTGAAAACCAACGTAAGTGTATTAGGAGTGTGGTCCTATTTTGTAGAAAGTGTTTTACGTGGAAGTTAAAGAAGTATTTTTACCAAGTTTTACCCCTACTTAAACATAGGCTGTAGGGGTATTTTGGAACAAAAAAAAATCCGGTCCAAACAGGTGCAGCCCCTTAAATAATAGTATGTGTATATATATATATATATATATATATATATATATATATGTCTATCAAAGCTAACATATAATGGAAAGATTTGCGTTCCTATCCAATAAAAAAAAAAAAAAAAAAAACTGAAAAGATTTGCTTTAAGACTTATTTTTTTAATCAATGCGATAAGACTATTTTTTTTTTTTTTTTTGGTTGATGGGAATGCGCTATTAGTCTGATATAAAAGAGTATGAATATCATTAGATGTGAAAAAATTAAAAATAATAACAATAAAAAACTTTTGTACAATGATTGCGCCCACTCGATCTCGATCCTCCCACCACAACTAAACTTTCCTGGTACTACAATTTCAACGGGCAAAAAGTCCCCCCCGTCATGGACGGTCCCTTCTATTGCAACATGAGGTTACGACTTACGATACGTTAATTTAGAAAGTGCAATTGAATAAAATCAGTAGGAGTTAGTGGTCTTACCCCCCAAAATCAGATTAATAAATCAGGCTTTGGTGAGTTAAGCGTGTACAATTCCGAGGGCTAAAAAAAAACCAATGTTAGAGCATTAGCCTTGTTTTTTTTTTTTCCCCATTTATTTAATTTAATGTTCCTTTATTTCGTAATGATTTTTAGCTTGCGAATTGCTTGGCTTTTCTGCAATATTCTTTTTAAGGAAAAAAAAATACTTTCTCTAAATAACAAAAATAAAATGTCCATTTTTCCCCCACATACACACACACACAAAAAAAGTACTTTCTTTAAATAACAAATTAGTTTTTAGTTTTTTTCCTTCCTTGTCTGGTGAGTTTGGGTTATGGAGTCCAAGAGTTTTTTAACAAAAACAATTTCCTCTAGCATATTTTAATTGTGAATCCTTCGTGGCCTGATGATGGGGTCTATTGGAATCTTTTATTTGCTTATAACTTATACCTATAAGGTTATATTTCATCAAAAGGCATGCATGGAGACTGGAGAGTAAAAGTATTTAAAAAAACCATTCACAAGGCTTGAAATCATTTCACATATTCAAAACAGTTACTAGAAAATTTTGCAGAAAACTCAATTTTACAAGTTTAGATCGGTCAAGAGTTCCTTTCGATCGATTGAACAGGAATCAAATAGCTATCGAATCATCCAGAGATTCCAAGATTATTTTCTTCATCATTTTGATCGATCAAGCAAAAGTTTCGACTGATTAAAAATTCTTTAGTTTGAATTTCACTTAGAAAATTTTAGAACTTGAATTTTCACTTTATGAAACAATACTCTCCAAACTCAAACATCATTATTATAGCATATCTGTATAATAAATGGTGTGCATCCTAATTTAGCTTAATTGATAAATTTTTGTCGTCAATTAAAAAACTTAAATTTGAATTCAGTTTATACCAAAAGCAATTAGTATTTTGGTTTGATAATAAAAATGATTCGCTAGTGAAGTCGTGTCACAGGTTCCAACCTATCATATATATCAAAATTAAATAAATAAATAAATGGTGAGAAACTATGTACCAATGAAGAAATAACAGCTTGCCTCCTTCATGGATAGCAAAAGCAACTCAAACAAAGTAGGGCGGAAAAAGACAAAACAAGCTGAGTTGATTATCAAAATTTCAAGGTTTTCTTATTTAAAACAAGAGCTAGATTATCATCAACCTAAAAAAATATTTCCTCCTCGTAGGCAAAGAATGAACCAGAAATAAAATTTTATGAGATCTCTAGGACCAAGATGCAGTTTTATGAATGATTGGCAAATCGTGAACACAAACTTGTCTAGATATAGATCTTAGAGTCTATAGGTTTTATTAGACAATGCTCAAGGTGATTCAAGTCAAGATTCAAGAACAAGTAAGCTACAGAAAGAAGATTTCAGAATTTGCTTGATTCAACTGATCGAGAAACAAGCTCGACCGATCGAAAGTCGTATCTACAGAATTTTAATTAAGCCCAGATAGCAGTTCAAGCCCATTAAAGATTAGGGTTTCAGGTCTACTTCTTCCACTATATAAAGGAAACCCTAAGCACGTTTTTACAAGGCTTTTTAGAGAGAGAAGAGTGTGCCTCTTGTGTATTTAGGGTTTTGTTCCTAAAAAGCTCTCTCATATCTTCTACCGGTTTTATTCCTTGAAGAATCTCAAGATCTAGTGTTGTTGAAATTGCTGCCTTCTCTAGTCATCAAAGGTGCTGATGATCTAAACCTTCAAGGGTGGTCTTGGAGTCATAAACAAGAGAGTTTGTGTTGCTAAATCTTTGAGTGGAATCTCAAAGTCACAAACGTGGGTGTTTGTGTTAGTAGTCTAAGTCGCTATTGTGCAAACTTCAATTCTTTCTAGTGGATTTGCTGTTTTACCTTGAGGATAGCTAGGTTAAATCCTCCCTAGGTTTTTTACCAGTTTGGTTTCCTGGGTCATCATATCATTGTGTTCTTTATTTTTCCACTGATTTGCATGATATGATTGTTATTGTTTTAACCTAGATCTGAATAATAAACCTAAGTATTCACTTGGTTAATTAATTAGGTTAAACAATCAAAGTTTACAGGGGTCTAAATTCTTACAAGTGGTATCAGAGTGGGTAGCTCTTTTGTGTTAGATCTTTTGATCTTAGAGTTGATCCTTGATCTCTGTTATCATGGATAATTTTAAGTGTCTTACTGTTTTTGATTGTGATGATTTGAATAAGAAGGACATTGTTGTTTCTGTTGATCTTTTTGATGCCTGTGAAACTCTTCTTAAGGAATTATTGAAAACTATGAGAATTGCTAAGAAATTCAAGGAAGAGTTAAAATTGGCTAATCTTGAAAAAGAGGAATTGGTTGTTAGATTAGATGAATCTAATAAAAAGAATGAATTTTGAGAAATCAAATTTCCTCTCAAGATGAGAAAATGAAAAGCTTGGAACAAGAGTTAGCTGAATCTAAAGCAAAAATTGAAAATTTGACTAGTACCAAGCCTGCTGTTGATAACAGAAGTGTTTTTGTTTCTTTTAAACCTAAAACTGAGAAAGTTTATATCCCTCCTTTCAAGAGGAATAATAAAGAAAAGACTTATTTTGCTAGGTTTGACAAAGGTAAAAGTTCTGATGTAGACGCTGAAGTTTCTAAACCTAAGTCTAAACCTATTGTTAGAGAGCATAATAAATCTGTTTTTACGCCTACCTGTCACCTTTGTGGTGTTGATGGTCATATTAGACCAAATTGTTCTTTGTTGAGACAAAAACCAAAATTTGAGACTAGATTTGCTATTAGGAATACTGATGTTCCTAAATTTGTTCTTGTTTGTCACTATTGTGGTATCTCCAGTCACATTCGTCCTAATTGTCATAAATTGAAATTTAAAAATTCTATATTTCAATCTAGGATATGTCATGATATTTCTCCTGCCATAAGTCCATACAAAGTGTTTCATATTCTTTTGAAAAATTTAAACTTGTTGGCTTGTGAAAGAAATTTGCAGGATTTCAGTCTTTCTCAGAAGATTGGTGTAATCCCTCAAATATACTCTGCTTCACATGGATTTTCACCTACAAAGCCGAAGAGTCGTGCTATATGGGTGAGAAAGATTCTCTAAGGTGAGTGTTGTTTACTTGTCCCTAATTTAATTCTTTCAATTGTTTGTGGGCATGCTTTGTTTTTGTTTTTGGTTGTTTTGTTTTTTAGGTTGTTTTTCTTTTAAATCCAAAAACATTGAAAATTTTCAAAAAGACAAAAAAATTATTTTATTTTGTGTCTAATTTTATTTTTCATGAGGATTACATGAATTATGATATCTCTCTTGATTTATAACATGTTTGATATTGTGGAAAATCATAAAAAGTATGTTTTCTATAAGTGCAAAGCTATTTTTTTTTATTTTGTTTGAGTATGTACTAGTTTGTACATGTACTCAAGGGTTAATTAAGAAATTGATATTTCTTGTTTGTGTACCCTCTATAGCTTAGTTAAGCACTGTCATGCATTACATTTGCATTTTTAATCATTTAGCATAATGTGTGCTCTTTGTTCTTGGTCATAAATTTTTTAACTAAAAAGATTTTTGTGTTTTGTATTATAGATCTTGGATTTGTAATCAAGGTTGGCCATATTATCTTTACATAACATGTTTATGTACCTTGTTTAGCTTGGATAAGCTTATTTTATTGCACTCTACTAGTTTGAGCTTTGTAGTGCATGTTGTGTGGGAAGATGTTTATAATTTTTTATCACATGATCTTGATCTTGAAGTCACATGCTTTTAATTGTTGGACTTGAACTTTTTGAAAAAGGCATAAATAACCATCTCACCACTGTTTATTAGCCAATCATGAACATTTTAGTGTATATCATAAGATTTTGTGCTCGAAAAAGTGTAGCACATGCACAAAAAGATCATAAGGTGTAGCCTCAGTTAAAATGCTAAAATGGTGTGTACATTATTGGGCTATAATAATTTCATAATACAAATAAAATTGGTGTATACATTATCCTGGCTATTTTAAATTAGTTTCTAATCATTTAAAATTGGTGTATACATTATGAGACAAATCAAGAAACTTACATGATTGCAAGCTTTTATTCTAGGAGATGTGGAAGTTATATGATGTAACTCTTTAGGTAATAATCTCTTTCAAATTTATGTGATGAATTTTGTAGAAATTGTGATTAATTTCTATTCACATATTACCTCACATGTTTCTCAAGTTTTTGCTAGTTGCACACACTACACAAGTTACTCTTTGCTAAACTTTGTACATGTTATTGTGTGTAATTTTGTTGTGGCCATCCAAGATTATATGTTCCTTGATTTTGATACAAAATTTGAGTTTTGAGGACAAATTGGTTGATAAACTTGTTTTTGAAAGATCTGGGTTGAATTCATGTGTTTTTGAAAAATTTTTAATCTCATACTCATGCATTTTATTCATGAAATATTGTGCTTTGAGGAGTTTTTGCATAAGATTGCTCTGTTTTTCAAAAATTTAATTTTTCCAGATTTTCGATTGATCGAATCTGTTTCTTGACTAATTGAAATTGTGATTAAAATTTTTGGTTTGAATCTACCTGGCTCGATTGGTATTTGATCGATGCTCGACCGATCGAAACTGAAAAATTTTCAGTTTCTAAGTTTTTGTCTAAATTTTTTTTTCATGCATCATTTATGTTTAGGATTCACGTGCATTGAATTGTTTTCTGTATCCATCTTGCAGTTTTGCAATCATATCTCTCATTGTTTTCACACATAACATGCATACACTTTGCTAAATTGGGTACTCAACTTGAATTAAAAAATTGATTGATTAATTTTTGAGTGCTTTGTACATTTTAGTATATGCTATTTTTTGATGTGTGAACTACAGAAAATATTTTTCTTAAGAGATATGATGGATAATAATGTGCAAATAATTTTTCTACTCATGCAACTATTTATGGGTTACATAGTGTCAAGTTTGCATTTATTAAAAGAGAGAATATTTTTCTTCATGTGTATCCTCAATTCATTTTTAGGTTTGTGTGTTTTTATTTATCCCCACCTCCTAAATTTTCCCCAAAACTGTTTTTCCCAAAACTTGTTTTGTTTTTCCTATTTTTATAGGGGGAGAAAAGTTTTTTTTAACCTTTGTTGTTCATAGGGGGAATTGTTGCTTTTCCTAGGAGAAGTTGTCTCTATTTTTTATAGAGTTGAATTGTTTTGTATTCCCTTAATTCTCTATTTTCTCTTATTCTCTGTTGCATATGTTTTCTGTCTACCTTTTGATTGGGTTGTCTTTGTCAATACGTGAAAAAAAGGGGGAGAAATAGATGAAATTTGGAAAAGGTTTTTAAAAATGTTTTGTTTAAGGGGAATTATTGTTTTTGAAATTGGGAGAATATAAAAATTTTTTGATGTATCTAACTTAGGGGAGAGTTAGTTTACTTTTGTTTTTATATTGTGTTTTATTTTGTTTATATGTCTTTCTTTCCACACATGCGGTGATGTGTTTTTTGAGTGTTTTCAGGAAAGACAGGTACATTCTGATCAAGACCTTCTACCTCTTCTTGCAACTTCTAGGTTAGGAGTCTTAGATTGAGATTTGTGATGTAATTGGACATTTTATTGTATTGGGTTGTTCTTATATTTGAGCATTTCATTTTGTATGTGAGTTTTGTCACGAATTGCCAAAGGGGGAGATTGTTAGGTTCTAAAAGTTAGTACGATTGGCAAATCGTGAACACAAATTTTTCTAGATATAGATCTTAGAGTCTATAGGTTTTATTAAACAATGCTCAAGGTGATTCAAGTCAAGATTAAAGAATAAGAAAGCTGCAGAAAGAAGATTTCAGAATTTGCCTGGTTCGACTGATCGAGAAGCAAGCTCGACTAATCGAAAGTCGTATCTGCAGAATTTTAATTAAGCTCAAACAGCAGTTCAAGCCCATTAAGGATTAGGGTTTCAAGTCTACTTCTCCTACTATATAAAGGAAACCCTAAGCATGTTTTTACAAGGCTTTTTAGAGAGAGAAAAGTGTGCTTCTTGTGTATTTATGGTTTTGTTCCTAAAAAGCTCTCTCATATCTTCTACCGGTTTTATTCCTTGAAGAATCTCAAGATCCAATGTTGTTGAAATTGCTGCCTTCTCTAGTCATCAAAGGTGCTGATGATCTAAACCTTCAAGGGTGGTCTTGGAGTCATAAACAAGAGAGTTTGTGTTGCTAAATCTTTGAGTGGGATCTCAAAGTCACAAACGTGGGTGTTTGTGTTTTGCAAAGGCTAAGGAAAGAAGTAGTCCGTGGACTCGGAGCTATCATGGAGTCGTGGCAGTAAGTTTTCTACTCGAGGTAGCAATAGGGTGTTAGTAGTCTAAGTCGCTATTGTACAAACTTCAATTCTTTCTAGTGGATTTGTTGTTTTACCTTGAGGATAGCTAGGTTAAATCCTCCCTAGGTTTTTTACCAGTTTGGTTTTCCTGGGTCATCATATTATTGTGTTCTTTATTTTTTCACTGCTTTGCATGATATGATTGTTATTGTTTTAACCTAGATTTGAATAATAAACCTAAGTATTCACTTGGTTAATTAATTAGGTTAAACAATCAAAGTTTACAGGGGTCTAAATTCTTACAAGTGGTATCAGAGTGGGTAGCTCTTTTGTGTTAGATCTTTTGATCTTAGAGTTGATCCTTGATCCCTGTTATCATGTATAATTTTAAGTGTCTCACTGTTTTTGATTGTGATGATTTGAATAAGAAGGACATTGTTGTTTCTGTTGATCTTTTTGATGCCTGTGAAACTCTTCTTAAGGAATTATTGAAAACTATGAGAATTGCTAAGAAATTCAAGGAAGAGTTAAAATTGGCTAATCTTGAAAAAGAGGAATTGGTTGTTAGATTAGATGAATCTAATAAAAAGAATGAATTTTTGAGAAATCAAATTTCCTCTCAAGATGAGAAAATGAAAAGCTTGGAACAAGAGTTAGCTGAATCTAAAGCAAAAATTGAAAATTTGACTAGTACTAAGCCTGCTGTTGATAACAGAAGTGTTTTTGTTTTTTTTAAACCTAAAACTGAGAAAGTTTATATCCCTCCTTTTAAGAGGAATAATAAAGAAAAGGCTTATTTTGCTAGGTTTGACAAAGGTAAAAGTTCTGATGTAGACGCTGAAGTTTCTAAACTTAAGTCTAAACCTATTGTTAGAGAGCATAATAAATCTGTTTTTATGCCTATCTGTCACCTTTGTGGTGTTGATGGTCATATTAGACCAAATTGTTCTTTGTTGAGACAAAAACCAAAATTTGAGACTAGATTTGCTGTTAGGAATACTGATGTTCCTAAATTTGTTCTTGTTTGTCACTATTGTGGTGTCTCCGGTCACATTCGTCCTAATTGTCATAAATTGAAATTTAAAAACTCTATATTTCAATCTAGGATATGTCATGATATTTCTCCTGCCATAAGTCCATACAAAGTGTTTCATATTCTTTTGAAAAATTTAAGCTTGTTGGCTTGTAAAAGAAATTTGCAGGATTTCAGTCTTTCTCAGAAGTTTGATGTAATCCCTCAAATATACTCTGCTTCACATGGATTTTCACCTACAAAGCCGAAGAGTCGTGCTATATGGGTGAGAAAGATTCTCTAAGGTGAGTGTTGTTTACTTGTCCATAATTTAATTCTTTCAATTGTTTGTGGGCATGTTTTTTTTTTTGTTTTTGGTTGTTTTGTTTTTTAGGTTGTTTTTCTTTTAAATCCAAAAACATTGAAAAATTTCAAAAAGAAAAAAAAATTATTTTATTTTGTGTCTAGTTTTATTTGTCTTGAGGATTACATGAATTATGATATCTCTCTTGATTTAGAACATGTTTGATATTGTGGAAAAACATAAAAAGTATGTTTTCTATAAGTGCAAAGCTATTTTTTTTTTTGTTTGAGTATGTACTAGTTTGTACATGTACTCAAGGGTTAATTAAGAAATTGATATTTCTTATTTGTGTACCCTCTATAGCTTAGTTAAGCACTGTCATGCATTACATTTGCATTTTTAATCATTTAACATAATGTGTGCTCTTTGTTCTTGGTCATAAATTTTTTAACTAAAAAGATTTTTGTGTTTTGTATTATAGATCTTGGATTTGTAATCAAGGTTGGCCATATTATCTTTACATAACATGTTCATGTACCTTGTTTAGCTTGGATAAGCTTATTTTATTGCACTATACTAGTTTGAGCTTTGTAGTGCATGTTGTGTGGGAAGATGTTTATAATTTTTTATCACATGATCTTGATTTTGAAGTCACATGCTTTTGATTGTTGGACTTAAACTTTTTGAAAAAGGCATAAATAACCATCTCACCACTGTTTATTAGCCAATCATGAACACTTTAGTGTATATCATAAGATTTTGTGCTCGAAAAAGTGTAGCACATGCACAAAAAGATCATAAGGTGTAGCCTCGGTTAAAATGCTAAAATGGTGTGTACATTATTGGGCTATAATAATTTCACAATACAAATAAAATTGGTGTGTATATTATTCTGGCTATTTTAAATTAGTTTCTAATCATTTAAAATTGGTGTGTACATTATGAGACAAATTAAGAAACTTACATGATTGCAAGCTTTTATTCTAGGAGAAGTGGAAAGTTAGTTTACTTTTGTTTTTATATTGTGTTTTATTTTGTTTATATGTCTTTCTTTCCACACATGCGGTGATGTGTTTTTTGAGTGTTTTCAGGAAAGGCAGGTACATTCTGATCAAGACCTTCTGCCTCTTCTTGCAACTTCTAGGTTAGGAGTCTTAGATTGGGATTTGTGATGCAATTGGACATTTTATTGTATTGGGTTGTTCTTGTATTTGAGCATTTCATTTTGTATGTGAGTTTTGTCACGAATTGCCAAAGGGGGAGATTGTTAGGTTCTAAAAGTTAGTACGATTGGCAAATCGTGAACACAAATTTGTCTAGATATAGATCTTAGAGTCTATAGGTTTTATTAAACAATGCTCAAGGTGATTCAAGTCGAGATTCAAGAATAAGAAAGCTGCAGAAAGAAGATTTCAGAATTTTCCTGGTTCGACTGATCGAGAAACAAGCTCGACCGATTGAAAGTCGTATCTGCAGAATTTTAATTAAGCCCAAACAGCAGTTCAAGCCCATTAAGGATTAGGGTTTTAAGTGTACTTCTCCTACTATATAAAGGAAACCCTAAACACGTTTTTACAAGGCTTTTTAGAGAGAGAAGAGTGTGCCTCTTGTGTATTTAGGGTTTTGTTCCTAAAAAACTCTCTCATATCTTCTACCGATTTTATTCCTTGAAGAATCTCAAGATCCGGTGTTGTTGAAATTGCTGCCTTCTCTAGTCATCAAAGGTGCTGATGATCTAAACCTTCAAGGGTGGTCTTGAAGTCACAAACAAGAGAGTTTGTGTTGCTAAATCTTTGAGTGGGATCTTAAAGTCACAAACGTGGGTATTTATGTTTTGCAAAGGCTAAGGAAAGAAGTATTCCATGGGCTCGGAGCTATCATGGGGTCGTGGTAGTAAGTTTTCTACTTGAGGTAGCAATAGGATGTTAGTGGTCTAAGTCACTATTGTACAAACTTCAATTCTTTCTAGTGGATTTGCTGTTTTACCTTGAGGATAGCTAGGTTAAATCCTCCCTAGGTTTTTTACCAGTTTAGTTTTCTTGGGTCATCATATCATTGTGTTTTTTATTTTTCCGCTGCTTTGCATGATATGATTGTTATTGTTTTAACCTAGATCTGAATAATAAACCTAAGTATTCATTTTGTTAATTAATTAGGTTAAACAATCAAAGTTTACAGGGGTCTAAATTCTTACAATATTTTTTAAAACCATAAGCTCTGTTTAGATACTCATATATTATTTAGTAATTGAATTTTTTTTTTAAATTTTATATAAATAAAAATTTAATTGAGCATTTATATGTTATCCACAATTTTTTTTTTTTGAAGCCATGTTATCCATAATTATTATACCTTTATTCACATGTTATAAAATAATTTTTACTCTATTGAAAGTTTTAACGTTCTAAACATTTGAATTTTTACTTTGAATTATAACTTTATTGAGCACTCACAATACGAAAGAAACTTGTGAAGTACACTAGATGTCCAGCATATATAACAATCATTAAACTCATAAATAACAAAGCAATACACTAATTAAAAATAAATAAATAAAAACCATTTGACGAAACTATCATTCTAATTAATTTCTTAAAAATATATATTTTTTCTTCTGAATTGATATCTCATTTCGTCTCAAAGATCAAGCAAGTACTAGAAAATAAGAAAACAATAATAGTAAATAAAAATATATGAGTGCTCAAAAAAATTATAAAAACTAAGCATATATTACAAACATATACAACAAAACCTAAAACTTCTTAAACAACATTTTATTACTCATATAAGGTATTTTATTTTTTACTTGACAGTGAGATTTCTTTAGCTACATTACTTTAATATAATTGTACTATAGCCACTAAATAATTGTCATTTGTTATTTCAATAAATGATGAATTTAAATGGAGTTTTTATAAAAATTTTATAATCTATAGGTGTAATTCTTATTGTTTTTTATGAGATATTACAATGCTTGTTTAAACTTTTTTGAGTTCCTTAAAAGTTAATTTGTTTTCTTTTTTTGAAGAGGGATCAATTCATATTTTTTTGGGAGTTCAAATCATGGACCCCGGACTAAACCCTTTTTTTTTAGAAAGAAATTGGAAATACCACTATTAGCAGAATGGACTTCAATGGACGCTCGAATGAACTTGCAAGTTGCAACGATTACAATGGACAAATGTATATGTTTGAACCTTTATCAACTACACTACTTAGCATGTGCACAACGTCAAAGCATTAAATAGTTTAAAGTCCTATAAAGCCTCATATTCCACAATATTAATATATGAACCCACATACGGTTTTGGCCAAGCAGGCAGGTAAACATGAGTCAAATTGTAAGATCAATGTCCCGCGAACAAAGCCACAAAGGAAAATGATCGATAATAGTATGTTGAACGTATACAAAGGCACAAAGAAAAATGATTGATTATTCTATATATGTGGACATAGGCACAATAAAGGTAAATGATCTTCATCACAATCGTAGGCTTCATCTTCATCACAATTGAAGATCACACTCCGCGTTAGTGTACGTCTGACACGAGTGCATCTGGTTTTGGAGCCGCGCCGTATGCTTTCCAGCCTTGCACCTTGGTAGCACAACAAATTTCCACCACCACCTTGCATCTTGATAGCACATAAAATTCCACCACCCCCTATTAGGAAAAAAAATTTTCAATCACCTTGCACGTTGGAAGCACATAAAATTTCCATCACATCTTCCATAGTTGCACAACAAATTTTCATCACCTGTAATTCGATAGAGCATAAAATTAATTTCCATCACCCCTAGTAAGACAACATTTGCATCATCTTGCATTTTGGTATGGCACATGAAATTTTCATCACCCCTGTAAGACACAAATTTTACATAACCTTGCATCTTGGTAGCGTTTAATAATATTGATTTAATTGTGTATTTTTACTAATAACTATATATTTATTTAAATTGGTGCCTCTTTTTTCTTTTTCTTTTTTAGAATCTGTTTATATATAATGACAAATTTAGGTCCAATTTTTATTTGTTGTACTTTAAGTTTCTTAATTAAAATTAAACACATTATTGTATAACCAATACAATAAAAATTATGTTATTTTCCCTAAAACAATTACACTTAATGTAATCAATTGTTTGATTTTTTTTGATATCAATTGTTTGAATTTAAATGAGAAACATAATGTACAGCACCTAAGAAATTGTCTCCAATGTTTAACTCATAGGCAAGATAACATGCTTTTTAAAGGATTGACAACCTCACCAGGCGCATCTGCTTGGATTTTGGTCTATCTTTATATAAATTAGTATGTAACCTCGTGCATATGCACGGATACATTTAAAACAATCATAATTACATATAATATATATATTTGAATTTTTTTTAGATATATGATTATGTTTTTTATGATTTATTATATTGGACTCCTCGTTTTCTACATTAAATTAACTAATTTGACACAAAAATTTAAAAATTTATATTAGATGGAACACATGACGCAAAATTAAACTTTAATTGAAATTCAATTTTTACTCAAATTAATTCACTTGGCACAAAATTCTATAATTTAGATAGATGAGACACATGTCGTAAAATTAGACACTAATTGCATTCTAATTTGAAATTTAATTGGATTTTCTCTCTGCTTTACCTATTATTATATATATAGATATGTGTGTGTAATTATATATTTTTACATATATGTGTACATGTGTTACAATTATTGTGTCAAACAAATTTTTTTGGATGATTCAATAATTATGCGCAGGGGGATTTCAACATCTAGAAGTAACAATTGAGCTAATGACATTTGGCATAGGTTAAAGTATTTCAAAACATTTTATTGTGTAACAACAAAATTTATGTTGTATTGAAAAGGTTGCACCAAATTACCAATGACCTTTTTGTCAATTGGCTTGACACTTTTGAGTGTTTCAAACGTCCAGTGTTCAAATATTAATCTCTTATTAGAAACACACACACACACACACACACACACACACACTATAAAATTACTAGGATCAATTCAATCAACAATTTAAGCATAGCACATGACCAGACCAATATATAGGCAGTTAAGTTTGGCTCATAAATCGTACGGTTGATCAACTAAATCTTCTAACTGTTTATTGTTCGAGAATGCATTTGAGATATCCTTCTCTTCATAGTTATATGGACATAAAACATAGTCCCTTAACAAGGTGTTCTTAAAAGATTTTATTATCATTAAATACTAGTTTTAGGGATCAATTCAATATAACATTTAAGCATGGCGCAAGAACAATATAGGTGGAGGTGAAGTTAGCTAGGGCCATAAAATTGTACCAATGATGAATTAAATCTTCTAATTGTTAATAATGCGCTAGAGACATCCTTTTGGTCCTACAGTCAAACGAACTTTACGTATTTTTTTTAGAGAAAACGATAAAAGTTGTTATATTTTAATGTAATATTAATTGAGTGGTGTACTAATAATATATATAAGCTTTATTATGAATTCTTATAATTTGCTGTACAGAAGTCTCTTAAAAACAAATTAAGAATAATTTTGAGAGGTAAAACAATTATAATTTTTTGCATTTTCTTTTGTTGTTGAGGGAGATAAGCTAGAAGCAAAGTAAATGGTTCAGAATATTATTGCTGTAAATTACCTAGTTAATTAAATGACAAAGTCAGTCCCACATAGGATAGAAATAGTAAGGATTAATGGTTAATATATGGTTGAGTCTTGTGACATTAACGTATTTATTATTTGGTAATTTCCGAAATAAAATGAACAAAAAAGTTGCCGAAAAAATGTCCCTATCAAATGTGAGTTGGATACTTTGCTTGGAACGAGTTGGTGTTTCAAAAATGTCCCTATCAAATGTCCCTACTATATATTTTCCAAAGACTATAGATTACAAAAGATTTTATTATAGATTTTCCAAAGACTATAGATTACTAGAACCATACTATATACATACTATATATTTTCCAAAGACTATAGATTACAAAAGATTTTATTATAGATTTTCCAAAGACTATAGATTACTAGAACCAAAAGAATTTACTATAGATTTTCCAAAGAACCAAAAACTTTGCTATATGACAAACCACTATAAATTTTCAAGAACCAAAAACTTTGCGACCCAGCGTCCTTTACTCCTCTTCTAAGAATCAAAATGCAGCCTCCTCTACTGGGTGAGAATGAATATATCTTTTTTACAATTTTTACTTTTGTTGGTTTCAGCATTTCATACAATTAATTTCCTCTTGGTTACTACTGAAGGATAATCTGGTTTTGTATCTCATACAAAACATACAGCGGAAGCAACAAACATGGATCTATTTCATTCATGATTGATAACATGCACTATGTAAATTTCAGAATTCAAGAACAAGATTGCGTACCTTGGTGCGGTGAAATTCATAACAAAAGATTCGAAGTAGTTGGGAACACTTTTAATCTTCACTCCAATTCCACTTTACACCTAAGAAGTGTGGTCTCTCAATCAGTTTCTAAGGGAGAATATTGAGTGGCTTCACTCACATATACACATCACTTCGCAATGATGTTTCCTTTTTTTCTTTTGAAAAAATTCTGTATGTTTCTCCTTTTATAACCAACTGATTATCTAATTGGGCCGGCCTATTGGGCCTTTCCAATTGGGCTTTAGTGTGTGGCTTGGAGTGGGACCAAAAGGGACCAATAAGACACTAGCTCCAATGGGTCTTGGGCTTTTCTATCAACTCTTGACAAACCCAAAGTTACCATTAATTATATTTAATACCACTATATAAATATAATTGCATTCTAGGTCTTATTATTAAATTATATCCCAAGACTTTATTATACATGCAACCCCTTCATAAAATATTCGTAGTAATACAAAGTCATAATGCAGACTGCCACTTTGTTAATTACTACATCTTAATCCTTGAGTACCCGGTTTAATCCTTTTAAGTTATTCATCATATATTTATGAAATCCAATTCCATAAATATATACTTTAGTATATTCTTACTAAAGTGGTTAGGCCTAACACTCTAAATAACCAAAACCATTAAACTTATCTCAAGGGAATATTTTATATCTCCGTTAAGAGATTATGAATTCCATCTTGAGAATATATGTTCCATCAACACTAAATGTGGCTGCCCAACATACTGAGGTTTTGATCGTAACTTTAGATCTCACTCCTGATATATCAAAGCAACCTACATTTGATGATCAGGTCCATTATTCTCTCAGGATTAAGAGTTCATGCAAATAGAAGTTGTGATATTTATTATTCATTTGACAGTCGTTAGAAGAATAATAAATCTCACAGCGGTCCAGTTCAATATGTCTTAACTCTTAAAACATATCAACATACCAACTAGAAGTCTCCACTTCCATGATCAAGACAAATCATCTTAGTTGATATGTTATAGTCTTCGCAGATGAAACGCCCAATTTCATTACCGACTACGAACTAAAATTCTGAGTTTACAAAGAACTTGTGATTTATATCTTCTGTGACTAAATTACATAAATCACATACTATGCATCTCATGGACTATATGATAATGTCCAAATATTCATGTTACCATTATTTTCTAGATAATAATAAAATAACTTTATTAATCATAACATTAAGTCATACATAATGTCATACATAACATAATACAATAGGATTTAAGGGTATATATCCTAACAATCTCCCACTTGCCCTAAAGACTATTGTGCACTAATCTAGCTCCCATTTCCTCCAAATGTGACTCAAAAGTCCTTTGTGGCAAGGTTTTGGTAAAGGGATCTGCTAGATTACTTGCACTATCAATCTTTGCTACTACTACATCTCCTCGAGCAACAAAGTCTCGAATAATGTGGTACTTTCTCTCAATGTGCTTTCCTTTCTTGTGATTCCTTGGATCCTTCGATTGTGCAACCGCTCCACTATTGTCGCAAAACAATGTAATGGGAACTTGCTCCATTCTCACAACACCAAGATCAGAAAGGAATTTCTTGAGCCAAACAGCTTCCTTTGCCGCTTCACAAGCAGCAACATATTCAGCCTCTATGGTGGAGTCCGCAATACAAGATTGCTTAACACTCCTCCAACTAATGGCTCCACCTCCCAAGGTGAACACACAACCTGAAGTGGACTTTCTGAAATCAAGATCTGACTGAAAATCTGAATCTGTATAACCAATTGGAATCAAATCCTCACTATGGTAAACAAGCATATAATCTCTTGTTCTCCGTAGATACTTAAGAATATGCTTTACTGCTTGCCAATGTTTAAGTCCTGGATTTGATTGATATCGGTTGACCATGCCAACTGAATAACAGATATCTGGTCTAGTACATAGCATGGCATACATGAGACTTCCCACTGTAGATGCATAAGGAATTTCTCTCATCATATTTTCTTCCTCAAGAGTTTTAGGCCTTTGGTCATCAGACAGAGGAACTCCATGTCTGAAAGGAAGTAATCCTTTCTTGGAGTTTTGCATGCTAAAGCGTTCTAGAACCTTATCTATATATCCAGCTTGTGATAAACCTAACATCTTATTCTTGCGATCTCGCCAAAGCTTGATCCCAAGAATAAGGTTAGCTTCACCTAAGTCCTTCATTTCAAATTGGCTTGACAACCAAACCTTTACCGATGACATTACCCCTACATCATTTCCAATGAGTAAAATGTCATCAACATAAAGCACTAGGAACATTACTACTTTATCTTGATGTCTTTTGTACACACATGGTTCATCAAGATTTTGTTCAAAACCAAATGATTTGATTGCTTGATCAAATCTGATGTTCCATGACCTAGATGCTTGCTTAAGTCCATAAATGGACTTTTTCAACTTGCATACCATATGCTCTTGGTTCTTTGCTATGAAACCTTCAGGTTGCATCATATAGATTTCTTCGTCAAGATTGCCATTAAGAAATGCAGTCTTGACATCCATTTGCCAAATCTCATAATCATAATGAGCAGCAATGGATAAGAGAATTCTGATAGATTTAAGCATGGCTACTGGCGAAAAAGTTTCATCATAATCAATACCTTCTTTTTGTGTATACCCTTTCGCCACTAGTCTTGCTTTAAAGGTTTCAACCTTTCCATCTATCCCTCTCTTTCTCTTGTAAACCCATTTGCAACCAACAGGTTTAATGCCGTTAGGCGCCTTTACAAGATCCCAAACATGATTAGAATACATGGAATCTAATTCAGATTTCATAGCTTGGACCCAATGATGTGCATCTATATCATTCATTGCTTCTTCATAAGTGTAAGGATCAGTTTCAGCCTCCTCTGAGATAGCTTCATAAATCTCTCCAAGACCTATGAATCTTATAGGTGGCCTAACATTCCTCCCACTACGACGAGGCATCTGTGTACTAGACATCTCATGAGTAGTATCTTGTGGTGTATCCAATATAGCCACATCATTCCTAGTTTCATCCATTGGTTGTTCAATTACAGGTTCATTCATTTCAGCCAAAATAACTCTACTTTTAGGAATAAAATTATTCATATAGTCATTTTCCAAGAATTTAGCATTTGCACTAACAAACACTTTATTATCTTTATGACTAAAGAATAAACCTCCAACAGTTCCTTTTGGATACCCTACAAAGAATACCACTTCTGTTTTAGACTGTAACTTGTCAGACTTTCCTTTTAACACATGTGCTGGACAACCCTAAATATGGAGGTGTCTCATACTAGGCTTACGCCCATTCCACAACTCTACAGGTGTTGTAGGAACAGACTTCGAAGGTACTAAATTCAAAAGATATATTGCAGTATTTAAGGCATATCCCCAAAAAGAAGTTGGTAGAGTCGAATAACTCATCATGGACCTAACCATATCTAAAAGAGTCCTATTCCTTCTTTCCGCTACACCATTTTGTTGTGGAGTTCCAGGTGCAGTCAATTGAGATATAATCCCATTTTCAGTTAAGTAATCCTTAAAATCCCCAAGAAGGTATTCGCCACCACGATCAGATCGAATGGCCTTTATATGTTTACCCAATTGATTCTCAACTTCAGCCCTAAACTCTTTGAACTTTTCAAAAGCTTCGGACTTTTGTCTCATTAGGTACACATAACCAAATCTAGAGTAATCATCAGTGAAAGTAATGAAATACTCATAGCCACCTCTTGCTTGGATTGACATAGGACCACATACATCTGAATGTACTATTTCTAGCAACTCTTGGGCTCTTCTACCTTTTGCATTAAAAGGTCGTTTGGTCATTTTACCTTCCAAACAAGATTCACAAACTGGAAATCCATCAAAGTCCATGGGCTGTAAAAGTCCATCTTTGATTAGTCTTTGAATCCTATTTGAATTAATATGACCCAAACGCAAGTGCCATAGATATGCATCACTAGTAAAAGGAAGCTTTCTCTTTAATGATTTTACATGTGAGCCATTATCTAATTCAGAATTATATAATTCATGCTTATCAGGAGTTAAAATATAAAGACCATCCACAATATTGCCAGAACAGATAAACACTTTATCCTTCTTTATTACAACATTGTCTTTTAGGATAACATAATATCCTTGTATACCTAAATAAGTTGCAGAAATTAAATTCCTACGAACATTAGGTACATACAAACAGTCTTCCAATATTAAAACCCTAGACTCAAAACATAAATTAAACACTCCAACAGCTACAACTGGTATTCTGCTCTCATCAGCCAAAGTAAGAAACAATTCCCCTTCATACAGATTTCTGGTCTCCTGGAAGCCCTGCAAAGTATTGCAGATATGATTAGTACAACCTGAATCTACACACCAGGAATCCGTGGGATTTTGTACCAAACATATTTCAAGAAGGAATGTACTTTTCATACCTTTATTCTTGGCAGCTTTGAATATTGGACAATTCCTCTTCCAATGTCCTTTCTCACCACAATGGAAACACTTTCCTTTGGTTTTCTTTCCTTTGTTGGCAACCCCTAAGGCAATTTGTTTACCATCTCTCTTGCTGAAGTCCTTCTTCTTCTTCTTCTTTTTACCTTTGCCTTTCGACTTAGGTTGAGAAGTAGAAGCCTCAGCCATATTGGCATCAACACTAGAAGTACCAAGGATGCCTTCCGCCGCTACCAATTCATTCATCAATTCAGACAATGTATAAACCTTTTTGTTCATATTATAGTTAAGTCTGAATTCCTTGAATGATTCTGGTAATGACTGGAGTATCATATCCACTTGGGATTCTCCATCAATATCGGCACCTAAAACTTCCAATGTATTCAGATTAGAGATCATCCTAAGACAATGCTCCCTCACTGAAGTACCTTCAGCCATTTTGGTATTATAAATTTGCCTCATAGTTTCTTGCCTTGCAGAACGGCCTTGCTCACCAAACATTTCCTTCAAACTTAGCATAATGTCCGAAGCCAATTCTACATCCTGCATTTGATGCTGTAGAACATTTGAAATAGATGCTAGGATATAGCACTTGGCCATCTCATTAAATTTCTGCCAATGATCATATCGTTGTTTTTCCTCAAGAGGAGCATCTAATGATGGAAAGTTAGGACATGGTTGAGTAAGCACATATTTGTGCTCTTCAGTTGTAAGAACTATGTCCAAGTTTCTTTTCCAGTCAACATAATTGGATCCAGTTAGTTTGTTTTGATTAAGAATGGTAACAAGTGGGCTAAATGATGCCATGTTCAAATCTGAAAATAATATGCATGAATATAATAAGTAAACTAGACATTATCAATTTAGCATATAAGCATATAATATGGAACCTTAATAAAACCATAATATAATATATGCAACGACAACTCAATCCCGCAATTAATATTCCTCAGCATAGAGTGAATATAAAATACTATGATTGATTGAGAACTATTCTCATTATTAGTGCTATCATGATAACTCTTATCAAACACCAATAATATGCCGTATACATTTGGCCTCTAAATAATTATAGTAAGAACTCAGCATAGAGGATACTATAATATTTAGTCTAGTGTATACCAATGTCTAGAATCGTGTGTAGCCACATTTCATCCCCTTAACAGGCTTATTTTGTAGTACCATGATACAAAACACCCTCCGCATGGAACGCAAAGCTCAAGGCTAAGACAAGGTGTTTGATCAAACTACTATAAACCAAGAAATTCAATCTTGTATGACCATGAAATAAATACTCTCCGCATGGAATGCAAAGCTCGAAGCTAAGACAAAGTATATATTTCACACTACTATGAACCAACAATGGAGGCCGTGAAATGCAACCCTTGCATCTCTCTCCCACTAGATGTTTTAAATTAAAGGTTTTTAAAATCAAGAACAATAATAATGCTTGACACTTTGAAAACATAATCCTAATCTCATTAGGAATAAATTTCATAATGTTAGCATTAACTAGATGGCGCAGATATATATATATATATATATATATATTATATTACACACACATATATATATATTTTAAATAATATAAAACCAAACCCGTATATATTATATTTCATATATATATATAAATAATATATATATAAAATATAATATACCATACGGATTATAATATATATATGTATATCTGTGCAAAAACAAAGCCAAAGCCATATATATATTACATGCAAATAGAAACATGCAAGCCATCCTCATTAAATAAGCCTCTATATCAAATCCATATCATGCAAGAGATATATTATGAAGGGTACACGGATTGCCAATTCATAAGCCTTAAACTAGCCAAGCGGTGCAAAGAATCGCACATGGCAGTTAACATATTAATATATGTTCTTGTAATGCCGAAATAATATATCCATATAACCGTTTCTTGCATATAACCGTTTCTTGCAATGCCGAATTTATATATATCCATATATCCTAGCATTGCAACCAATGCAACAAACACAGGCATTCGGCATTCATGATATTGAAAAACACAAAGATAACAAATTTCTTAAATTCTAAAATTCAATCACATGTTATACAATCATGAGATGAAAACCTGGCTCTGATACCAATTGAAGGATAATCTGGTTTTGTATCTCATACAAAACATACAGCGGAAACAACAAACATGGATCTATTTCATTCATGATTGATAACATGCACTATGTAAATTTCAAAATTCAAGAACAAGATTGCGTACCTTGGTGCGGTGAAATTCAAAACAAAAGATTCGAAGTAGTTGGGAACACTTTTAATCTTCACTCCAATTCCACTTTACACCCAAGAAGTGTGGTCTCTTAATCAGTTTCTAAGGGA
This sequence comes from Lithocarpus polystachyus, assembly GCA_033629205.1. NCBI lineage: Eukaryota > Viridiplantae > Streptophyta > Magnoliopsida > Fagales > Fagaceae > Lithocarpus > Lithocarpus polystachyus. The sequence continues at coordinate 3,021,609 of CM066166.1, forward strand.
GAATATTGAGTGGCTTCACTCACATATACACACCACTTCGCAATGATGTCTCCTTTTTTTCTTTTGAAAAAATTCTGTATGTTTCTCCTTTTATAACCAACTGATTATCTAATTGGGCCGGCCTATTGGGCCTTTCCAATTGGGCTTTAGTGTGTGGCTTGGAGTGGGACCAAAAGGAACCAATAAGACACTAGCTCCAATGGGCCTTGGGCTTTTTTATCAACTCTTGACAAGCCCAAAGTTACCATTAATTATATTTAATACCACTATATAAATATAATTGCACTCTAGGTCTTATTATTAAATTATATCCCAAGACTTTATTATACATGCAATCCCTTCATAAAATATTCGTAGTAATACAAAGTCATAATGCAGACTGCCACTTTGTTAATTATTACATCTTAATCCTTGAGTACCCAGTTTAATCCTTTTAAGTTATTCATCATATATTTATGAAATCCAATTCCATAAATATATACTTTAGTATATTCTTACTAAAGTGGTTAGGCCTAACACTCTAAATAACCAAAACCATTAAACTTATCTCAAGGGAATATTTTATATCTCCGTTAAGAGATTATGAATTCCATCTTGAGAATATATGTTCCATCAACACTAAATGTGACTGCCCAACATACTGAGGTTTTGATCGTAACTTTAGATCTCACTCCTGATATATCAAAGCAACCTACATTTGATGATCAGGTCCATTATTCTCTCAGGATTAAGAGTTCATGCAAATAAAAGTCGTGATATTTATTATTCATTTGATAGTCGTTAAAAGAATAATAAATCTCACAGTGGTCCAGTTCAATATGTCTTAACTCTTAAAACATATCAATATACCAACTAGAAGTCTCCACTTCCATGATCAAAACAAATCATCTTAGTTGATATGTTATAGTCTTCGCAGATGAAACGCCCAATTTCATCACCGACTACGAACTAAAATTCTGAGTTTACAAAGAACTTGTGATTTATATCTTCTGTGACTAAATCACATAAATCACATACTATGCATCTCATGGACTATATGATAATGTCCAAATATTCATGTTACTATTATTTTCTAGATAATAATAAAATAACTTTATTAATCATAACATTAAGTCATACATAATGTCATACATAGCATAATACAATAGGATTTAAGGGTATATATTCTAACAACTACAGCAAACGAGCTTAATCCAAAGGTTATACTTGCTGCTCAAATAGTTCTTGGCCTGTTTGTTCTCATAATCACACTCTTCCTCGCGCTTCCCAGGTTTTTAACTAACAACACTGCTATGTTGATACCTACTATGTGTGTTTTAATTTTACATAACTTGGAGCTTCCAATATAAATAAGTTGCAACAAAGTGTGCATTGCTTCATGCTCTGTTTTTATTGGTTTCTTTGAATTGCATAGCTTGAATTGTCTGTGGTATGAGGTTTGCATTTTCTTTTTTCATTTTGCAGAATCTATATTGTGTGGATCTATTGTGGTTTGTCATGTTCTATGAATAAAGTGATTTTAGTCCAATACTTTTTGAGAACTTAGGAAAATTTGAACTGTTTGTTTTTGCGATTGTTTTCGTTCAAGTCACGCCCTGTTTTTCTTTTTTCTCCAAACTTGCTGAAGTTTATTAATAATAGTGTGGATCTAGGCCTTTCTCTCTGCTGGCCAGTTTGGGAAGTTTGAGTTTTCCTGTGGTTATGAAAATTTGAACTGTTTGGCTTTCCGATTGTTTTAGTACAAATCATGCTCTGTTTTTCTTTTTCTTCTTATACTAGTGAAAGTTTATGAATAATGGTGTAGATCTGGTTTTATAAAAAAAAAAAAAAAAAGGTTTGGGAAAATGTTTTGGGCCCCCATAACCAAATCTTCCATCTTGGGCTCATAAACAAAAAGTTGTGGATTTGGATGGATTTTATAGAAGCCCCCAATCAACCTGGATATGTTACTCTTTTTCATCCTCAATTTTGGGAAATATTAATTAGTTATTTTCCTAACTGCCAATCAGATATTATGATTGATGCATACCTAATTGCTCTTTTGTATGATCTGGAACTGAGTTTTCATATTACTTAGTTGTTTTCCTAACTGTCAATTAGAGATCATGATTGATGCATACCTAATTGCTCTTTTGTATGATCTAGAATTGGGTTTCCATAGTTTGGTTTCCCTCACAAACTAAATAACGGTTGTCTTTTTTGGATAAGTTTGCCTTGTCCATTTGAGCTATCTTTCCCGTGTCTTATTTCCTATGTGATACAATAGAGTACTTTTCAAAAGACAGATTTGGGTATAGCATAAGCTTCAAGTCCAAAGACTTCAAAGTCCAAACCATTTAATTGAACCAAACACATGTAGATAATTAGTCCAAAAATTAACATCTCTGGTGGATGAGAGTTGAAGATGTCTGGATTTAATGGGTTGACCAACATTTTAACCCAACTAGTAAATTTGTTTCGAGCCATTTAACTCAATTAAAAGTATGAATAATTTTTTCCCCAAAAAATAATCCAAACACTATTCCAATCTATTAATTTCTAATATGATCATAAAGATAAAAACCATATTAAAGGAAAATATTTTTCCTCAAAAAAAAATAGTAAAGGAAAATTCTTTTTACATATTTTAGTGCTAGCCATAAATAAACCACTAAGAACTAGAAAGAAATAAAAGAAATGCCCTCGTGGTGGGTTAGCTTAATAAATAACAAAAGAAAACAATAGTGGGTTAGAAACAAGTGATAGTTTTTTCCTTTCACTATCACTGTTTTACCTAACAAAATTGAATTATTTGAAATTATATACGATTTCTCATTAAGGCCTAATTGAGGGAGAGAGAGAGAGGAGAGGAATGAGATGTGGAAAACGCAAATAATAATCTTTTCCTTATAATATTTGTTTGTGTGTGTATATATATTTTGTTATTAATAACACATTAATTTGTAAATATTATATAGTAAAATTCATTCTAACCTTAGCATCACTAGCACAATAAATCTAAGGATAACATTTTTCATGATTTATTTCACAACTCCTAATATGACTTATTGTATAACAAAAATAGTATTGGTGTATAACAGAAGTGGTATTAATAAGAAATTTGACTGAAAATAATGTTATTCTAATCATAACCGGTTACGTCAAGAATTACTAGTTGAATAATATTACATCCTCAACATTACTCTTTTTATTATATGAACATTAGCAACGTGTGTCAAGATGCTTAAAATTAGAATAGCTTAAAGGGAGTGCTACTTACTCTAAATAGTAGAATTACTATTTCTTCTTATAAACATGAGAGTTAATTATCAATTATGTTACACTTCCAACTTCCAACATCCATTTTTATTGAATACCACGCTACTCCTTGCTATTTTGTTACCACTGGAACGATTAGCATTATTATCATGATCTCTCTAGCAAGAAGGAAATTGTTCTCATAGATACAGAGCCTCAAATAAAAAATATTTATCAGTGTATGCCATTGTTACAGGCTATAAGAGGATAAAGGTTTGAGGTTCTTTCAAAAATTCAGCTTGTTCTGTATTGTGCAAACTTCTTCTTATTCTCTGTTTGATTGAGTACATTCTTATTAATCAAACAATCCCTTTTGGGGTGGGGTGTGGGGGGTTGGGGAGGGAGGACATCCCATGAAATTGGAAGATATATTTTTAAAAAAGAAAAAAGAAAAGGGTAAAGGGAACAAGTTTATTTGGATTGAGAATCTTGTGCCCAATGTTGTTGAGCTTAAAGTGAATTTAGGCTAGAATTGGGCCTTAATTAGGGATTGTACAAACTGTGACAAGGACGTGCATATTAACGTGATGGTAATTTTGCCTCGCCCCACTTGACCCAACCCTCCTTGTTTTACCTTGCGTGAATTCTTCTTGTCCCGCAAAGGTGGTGAGGCAGGGATAGTGAGACATTTTAGCCCCGCACCACAAGGCAGAGGCGGGGATGAGTTTAGACTTTTTAGACTCACAATACCTCACCCCACGTTAATAAAGGTTATAATTATAAATTTTTCATACCCTAAAGCCATATTATTTAAGCAAACATATCAATATTAGCTTATTTTATTCTATCCTACATGACTTTCTGCCTCTATTTTGTTATTTGTTTATAATATGAGTTTTTTTTTTTTTTTGGTGACATTGTCTTGTTAAACACTGTTGATACCCATTTTCGCGACACATTTTTTACAAGCCCAATTCAACCAAGCCCAACTTCATTATGGGCTCAATTCATGTATTATATTATATTTTATTCTTTTAAGCATGGCCCAAGCCCATGTGACTTATGGAGGAAATTGTGGAAGTGTGGTTTGAAGGGTATGGGTCGGTTCCTTTTGAACCTTTTGCATGAGCCCAGCCCATGCATGCTACCAAGTGGGCAAGGGACACTGGCACCTCTGACTCATGGAAGAGGTCTTGTATCAAAAATTTCAACCCCAAAATAGCTTTTATGCTCTAGGTGACTGTGGCCTAAAGTTTCTGCCCTGACCTACTTTTACCTTTAAAACATAGTTGGCTATTATTGGCCAACTCCATCTACTAAGTCTCACTTAGGTGAGCCTCCCAATGGTCTGAAATGCCTGACCAAAGGCAACCAACTAGAGTAAACCCCCTTTATTTCCAAAATTATGTAAAAAACTTACCAAACTCTTCCCTAAACAAAAGCAACCCAAGCCAAAACACCAAATTGGTATCATAGGGGATAAAAGCCTCTTCCACTACTCAGAAACTAGTCATTAGCAACACCCCAAACTCTATATAAAACTCTCTCTTCAGTTCAAAAATCAACCAACCACGTTCTACCCACATACATGAAACTTTAGAGCCAAAGCCCATTCAACCAGTCAACATTCTCACGATTCTGAACCTTAGGAGTGGAAATATGGGTGCAGGGGAACCTTCCTTCTCTTCCTCACAACCTCTCTCAATTTCCTCTTCTCGGTGACTGTGGGTCAAAGTTTTTGACCTGTTGAACCACATTTTCCCCATAAAGCTGAAGCTTGAGAACCAAAACCCATTGAGGTAGGAAACATTCTTACGATTTTGAACCTTAGGGGTGGAAATATGTGTATAGGGAAACCTTCCCTCTCTCCCTCACAGCCTCTCTCAATTTCCTTTTCTCGGTGACTATGAGTCAAAGTTTCAGACCTGTTATGTTTTTATGCTTTTTCGGCACTTTTGTTATTAGCATTTTAATTCTCTCTTGTCAAAGCACCATTAGCCTTTGTTTTTTATACAGTGTAAATTTTGGGCTTGATTCTCCACAAATAAACACTTCTAAAGAACTCAAGGGGAGATTTGGGCCGTTTTCGCATTTTCGGCCCTTGTCGCAAAAACGTACCCAACAAACACTTAGATAATATTATTCAGTTTTTACTAAAAATTAGTTTGATTTGATGAGATAAATTTAGTTGTAATTTCAAGTATATTTTTATTAATGAAATAGTTTTATTAAAAAATATTGTAATAGTTGTGGGGCAAATTAACAAAAAGTAGAGTTTTACAGAGTGAGGCGGGACATCATGGGGCCCTAAGGGGCAGGGATGGGATAAAAAAAAAATTCTTGTCATGCGAGCCAGGGCGAGAATAGGGTAAGACAAAACCATGAGAGGCAAGGACGAAGACCCCATCCTTCGGCCCTACCCCATTACCATCCCTAATCATGGACATTGGTTCAATTTTCAAATCAGGCTGAAGTCTGAAAGGCAATTTTGATTTGTTAATTTTCACACTGGACTTAAATCCTCTGTTATTAAGATGCTTGAAATAGAAGCCAAATCCACACTCAAGGGTCACTTTTTTCATCTTCTTTTTGCTTCACATTTAGAGCAACTTCCTACGGGAATTTACTGATTGAAGTCCATCAAATTCTTTCTATTCTGACTCAAAGAGCTTTGGTAATTCAGCAGCATAGGATCTTGGTCAATCCAATGAGGACTGAGGAGTTTGGTGTCTGTTTTGGTATCAACTTTTTTGGCTTTTTGCTAAAAGTTGCTGAATTATAGTTGTTACCTTTACTAATTATAAAATATTTCTCTTCGCCTCCAGTTTCATGTTTCGATTCCCATTTCTTTCAGCTTATAAGCTGACATCTTTATCTAATTTATGTATAGTTTTTAAGCCAACAAGTTTAAACTATCATAAAGAAATACTAAATCAAGAAGATACATGAATTAATTTAGTTAGAATAGCCTAAACTGGTACTTTATTGTAAAACAAAGAATGGTAACAACATTTGACAGCCTAAGTACTCTGCACTAAATCATAATTTGCTTGTCATTGACTTAGTAGTTTAGTGGTAGTGTCTAATATCTTCCATGACAAATATTGGATTAGAATAACCCCTCATTTTTATTTTATAAAAAAATTATTTGCTTAAAAACCATAGCTAGTGTGTAATTATGTGTACATATACCTATTTAAGTGTTATTAGAATAGATGCATCAAACTGCTTCTTAACCACTTACTATCATTAATATTTGTGTAGATCAAAAAATCTTTGTTAGAATGAAAAGGTTGTCCCAGTATCAATATAATCATGTCCAAATCTGGCTGGTCCACTTGCTATTCCAACAATTGCAATCTGCTACACCTTTTTTTTTTCACACTTAAAAGAATCAATGGGGAAAAAATCCATACACATGATATACTGATTTTTTTCCCCCTGTTTAGGAAAAAGCATACTAGTGTAAAAAATGGAATATTACGGGTGGAATAAAAGATTCTCATTCACATCAATATTATGAAAGTTTCATTAATCAATTTAATATATATTGATCGGAACCAGCTTTGGTCATAAATGGTATTATGGATCAACTAAATCATCTGATTGCTGGGTATTTGGTAATTACATTTTGAACATTTGAGACCTCTTAGTCATAAAGACATAAAACATAGTAAAACAAATTTTACATATTTTGCTTAAAAAATATATATATATATATACAACTTTTAATGCGGAATTAATTTAGTTACATAATATTAGTAGTAGCTATATGTTTATTTATTTTTTACCCTTTCTTTTGAATTTGTTTGTAAATAACTCTTTTTAGAACACATCAAGAATAATTTTGAAAAAACGGATTAGATCCTCTCAATGGCACATGAATCATGATGGGTGAGAGAGTTTCAACTTCTTTCTCTCCACAACCCATTATTGACACTGTAAATTTTTTCTAACAATCTGTTTTTGTTTCAGATTTCAGCGAGTTAAGTTGGTCCAAGAACTCATATTTGAAGCAGTTCGGACCCTTGTTAGAATTGTTGTTCTATTCCAACAGTTAATTCGCGATGTTCACCAGATAATCTCAATGGCACATGATGGGTGAGAAAGTATTTCAACTTCTTCCTCCCCCAAATCCCATTATTGACGCTCTGTAAATTTTACTGTTATTCTAACATTTTTTTTTTCAGATTTCAGCAAGTTGTGTCAGTCCTAGAACTAATTTATGATGTAGCTAAGTCCCTTGTCAGCCTGGTTGATCAACTCCAACGACTGATACGCACATGCAGAGGGATTTGGTCCATTTGGACAGCAAGACAGCCTGCTGCCGTTGCCAATGAACAACAGAACGAAGTCCCACCTACTGATGCTGAAGCAGCTTATGCTGCCAATGGCCACAACGATGTAATTGTAAACGAGGAATTGAACATCTGAACTCACTGATTTCGAGAAAACCTATCTTATACGTGTAATACCACATTCACCACCTTTACTGTTCATAATATGCAATCTTTGTTATTCCAAGTAGCTTTATTATGTGTGTAACAAGTAAACCAAATATTTTTTTTTCTCCTTATTTTTGTCGAAGAATACGTGAGCTTTCTTGACAGACTTTACAGTAATCAAAGTGTCCGTTTAAGGAACTTCATCAGCTTTTGTTTGAGTTATTACTAGTCATGCTCTAGTTTATGAATAGTAGTGTGGATATGGACCTTTTTCTTTCTGCTGGCAGGTTTGAGAAGTTTTGATAGGGGAAATTGATTTGGGCCTCCAAAATCAAATCTTCCATTTTGAGCCCTAAATCAACATATTCCTTTTGAGCCAAGTTTTTCTTTTCCAACTACCGAATTTGGGTTAGTGGATAGACACATATACAAAACAGATTCCTAGAATTTAGAAGTGAGAAGCAAGTGAAACCTATAGGCTATAGCGTAAGCTTCCAGTCCAAACCATTTGAATCGACCCAAACACATGAGAATAAATGGTACAAAAATTAACATCTCCGGTAGACTTTTTAAGGGAGTAAAAAGAGCAAGTGCACACATGGTTGAGTCTTTTGCGACTTATCCATCTAGACTATCGCACACTTGCACTTGTCTCTTCTCTCTTCAAATTATTACTGAAAAAACTTGTGTACACAACTACTTGTGCTTTATCTTTCTTTAAAAAAAAAATTGTGTTTTATCGTTCTGTCTATAAAATAGAACCAGAAAGTTTAGAAAATGCAGAGATTCGCTTCTTGAGTTCTTAGTCGTTCATCTATCTTTCTGCCTGTTCAGGAACCAGGTTGATACATACATACTTATGATTTATGCAGATTTGATTGTTATTTTGGAACTTCGTTGATTTTGATATATATGTGGTGTAGTTTTCATGGGTGTATACATCTTTATTTTCTGCCTTACAGCATTTTGAGTTTATTCGTCATTAGATATTCTGTGGTCTTGATCTTGGTGAAGAATTTCGTTACAAAGAGAATCCAATGAAGAAGAAGAACAGCGAGGGAATAGAAGAAAGAAAGGGAGAGAGAATTGAGACTGAGAAAATATCTTCTTGATTGAGAGAATTACAGAATACAAAAGCTTAATTACAATGGAGATACACCTTCCTACTTATAGTTACAATTACTACTATAACAGAATAGATTAGATCCAAACTATGCGCCTAATTTCACGGAAACTCCAGCTCAACCATAATTGATCTTTGCGCCACAATAACTGATCTTTGAACATCCCCAAGACGACACCGTTTAATACACTGAGAAGAAGCACCAGACTTTAATCAAAACGGTGCGCATCACTTGACCCTTGAATGAAACGGTGCACATCAAAACGGTGTGCATCACTTGACCTTTTAATGAAACGGTGCGCATCATCTCTGGCTTTAATGAAACAGTACGTATTACTTATATCGACACCTGTTGTTAAACTTGTGTGTTGAACCTGTGTGACACCTGAAGCTTTACCTTGAGCACCTTGAGCACTTGAACCTTTACCTTGAGCTTCATCTTCAACACTTGGTAATCTGTGTTGTATGTGTAATTTATATCATTTTTGTGAAAACAAAAAATGCTTTCTTTTTCTCAGCTCTAATTGTACTATATGAATTCATCTCATTTTGGTCTCACCGAGCGTTTTTAGAGTATTTTGGGTCTGATCTGGTATATTTTTGGAGAAAAGTCTATATGGGTTTGTTTTAATATTTTAATAGAATGAATTGTAGAATAGAGAGTGAGATGTAGAGTGAATTGTAAAAGTGGATCTGCAACTTTAAAAAGAAAAAGAAAAAACTTTTTAAGAGCTAAATTAGAGAAATTATAAAAGATAGGTGTGCATGCTCTTCGACATATTCATTCTCATATATTTTATTTGATTTTAGGAGGAAATTTATGTCATTGATTTAATTATTTCATGATATTTGGCTTTGTTTTTTTGAGAGAATAAAATTGTAGCCCTAGACAGGTTGGGGTTATATTATATATGTCTTTATTTTTGGCCAATTGTAATTACATATATTATTGTGAATTTCACAACGATTCCTTAAAAAATAGTTCTCAAAGTTAAATATTTATCCTAATTCATAGGCTATTTAAGCAATTAAGGCCTAGTCATTCGTGTATGAGGTTGTTGATGGAGAATAATTAGGGTCTTATATACAATTTTTCTAAATAAAGAAAACTTTGATTGTTTTGGTGTGGGCAAGTGTAGTTTGGTTCTACAATTTCTTTTGCTTGTTTCATTTGAATACTAGTCAAGATGGCTTTACTTTGTTATTGAATGTTGAATTTGATGTTCCATAGTTTTTGTACTTTTGGGTAATAAGGAATGTTTTTAGCCATTTTAATCTTTTGGTTAAAACTAATTGATAAGTGTTTCTTTGCCTGTACATGCTTCTGCTAGGAACACCCACATCTTCTTTATGTGATCAAAACACACAATTAAATCCCTAACTTATGTTTGGTTGCTTAGAAAAGTTTTGGATCATTTTAGGATGTTCAATATCGGTTATTGAACATATGAGCAGCTCTTTCCATGTTATTATAGTGTTAAATGAATAAAAATGAGTGGTTTTTTGAGTGTGTGATATTCATTTTCCAAGCTAAAGCCTGTTGGGCAAAGTGAATATGGCTAGTTATCCTATATGATAGAGAATGATAAGTATATAAGAAGCTGGTGTTGAATAAATTTTTAATGTGCTGGTACAAGTGTAGTTTGATGGCAGTAGGACGGTTTATTTTGAGGTGGCTTGATGTTGTGGACTTACATGATGAGTTTTCTTAAGTGTTAAGTGATTTTCACAAATTTCTGTTCACAATTATATTATTGACCTTGATTTATTGCAACTAAATGGTTTAATTATTGCATGATTGGCTTTGTTGTATTGAGAATTAAATTTAGCCCAGATAAATTGAGGATAGATATATGTCCTCTTTTTTTGGGCAAATAGTAATTACAAACTTATTGTAAATTTTACAATGGACTCTTCAAAAAGTAGTCCTTGAAGTAAAAATTTGAAGGAAATTATTTTAATCCTAATACATAGGTTGTTTTAATAGGTTGTTTTAACAACTGCATCCTTCTAGGCTTCATATCTGGTTGCTAATAGAACATAAGTAGAGTATCTCATACAATTTTTTAAATGCAACTTGTCAGCCAATGGGAAATTGTTGTTTGGTTCCTCAAGTTTGTTTGCCTGTATCATTTGAACACTAGTCAAAATGGCTTTGCATTGTTTTTGGATGTTGAATTTGTTGTTCCGTAGCTTTTGTACTTATGGTAATATGAAATGTTTTGGTAAAAACTAATTGATGTGTACTCATTAGCTTATATATGGTTGTTCTAGAAACACGCAGACACCTTCCTTCTTTGATCAAAAACATGCGTCTAAACCCTTGAACTTATGTATGTTGTTTAGTAAGGTAAACAAAGTTCTAAACTTTGCAGTTTGGATCATTTCAGCATGTGTAAAATAAGGTACTGAACTTAACCAGGACAAATAGTATAAGGAAGGTCAAGATCAGTGGATGAACATGTAAGCGGTTCTATTCGCGTTATAGTCTTAATTGGATAGCAATGAGTAGATTTTAAGTCTTGTATACTCTCACTTTTCCAATTTCGGGTATCTTATGTGCTACTGCACTGGTGTAGCTTAGCAGTAGGAAAGTTCATTTTGAGGTGGCTTCACGATGTGGACATATGTGATGAGTTTACTATAGAGTAATGTTATTTTAACAAATTTCTGTTCACAATAGTACTACTAACTTTGATCTATATAATTACTGTCAGATTACAATTGTAGAATTTATATGTGGAGAATTATGATGGATTGAAATGTTCTAAATTAGATAATAAAAGGTAATTATTATGAAATTAATACTATAAGTTTTCAACTGTAATATATGTTTGGTTGTTTAGAAAAGGTAAACAAAGTTCTTAACTTTCCAGCTTGGATCATTTCAGCATGTGAAAATAAGGTATTGAACAAATAGTGTAAGAAAGGTCAATATTGATAGATGCACATATGAGTGGTTTGACCATGCTATAGTGTTTAGTGGGTGGCATGAGTGTGTGTTTGAGTGCTGTTATGTTCACTTTCCAATTTTGGGTAAATCTTGTTGAGCTAAAGTGGACATGATTGGTTATCCTATAAGATAGACTGATAAGTATTTAGGAATCTGATTTTAAGTGTTATCATTGCATGGATATGTGATGTGGACATTTAATTTGGTGTAGTTTAATGGTTGTGGGAAATTTTATTTTGGTGTGGCTTGATGTTGTGGACTTAGGGTGATGGCTTTACTATAGAATTATGCCTATTCACAATCATATTATTGACCATGGCCTCTATATTTACTATCAAATCATAATTTTATCATTTGTAGCTCAAAGCCTTGTGACTTAACTATTACTTCTTGGTATCTTTAACAAAGAAGTCTAGGGTCAAATCTCTCTTCTCCCATTTTAACTATCGAATTATCATAATTGTAAAATGTAAGGAATCAATGGTGGATAGAAATGTTTCCAAAAAGTTTGTGAAAACAGCATCTATTTGTGGGGTTCTCTTGTAACTTTCTAGAACTAGAAAAATGAAGTTTTTCTGATTGTCCAACATGATTTTCTTCTAGCCTTAAATTTCTTGTGGGATTTTGCATTTACTCTCTGCTCATGTTTTACAGTGTTATTGCTGTATGTTTGCATTCTAGACTTGATACATATATTTGCAAGACACTCTTAATTTGACTGACATGCATAACAACATTTCCTCCTTGTGGTGCCCCTCCTTCCCTTTTTGTATTCTTCATTTTATTTGCTTGCCAGTTTCATATTTTTGGCATAAATAAATTTTTGCTTATTCTTGAGCTCACAGTTTTTTTTTTTTTTTGTTTTAGACCTTTTGGATTTTTGGGTTAAAGCTATTTTATATGAGCCTTACTTTGCTGTTTATCAGTATGGGCATCAAATATAGCCATGGTTTTGAACTTGGTAAATCTATGCTGGGTGTGAAAGTTAATATGAATCTACTTTGGCCGGATAAGTAGTCTCTATCTAAGCAATTGTAGCTTTTGTAAAATGTTCTAGAATGCTAGTTTTGAACTGTCCTCAAAGTTAATGCATAACTAAATCATACTATCCTAATCGTGTTGGATAAGAATTAATATATAACATAATTGGGTTTAAATCCGTAGGCCTAAATTTTTGGGTTAAGGTCACCCTAACACGCAGTACAACACTAATTAAAAGAAATGGTCTATTCCTTGTCATTACAAAGGGGACATAGAACTTCATTGAAAATTGTACAATGAATCAATTTTCCCCTCACTGGTAATGCATTGCTGCATTGCTTATTTGGAGTTTGAACGTTTGACTTTCGGAGAGTGATAAAGCTACTTGCTCATGAATTACCAGTTTCTCATTTTGAACAAGATTTTTTTGGATGCGTCTCTAATAACTTGTTAACTTTCAGGAGTATTTAAACCACAAAAATACATATAGAGGTAATCTCTTACTTTAGTGTCTATATATATATATATTAATATGAAGAAGGCCGATAAGTAAAGTTTACTCATAACTTAAATTTTTTGTTAGGGAATGAAAGGAGTGGAGAAATTATTTAAAAAAGAAAAAGAGAAAAAAAAGAAAAAAAAAGGGGTGGTGAGAAATTTCCAAAGGCAGGGACCATAATTACGCCCCCCCCCCCCCTCCCCCTTTTTTTTTGGATAAGGACCATGGTTAACTTATTATTGACTTTTAATCCGAATAAAAAATATATATTTATTATCAACTAAATGATTAATGTGTAAATTTATCGTCTATACTCTATATTAAAAACCATTTGGTGTTTTGATTAGATAATATAAAAGGTAATTATTATGAAATTAATACTGTAAGTTTAAATCTATCATATCTAAAAAAAATTAAAAAAAAAAGAGAGGAATAAATAGAGATTTTGAGAGTGCTATTGGCTTGAGAAGACTCATCCATAAAAACAAAAAAACAAAAAAAACTCCTCGAGGCCACTTGAGCCTTAGCACCATTTAGGAGGAAACCAAACGTAGGCCACGTAGCTATTTCAATATCCCTAAACAAAAACATTCAAAGAAATTTCATCCATTGTAACAACAAGCGTGTGTCCCTCCAAGGCTCCATTAGGCCAACATTTTCCTTTATTTTCTTTTCCTCTCTCTCTCTCTCTCTCTCTCTCTCTCTCTCTCTCTCTTTTAGTTGGAAATTCCTAAATCCACCCCACCACTACCCACCCCAGCTCTCAAACCAAAGACCTTGCTCACTTCTAGGCACTTTTAGCACCTAAGGATGTGCAATTAAACCATTAAAGTGGTTACCCCAACCATATGTTAGACCATGGAAGATGATAAGATAATCATGGGTGCACTATCCTAAACAAAATGGGGTAAAGGAATTCCAATGTATTGATAGAATTTTATTTAGACCTTAGAGGTTGTGGTAAGTTTTGTTTAAAGTAGTATTTCAAAGTTTGAAATAAAATTTGCTTAAATCAGCTAATTATATGATGTTTAACCGTATTCATAAAAAAAATATGGTGGTAACAAATAGAAGATTTAAATGAAGTGTATTTAGAAATTTTAAAGTGTAACTATTTAAGCGAAAAAAAAGTCTTATTTAGAACATACTTAAAACTCTAGAATTAAAAGGTAATTAACCATATTTTTTTTTAAATAAAAGTTGTGTACCTACCATTGTGAAAAACTGAAAACTATGCCAAATCAATTTAATAATGTTAGGTTCTAAGGATTAGGATCTAATGTATTTAGAACTTCAATTTGTATGTTGGCAAACCATGATCAAAACAATGTTTAGTCGTGTGTTAGACTTGCTCAAAGTATGGTATTTAATGTACAGTTGGAATCGAGTTTTTATGCAGAATTACTATTAACTTTCTGTAAGACTCGATTGATCGAAAATTAGACTCGATCGATCGAAAATCGTGCAGAACGTTTTTCTGCAGAATTTTCCAACTCAGCCCTAGCTCATTTAATGTATAGGGTTTTATGTTTTGCCCTAAGTATATAAGGGAAAACCCTAGCCACGTTTTTAGGGTTCTGTTTTTGCTGTGTTTGTGAATCTCATTGTGAGATCTAGAGGTGTTTACCTTCACATACACTTAGGGTTTACAAACTTGAGATTCATGTCAAGAGTTGTGTAGATCAATACAGTTGCAGAATCAAAAGAGCACAAAGATATACAAGCAGGTGCGCTTGTGGATTTGCTGAAGAATTCAAGAAAGAAGGAGTCCGTGGATCTCGGAGCTATCATGGGGTCATGGTAGTAAGTTTCCTACACTTGGGTAGCAATAAGATGTTAGTGGTCTAAGTCTTATTGTGTAAACTTCAATTCTTTCATAGTGGATTCAGTTTACCTTGAGGATAGCTAGGTTAAATCCTCCCCAGGTTTTTACCGGTGTGGTTTCCTGGGTCATCATATCTTTGTGTTATTTATTTTTCCGCTGCTTTGTTGTTTTTTTTTATTTGTGTTAACCTAGATTTAATTAAATTACCTAAGTTAATCACTTGGCTAATTCTCTAGGTTAATCTGTTTGGGTTTAAGGGGTCTAAACGAACTGACAAATAAAAGTAAACTATACCAAAGCAATACACCAATAAAAAATCATTCGACTCATAAATAACAAAGCAATACACCAATAAAAAAACATTTAAATTAAGAAACCATCATTCTAATTATTTTCTTAAAAAATTATATTTTTTTTCTTCCAAATTGATATCTCACGTGACTTGCATTCTTTTTCGTCTCAAAGATTAAGAAAAAATTAGCAGTAAATAAAAATATATGAGTGCTCAAAAAAATTATAAAAAGGCATAACATGCAAACATATACAACAAAACCTAAAACTTCTTAAACGAAATTTTATTACTCATATCAGGTGTTTTATTTTTTTACTTGATAATGAGATTTCTTTAGCCACATTGATTTAATAATTGTCATCTTTTACCTCGATAAATGATGAATTTAAGTGGAGTTTTTATAAAAATATTATAATCTATTGGTAATTTTATATTGTTTTTTATGAGATATTACAATCTTTTTAAAACTTTTTTAAGTTCCTTAAAAAAATTTTTGTTTTGTTTTGTTTTGTTTTGTTTTGTTTTCTTCTTTTGAAGAGGGGTCAATTTTTATATTTTTTTTGGAAGTTCAAATCATGGTCCACTGACTAAACCTTCTCTTTTAGAAAGAAATTGGAAATACCACAATTAGCCGATATTAATCTGTCCAAATACAAGTTATAGAACTTAGAAGCATTTAGATTTAGATAGGAAACTTCAATGGACACTCGAATGAACTTGCAAGTTGCAACGATTACAATGGACAATTATGTTTGAGCCTTTATCGAGTACACTACTACTTATAGCATGTGCACAACGCCAAAGCATTAGATTAAAGTCCTATAAAACCCCATATTCGACAATATACGGCCCCACATGATACATACAGTTTTGGCCAAGCAGGCTGGTAGACATGAGTCAAGTAGTACGATCAATGTAATGTGCACAAAGGCACAAAGGAAAAGGATTCAAGCTTATGCGCACGAAGGCAGAGAGGACAAGGATCAAGCTAATGTGCATAAAGACGGAGAGGACAAGGACCAAGCTTACGTGCAAAAAGGAGAAGGAGCGAACTTATTCGCACGAAGGAATAAAGGACAAAGACCAAGCTTAATCATGGGCCGAAGAACGCCTCAAAGTAAACACATGACACGTCACACCTAAATTCCTATAAACCCTGTCACAGAAATCTGTAGTATTACCCTCTCACAACAACATTTAGCTCCTATTAGCGAAAGAGCCTACAAGCCCTTTCCCTATTCTCTTCCTCTTGCTAATTCGAACAGGCGAGTAGTGAGTGGTGAAAGGTGATAATAGCTATAACCATCTTGTATTCACAATTTCCTTTTTCTTTTTTCTTTTTTTTGGCTCCAGTATTCATGGAATTAATTTCTTCTTGTTGTATATTGCAGGGGAAAGAAAAAATGTGTCATTGCTTTTGGACCTCAAACTTGGTGCTCATATAAGGAAGAAGAAAGACAAAAACGCAACATTTTGGCCACTTTCGAAAGAGTAAAGCTATAGTTACAAACTATTTTACAATATTTTTTACAAACTATTGATATGACAAATTCTTATTAGTTTTAATATAGGCTCACCACTAACATCACATTTATGTTTATCAATGATTATTTGAAAAGTACTAAAGCTATATCAACAGTTTGTAAAAATGTTGTAAAATAGTTTGTATCTGTAGCATTACTTCTTTTGAAAATGGGCCTTAAGTGCAATAGTTAGTCTATGGTTTTGATTTAGCAACAATTTATTCATTTTTTTTTTTTTTGCTAAAAGTACTATTAATTAAAAAAAAAAATGGGACATACAATAAGCAAAAAAGTACTTGACAATTGACATATTGAGAAAATTAATAGCGTGAGACTTGCATTCAGTTAACTGTATTGATTTTTCTTTACCAAAAACATAATTGTAGGACTCGCAAATAATAATCTACTGAACCCAAAAAGAAAAAGAAAAATAAAAAATTTATTATTTTTTCATAATACAAGTATATTTTAATACACTTTTAATTAAAAAAAATTACAAAAAGTTAAATAAACTAATGTCAAATACACACATAAGAGCATCCGTAGCAGATGTTGCAAAAAAAATGCCATTTTGCAACATCAAAACCCTACTTTATTATTTTACCACATCATTTTACAACATCTCATTTATCAGATGTTCTATAATTCAATTCTACACATTAAAATAATATTTACTACCTATTAAAATAATATATTACCCCCTCCCCATTTAACATCAACAACAGCAACCACCACCCACCCAGATCAACTGAACCAGCCATGACCCCCACTGCCCACCACCACCACCACTGCCATTGTCACCACTCCCCATTTATCACCACCACCACCACCACCAATATCAGATCAACCTAAATTGCAGCAAAAAAAAAAAAAAAACCGACAACTAGAGAGAGGCGAAAGGCAGACAGAGAGACAGCAGCCCACCACCACCACCACTGCCATTGTCACCACTCCCCATTTATCACCACCACCACCAATATCAGACAAAACAAATTGCAGCAAAAAAAAAAAAAAAAAAAACCCACAACCAGAGAGAGGCGAAAGGCAGACAGAGAGACGGCGGTTGGGTGAGACTAGAGACGGCAGCTGGGCGAGATCGGGGTGAGACTGGAGACGGCGGCTGGGCGAGATCGGGGTGAGATATTAACGGCAGCTGGGCGTGACTGGAGAAGGCGAGATCGACGTGGCTGAGTGATATTGACGACAGCTGCGCGAGATTGGCCGTGACAAGATGAAGGTGAGATCGGCGAGATCGGCGAGATCGAGATTGGCGGCGAGAGACGGTGGCTGGCCGAGATCGATGAGGGAGATTGAGAGGAACAGAGGAACAAGAGAGAGAGCCGGTGAGAGAGGAAGAAAGAAAAAGTGAGGAGAGAAGAGAGAGAAAAGAGAATAAAAAGTGATAAAATAAGTTATGTAACATGTTACAGTACCGTCACATATTTGTGACGGTACTGTAGCATGTTGCATAAATTTTAGAATTTGCAACATCTGATAAAGGGTGTTTTTTATTATTTGGTGTGCTAAATGTGCCAAATATTTGGCATTTGACACATTTAGCACATCTGCTACGGATGCTCTAATACAAGGGTTCAATCTCATAAGGCTCATACTCCTGTACGTATTGATGTTAGGATTGAAGAAAGACCACATCTGTTGTTGGATATCGTATACAAAGATTTACTACGATGATCGATGATCAATAAAATATGTTCTTAAATTCAAATAAAAAACGTCACATTTATTTTCCTCGTTCTAAAATCTAGGCACAATAAAGTCGCTAGAAAGAGCTGAAGCACAATGAACTGAAATCAATAAAATAAAATAAAAAAGGTACGATTTATTTCTACATTCTAGGCACAAAAAGCGCCGAATGTACAATGTACAAATTGTACATTCGGCCTTTCCTTGTGGGGAATTGGGATTTGGTCCATTGGGACTTACACCTCGGCCTCGCTCACAGTGTCACAAATTATTTGTGTTTTTGTTGTTTGTTTCTGTTTGTACTTCGCTACTTTGTATGCCATGCCCATCTGTTTTTGTTTGGGTTTGCTCTTTTTATAATGGTTCCCCGTTCCTGGGTAAAAGTTAAAATCTATAAATATATGAACTATAGTGCATATTTAAAATAAAATAAAAATAGACGTCATTAATTGAATCATGCATATAAATTTATTGTGATTATGGATACTTTTTTTTAGATATATTTGTACAATTTGACTTTTTTTTTTTTGAAAAATGTATAAAAAAAAATTATTTGAGTAATACTCGTCAATAATATTTTCAGAATAATTTCACAATAAATTCCAAATGACAAATTGTTATTGATTCTAATCTGAGCTCACCATTGACATCATTCTTTTTTTCACTAATAATAACTTACTATTTATAATTTATTGTGAAAATATTATAAATATAGTATTAGTCAATATAAAGTATTAAATATATTTTAACCATTGTCCGTTGGCCATTTATTAACAAAATCATTGACGTATTTTTGGTCCCTATATTTTGGACCAATTTCTATCATGATTCCCACTTTTTTTTTTCCTAGATGTGGTCCCTAAAATCGAAAAATCATTCTCATTTTTATCTCTATCATCATCTCACTAATGGAAATAGCCTATGTGACAAATGGAGTGCACTACTGGCATATTAGATGTTGACAAAGCCATTAAAATAATATTAAAGTATTTAATTAACAATAAAAAAATTACATATCAACATTTAAATAAATAAATGAAAGAAAAATGTGTCTACAATTTTTTCATAACAAATTCTAAGTGACAAGTTGTTATTGGTTATTATAGATGAGCAAAAAAGTAATTTAAGTTGTAAATTCAAATTAGAATCAATAACAATTTACCACCTATAATTTGGTGTGAAAGTATTGTAAACATATTGTGGATGTAGCACTTCTCTAAATAAAAGCCACATAAAAGAAATTAAAAACAAAATTCCTCTAACTTTAAAAAAATAAAATTAAAATAATTAATAAAATTATTTTTTATTATTTTCATTATTTTTTCAAAAGAACATGTTCATGTTCTATGTTCTTTCTGTGTGTTTACGCTCAATCCTTCTTTTCTTATCTTTTTTTTTGTTTTTTTTTTGTCTTTCTTGTACTTTTTTTTTTTAATAATCAAACGCATCAAAACTCAGATCAATAATAGTTAAACAAAATATCATTTTATTAAGCATTTTCTAGAATTTATGGAAAGTAGGTGACCCATCATACTTTAATTTGGTTCAGGTGGATTGAACCAGTTGTGGTTAGACTTATTTAGAGCATTAGTATTGGCGGTGCTAAAAAGCTAAATTTCTATTTTTAGCACCACAAACTTAAAAATTGGGGCTGCATTGGTGGAGTCATATCTAAAATTTTTAGCTCTTGAGCTACAGTGCACAGCCATCTTTGGTTGTGCACTGTAGCTCAAAGCTATACCAAAATATTAATATTTTATTTATCATTTCAATTAAATAATATTTACTCTCATCTTCTTCCTGTAGCACTGTAGCCCGAACCCATTCATTCATTTTTCCTCTTCAGCTCTTCTTCCTTTTTTTTTTTTTTTTTTTCCTATCTTCCTCCATGGAGAGATCAAAGATCGACAGTGTTGACGATTTCGGTGAGGATCTTGGCGCCGAAACGGTGAGACTAAGCTCGGAAAAGGTTGGGTTTGTGGTTGGGGTTTGGTGTCGAAACAGTTCATGGGTGGTTTCAATGAGGATCTCAATGCCGAAACGGTTGGCACTCCTCTTCCCTCACCTCCACTCCGCCGCTAGGTTCGTGGGTGGGTTGCTGGGGTTGTGGTGTGTGGTTTCTGTGTGGGTCTCTTTGGATTGCATATCTAGGTTTTAAGATTTTAAAATTTTGTGTATTGTGTGCTCCTGGCTTGGGTGTCTTGAGGGTGAGATTTCTAGTTTTTTTTTTTTTTTTTTTTTTTTTCAATTGGTTGCTAGTTTTTTGGTTGAGCTTGAGGCTACTGTGATGGTGGTTGTGGTTTGGTTGTGCCATGATGTTGCTGTGGGTTTTATTTTTGTGGTTGTGGGCTGATTTTCTTGGGTAGTTGTGGGCTGATTTTGGTGGTTATGGTGGTGGAGAAGTTGGCTGTGGGTAGTGGGAGTGGTGGTGGGCTATGTGAAGTGGTGGTTGACTGGTGGTGGTGGTTATTGTTTATTATAGAAGATATATTATTTTATTAAAGTGAATATATTATTTGATTGTATTGTTTATATTATTTTATTGCGTTGAAAGTTAAAATAAAATCATTGATGTTAAGTATTTTGTAAAGTAAAAAAATAAAATAAATAAAGTAAGTTTTGGTAGAGCCAAATAATTAAAATTACGACTCCACCAATGTGAATGATCTTACTAGGTAAGAAAAGGCATAAGGATAATAATGACCCATTCCATTGCTGTTTAACTTTAACTTGCTTTGCCGGCTTTGACCCGAAAGACTTTGTATTTTTTGTTTTTGTTTCCTATTTTATTTGTTTTTGGTCCCAAGAATTTTGTTATTTTTTTTCTTTTTGCCTTCTTTTTCCCCTACTACACAAAGTTCAAATACAAAGAAAAAGCATAAATAAGTTTTTCGGGTTTGCAAATATATAACCTTACTGTAACTAGGATATAAAATTTTTTAGGTTTGCATTCCCGAATCTGGAAGGAATGTAAGGCTTCGGTCGGTAAAATAGTAACTAGGGTTTTTTACACCCCAATATAATTTGCCATGAGAGATCACTGTAGCTCTTAGTTAAACCCAAAAAATAATATTTTATTTCTCCTTTTCCCCCCTTTTAAGTATATACTCTTTTCTCTTTCCTCACAATTCACTTTTTCCTATTTCTCTTCACCGTTTCAGTCTTCTCCCTTTCATTTTTTTTATTCTTTCTTCCTCCTTTCTCTTGACATCATCGATTCATCGACAACAATAACAACGACGATGAAGATGGCGGCGGAGAAATCGAAGTTTGATCAGAAGAGTGGATGGTTGTCGAAGATTTTGAATTTTGTTCGGAGGATGCAAAGGCCGTGTTCACTGCTGGGACTATGAGCATATTGTTCAAGTCATTCTTGTCAGAGCCGAGGTCGATTCCTTCGTCTTCAATGGGCCCTACTCTTGATGTTGGTGGTGGGTCGGGTTTGGTGGCTGTGAATCGTGGGTTAAGGACATGCAGCGGCGGTGGGCTGTCGTGGGCTTGGTGGGTCAGGCCGTGGGCTGCCGTGAATCTGGTTTTGGCTGGGTTCGTGACTTTTGGCTGATTTGGGTTGCTGGTTTATGATACAGTGGTGGTCGGCGGTGGTGTGGTTGGTGGGTTTGTGCTGGTGGTTTTTTTTAAAATTATATTTGTGGTTGTTTTTGGTGGGTATGATATTGAATTTTTTTGGGACAATGAATTTTTAGCCATGGGTTGTGGCGGCTGGTTTTACTGGCAGTGGCGGTGGGTGTGTGATTGTTGTTCTTGCTGATTTGCTTGTGGGGTGTGATTGTTGTTCTTGCTGATTTGCTTCGAAGAAGAGAGAGACAGAGAAGAAGAGAGAGAGAGAGAGAAAGAGACGAAGAGTAAAGAAAAATTAAAAAAATAAATGAAGGGTGTTGAACCTCAACCCATTATGTACGATGTGCCACCAGGGTAATGAATCGGTGGACCGCTTACTATTATGTGTCAACAACAAAGAGTGACACTTGTCTAGACCCAACTAAAGCTCAAATTCAAGAAATAAACCCCTGTTAAACCAAACGTTAGACTACTTTTTCATATCTTTTTTTATTACAAAAAAAACTATTTTCCAACGTCATCACCTAAACGCTCAGTCCATCTCTCTCTGTTTATCTCTTTTTTTTTTTTTCAGTGCAAATCCCTTCTCCATCTCTCTTTTATTCCAGATCCTTTCTCTCTTTCTTCCATTGTTCTCAGCCCTCAACCAATGCTCCCTTTGTTGGTCCCCCCAATCTGTCCCTTGAACTTTGAATCCTTCCCGTAGTCCGCTCTAAGTTATGCAGTTATTGGGAGTGTTGGTGTATCGTTCCTACTTTAACATGTTTGTAATGGCTTTTTGGGGTACTAATATATAGAACAAGGACTGATTATTATGGGTTATTATTTGATTTTTCAAAGGGTGTAAAGGAACTAATACTTAGAACAAGAACAATTAGGCAAAGGTTACAAAATTGTAACACACAGAAATCAAGGTAACAAGAGAATAAAAAATTCTCACTGTAAGCCTCTAACAAATTAAAGATTCTTTTATATTTTAGATCAAAAGAAGGTTGAAAAGACCAGCAAAAAGACAAGAGAAGGGTTAAGTGGAGGCTGGAACGAGATTGCCAGGGGCGAGTTTGGAGCTTTGGCTACTGGACTAGAGAGAATTTAGGGGGAGAGAGAGGGGATGATTCAGGTCTGATTGGTCTGTAGAAAATGAGAAAAAAGTGCTCTAACAATTGGGGTTAACAACGTTATTTCTTGAATTTGAGCATCAGTTAGGCTAGGACACGTGTCACTCTTTAATGTTGACACATCATAGTTTGGAGAGAGTTCCTCCAACATAGGTTGTAGAGAAACTTTATCCGGTACCTCAAAGTCTATTATACACTTTTAATCAACCACTTGAGAAATGGCTAGAGACGAACTGTTTAACTGGGGCTGTCTCAGAGCATTTGGGCTTGCCATGGAAGATTATTTTTCCTATGGGACTCTAGCATTTGTGGAGAGCTCGCAACATTTTTCTATTTAGATTAGGTGTTGTGGATAATATGATCCATATAAAGTGTATTAAAGAAAGTGCTGAGTTTTTCTCTGTAGGAGCTAAGGTTCGATGTAACAAAATGAAGAAGGTAATCCGTGTAGCTTGGGAAAAGCCTCCTTTGGGCTGGATGAAGCTCAATTCAGATGGGTCTGCTTTGGGAAACCCGAGTAAGGCAGGGGGAGGGGGATTAATTCGGGATCGAAAGGGAAATTGGGTCAGAGGTTATGCAAGGGCCCACGAAAACACCAGCAGCTCCTTAGCTGAGTTATGGGCTTTCCGTGATGGTCTTGAAATTGCCAAAGAGCTTGGGCTGGACAACTTGATTGTTGAGATGAACGCCTTAAGCATTGTAATGCTAATGAATAATAATAAGGCAAATCTTTTAATGGAACCTTTACTATCTGATTGCAGGAAACTGCCAGCTGCCATTCCCAACAAAAGAGTTGTGCACACATTAAGCGAGGCTAATCAGTGTGCGGACATGCTAGCAAGATTTGAGGGAGCTCCAATTATAACTTTGTTGTTTTTTTGTGTCCACCGCCTGTGGTGGCTGGCCTCCTTGCTGATAAGGAGGCTTTTTTTTTGTAATAGGCTTGTTCCTGCTTAGTTTTAATGTCATGATCTTGATTTACCAAAAAAAAAAAAGTTGAAAAATTATAAAATATTGTGTTAAAATAGGTAAAATAGATTTTTGAGACGTTGAGAGGTAAAAATTTTTATCACCAATATTACAAATGCTCTTATATGTATCTTCTTTTTTTTTGAGAAAGATATGTATCTTCTTACTAAAGGCTATATATTTATTTAATTTATTGTGAGCTCTTAGAATTTGTTGGACATAAAATCTCTTAAAAGCACTTTAAGAACAGTTTTGTCGAATAGATCAATTATAGATTTATAATCATTTGCATTTTCTTTTCTAGGGGAGGGGGATAAAAAAGAAGCAAGCTAAAAGCCTGTTTGGATTTTTTTTTTTTTTTTTTATCACTCATCACTCCTCACTCAATTTTTATCACTCATCACTCATCACTCACAAATTTCAGTTTTAAAGGAGCAGACTCAGCAGAGTGCACTCCTATATTGATTTAAAATATTATAAATAATATGTTATAGATATAGAGTATACAAAAGGATATATATATATATATATATATATATATGAAATTTTTGTTTAACAATAAAGAAAAACACTAGTGAATATAATTTTGGAATTCTATCGTACGCGCATATATAATTATATATTCAAAAGTAATTATGAGGCAAGTTGGAAATCCTATTTAAAAAAATCAGCCTTAAAGCAAAATTGAAACAATGGGGTTGCTGTTTCAAAAAAAAAAAAAAAAAAAAAAAAAAAAGAAACAATGGGGTTGCACTAAGAGTATGAAATGCGAAATACATTTGACCAAAAAGGGGAATGCGGAAGTCAACATAAGTAGGGAATCTATGGCCAAAATTAAATCTATAAAAATATTGAGAAATAACAAGTAAGAACAAAACCAGTTTCAAGTGGGAGCTCCAGAGTCCATCCATTAGACCAACTTGATAGCGAGTAGGGAGCCCGACAGGTCTCGAAATATGGGGTGAGGGTAGTCAATGCTCTGTTTAAGAGAAATTGGGCTCATATGAAACTGTCTCCTAAATAGAGCACACAAACACACCATACAAAACCAAAATAAGCTTCTTGAAAATGTTTTATTATCCATTTTTTTCTAATTATATTTTTGTTGCTTCCAGTATTGATTGACTGAATTAATTTCCTCTTGTACATTACTGTAGGGAATAGATGTCGCTTGTTTTTGACCTTAAACTTGTAACTGAAATACTTGGATGT
This sequence comes from Lithocarpus polystachyus, assembly GCA_033629205.1. Taxonomy (NCBI): domain Eukaryota; kingdom Viridiplantae; phylum Streptophyta; class Magnoliopsida; order Fagales; family Fagaceae; genus Lithocarpus; species Lithocarpus polystachyus. The sequence continues at coordinate 3,047,069 of CM066166.1, forward strand.
GTGATCCTCGTCGTCACACTCACTACGCAAGTTTACAACTAACACCATGGGCAACAGTGGCAGCGTGATGGCATCCAAGACATAATTGAAATGATAGCTCTAAATTAACGTCGTCAACCCTATCTAAAGCCTCCAATATTACAAAAAAAAAAAATATATATATATATATATATAAATATTTATATGCAGTCATGGTTTGACGATAAAAAACAATCATTATGAATAAAAGTTATAGTTGTAGGATTCAGTTAATTCAACTGATGAAGTCTTTAATAGTTGAATAAAAAATTTATAATTCAATTCCTATATACCAAAAACTTTTTGGTGTCAATTAGTTTAATAATAAAAAGCACAATTATAAAAAATGAGCGTCGTAAGTTGAAAAAAAAAGTTTTAGCTTTCAAATTCACTTGTAAATTACCTAATTAGTGAAATGATTAAGCCCTATATAGAATAGAAATAATAAAGGTGAATAGTTAATAAATGGTATTGACATTAATACATTGATGTGATAGTTTCAAATATTAACCAACCAAGTCATAACCAAAAAAATAAAAGTCATAACTTGTGAGATGGTCATTGCATCTAAAATGCAAATGCAAGTGAATACATTTTAACTAAATGCCAAGCCTTATTGAATGCCTGAGATAGTTGAGGGTTATTGAATGCCTTCTCTTTAAGTACTCCAAGTGAGATAGTCAAATTATGCCTTATAGTCATTGGTTAATTCTCTCTTTGTTACTGCAGGGAACAAATGTCGCTGCTTAATTCAGACCTTAAACTTGCTGCTCAAATAATTGGCCTGGTCATCCTCATCATCACACTCATTCTCACATTTCGCAGGTTGTTTACTAACAACACTGCTACTGTTACTGCTACTGCTATTGCTACCCAAATCCTTCTTCCTGATGGCGTTACCAACAGCAGCAGCCAAGACAATATTCAAATGATAGCTCTAAACATCGACCCTGTTGGACCCTCCTATAAGAAGGGATAAATTAATTTAAGTGGTAGATTTAACGTAGAACTAGTAACTATTTACCATTTACGATTTATTATAAAAATATTGTAAAAATGTAACACTACTAAAAGTATTAATTATCTATAAGTTTTCCTTTTCTCAAATTGTATGTTTGAATGTACCAAAGTAAGCAAATAAATAGAATAAGAGTGTCTTATGCCTTTAAGGTATTTATTAATTGACAATTTTAAGAAAGTCTTAGTACTATTTTTATAAGAAAAATAAAAAAGTTGTCAAAAAAATTAATTACATTTTTCTTTTCCCAAATTAATGTCCTTGCTATATCTATTTTGTTAGTACTACTTTTTAAAAAATATCACGTCCACGCATGGCCCCCTTGATAGCCATATGATAATTGGTAGGTCCGCCATGGAATATAAAGCATAGGGCAATTTGCTTTACTATTGAAATGTTCGACCCAATATAAGAATAAGAGCATTCTCATTTCTAACGTCTCACAATATGATTCGGAATGAATCAACCAAAAATAAAGAGATATCACACGAGCACAATATTGAATATTTGATAGGAATCCATTTAATCTAGACAGTGATGGCTCCGTCAATATTTTTTAAGGTGGTCATTAATAAAATTTAATCTATACAAAATTTAATAAAAATAAAATTTCATATATTGACCAAAAAAAAAAAAAAAAAACACGTACACACAAAAACATAAGTCTTATAATTTCCTTTTTGAATTTTTTTATTTTGAAATTTTTACATGATAGTGCCCGTATCTTTGCACAATCAAATGGCAAAAAACACTTTTTACTTAAAAATTCAAAATGCTAGGTGTTTGATGGGTATTAAAATGCTGCTTTAGCAAGAAAATTGCTTTTTTAAAAAGTATAAAACCCCCAAAAAGCCAAAGGACATTCAGCCAGCTTTTACAAAAAAGTCACTTCAACTTTCAGGAATTGTTAGTTCAATTACCAAATTGCCCATTTGTTTTATTATAAACCCAACTATACCCTCTGAAACCCCGTGAGACCATCATGCCAGAACATATAACACCATATTCAATAAGATAAAAACATTATTAAAATAGTGATATCGATATTATTAAAAATAGATAACATTATTAAAGTAAGACAGATAACATACTTGGTTCAAAACTTTTAGAATAACAAATAATTGATGCTAAAAAAAACTAACATTATTAAAATAATACCAATAATAGTAATAGTAATAACAAATAATTATGACAATTATATATTTATTATTATTAATCAGCTTTTTTTTTTAAGTAAGTATTATGAAGTAGTTGATTTAAAAATGAAATAAACTCTCTTATATATACATTGTTCTTTTTGGTAATTTACCACTCAAACCACCACTTTTATAAGTGTTAACCAAACACCCAGCTTTTTCAAAAAGTACTTTTTAATAGCTTTAACCAAACACTAGGCTTTTTCAAAAAGCTCAAAACTCCACTTTTTCAAAAAGCCCAATTTCAAAAAACTGAACCAAACTCACCCTATAGTCTAATTATTAATACTACAAATTACATTTTTTTCAAAATTTTAGTTTCATAAAAATTTTCTTGGGCTTTTGCTACAACTCTCACTAAACAAATTAACATGGTTACATATTTTGAAAATTTAAATGTTAAATTGTATGTTCTGTATGTTCTTAATATACATGTCAAATTTTATGTCAATCAGAAGTTATTTAATATTTAGTTTTATTTTTTATGTATAATTTTAGACAACAAAAATTTGAATTTTAAAGATTTGAGTGATGACATAGGTATTGATATTTGATCTTTTTGAAAATTTTCAAGTATGGAGGATTTAAGAAAAAAATGTTATCTAATGGAAGATTTACCAAAATGCACATCCAATAAAAAAAGATTGAGTGAAGTTGTAGTCTTAATCTACAACTAAGTTTGTTGCTAAATTTTGTCCAAAGTATAATTATGTTGAGCCTAAAAAAATTTAGAGTGGTTCCAAATATTTTTTAAGGATAAAAAATCATAAAATTTTTAAAATTTACATATAATAATTAATTTTTTTCCAAGTTCAAGGTGGTCCTGTGACCACCCTGCACTCTACATAGAGCTTCCAGTGAATCCAGAGATTATGAAATACATCAATAACTTGAGAAAAGAAGACATGGAGAGAAATAACTTATGTTCTCAAAATCTATTTATACGCATTCAGTAAAATATCATTACTGAATTCAGTAAAATATGTGTTCAGAATCTGTTTACTATCATATTTAGAAAACATATCATTAGTGAATCCAGTATAATATGTGTTCAAAATCTGTTTATATATAATGGCAAACTTGGGTATAATTTTTTATTTGTTGTACTTTAGGTTTCTTAATTAAAACTAAACATATTATTGCTGTGGGGTACCGGAATTCCAAAAAAGTAATTTGCCACGTGTCATACCTGTGGTCGAGAAGGGCTATTATCATGCCGAGGAGGCCACACCCATACACAGTAGGGCCACATTACTGACACGTCACCGGGGGAGGCTATATTGGAAAGAAAGAGTTTCGGGGAGGGGGTTAGCACTGACATGACTGAAGGGATGGTAGCTGCCACCACATTTAATGCATCCCACCAAATCTCTTGGCTGCATTTATGTGAAAAAGACTCCTGAACAGTGCTGCCTTCACTGTTGCAACTCACAAAGGGGCCTGTGAAGGTGTTTGATGGGACAAGCACTTAAGTAATGACCAGGATGACCAACAAGTGGAGGGTTTAAATCATCAGGAGGGGGCTATATAATGTAAGAAACCCTCTAGGGACAAAGGATCTGAAAATCTGTAGAAGAAACATTGTAGCATTAAGAACAACAATTGTAATCAAATCTAAGGGAAATATATTCAAGAACTACTCTTCTCGAATATTGCCGAGAAAGAATTTCTGTGCACCACATTTGTCTATTCATCGCTTCCATTCGCCCTCTTACTATTTTTAAGCTCATAAAGGGCGTTGTCCACTTTGCTAAAGCCTAGCTTTTTGGCCCACTCTCTACAAATTCATTGTGTTGGGCTCTTTGGGCCTTAATTTATTCGTCTTTCGAGCTTAAGATCCAAAACCTACCCTTACAATTGCATTGACCAATATAATACAAATAATGTTATTTTCCTTAAAAAATTACATTTAATGTAATCAATTGTTTGAATTTAAATGAGAAACGTAATATATAATACCTAAAGAATTGGGAGAAATTACACTTCAATACCCTAAACTATACTCAATATTACTCTTTTCATCAAAAATTTTCTGAATACACGTTTTGCACCTTAAACTGTGACATTTGTTACACTTCGCATCCTGACGTTAAGTTTTCTATTAATTTGGATGGAAATTTAAAATTTATTGTGCAAAGTATAATCAAGAGTAAAATTTATGGTGGTAAAATGCACTTTATTTGTTGTTTTTAAAGCATTGAGAATAGGGGCAATTTGGTCTTTTCATGTGATACCATATTTTTCTATAAAGTTAACAGAAAACTTAACATCAGGGTACAAAGTGTAATAAAAGTCATAGTTTAGGTGCAAACATGCATTCAAAAAGTTTATGGTGCAAAGTGTAATCAAATGTATAGTTTAGGTTGGTAAAGTGCTATTTACTTATAGTCGTATGAATATTGAATAGATTAGGTTAAAGAATTGTATCAAAAGTTTAACTTATAGTCGTATGAATATTGAATAGATTAGGTTTATTGCAATGTTTCAATAGGATTATTGCTACGCAGCTCTTGCAGATGTCTAATACTCTGGTGATAGAAGGAATCAAGGAACTACCTTGAGAACTCTATGGTTATTGGTTACTCGTAGAACATAACAACTAAAAACAAAACCAGTTTCAAGTGGGAGCTCCAGACCATTAGACCAACCTAGACCAACTTAATAGCGAGTAGGAAGCCCAATACGTCTCTAAATATGGAGTGAGGGAAGCTAAGATGCCTAATGCTCTATTTAGGAGAAATTGGGTTCATATGAAAATGTTTCCTAAATAGAGCATACAAACACACCAGACAAAGCCAAAATAAGCTTCTCGAAAATGTCTCCAGTATTGATTGATTGAATTAATTCCCTCTTGTACATTATTGTAGGGAACAAATATCGCTTCTTTCTGACCTTAAACTTGCAACTAAAATACTTGGATGGGTGATCCTCATCATCACACTCACTACGCAAGTTTACAGCTAACACCATGGGCATACATATATGCATATGTAGCCATAGTTTGACGATAAAGAATAATCATCATGAATAAAAGTTATAGTTATAGATTCTAGTTAATTCAACTAATATAGTTTCTAATAGTTAAATAAGAGATTTATGATTTAATTCACGTATACACCAAAAACTTATTGGTGTCTTGATATGATGATAAATAGCTCAATCATAAAAAACGAATGACATAAGTTGAAAAAAAATGTTATAGTTTTCAAACTCACTTGTAAATTACCTAGTTAGTGAAATGATTAAGTCCCACATAGAATAGAAATAATAAAAGTGAACGGTTAATAAATGGTTTTGACATTAGTAGACTGATGTGGTAGTTTCGAATATTAACCAACCAAGTCATAACTTGTGAGATAGTAATTGCATCTAAAATTCAAATTCAAGTAATTTTGAAATAGATACTAGTATGGTGCTATATGAGTATACAAAAAAGTACATATCTAAATATTTATATATTGTCTTGGTTTGATGGTGAAGAGAAATATCATAAATGAATGTTCAAATTTTTAAATTTAAGTGTAAGTTACCTAATTAATTAGTTAAATGATTAGGTCCCACATAGGACAGTAATAACGCATATGAATGGTTAATATATCTTTGTAGCACTGACTCACTGACAAAGGTAATTTCGAAATATAAGAAAGCCAAAATATTCACAAAACTGCCCACAAACAAAAATGGTACGTATATTCAAACATAACTATGAGGGCAACTATGCCTCACGCATAAACGACTATACAAAACCCACTATGGCCACAAAGATTTTGCTGACTCAAAATCTCCTCCTCCAAACAGGTGACAATAGCTAACATATTCTTTTGATAGCAATTTATTTTGTAATTTTATTTTTGTTGGTTCCAGTAAAGTAATTCATAGAATTAATTTCCTCTTGTTGATGCAGGGAACAAACCTTGTTGCTTTCAATCGTTAAGCTTGCTGCAGAAATACTTAGCCTGCTCGTCCTCATCATCGCACTTATTCTGGCGTTTCGCAAGCTTACGACTAACAACACAGGAAATGCTATCCAAACTCTTCCTCATGAAGGCAACGTTGCTAGCACCGATGGCGTTACTAACAGCAGCAACCTTGACAATATCCAACTTATAGCTCTGAACTTCAACGCTGTCTGAGCCTCCAATATACTGTGATCCACGCTCTGTTTTCATTGGTTGTGGACATCTAATCCATTAGTGTAGTTTGATGGCAATGGGTACAGTTCATTTTAGGGTGACTTGGTGTTGTGGACTTAAGGTGATGAGTTTACCACTGAGTCTGGTTTTCTTCACAAATTTCTATTCACAATCATATCCCTGACATTGATGTGTTTAATTACTTTCAAATTACAATGATATAATTTGTATGCAAGGAAATCAATGGTGGGTCGAAATGTTTCTAAAACATTGGTGAGCATCTCTCTTTGGGGTTCTCTTTTAAACTTACTAAAAAAAAACTCTCTTTCTGATTGTCTTACATGGTTTTCTTCTAACTTTAAATTTCTTGTGGGGTTTTGCATTTTACTTGTTGCTCATGTTTTGCAGTGTCGGTGTATTGCTGTATGTGTTTGCATTATGAATTTGAGACCTATATTTGCAAGACATTTGAAATTTGGCTTTGTTATTTTGAGAGAATTAAATTTGGTTTAGGTTAGATACAATCTATGTCACTACTTTTTGAGGATCACTTATCTGCTTTATTTAATTTCATGCCATCTACATATTAAAAAATTTAAACTTCTTGTAAAATTTACAAAAGATTCTTCGAAAAGTAGCCTTTGAAGTAAAATGAGCCTGTAATAGGATACTACTAGTCTTTAACCCATGTCTGAGCAATTGAAGATTTTGTAAAATGTGGAAAGAGTGGATGAAGGAATCCAAATTTAATGCAACGATTGTGAGTGCTAACGAGGATTCTCACTTTCCTTTAGATGCAAAATTGGTAAAGTGGTACCAATTCCTTCAAAGACTACTTTATTATTTAGTCCAGCCGTCCAGGTAGGGCATAGAAAAATTCATCGGCTTTTTAGTTTTTTTTCCACCTGGGCCTATCTTAACACATAAGAAAAGAGATCAAAGGTTTGTCTTTATATCATGTTCACACCTTTTCTTGAGTGCTGCTAGGGCAGGGGTATGGAAAAATTCATCTAATTGTTCACACCTTTTCAATTTCTTGCATGATTGATGATTATTTAATTGAACAATTTGTCACGAAGTCCAAGAATGTAGGCGGTCGGTCCACGTGAGGAAATGAGAAGCTCTCTCTCTCCCTCTCTGTTTTCTTGTATGATTGGCGGTCATTCACTATAACATGTGAAGTTGTTTTTATATAACACACTGTTTTCTCTCATAATTTTTTGTTCTCAAATTTACGGCCCACACACACACACACACACACACACACACACATATATATATATATATATATATATATTCTTTTCAGTGCTTCCCCTCTCTCTTCCCCCAAGAAAAAATTGTGCCCAACATTCATATATGTATTACTATGGACAGGGGCGACGCTACCTTATGGCCAGGGTGTTCCAGGAACACCCTAGCCTGAAATTTTTTTTTCTTTTTTTTTTTTACATAGTAATTTAAAATTTTATATTTATATATCTTTAAAAAAAATTTTGGGAATACCCTGAATTTTTTTAATGTCAATAAAATTAAATTTTGGTTCATAATTTGAGCAACTTAACAATATATTAGCAAGGGCGACGCCACCTTATGGCCAGGGTGTTCCCAGGAACACCCTGGCCTGAAATTTTTTTTTTTTACATAGTAATTTAAAATTTTATATTTATTTATCTTTAAAAAAATTTTTGGGAACACCTTGAATTTTTTTAATGTCAATAAAATTAAATTTTGATTCATAATTTGAGCAACTTAACAATATATTAGGGTCTTTTAAGAAAAAAGAACAACGTACTTTTTATATTTTTTTAAACTTATTGCTTTACTTTTTAGTTTTTGCTTTAAGTAAAAGGCTATGGCCCCTTAGAAAATAATGACCGGCCCCCAATTCTTTCTAAGATCTCTACTTAGTCCAATAGATAACCCAAAGTCCTCAAATAAAATACTAGTTAGCTCTCCCAATTGTCCAAATGATTTGTTGTCAATCCAAATACCCAATAGACAATAATCCACACCCTCAAAATATCGTCTTTTACCACTCATTTTCAAACAAAATTTTTTTTTTATCATTCTCAATCTCAAGAAGCCACCTACGAAATTCTCAAAGAAAATAGAAGTAATTCCTACTACTTTTCTCTTGCTGAAACAAGCCCACACTGCCTCATGTTTTTTTACTGTCATTGTTGATTGCTCTAAACACATTAACTCTCTTCTCAACAAGGGTAGAAATCAAATAAACTCCTTTTATCTAAATAAAAAAAAACTATCCATATTTGCTTTTCATTTCAGCTTCTTCTTATGTCTCAGTATTTTAGGTTTGTTTGTTTCCTCAACATCATATGGGCATTTAAATTTATGTTTTATATATATATGATAATGGTCATTTAGTTTTATGAATATGCTTTGTTTATTAAGTTGTTCAATTTGTTGTATTGCTATATGATAATATATTATATCTCTTTCCATATCATCATTTTTTTTAATTTGAAATTAGGAGCTGAATAATTCATTAAAAATAAGAAAACTGTCAATATTATGGATAATGATGGGTTGATGGTGCTTAAAATAATAGTATGCAAATTTTTGTATATGTGTGATGGAGTAGCCACTGATGTGTATGGTAAAATAGACTGCCTTTTGTACTTCCATTAATATTTAAGAATATGACAATATATCAAAGTTGATAATTTTTTATTTATAAATTTATGAATTATGATTTTTCTATCAATATTGCAATTTGCCCCCCCCAAGTATTTCTGGCTACGCCCAGTGGCGGAGCTAGGAATTTAAGTCAGGGGGGGCAAGATTAAAAAACAAGATTGAAAGTAAAAAATTAATCTAAAAAAATTAATCAATATTAATAACAAAATAAATAAACAACTATATGATAATGTAATTATCATACAGAATCTAACATAAAATATAAACTCTAATTTATTTTTCCACACTTAGCTTATTTTACTTAATTGCTCTTGACAATTTTTTATATTTTGAAACTGTTGCATGATTTCTTCACACTCAATAGTCTTGAATATATCTCTCTCAATATATGTGACTAAGTAATCATTTATCCACTAAATGCTTTTAAAAACTCCACATAAACTCTGAGACCCAAAGAAAGAGACTGGTATGAAAAGAAATTTTTTTCTTTTTTATGGGAGGCGTGCTTTGTTTGCATTATATATACCCTTTTTTTCAGAGTTTTATGCTAGTATTGATTTATATTCCGGGTTGGTGTAGCAAAGTTGTTATTTTTTAAAAAATCATTACCAAGTGGGACCCACGGTTTTATATATAGAATTATACTAGAAGTAGAAGTCTACTACTGCTAGAAAAACTGAAAAGGTAACGTGAATTGTTTTTGTGTTCAGAGATTTTTTTTTTTTTTGTCTTTTGTGTAGGGGGGGCAAACAAGGTATTTCACATTCTTGGTAAAAAAAATTGAAAGTTCAGGGGGGGCAGGTGCCCCCCCTCGCCCCCCCTTCCCTCCGCCCCTGGCTACGCCCCCGCCCTATTCAGCAACACTAACAATAATCACAACTGAACTCCACAAGTATTATGTTGTAAAATTTTATGCATTTGCGTGTCTTTTAATTGTTGTTGTTGTTGTTGTTGTTGTTGTCGTCATCGTCGTCGTCGTCCTCAATATATAAAATTTTCTTTTTATTAGATTGTGTAATTTATGCTTCTTGGGGAATACTCTAAAAAAATTTCCTGGAGTCGCACTGGCTCTTTTGTATAATCTGGAACTGGGTTTCCATTTTTGTTTTGCCTAACAAACCAAATAAGGGTTGTTCATTTGTGCCATTTTTTCCTTGTCCACGAAGACATAGATTGTGCACGTGCCAGACTTAAGTTCAGAATCTGTTATTAGGCTTTGACAGGTGTCGTGGTTTCATTAAAGGACAAAAAGTTTGTTAGTTAATTTTTTGGTGCCTTTTTCTTTTGCTTGGAACTGATTCTGCTATGCTGTATAAATAGCAGGGGCGTAGATATTTATGATTGTACTCTTATTTTTCATCAATAAAAAACACTCATTCCTTATCAAAAAAAAAAAAAAAAAACACTCATTCAGGTTCGGCTCCCCTCCCGTTTGAAACCCTCCCGCTTTCTCCACTTTTTATTTTGATGAATGACATGTGGCAAAGAAGTAATCTAAGGATTAGAAAAACGCCAACGCAATCTCTCTATTTTTCTAATCTTCTTTCCCTCACCTCTCCCCTTCTCTCTGCAAATTATTGCCATCACCTGAGCATGAGAGACCTATCAATGGAAGCTTTATTCAACACAAGATTCCAAAGGAAATCAAATCCAGCAAAACAAATCCAGTACCTTTCTTCTCTAGATCTTTACCCAGAAAGACAAGAATTAAAAAGAAGAAAAAAAAAAAAAAAAAACTGCGACATAATATAGATCACAAAAAAGAGGGAATATTAATACATAGCGGAAGCACTATGCCCAGTGCCCAGACTCCAACGGCAAACAGTCCCAATTAGCATTTATCTCCAACTGCAGACCCATCCACACTGACAAGCTAGAAAGCACGGACGCGGCTGGGAGGGTGCCGCACCGGAGTCCGACGCGGCCCGACGCGGGGTGCGGCGTCCGACGCGGCTGCCCGTGCGTCGGAGTCGCGTCTGAGTTTTTTTTTTTTTTTTTTTTTTTTCACGGACTCGCGCCGAATCGGCTCGATTCGGGCCGAATCGGCTCGATTCGGGCCGAATCGGCTTAGATTCGCGCCGATTCGCCCCGAACCGAGCCAATTTCGGCCAGAAAAGGGCCGTATCGGTCCGTATCGGCCGGCGACCGAAACGGCCGAAACCGGCCGAAATTTTCTCCAAAAATCACCGGAACAGCCGAAATCTTCTTTTAATGAGACCCAAACATCCTAAATCTGTCATTTCTCAATTTTTTTAGAATATTTTAGTAGTAAAAATATATAGAAAATATAAATAAAAATATTTTTAATAATTTTTTAATCGCCGAGTCCCGCCGCACCCGCACCCACTTTTTTCAAAAATTGCCGAGTCCCACACCCGCTCCCGCACCCGAGTCCCGAAACGCACCCGTGCTTCATAGCTGACAAGCCACAGTTTGATTTGCTTTGAAACCTGGTTTTGAATCATAGCTTGCAGCGTGGGTTGCGTTTACAGATGCCCAGTGACGGTGGTAATGTTGTAGAGAGAAGAGGACAGCCAAAGAAAGAAATTAAGATGAGAAAAAAAGAGAAATTGAGTTGGCGTTTTTCTAATTCTTGAGTTGGTTTTTTTCTTTTTATAATTCTTGTCTTTTTGGGTAAAAGATCTAGAGAAGAGAGGTACTGGATCTGATTTTCTGGATTTGATTTCCTTTAGAATCTTGTGTTGAATAAAGCTTCCATTGATGGGTCTCTCACGCTCAGGTGATGGCGGTAATTTGCAGAGAGAAGAGGAGAGGTGAGGGAAAGAAGATTAGAAAAATAGAGAGATTGTGTTGGCGTTTTTCTATTTGTTAGATTACTTCTTTGCCACGTGTCATTCATCAAAATAAAAAATGGACAAAACGGGAGGGTTTCAAACGGGGACCCCACTCATTCTATTTAGAGAGAACTTTCCTTTTCATTATAGTTGCCAACATAAGCTTCCAGTCCAAACCCTTTTAACTTGTTACGGTGTTAACCAAATTTTATTAACTTAAAACCATTTTGGAATACAAGTTTCAAATTAGACGAGAGCTCTTATGCCCAAACATCTAAACCTGAAGATGAAATAACTCTTCTAGCAAAGGCATGGGCTAAATAGGTGTCCTCCCTTTTAACATTATTAAAATTAAACCATTGTAAAGATTTTGACAAGATTGTTGTCTCTTCTATAAAATGTCCATGCAAAGCAAAGGATGTTCTATTGTCTCACAAGACCGAGATGACCAACAATGAGTCCCCTTCAATTTCAAGCTTGTGAATGCTAAGATCCTTGGCAAACTGGACTGCTTCATTGGCAACAAAAGCTTCAATGGCTTCAACAGTTATCTACTCTTTCTAATTCTTGATAAAATTTCCAAATGGCAGTGTGGCACATAAAATTTCCAATCACTTGCAACTTGATAAAGCATAAGGAGTAAGAAAGACCAAAATGCAAAGTATCGCTAAAATTTTAGATGAAAAAAATAGCGTGCCATAAGTTTAAGTCACGCAGCAGACTTTACTTCTAGGAAACAACCAATTAGTTGTAAGATTATCATCAACTGTGCTTAAAAAAAAAAAAATTATTTTCATACAACAAAAAATTGCTTTATCTATTTTAACACATCGCTCTACAATATACTTTACATCAAATCTCTTACTTTACCGCACCACCTATTTAAATAACTTTAAAAAATTCCTACCTTTTATTTAAAAAAAAAAAAAAAAACCACCACCACCACCTCTCCTATAAGCAACAACCAACCAACCACCACAAAAACCCACCCAAAATTTATTGGAACCTACCCAAAACTGGAGCAACCCAACCCAAAATTGTCCCACCCACCCGCCGACCCCACCATTAGAACCACCCATCTACCCACAACATAAAAATAATAATATAAACCCCCACAAGAAGGAGATCTAGATAGAATGGCGAGATCAGCAGTGTGGTGAGAGTGAGGTAGGCAGAGAGTTAGAGAGAAGCATATATAGGTAATGATCTAATGCCCCCTAATAAACAATGTCCCATTTTTTTACTAATTCTTTACAATGACGGCTCTAGAAATTTTTTTCTAGGGTGGTCATTAAGAGCATTCATATTAGTCCATATTAAATGGCATAAGGGCCAAATTTTGCACAACTAACCACAAAAATCATCCATTTATAAAAAAAAAACCACAAAAATCATCCACATCTACTTATGTATTATTGTGCAAAATGCATTTGTAGTTACAATAACCATGCAAATATATACAGTTATTGTTTATGATGGGGATAAATTGTCTAAGGAAATGCTGGCGGACCACATAAGCTGAAGGGTCCACGTAAACCGACGACCCTCCATACTTGTGAGGCGAGGCGGGCGCCTTTTCATTAAGTCGACAAGTACGCTGGCGGTGCGGGATAGAAGGAAAGCCGAGAGCGCCAATGGGATAAGTAAGTGACGGGATGAAGCTGAAGGCACAAACGTGACTTTCCCTACACGCTTCCACAAAGGAGGTGTCTTGTCGCATACGTTTAAACCTGAACAAATATCTTGTCCAGCACGCTTACTCATAAAGAGATATCTTGCGCTCCACGCAATCGAAAAGTGGTTCCGGTAAGGAAGTATCTTCCTAAAAACCCCACGGATATCAATTCCATACTGCTATAAATACCCCCAAGCCCTCACAAAAAGGAGGTACGTGTAACTTTCCCCAACTCTGGCACTCTAGGGTTGCGAACATTTCTAACTTAACCATCGGAGGGTGGCCGGTACCACGTTGGTACTCCCCCTTTGAGGTTCTTTTTGACTTGTGCAGGTTCATTCGAGTACGTGAAGACCCTATAGCCAGGGTCTTTTCTGCTACAAGGTGATGCCGTTCGGACTAAAGAATGCGGGTGCCACGTATCAAAGACTCATGAACAAGATGTTCGCCGACCAGATAGGGAGAAATGTTCAGGTATACGTTGACGACATGTTAGTGAAAAGCTGAAGGGAGGAGGACCATTTGAAGGATCTCAAGGAAACATTCGGCACCCTCCGCTCCTACAACATGAAGCTCAACCCTACGAAGTGCGCATTCGGAGTAACGGCGGGAAAATTTCTCGGCTTTATGGTATCTCAAAGAGGCATCAAGGCCAACCCAGACAAGATCCGAGCCATAGTAAAGATGCCTCCCCCCCCCCCCCCCCCGAAAAGCGTAAAAGAGGTACAAAGCTTAAATGTAGCCGCCCTAAATAGGTTCGTGTCAAGGGCGACGGATAAATGTCTACCCTTCTTTCGCACGTTGAAGAAAACTTTTAAGTGGACAGGCGAATGCAAAAAAGCGTTTGAGTCACTGAAGGCCTATCTTTCTTCGCCTCCATTGCTGAGTCCTTCGCGATCAGGGGAGGAGCTTTTTCTCTATCTAGCCGTCTCCCCAGTAGCCCTTAGCGCGGCCTTGGTCAGAGAAGAAGACAAGGTCCAGAAACCCGTGTACTATGCCAGCCGGGCATTTCGCGGGGCGGAGGAAAGATATCCACCCATGGAAAAACTCGCCTCGCCTTGATCACGGCAGCCCACAAGCTTAAGCCGTACTTCCAAGCTCATACGATAGTCGTTTTAACCGACAAGCCTTTACGGCGGGCGATGCACAACCCCGAAGCTGCTGGTCGACTGGCCTTATGGGCGATAGAATTGACCAAGTTCGACATTCGATACAGCCCATGCACCGCCATCAAAGGGTAGGTCGTGGCTGACTTTATAGTCGAGTTCACCAACGGGGAGGACCAGGGGGCAAATGAATGCCCTCCGTGGAGTGTACATACAGATGGGTCGTCGAATAGGCGGGCCGGAGGCATAGGTGTTGTACTTCTTTCCCCTGAAGGAGACAGAATCGAATGCATGATCCGTCTCGACTTCCCTACCACCAACAACGAAGCAGAATACGAAAATTTAATAACGAGGATTGATCTCGCCAAAGCAGCAGGAGCCTTGAAAGTAGTAGTCTACTACGACTCCTAAGTCATCGTCAATCAAGTAAACGGAGACTACGAGTGTAGAGGCGAAAAAATGAAAAGATATCTCGATCATGCGAAGAGAAGGGTGGACGAGCTGAAGGCAGAAATCATCCAGATCCCTAGAGAAGAAAATGAGCAAGCCGACCACCTTGCCAAAGCTGCTTCATCAGAGCACATGACCACCCCTGATAACGTGCTCTCTTTTGTTCAGGTTTCTCCGCTAATAGACTCTGTCAATGTGCAGGAGATTGGTTCCGAAAATAATTAGACCACGCCGTTAGTCTCTTACTTGAAAAATGGCGCCCTGCCGGACGAAAAAGAGGCTGTAAGAAGGCTGAAGGTCCACGCTTCAAGGTTCGTATTGATGAAGGACATCCTGTACAAAAGGAGTTTCTCTCGCCCATACTTAAGGTGCTTGGGTCCCGAAGAGGCGAACTACGTCATGAGGTAAGTCCACGAAGGAATCTGCGGAAACCACTTAGGGTCGCAGTCATTGGTACACAAGTTGATTCGAGTGGGGTACTATTGGCCCACGATGCAAAAGGACGCTTAGGAGTATGTCAGAGCCTGTGACAAGTGCCAGAGGTTCAGTAACATCAACACTGATCCCCATGATAGCCCCATGGCCATTCGCTCAATGGGGGCTAGAAATAATAGGCCCATTCCCAACAACTATGCGACAGCTAAAATTCCTGGTAGTAGGCATAGACTACTTCACAAAATGGGTAGAAGCTGAAACTTTGGCTACTATCACAGAGAGAAACATACTAAGCTTCGTTTGGAGGTCCATCTTATGCAGGTTTGGAATTCCTAGAGTCTTGGTCTCAGAAAACAGGAAGCAATTCGACAACGACCCCTTTCGAGAGTTCTACTCACAGTTAGGAATAAAGAATCATTACTCCTCTCCCGCCCACCCTCAGGCCAACGGCCAGGTAGAGGTAACGAATCGATCCTTGCTTAAGATTATCAAGACTCGGCTCGAAGGGGCAAAGGGGATATGGCTTGAAGAACTACCTAGCATACTATGGGCATACAAGACAATAGCAATGACCCCTACAGGAGAAATACCTTTTCAGCTAACCTATGGAAGTGAGGCAGTCATCCTAGCTGAGGTAGGACTCACAAGCTACAGGGTGGATACCCACAACGGAGGCAGGAACGACGAGGCCATGTGTCTACAGCTCGACCTAATCGACGAAATCAGAGCAGTAGCAGAACAAAGGCTCGCATGGTATTAAGATCGCATGGCTAAACACTACAACTCCAGAGTCAGACACAGAGACTTCCAGGTTGGAGATTTTGTTCTAAGAAAGATCATGGGTGCCACTAGAGACCCTGCCCAGAGGAAACTCGGCCCCAACTGGGAAGGGCCTTACCGAGTCACGACATGGCGAAGAAAGGGCACCTACCACTTGGAAACACTGGAAGGACAGAAGCTACCCCATCCATGGAATGCCGAGCACCTACGGAAGTACTATCAATAAAAAGAATGACATTAAAGACAACGACCCCTTACCTCTAGTTTACCTTAATGTATTCCTCTGGTTTTCCAACTTTAGCTCTTTAGGGAACCCCAGGGGGCAGGTTCCCTTCTTTCTTGAAACTACTTTGCAAGATTTAAAATTTTATTCAAATCTCCTCTATACTTTGTTAAGTGTTCAATATAAAAGCTGACGACTTAAAGCTGACGACTCTATCCTAAGAGGATACATAAGGCATAAAGCCAACTTATGAATAAAAGCTAACGGCTTAAAGCTGACGACTCTATCCTAAGAGGATACATAGGCATAAAGCCAACTTAAGCATAAAAGCTGACGACTCTGTCCTAAGAGGATGCATAAAGGCATAAAGCCAACTTAAAGCATAAAAGCTGACGGCTTGAAGCTGACGACTCTATCCCAAAAAGACAAGAAAAAATCATTCAATAAAACAAGCTCATCCAGCCCCCAAGGCAAATGGAGCAATTATTAAATGTCCCTAAAACGAAGTGTGCTACACTAACGGCAGGCTACATACTGTAGTAGACGGGCCCGCGAGGCTGACGGCCTGATTGTTCAATTCATTGAATGAGCAACCTCACCTCAAGAGGTTGAGAAATCACAAAACTCAAGGCAAACTGAGGTTGCTAAAAAGCAGACGGGCTTGTCAAATTCATGAAGCCAACAAGGTCATTTAAAAGTGACGGCTTTATTGTGAAAAGATGAAGCATATACAAAGCACTAAATGAATAAACCCATTGCTCTAAGTTGGCAAAAGCACCTGAGTTTAATTAAAACATTGTAACAAACATGTATGAGACAAAAACGACGGAAACAAAAATAACATAAGTATTTTTACAAGCAAGGCCTACATGGCAGAGGCAATTAAATCGTCCTAAAAAAAAAGAAATACATACATATGGCAAGTTTACAAAGCCAAAACTAAAAAGGTGATGGAAATCAGGAGGCCAGAGGGTCTTGTGAAATCCCGTCAGTCTGGAGAGGCTGGCTTTGAACTTCTTGAACAGGACGGCCTTCAGTTGGGAGGTGTGCTGACGGTGTCGAAGAACAGACGGACTTGTCCAAAGCAGGTTGGGCAAGAACGACACCGTCGTCTGTTGGGTTCATCCCTAACTCGGTGAAGTCCTCGTCCTCCCCAAATGTAGTGCCACCCGCCGGCGTAGACGGCAAGGGGTCGTCCTTTGAAATCTTTGGCAAGTCCAGGTGAGGATAAGCAGACTTGACTTGCTTAAGACAGTCTTCAAACCCGTCACCATAGTACTCGGTGCAGGAATCAACGAAGGACTGTGACATCCGGAATTCCCTCACGGCGTCTGCCTCGGCCACCTCCACCTGTCCTGACAAAGTCGTCAGCTTACCTTCCACCACCTCTTTGGCCCCTTGCACCTCCTTCAGCTGACGGTGTTCCTCCTCTAACTTATCTTGGAGCTCCTTCACCTCCCGATTCAGGGTATGGAGGGCTTCCTTGTACTGATCTTGCCCATCAGTCATGCTCTTAATACGCCTTTGCTGACGGGCAATTACCCCTTCGTTCGCCGTCCCCTTGACTTGTAAAGCCTTCATACGGACCATTGCCTACAAGGTGGAACACCGTCAGCTTGCTAAAGTAAAGTTCAAGCGAGCAAAAGAAAGAAGGGAAAGTACGTACTCGGGCAAGGTCAAATAGGCCTGAGCTCCCCAGGTCCTCCAATGATTGGCTAATGCAAGGGTCGACGTCCTTCTCCTGAAGGATGGACTCCAGCATCTCGACAACATACCCCTTGTGGGTAAGGAGACGACGCTCGAAGTCCTGGATGACGGGGCTCGAGGTAGTCATCAGCCCCTTTTCGGCCCCATGTTTAGGAGGCGAAGGCTTCGTGGGGTGCCCTCTTGGGGTGACGGTCTGCTTTTTGGACGGACGGTCATCAGTCCCGTCACCCTTCCTCTTTGGCAAGCCCTTAGCAACGGCCTTGGGAAAAGACGAGGAGGCCCCTTCCTTCTCCTTTCCCTTCCTCTCCTTCTTCTTGCACGCAGTGGCAGCCCTGACCTGCGCCCTTAACTTGGAGGCCTCCATTTCTGTAAGGCAGATGAACAGAAAATATAAAAATATGACAGACGACCTCTAGTAAAACCGATGGTAGTAAAAGGGTTATCAAAACTTACGACAATGGGAGTAGTTGTTCAACTGACGGGCTTCTGGTGTAGGCTCGGGACCCCCACAATAAGTGTGGAGAGCGTCAAGCGTTATAAGATCCCGGCACTTTTTCTCCTCCAGGGGTATCTCTGTCACCCTAAGGATGAAGGCTTCTTACTCTTCTGTGATGACTGGACGGGCACTAGCTGAAATACAAGAAAACATAGAGAAAACAGACGACGTGAGAACTCCGAAATACACAAGCCTAAAGAGAAGCTGATGGGATCGACCTGATTCCCTGACGAAGGCCCAGGTATTGTCAAAACCTTGGGGCATCATCTCCCACTCTTCCTGACGGCACACCCAAGTCGTCCTTTCTACAAAAAAAAAATACATGCCCTTCCAGTTCCTATTAGAGTCAGGCATATCCAACACCAGCCTCAACTCCTTCTTCCTCGTAGAAAAGTGATAGATTCCCTGGGACGAGGCGATGTGGTGAGGACGGTAGCACCAGAAAAACTCGTTGAGAGTTAGCTGACGGTTTCCCCCACTTAAGCTACCCCACAGGATCTCGACCCCAATAAATACCCTTCAAGCATTGGGGGCAATCTGACTGACGGACAACCCCAAGTAGTTGGCCAGCTGACAGTGGAGTGCCGTCAGAGGCAGCCTCAATCCTGCCGCGAACATAGCGTCGTACATGCCGACGTCCGCGGTCTTCCCAGAATAACACCTCTCGGATTCTTCAGGAAGACGGATCGGGATGTTGTCCGGGATCTGGTAACGTTCTCGCAAGGAGTTGAACACTTTGTCCGACATCGTCGGCATAAAATAATTAATCGTCCACTCCTTAGGAAGAATGAATGGACGGTTGTCCCCGGGGCTTCCGGACGTACTCTCCAAGGCCTCGTCTCCCCCAGTCAAACTCTTGTTACTCCCACTCTCTTCTACCCCGTCATCATCAACCTCGCCCTCGCTAACTACTCTACCTTCTCTATAATTCTCCATATCCCCGTCAGAAGACTGGACTGACGATCCACCCTCCAGCGACCATGAAGAACGCTCCTCAGGCTCGTGGCCCGATTGGAAGACCTCGTCGTAGCCCGCTCCCTCGCGGATTGACGACTGCTCACTCGTCGCCTCCCTAGACATCTGACTACCTACAAGCGACAGGGGTGGTCTAAGGGCCCAAGTGACGACCTTGCTAGTAAAATTTCTTTCAATTAAGTATATGAATAAACAGAAGACAATAAGAGCAAGAACAACTCACCAAGATATAGAGATGGCTTCAAGGAAGTTGACCGTCTCAATAAGTAGACGGAGACAAAAGCGCGTTGACGGTGACGGTTCTTGAAGCTGACGGTTTCTCTCCAATCAACAATAATGAAATAGAGGAGAGAAATGAGGGAAATGTGATATATATATATATATATATATATATATAAGCATATGTGCACGGAAGACGAAGCGACACCCTCGTCTGGGCACAAGGCCAATTGACCAAAGACACGTGTTTTGACATCAAGGCTGTTCGAAGAGACTAGCAATTAATGTGTTGTCTGCCACACGAAGGTATACTCCCCAAACCAACAACCAAAGCTGACGGGATTGAGGAGTAGGGGCAACTGATGGGGATAAATTGTCTTAGGAAATGCTGACGGACCACATAAGTTGAAGGGTCCACGTAAGCCGACGACCCTCCATACTTGTGAGGCGAGGCAGACGCCCTCTCATGAAGTCGACAAGGACGCTGGCAGTGCGAGATAGAAGGAAAGCTGAGAGCGCCGACGGGATAAGTAAGTGATGGGATGAAGCTGAAGGCACAAACGTGACTTGCCCTACATGCTTCCACGAAGGAGGTGTCTCGTCACATACGGTTGAACTTGAACAGATATCTTGTCCAGCACGCTTACTCATAAAGAGATATCTTGCGCTCCACGCAATCGAAAAGTAGTTCCGGTAAGGAAGTATTTACCCAAAGACGCCACGGATATCAATTCCACACTACTATAAATATCCCCAAGCCCTCACAGAAAGGAGGTACGTGTAACTTTCCCCAACTCTGGCACTCTAGGGTTGCGAACATTTCTAACTTAACCATCGGAGGGTCGTTAGCCGGTATCACGTCGGTACTCCCCCTTTGAGGTTCTTTTTGACTTGTGCAGGTTCATTCAAGTACGTGAAGACCCTGTAGCTTACTGAGGAGATTTTGACATCATCAATTTATATGCAAATTTGTTTTCTAATACTTTCTTTACTCATATACAGAGAGAGAAATTATTTGGGAGAGTAGTAAAAATTAATAAAGAAATGATACTTTAATAAAATTTAATGTCAAATAGATAATTTGATGTAGATTTTTTTTTCTCTTTTTGAAAAGGGGTTATGTAAAATAGAAAAATTAGCTTTTTATGTTAAAATAGATAAGAATTTTTGAAGAATTTTTGCTCTAGGAATTTTTGTTGTTACTCAACTTATTGATTTTTGTAACTGTGTTTACCATTATTGGTCTTTATAACTACATTTTAGGGTGTTCATTTTTTATTTATAGTAGACAAAATATATACATATATATATATATATATTATATAATTTTTTTCCCAAGGTTAGAGTGTTTATTTGAACACCCTAACCATAACATGGAGCCGCCCCTAATTCTATAATATAATATATTTATGTGTACATTTTAATTTAGGCTCCTTTAGGCCTATATTCAGGAAAAATTAAAAAATGCATTGTGTATTAAAAGACCCTTCTAATACTCACAAAACACAGAAAATGAAGGTGAAGAGATAAAATTAAATTTAAAAAGGCCCACTGACTCACATTTACACACCTAGTCAGAATCTTTTAATTTACTAACACCAGACTACTACCATGATGGCATTATCACGTGTTTTGTTAACTTTTTATTATTATTTTAATTTCCAATAGTTTATTTAATCTGGATTGTTTAGGAATATTTTTATTAGTTATTCTTTTAGAATAATTTGCTTTATATTAGTACTAATTTATTAATTTATGTGATAAATGCATGTTTATTTTGCAGATTTAGAGTATAAAGTGATCACAACATTTAGTAAAGTTACAATCTTGTTTTTGATATATTAGGTTCTATTGTTCTATTTTTTAAATTTTATTGTAATTAAATTGTAATTTTTTATTATAAATCGTGTTTTATTTATTTAGAAGTATTTCTTAATTATAAATATCTATTAAAAAATGGATATAAAAACTTTAAAATAAAGAGAAAACTTGAAAAATAAATTGAATCACAGAAATGATCTATGGATTTGTTACTAGTATTAAACAAAACACAGCAAAAAATTAGGATGAAAATATAACAAATAAACAAAAAATTTATAAAAAATAATTAGAAGATAATGAAATAATACAACGAAAAGATAATAATGAAAATAAATTTTATTTAGTTAATATTTACATATAAGAAAATGTCCCACTTAAAGGTTTTGCCTTAGGCCCCAAAAGTTGTTGTGCTAGTCCTGCATGCCGGAGAGAGAGAGAGAGAGAGAGAGAGAGAGAAGGAGAATAAAAGAATAAGAAAAAAATTTATCATTTTTCCCGTATAGTTCTACTAATAGAATTGTATTCTTTATCCATGCTAAATTTTTTAGCATTTTTGAACATTTGATGTGTGAAGTTTTTGGTGTTTGGTGTGCTATGCTAACCTGATGCTAGTGTTCTTAGTGGGTCTATAATATAAAGTATAGGTCTAATGGGCTTGTACGTAGAAAGATATAAAGCTAGACTCTTAGCTAAGGACTACACTCAATAGGATGGGCTTGATTACTATCAAATCTTTTCACGTAAGCCAACAAGGATTATTTCAGAAAATGATCGAAATTAATCATTTCTATTGCAATATTGATTTAATTGTGTATTTTTACTAGTAACTATATATTTATTTAATTTGGTGCTTTTTTTTAGAATATGTTTATATATAACAACAAACTTAGGTACAATTTTTTATTTGTTGTACTTTAGGTTTCTTGATTAAAATTAAACAAATTATTGCATGACCAATACAACACAAATTATGTTACTTTCCCTAAAACAATTACATTTAATGTAATATATTTTTTGAATTTAAATAAGAAACATAATGTATAGAACCTAAGAAATTGTCTCAAATGTTTAACTCATTGGCAAGATAACATGCTTTCTAAAGGGTTGGCATAAACCTCACCAATGAATTCTGCCTGGATTTTGGTCTATCTTTATATAAAATGTGTGCAGTTATATATTTGTACATATATGTGGACATGTGTTAGAATTAGTGTCAAAAACTTTTTTTCGGATGGTTCAATAATTACGAGCAGGGGGGATTTCAACATCTAGAAGTAACAATTTAGCTAAAGACATTTGACATGTGTTAAAGTATTTCAAAACATTTTATTGTGTAACAACAAAATCTATGTTGAAATGAAAAATTGCACCAAATTACCAATGACCTTTAGGTCGATTGGCTTGGCACTTTTAAGTGTTTCAAACGTCCAGTGTTTAAATCTTCATCTCTTATTTGAAATATATACATAAATACTATGAAATTACTCGAATCTATTAAGTATACAATTTAAGCATGGCACATGACGAGACCAATATATAGGCAGCTAAGTTTAGCTCATAAGTCGTACTGTAGATCAACGAAATCTTCTAACCGTTTGTTGTTTGATAATGCATTTTAGACATCCTTCTCTTCCTAGTTATATGGACATAAAACATAGTCCCTCAACAAGGTTTTCTTAAAAGATTTTATTATCGTTAAATACAAGCATAAGTGAAGTGAGTAACACAACAAAATTTTGTTACAAAAAAATTATTATGAAGTTTTAGGGATTGATTCAATATAACATTTAAGCATGGCACAAGACCAATATAGGTGGAGGTGAAGTTAGGGTCATAAAATCGTATTGTTGATGAATTAAATCTTCTAACTATTAATAATGCACTAGAGATATCCTGTTATTCCTATAGTCAAACGGACTTTACGTATTTTCTTTTAGAGAAAATGATGAAAGTTAATATTTTAATGTAGTATTAATTGAGTTGTATACTAATATATATATATATATATATATATAATTATACTTATTGTGAATTCTTGGAATTTGTTGAACATAAGTCTCTTAAAAACAAATTAAGAATAACTTTGAGAGATAAACCAATTTAATTATTTGCGTTTTATTTTGTTGTTGAGGGAGATAAACTGAAAGCAAGCTAAATGGTTCAGAATTATTGCTGTAAATTACCTAGTTAATTAAATGACAAAGTTCCACGTAGGATAGAAATAGTAATGATGAATGGTTAATATATGGTTGTGAGTCTTGTGACATTAACGTTTTTTTTTTTTTTTTTTGGAGAAATGTGACATTAACGTATTTATTTGGTAGATTCCGAATACTATCGGTTAACCTATTCCGAATGCAAACCCGGCTCCTTTATTGACTACAAAAAATGTGATAGCAAAATGACTAAAATGGCTACCCAAAATAGTAAGTGAATTGTGAATATCAAAATGACTACCAATGACTAAAAAGTAATGACCAGTAATGGCTACCCAAAATAGTAAGTGAATTGTGAATATTTAAATGACTACTAACGACAACCCAAGACTACCCACACAAAATGTGAATATTAAAATCAGCTAGCTCTTAAATAAGTGAATCAAAAACCCAGCTTCCTCTGCTCCTCCAAGAACCAAACTCAGCTTCCTCTACTCCTCCAAATGGGTGAGAATGAATATGTATACCTGAATATATCTTTTTAACAATTTTTACTTTTGTTGGTTTCAGTATTTCATACAATTAATTTTCTCCTGGTTACTAGCTACAGGGAACGAGCTCAATTCAGACGCTCAAGTTGCTGCTCAAATAGTTCTTG
Source organism: Lithocarpus polystachyus (assembly GCA_033629205.1). Taxonomy (NCBI): domain Eukaryota; kingdom Viridiplantae; phylum Streptophyta; class Magnoliopsida; order Fagales; family Fagaceae; genus Lithocarpus; species Lithocarpus polystachyus. The sequence goes on from CM066166.1 coordinate 3,071,588, forward strand.
GCCTGGTCGTTCTCATCATCACACTCCTGGCACTTCCCAGGTTTTTAACTAACAACACTGCTATATTAATACCTACTATGTGGCTTTTCCTTTTACATAACTTGGAGCTTCCAATATAAATAAGTTGAAACAAAGTGTGCTTTGCTTCATGCTCTGTTTTTATTGGTTTGTTTGAATTGCGTTGCTCGAATTGTCCATGGTATGAGGTTTGCATTTTCTTTTTTCGTTTTGCAGAATCTATATTGTGTGGATCTATTGTGGTTTGTAATTTTCTATGAATAAAGTGATTTTAGTCCAATACTCTTTGAGGGCTTAGGAAAATTTGAACCGTTTGTTTTTGCAATTGTTTTCGTGCAAGTCACGCCCTGTTTTTCTTTTTTCTTCAAACTTGCTGAGGTTTATTTATGAATCTGGGCCTCTTTCTTACGGCTTGCCGGTTTGTAAAAATGTTTTGGGCCTCCACAACCAAATCTTCCATTTTGGGCTCACAAACAAAAAGATGTGGTTTGGATGGATTTTTATAGAAGTCCTAAATCGAGCTGGATAGGTCAATCTTTTTCATCCTCTTTTTTGGGAAATGGTTCTTTTTTCATAATCACTAATCAGAGTTATGATTGATGCATATCTAATTGCTTTTTTGTAAGATCTGGAACTGAGTTTCCATATTTTGGTTTCCTTGAAAAACCAAATAACGGTTGTCTTTTTTTAATAATTTTTCATTGTCCATTTGAGCTATCTTTCCTTGTGTCCTATCTCCTATGTGATACTATAGAGTACTTTCCAAAAGCCAGATTTGGGTATAGCATAAGCTTCAAGTCCAAAGACTCCACTATCCAAACCATTTAATTGAACCAAACACATGTAGATAATTAGTCCAAAATTAACATTTCTAGGGGATGAGAGTTGAAGATGTCTGGATCTAATGGGTTGACCAACATCTTAACCCAACTAGTAAATTTGTTTTGGGCCATTTAACTCAATTAAAAGTATGAATCATTTTTTTTCCCCAAAATATAATCCAAACACTATTCCAATCAATTAATTGCCAATATGATCATAAAGATAAAAACCATAGTAAAGGAAAATATTTTTCCCAAAAAAAAAAAATATTTTTGGTTGCCTGCGACAGCACACCAGTACATTCCCATTCTTGCCCCTCACCTTTCTCATAATCTCCTCAGCTATCTCGTCCAAGAGCCTCGTCTTGCCCTCATCCTAGATCTGTCAGGTATTCCCTTTTCCTTCTTAGGTTTTCGTCTTAATCCTTTATTCGTCATGTCTTCGTCTAGTAGTAGTTTAGAGAGAGATAGACGAGTACCAGAATGTTTCTGTAAGGAGTTATGAGAGTGGTGAGGGTAGCATTAGTTGTAGTAGCACTTCCTCAGACGAGCCTTACTCGTTCGGGGTTCCTGGTATTCCCTTAGAAGAATTCCAAGAAATGCAACGTAGGATGGCCTCTGGGGCTGGGACTAGCTCGTCCAGAGAACCAATGAGCCCTTCTCTAGACGAGGAGGAGGAAGAGAATGTGATCTATAGCTGTGTTCCTAAAGTAGCGTCCACTTTAGACGCCTTTAAATTAAAAACTCTTGTAGATAGATACCAGATACCTAGTGAGTTCGAACCTCGTCTACCCAAGGAAGGTGAATGGTGTTGTTCTCCTTCTTCTGGTTTAGGGGTATATACGTCTTACCTTTTAGTTGGCCGTAGGTTTCCCTTAAATTCTTTTCGTAGAGGTCTTCTTCACAGGTTGGGTATTGGACCTAACCAGCTCAACCCCAATGGATGGAGGACGGTAGTGGCCATGCAAGTGTTATGGCGTGAGGCATTGGAAGGGGACCGTCCTATCACAGTGGACAAGTTCCTCTACTGTTATAAGCCCTCAGAGATAAAGAAGTCTGCTGGTTTTTACCAGTTCTCGTCCAGAAGCTCTCCTTATAGTTTGATTAAGGGTCGTAGCTTGTCTGACAGGCTTTGGAAAACAGAATTTTTTATTATTTCTGGAAATTGGGCTGAGGACCCAATTGACGTGGCTAATGCCCCCTTCCCACCTTTTGCCCACCCTCTAGGTCGTCTTCGTCCTGAGGGTATGTTTCCTTTCCATTTTATTTCGTTTTATCTTCTTTTCTTTTATGCACATTCTCCATCTCTTTGTCGCCTAACCCTTTCCTTTATCTGTGTAGCTGTTATTCGTCCACGCTTGGACAAGTTTCATTTGGACCAGATTGACAGAGTTCGTGTCTTCCCTGGGAGAACCTTCCACGACCTAGCTACTCTCAGTAGTCTAGCTATGTGGGGTCTCGGACCAGTGCCTACTGTCGAAAACCTTGGACACGAAGAAACAACTCGTCGAAGTAAGTACCGTCCTTTTTCTTTTCTCATTTTTTCATTTCACCATTTTTTTATTATTTTCAACTTTCTTTGTTGCAGAAATGACTACAATGAGAGAGAACAGAGAGAAGAGCGTGACTAGCGGGGACGAGGATATTATCGTCCCTCCAGTCGTCCAGAGGACCGCCGTCCCTAGAGGGAAGAGGAAGTCCAAATCCATTTCCAGTTCAGTGGATCTTGGTGACCTCCCAAGTCGTCGAGGTCCTAAGAAACAAAAGCCAGACAAGACTCCTCTTCCCAAGGTTTCCAAGTTTACCCCTCCAACGGTCAACTTGGGCGATCCTGTGGACGACATGGACCCCGTCCAGATAACTCCACCCATCCAAACCAATCCTACTCCCCCTCCAACCAAGACTCCTCGCAGGCCTCATCCTTCTGAGTCGTCTGAGCGTCCTCTTAACCTGGTGTTGGACGAGGGTTATGCTTGGAGGACGTTCAAAGGAATTATTTCTGACAACGAGGTGAACTCATGCTACAACATGTCAGTAGAAGACTTTGAGCGTTCTGCCATTCACAACCTCTTCAAGGTAAGCTAGTTTTACTTATCTTTGTGTATCTTCAAGTTCTAAGTTAAAATTTTTTTTTTTAACTTTTCTTCGTCCATGCACAGGCTATGTCCAAATTTTACACAACAAATTGCCAGGCTAAGGAGCTCTCTGAAGAAGCCAAGACAGCTAAGGAGAAGGTCAAGGAGCTGAATACTGAGGTTTTACTGAAGAAGGGGGAGGTGATTAGGTTGACTGAGGATCTTAACCGTTTGCAAGGGAGCGAGACGAAGTTGAAGGACGAGGTGGAAGAGCTCAAAGCAGATGTCATTGAGAAAGACACTCGCATTGCTCACTTGGAGGGACAAGTTTCTGAGTTTGCTTCGTCCCTGGAGAAAGCACGTGAGGAAGTCGTTGCAACTTTTAAGAAGTCTGATGAGTACAAGAATCGTCTAGACAGCCACTATGCAGCTGGTTACGAGGACTTCTGTGCTGATGCCAAGGATGTTTTTCCTGACTTGGATTTTGACTCCTTCAAGCTTCCTCTTGCCACAGAAAGTTCTTTGCTGCAAACAAGTTCCGAGGACGTCAATGTGATGGACGATGCCAACAACAAAGTGACCCAGGACGATCCCAAGTCTGGAGGCAATGCCTCCAGTGGTTTACCTAAATGAATTTAACTTTAGAGAATTTTTCATTTTATTTCACTAGAAGTGCCCTTTGTTTTGGGCTTTGCTTGCTCTTTTTTTTTTTTTTTTTTTTTTTCAAATTCCCCCAAGTACAATTATCTTGTCCAAGCTTATGGACAAGCTTTATACACAATCATTTACATTGTTTAACTTTTTAAGGGTTTTTGGGCGTTGGTCGTCCACCCTTCTTTGAATGAATGAATGTCTTCTATTCACTTTTCATTATATTTGAATTTGTTAGAAACGTTATGAATATATTTTATTAATATCGTCCATATCATGTTCATGGCTTTGTGGTTTGTCCATTTAGGAAAGATATTTTATCTCGTCTTGACCCCATGAACGAATTTCTCATTACATTGCCAAAACTAAGTATAACTCGTCCATGAATGACATGTCTTTGCTAGCTCTATTCGTTATTCAAGCTTGGGATGATTATTTATTCATTTTTAGTGAAATCGTTCCCAGCATATGCTCGTTCATGCACTGGATTGTTATGCTGGTTAGACTCGTTTATGGGCTTATGGTGTTGTTGCACGCACATTGTACGCCCATGATTTAGACGATTATACCCTTGGTTTTATCTCGTCCTGAGCTTTGCTCGTCCATGTGCTGGATTGTTAGGCTGGTTAGATTCGTCTATGGGTTTGTGGTGTTTTTTGCACGCACATTGTTTGCCCATGGTTTAGACGGCTATACCTTTATCTTGTCTTGAGCTTTGAGGGATATAACTTAGGTTTATTTTTCTCGTTTTATCCTTATTTTTAAGAAAAACTTATAGACGGTACATCCCTGCGTCCAAGGATTTTATTCGTCTTTGGTTGTTTGCCTTCTGTGGATTATTTTGAATGAAATCGCAAAAATGAAGGATTCTCATACAATCATACATGTACTTGAAAATACATCATATATATTCTGGAAATTCATAATGCAACCACTCGTCCACAGGCATGGCACATACTTAAGAGCTAGTGCCTTTAGGGAATTAACAATACTTAACACAAATTTGTCCACGAGTAACACAACATACGCATTTAAAACATATTAGTAATAATAATCAAATATAAGAAAATTACTGCAAACAAATCACTTCAAGTGTCGATGACTTTCATCTATTGGGACTGTTCGTCCAAGGCCACCCTTTATTGGTAGTACTTTCTTAGGTGTTCAACATTTCAAGGGTGTTCCAGCTTCCGTCCGTTCAGGGCTTCCAAATAGTAGGATCCTTGCCTTTTGCAATTGACAACTCTGTAAGGTCCTTCCCAATTCGGTCCCAGCTTCCTGTGGGTCGGGTTTCTAGTGGCCAACGAAACCCTTTTTAGGACGAGATCCCCAATGTTGAAACGCCTGGGTTTAACCATGGCATCATACTGCTTTGCCATAAGATTTTTGTACCTTACTGTTCTCTGCTCCGCGTCCATCCTTACCTCGTCTACAAGATCGAGGTTAAGACAAAGTTGTTCCTTGTTTTCTTCATCTTGATACCTCATTACCCTATGGCTAGTCATGTGTACTTCTGCGGGTATGACTGCTTCACTCCCATACGCCAGTTTGAAAGGAGTTTCTCCTATGGGGGTTCTCACTGTTGTTTCGTACGCCCATAAAACACCTAGTAACTCATCCGGCCATACTCCCTTTGCCCCCTCAAGCCAAGTCTTGATGATTTTCAACAAGGATCGATTTGCTATTTCTACTTGTCCATTGGCCTGTGGGTGGGAGGGCGAGGAATTATAGTTCCTGATTCCAAGTTGTTCACAAAATTCCCTGAAGGGTGTGTTGTCAAACTGTCGTCCGTTGTCAGACACCAGAACTCTTGGCACTCCAAATCTGCATACAATGTTCTTCCAGACGAAATTTTTGACATTTTGTTGTGTAATTTTCGCTAAGGGTTCAGCTTCCGCTCACTTAGTGAAATAATCTATTCCCACCACCAAAAACTTCATCTGTCTAATCCCAGTTGGAAAGGGACCTAGTATATCCAAACCCTACTGTGCAAAAGGCCATGGGGCCATCATTGGGGTAAGATACTCCGACGGCTGTCTAGGAACGTTGCTGTAACGTTGACATTGATCACAGACCTTAACATATGCTTTAGCATCAGCTTGGATAGTAGGCCAATAGTATCCTGCACGTATGGCTTTATGGACGAGTGATCTGGCTCCTGAATGGTTACCACATGCTCCTTCATGAATCTCCCTCAATACGTAGTTGGCTTCATCTGGAGCTAAACATCTTAGATAAGGCTGGGAGAAACCCCTTTTGTAGAGCATCTCGTCCATGAGGATGTACCTGGCTGATTTGACCTTGAGCTTCTTGACCTCGTCCTTCCCCTCTGGGAGCCTTCTGTCCTTCAGATATGATATTATAGGGGTCATCCAATTTTCCTCCCCCTCTACTTGCAATATCTCTAGAAGGTCTATTCGTGGCATATATTGTACTTCATCAACTTTGCCCATTATTTCATTCGCCGAGGCTTCCTTCACCAAAGTATCTGCTTCCACGTTCTCTACCCTCGGAATTTGGACGAAATCAGCTTCCTTGAACTTCTTCACTAGGCGTATCACCTTATTTAGGTATTTCTTCATTCGATCTTCCTTAGCTTCATATGTCCCATTCACTTGACCTATGACTAACTGAGAGTCTCCCATGACGAGTATCGACTCAGCTTCCACAGACTTAGCCAATTCTAGTCCTTTAAGAAGGGCCTCATACTCAACCTCATTATTAGTTGTTTGGTACTGTAAACGAACCTTGTGTTTCAACTTGTCTCCTTCTGGTGATTGCAAGATGACTCCTATTCCCCCTGCATGCAATGTAGACGATCCGTCTACATGGACGATCCACGTTTTATTCTTTCCCATTCTGCCTTCATCCTCATAATGGTGTGAATTCTATGATGAAATCTGCCAAGGCTTGAGCCCTTATCGCACTTCTTGGTTTGTACCTGATGTCGAATTCACTGAGCTCAACAGCCCACTAGATCAGTCGTCCTACGGCTTCCAGTCTATTCATCGCCTTCTTGAGTGGATGGTCTGTCATGACATTGATGACATGAGCTTGGAAATAATGCCTCATCTTTCTGGAAGCTGTTATTAGAGCAAAAGCTAATTTCTCCATCAACGGGTAACGTCCTTCCGCTCCCCTAAGTGCTCGACTTGTGTAATACACGAGTTTTTGTACTTTCCCTTCTTCTTTGATTAAAGCCGAGCTCACGGCATGTGGGGACACCACCAAGTACAAATACAGTTCTTCTCGCAACACGGACGAACTTAGAAGTGGAGCCGTCGTTAGATAGTTTTTAAGATCTTGGAAGGCTTGTTGACATTCGTCTGTCCATTCAAACGCCTTTCTGAGGACCTTAAAGAAGGGTAAACACTTGTCAATGGCTTTTGATACAAACCTATTCAAAGCTGCAACTCGTCCTGTGAGGGACTGGACTTCCTTAATATTTTTTGGTGGTTCCATGTTCAGTATAGCTTGGATCTTATTTGGATTTGCTTCAATTCCCCTCTGTGAAACCATGAACCCTAAAAACTTTCCCGATGACACTCCGAAGGCACATTTTCTTGGATTCAGCTTCATTTTATATCTTCTTAGTGTTTCAAAGGTTTCTTGAAGATCGTCCAAGTGTCTTCCCTCGTCCAAGCTCTTTACAAGCATATCATCGACGTACACCTCCACATTCTGTCCTTTTTGTGATGATTAACCAACCTTTGATAAGTTGCCCCTGCATTCTTCAAACCAAAGGGCATCACCTTATAACAGAATAGACCTTGACTGGTAACAAAGGAGGTCTTCTCTTGATCTGCCTCGTCCATTTTTATCTGATTATATCCTGAGAAGGCGTTTATGAAGCTTAGTAACCGATGACCCGCCGTGGAATCTACCAATTGATCAATGCGTGGCAAAGGATAACTATCTTTAGGGCAGGCCTTGTTTAAGTCAGTGATGTCTACACACATCCTCCACTTGCCATTTGTTTTCTTCACCATCACCACATTTGCCAACCAATTCGGGTAATAGACTTCCCGGATAAACTCTACTGTGGTTAACTTCTGGACCTCTTCCTTGATAGCACTATCTCGCTCGGGGGGCGAATACTCTCTTCTTCTGACGAATAGGCTTGGAGGAGGGGTTTACATTCAAACGGTGAGTAATTACATTGGGATCAATCCCAGGCATATCGTGATGACTCCATGCAAAAACGTCGACACTCTTCTTGAGGAATTAAACGAGGTCGTTTTTTGTCTTCTCTTTCATACTTGTTCCAATTCTGGTAAACTTCTCAAGATCTTTTCCATCTAAAGGAGCGTCCTGGAGCACTTCGATGGGCTCCGCGGCAACCCTGCTCTCCTCAATGCTCAACGTCTGCATGTGCTCGTCCATAGCCAACAAAGCTAAATAATACTCCCTTGCTGCTAACTGATCTCCCTGTACTTATCCTATTCCATGCTCTGTAGGGAACTTGACTGACAGGTGGTAGGTAGATGTTACTGTCTTCCAACTGTTTAAAGTTGGTCTTCCAATGATGGCATTATAGGAAGATGAACAATCCACCACGAGAAAATTTACTTCCTTGGATATTTGTCGTGGGTATGATCCCACTACTACAGGTAAAGTAATGGTGCCCACAGGTTGTACCTTCATTCCTCCAAATCCTACCAATGGCGAATGTACTAGACGGAGCCGCTCCCACCCCAGCCTCATTTGTTGGAAGGCGGGGTAATACAATATATCTGCTGAACTTCCGTTATCTACTAGCATCCTTCTGATAGTGTACTCAGCTATGAGTAAGGTAATGACGATTGCATCGTCATGAGGGTGATGGATTCCTTCGGCTTCTTCGTCCATGAAAGAAATAACTGGTTCGTCTGTACCTCTCGTCCTTGGGGATCGCCCAGAAAGCTGGACGTTCTGCATCGCTTTGAGATACGCCTTTTTTGACTTGGATGAATTTTCCACTGAAGTGCCCCCTATGATAACCCTTATTTTTCCTAGTGGGGGTCGTGATGACTCTTCCATCTTTCCCTTCAACTTCTCATCTTTGTGGTCCCTTCCAACGAGATGCCTCAGCTTTCCTTATTTTAATGAGATTCTCTATCTGCTGTTTCAAGTCATAACACTCGTCTGTGTCGTGCCCATGATCCCTATGGAAGCGACAATATTTGCTCTTGTTGCGCTTGTTGGGGTCTCCCTTCATCTTCTCCGGCCACTTCAAGGAAGGATCATCCTTAATTTGCATAAGTACCTGATCAAGTGGGGTATTTAGGGGCGTGTAGTGCTGATTCCTTCCTGAAGACGAAACCGTCTTCCTACTGTCTCGATCCTTCCTCTCTTCTATTCATCCCTTCTTTTGGATGGGGACCCTGTTCAGAGTGACGCATGGGGTTTGCTTATGTTTTCTCAGCTCTCTTCCTCTTCTTAGCTATGATCGCGTCTTCTGCATTCATAAAATTTTGAGCTGAATGGACGAGTTTAGCCATTGTTTGCGGCTCTTGCTCATACAGCTTGTGGATGAATAAGTTCGAATTAACCCCGTTATGAAAGGCTGCCAATAGTAGTTTGTCATTCATCTCATCCATAGTCAGGGCTTCTCTGTTAAAACGAGTGATAAAGGACCGCAAGCTTTCATTCTCTCCTTGTTCTATGGTTAATAGGCTGGACGAGGAACGTTTGTGTCTTTACCCTCCAATGAAATTATTGACAAACAACTTACTCAACTCTTCAAAAGAACTCACCGTATTCGGGGGTATTTTACTGAACCACACTCGTGTTGGTCCTTTGAAGGTTGTAGGGAAGGCCCTGCACATAATCTCATCCGGGACTCCCTAAAGATGCATCGTAGTCTTGAAGGTTGCGATGTGATCGCACGGATCGTGCGTCCTGTTGTATGAATTCAAGGAAGGCATTTTGAACTTGGCAGGCAGAGGGTGACTGTTGATGGAAGTTACAAAAGGAGAGTCCGTACGATGAACTAGATCATCTACGGGATTCGCCCTTCTCATGTTCTCCTTCATTTCGTCCATTGCCTTCTTCATTTGGTCCATCTCTTTCTCCAAGTGCGGCACCCTCCGTGAAGTGGTACCTCACGACTGATTCTCGGGTTCGGTATTCACTCTAACTTCCTGACTCTGGGCTTGTCCTTCCATGTGTCTTTCAAAGTGCTGCCTCCCTCTACCAATCTCCCTAGTCAATTCTTGGTTCTAGCGGGTTAACTCCGCCATGGCGGCTGCCATAAACTGTATGTGTTGGATGGAAGGCGGCTGTACAATGGGCACTGACTGGTGATCAAAATGGGGAACGCTAGAAGCATTCCTACTTCCTTGGTGGCCTGGGCTAGTGGCCCTTGATCTTGTCTGAACCATGTAGCCTTTTGTCGAAGGAAGACAATCACAAGTAACGAATTGTTATCCCCACAGACGGTGCAAACTGATGGTGTGATAAATCAGTAGGCTGAATGCTCCGGCTTCGATGGCTAACAGTTGTTATGAAGACCTATAGGGAAGAACACACAATCAAAAGGTGACTAGGGTTGACCGGCCAAGTCCCCTCCGATGACTAAGTTAGTTTCTTTCTTGAAGATTATATTCTGACTTGGGGTAGTTATCTTAGGAAAAACTTACCTTGATTTCATGCAAGCCAGTCTTTATACAGGGAACCTTGGAGCGGTTATTTACTTTATAACTGTCTCAAGATTCGTGGGAATCATTGGGTTCCGACATAACTTCCTCAATGGCTATAGAAGTTGTAATTGCTGAAGGAAGTTAAGTACTTGTGAGGAATTTGCGGCGACATGTACGGGTTTGATTCTTGCTCCTAAATTCTGGGGTTCGGATTCCCAAGACATGTAAGTGGAATTACACTCCAAAATTCCTGTCATATGGTCATCCATATGCTTCGTCTATGGACGACACCTTAGTTTATAGACGCATACTTGAATCTTTCGCCTTTGTCTCATGGACGACCCCTACAGACGATCAAGAGATGGTAATTTTTACTATCCCATCATCTTCTACACGTTCAGTTTACTACTCTCTACTAAATCCTAAAATTTCTCACACTTATCATCAGTTTATGAGGTATTTTCCTTTCTCTCATTATCGTAGTTTGCATTTTCATTTTATATTTTTGTGTGAGGTTTTGGATCATTTTGGCTAGCTAGAGTCAGGGCCCGCCCTAGACATTTTTGAGCTTTAGGCGAGAATTAAAATTAGGCCTTTTTATATTTATGTATCAATTAAATTAATATTTTTTTTATTATAATATATTTTAATGATAAATCATTTTAATGACCAAGATTAGCCTTTCGAATTAATCATTAGAATATCTAATTATAAATTAATGTTTCTCATAACACATTTACTAGACATTTATTCATTGTAGTTTTATTTTATCTTGTTTTTTAAAAATTAATAAGTAAAATTATTAGATGTGAAGCTATAACCTAAACAAAAATAATATTTCAAATGCATACCTACCGAATTGATTAAAAATGGCTAAAACAACCAAAATCGATTGGAATTTGAGTCAAAGTGGAACAAAGGGGGTTAAGTGTATTGGTTTAGTGACTAGAATGACATATTTTGTTAAATTAAACCGAAATATTACCAAAATGTATATGAAATGATGGTAAAAACCTAAACAAAAGATGATATTTGGTGGCGTAGAGTTATATGGTCATACTTACATGCTAATTGTTGGCCAAGTACATTTGTTCAGACTTCAAAGCATAAAAAAATTTGTGCATAGTAGCAGCCCATAGCAGTAGGTTTTAAGAATTGTGAAAACTGAAAAGTGATAGTACACGTACAAAGTACAAAGTGTGAACCTGTATGGTAAAGTGCCAAGAACAATGCTTTTTTGGATTCTTTTAGGTTTTCTCTTGTTTAAATTACCATATTATCACACATTTAAATAATAAAAGAGTCATTAAAGTGGATCTATTAATGTAATTTTACACAATTCACAAACCCAACTGGGTTAATAAAACCCAACCAAGTCACACGGGTTACTAAAAACCCACTAGGTTGCACTGGTTTTGATCGAGTCATATACTTTTCCAATTCAATTGATCACCCGACCCAGTTAATGTGCCGGGTCACTAAGTCATTGGTCCGACTGGCCGGGCTGGGCCGAGTTTAATAACACTAATTTAACCCAATTAATAATTAGGTGGGTTTAGGTGTTATTTAAGTGGGTGGGTTTGAGTTGACAAATGAATTTATTTTGTCACTCCTACCCAATATATAAGTTTTAGGTTTCATAAAATTATGTTTCATTGGTAAAAATAAAATAAAGGCGGGCCTTCAATATTTTGGGCGCTAGCTTTCAAAAAAGAGAAAAAAAAATTGGGCGCTAGAATTTTTTTTTTTTTTTTGCTTCATTACAATTATTTTTTCCCTTTAATCTTAAATCCCCAATCACACGCCTCTCTCTCCCTCTGTCAATCATGTCTCTCTCTCTCTCTCTCTCTCTCTCTCTCTCTCTGGGTCACGCCTCTCTCAGGTGCGATTCTTCTTCTATAGAGCCTAAGAAAGTGATGGGTTTTATCATTTTTTTTAAAGATAATTGTTGCTGCATTTATCCATGGGTATGGATAAGTCTAGTTATAATTCTTTTCTGAGATCACCTTTCATTTGGATGAGGGTGATAATGGGTTTTATGGTTTTTAAAAACTAATTTTATAATGTCTCAAGTCATGAGGGTGAAATATCTTGGACGCATTAAAGGAGCCATGGCCATGGTTACATGTCCATCAAATCGTGATGGACATGTTTGCCATGCTTTGGTAATTTGAAAAAGAGTATTATTATTATTATTATTATTATTATTATTATTATTATTATGTCTCTTTAGGACTCATATTAATGAGAATTGATATGCTTATCACCTGACTTTAGATATATTGGTTTTGGAATTTATAGAACACATTGGAAATATATTGATTCTGTTATTTTTGTAATAACGGTACCAATGTATACAGGGAATCAAAATAATGGAGAACTTATGTAACCAAATACATTTGAAAAAAATTTTCACATGAAAAACAATATTGTTCTTTATTATGTTGTTTTTCTTACAAAGTAGCATAATTCATATGCAGTTTTTTCCACTTGTGTAATGAAGGCATTCTTTCTCCGTTTTATCATAAATTAAAGGATAACATATATGTAGGTTAGGGTGGTGTCTGTACAATTATTAGGGTATTTCTAATATATAAGAATGCAAAAGACATTTTAGACTTATTATTATAATTTTACACATAGGTCTAGACTCTAGACTACCAAGTAATAGTAAACAAAAATTTCGTTGGCATATCCTTTTTTTGGGAGAACCACATATATCTAGTGTTTTGTATGTACTATTTTTCAATTCGTATCCCATAGATCCTAGCTTGGTTTCATATTCCACAACAACTAGAAGCCATAAGTTTAATAATTTAGCAATTAATTACTAGTTAGAGCATTTTATACTCTCTAAATAGAGAGAGAGAGAGAGAGAGAGAGAGAGAGAGAGAGAGAGAGAGAGAGAGAGAGACAATTGGCCTTCATTTTTTTATTGTTACAAAAGTTGCAAAGGAAAAAGGGTGTTGAGAAATGATTCAGGGGCAAAAAACATTGTAGATGTTTATTTGGTCACAGTGATCTTAGAAGTTGTAAAAAAGTGTTGTTTTGATTATTATTGGATGCTGAACTAAAAACTATATTCCTTATGGGAAACCATAACTTGCATAAGAGGAAGTGGTCATGTGGCACTAATGAGGACAATAGGAGGTGTTAGTGGCACGTTGGAGACTATCGAAAGCATCTAGGATCATGTCCTATACTAAATATGTCTACTTTGCCATTAACAAATTTAAGATTTAGCTTACTTATTTTTCTCATCCTTGCAAACAGCTCCGATTTATTTCTTTGATACTTGTTCATTTGTGCATCTCATAAGTTTACTCATTGTGGTAGTAAAAAGTTCTAGCATTAGAAGTTATGTTTTACCTTAGTTGACATGTCTTTTTATATTATACTTTCATCTAATTAATACTAACTAATAGTAGGTAAACGTGGCAAAGGCTTATCAAAAAAAAGGTAGATATGGCAAGGGAAGGTAAAAGTAAAGGAAGAATCATTACACCAAAAGCTACTCGAGAGATTACAATTCTTTTTCACCAAAAGCTGAATGGAGCTTGGACAACTTTTACTGAATACCCAAGATCTGAGCTTGAAACTCTATATGCTTGCTTTACAGCTCAACATTTTAAGCATACGCAACTAGACAAGGAAGTGAAGAAGGCATTTGTGTTATATGTGAAACAACACTATTCTGATTGGATGTTTCACATTAAAAATCCTACTTTTAAGAAGTACACAAAGTAAGAAGATTGTTACAAGAATGGTCATTTTTTCATTCCTACACCCTTTTGGGAAAAGATGGTGGATAAATGGATTAATGGAGAATAGGGAGTGAGTATAAATGAAATACATGTCATAAATTCTCTCTATCTCTCTTGCACTCTCTCTAACCATTATTTGTGGTTTACATTTTTCACAATTGTGATATTATTTTAATTTATATTTAATTTTGATAGTGGTTTAAGTAATCAAATTAAGTTATTATTATGTTAAATAAAAAAAAAAAGTCATTACTGTTGTTTATGATATATTATATGATTATATTTGATATACTTATTTATTGAAGCATTGATACAAATACAAATTCAATTTAATTATTTCATTTTAACTCATGTTTAATGCTTTTTTTTTTTTAAGGATGGTACTAGCGGAGATGAAGAGGACAACTAATATAGATCTTGTTATAATTCTAGTTGTTTAAGTTTAAAACAATATTTTTATGTCATGGTTTAATTTTAGGATTTCTTTGTATATTCTATATTTTAAAGTTTAAACTTATAAGAATTTTTATGTTTCGATGGATCAATTTTTAATAATCATTGTACTATTGTAATAGATAGTCAAACAAATATTATATAAAGTATTATCACTGACATAAAAATTTGGTCATAAATAACTTTATAGTGACGATAAAGTCTCTCGCAATTTATAGAATAGTGATGCCACTTAACTCCTTGCAAAATCGTTTTAAGTGGCAGCTTAATGTCGTCACTAATTGCGAGGGGTCAAAAGCTCTCACAAATAAATTTTAGAGACGGCACTATTTGTCTCTAAAAAGTATGTCGTCATTTTGGAATTCATAAATAATTAATTGTGAGAGTATGAAGGTTCTCACAAATAGTTGTTAACGACAACTGCTTCCCCTCGCTAAAAATAAGTAGTCGACTTTTCTCGTCGTTAAGTAATATATTTGTGAGGGCAAATTTGTTCAATAACGATGGTGGATTACCCTCATAAATTATCTATTTGCGAAGGTATGGTCGCAAAATCTCTTTTAGCAATAAGAGCAAATACGACGGCTTTCGAAGGCCATATGCCCTCGCTAATAACTTTTTGTGACAATATTTGAATTGTTGCGAGGGTTATATTCAAACTAACTTTATGTATATGCTTTTAGAGAAGATGATAAAAATTAATAATTTTAATGTAGTAGTAATTGAGTTATATAATATTTGTAGTGGCTATATATTTCTTTAATCTACTGTGAATTCTTAGAATTTGTTGAACATTAAATCTCTTAAAGCACATCAAGTATAATTTTGAGAAATAGATCAATTATAATCATTTATATTTTAGCTAAATGGTTGATAAATATCAATATTGCTTTACAGGAACAAAGCACAATCCTGAATTGATGTAAAATGTTTTGCATGTTTTGAAATAGATACTAGTATGGTACTATATGAGTATACAAAAAAGTACACATATAAATATTCATATATTGTCTTGGTTTAATAGTGAAGAGAAATGTCATAATTAAATGTTCTAATTTTTAAGTTTAAGTTACCTAATTAATTAGTTAAATGATTAAGTCCCACATCGGATGGTAATAACACATGAATGGTTAATATATCTTTGTAGCACTAACTCATTGACAAAAGTAATTTCGATATTTGTTTGGTAGAGGAGTTTGAGTAACGTTGTTTGGGTGTTTTTGATATACGTGTAGGTACACATATAAATATTCATATATTGTCTTGGTTTAATAGTGAAGAGAAATGTCATAATTAAATGTTCTAATTTTTAAGTTTAAGTTACCTAATTAATTAGTTAAATGATTAAGTCCCACATCGGATGGTAATAACACATGAATGGTTAATATATCTTTGTAGCACTAACTCATTGACAAAAGTAATTTCGATATTTGTTTGGTAGAGGAGTTTGAGTAACGTTGTTTGGGTGTTTTTGATATACGTGTAGGTGAAAAGTTTGTGAAAATATGTGTAATGTTGTTTAAAATGTTCAAAAGTGTGTTCAAGCATAGCTACCAAATAGTTCAAAATTCCAAATCTGCAAATCACAAGAATTAGCGCAGTCAATGGGAGAAAAGCACACTTCAGGAAGCGGCAGAAGGTAGCGCAAGCAAATTCCTACAAAGTTCATATCACTACCATGACTTGCGCCAGTCAATGGGAGAAAAGCACACTTCAGGAAGCGGCAGAAGGTAGCGCAAGCAAATTACTATAAAGTCCATATCACTACTATCTACTAACAAATTACTAATCACTACTATCTACAAAGTCCGTATCACTACTTGCGCCAGTCAATGGGAGAAAAGCGGCAGAAGGTAGCGCAAGCAAATTACTACAAAGTCCATATCACTACTTGCGCCAGTCAATGGGAGAAAAGCACACTTTAGGAAGCGGCAGAAGGTAGCGCACACAAAGAATTAGCGCCAGTCAATGGGAGAAAAGTGTATTTGAAAGATATATATACACTACTATCTACTAGCAAATTACTATAGAGTCCATATGACTACTATCTACTAGCAAATTACTACAAAGTCCATATCATATCTACATTAAAGTAATACTAAAGTGGGAGAAAAGTGAATTTGAAGCAAATTACTACAAAGTCCATATCACTACTATCTACATTAAAGGTGAATTTGAAAGCTATATATATCACTACTATCTACGAAGAGCATCACAAGTAATTCAGACAGAGCATCACAAGTAATTCAATCTACTATCTACAGTAAGTGCATCACAAGTAATTCAGACAAAGACAATCAAGCATCTTGCATCACAAGTAATTCAGACAATCTACTACAAATTCTAATTCAGTATCCCTACCTCCAAAAAGCATCACAAGTTCCCATCCGTACAAATTCCCAAGTATTCAAATCAGAACTCCACCTACGAACTCCTCCAAGAAGCAAAATGCAGATGCAGCTTCCTTTTCTGGGTGAGAATGAATATATTTTTCTAACAATTCAATTTTCACTTCTGTTGATTTCAGTATTTCATTCAATTAATTTTCTCTTGGTTACTACAGCGAACGAGCTTAATCCAGAGGTTTTACTTGCTGCTCAAATAGTTCTTGGCCTATTCGTTCTCATAATCACACTCTTTCTCGCGCTTCTCAGGTTTTTAACTAACAACACTGCTATGTTAGTATCTACTATGTGGGTTTTACTTTTACATAACTTGGAGCTTCCAATATAAATAAGTTGAAACAGAGTGTGCACTGCTTCATGCCCTCTTTTTGTAAATAACTCTTTTTAGAACACATCAAGAATAATTTTGAAAAAATGGATTAGAAAATCTCAATGGCACATGAATCATGATGGGTGAGAGAGTTTCAACTTCTTCCTCCCCACAACCCATTATTGACACTCTGTAAATTTTTTCTAACAATCTGTTTTTGTTTCAGACTTCAGCTAGTTGAGTCGGTTCTAGAACAAATTTCTGAAGTACTTGGGACTCTTGACCGCATTGTTGTTCGACTCCAACGGTTAATAAGCGAACTTAACCAAATAATCCCAATGGCAGATGAAGGGTGAGAAAGTATTTTAACTTCTTTCTCCCCAGAACCCATTATTAACGCTCTGTCAATTTTATTGTTATTCTAACAATTCCATTTTGTTTCAGATTCCAGCAGGTTGTGTCACTCCTATAACTCATTCATAATGTTGTTGGGTCCCTTGTCAACTTTGTTGCTCTACTCCTACTATTGATGCGCATATGCAGAAGGATTTGATCCATTTGGACTGCAAGACAACCTGCTGTTGTTATTGTGGATTTTACAATACTGTTTAAAGGAGTAAAGAGAGCGCGTGTACACACGGTTGAGTCTTTTACTGTAGACTGTCGCACACTTGTACTAGTCTCTTCTCTCTCCAAATTATTACTGAAAAAACATGTGTACAACAAACTTCTTGTGCTCTATCGGACTGTCTATAAAATGGAACCAGCAAGAAAAGAAAACTCTCAGTGATTCGCTTCCTGAGTTCTTGGTTGTTTTTCTATCTTTCTGCCTGTTCGGGAACCAAGTTGATACATATATACTTATGATTTATGAAGATCTTATTGTTATTTTGGAACTTGGTTGATTTTGATATATATGGTGTAGTTTTCTTGCGTGTATACATCTTTAATTTCTGCCCTACAGATTTTTGGGTTTATTTGTCATCAGATATTTATCTGTGGTCTTGATCTTGGTAATCTGTGAAATTTATTTCATTTTTGTGAGAAGAAAAAAATGCTTTCTCTTTCTCAGCTCTAAGTTGTACTATATGATTTTCAGCTCATTTTGGTCTCCCCGGGCGATTTTAGAATATTTTGGATTTGATCTGGTATTTTTTTAGGAGAAAAGTCTATATGGGTTTGTTATAATATTTTAATAGAATGAATAGTAGAATAGAGAGTGAGATGTGGATTATATTGTAAAAGTGGATCTATAAATTTGAAAAGAAAAAAAAAAACTTTTTAAGAGCTAAATTAGAGAAATTATAAAAGATAGGTGTGCATGCTCTTCTACATATTCATTCTCATATATTTTATTTGATTTTAGGAGGAAATATATGTCATTGATTTAATTATTGCATGATATTTGGCTTTGTTTTTTTGAGAGAATAAAATTGTAGCCCTAGACAGGTTGGGGTTATATTAATATATATCTTTCTTTTTTTTGGCAAACTATAATTAAAGGCATTATTATGAATTTTACAATGATTCCTCAAAAAGTAGTTCTCAAAGTAAAATATTTATCCCAATTGTTGGCTGTTTAAGCAATTGAGACCTATTCATCCTTGTATGTTGTTGCTGATGGAGAATAATTAATAATTAGTCTTATATACAATTTTTCTAAATAAAGAAAACTTTGATTGTTTTGGTGTGGGCAAGGGTAGTTTGGTTCCACAATTTCTTTTGCTTGTTTCATTTGAAGACTAGTCAAGATGGCTTTACTTTGTTATTGAATGTTGATTTTCTGTTTCAGAGTTTTTGTACTTTTGGAAAATAAGGAATGTTTTTCGCCATTTTAATCTTTTGGTTAAAACTAATTGATAAGTGTTTCTTTGCCAGTACATGCTTCTGCTAGGAACACTCACATCTTCCTTATGTGATCAAAACACACAATTAAATCCCTAACTTATGTTTGGTTGCTTAGAAAAGTTGGTCAAAGTTCTTTAACTTTGTAGTTTGGATCATTTCAGGATGCAGAGAATAAGGGGCTGTTTTTTTTTTTTTCCATCACTCATCACTTCTCACTCAATTTTTGTCACTCATCACTCATTATTCATCACTCATCACTTAAAATACCCCAATTTCCTACACCCAACCCTTTGGCAATTATAGTTTCAACCAAAAATCTAAAAAAATGAGACCCACTCGCTGACCCATCTCATAAGACTTTCCTCTTGCCTTTTTTTTTATTTCTTTTTCCCCTTACTCTTATCTTGCTCTTACTCTCCCCTTCATTGTTGTTCTTGCCCCTTTCTTTGTCTCTGTTGCTTGCGCTTTATTGCTTTTTTTTTTTTTTTTTTCTTTCTGGTGCTTGTGGTTACCTCTGTTGGTGCTTGGCTAAAGAGAAAGCACACAAACACAAGATTAAGGTTTAAGCTAAAACAAAATCAATAAATGAGAAAATAAAAGCGAGAGAGAGGAAGCTCATGGTTATGATTGGTTCTCTAATTTTTTGCTATTTACTGCTGATTTTCTGGGGTTTTCGGTGAACGATGGCACTGGAGCTTTTTTTGTGTGTGTATGAACATGTTTGTGGGTTTGTGTGGATGAACATGTTTCTGCTATGTTCACTGGGTTTTCTGTGAAATCGCCTGGTTTTTTTTGTGTGGATGAACATGTTTGTCGGTTTGTGTGCTAGAGAAAAGATCGTGATAAGTGAAGAAACAAAGAAAGAAAAAGAAGACAAAAAAAAAAGAAGAAAAAGAAAAAAGAAAAAAAGAGAGAACCCAGAAACCCAATGAAAAGGAATGGAAAAAAAAAAAAAGAAAAAAAAAATGCAACCAAACCCAGAAACCCAATGTAAAAAAAAAAAAAAACAAAAAAACAAAACAAAACAAAACAAAAAAAAAAACAAAAGAAGAAGAAGAAGAAGAAGACCCAAACTCATCGAACCCAATGAGAGAAAAAAAAAAAAGTTGCGGCTAACTACTGACTAGTGGACCTTCAGTGTGTGTTTAATTACCAAAATGCCTTTAGAAACTGAGTTTTGGAAATTGAAAACACTTAAAATGTGTTTTCAGTTTCCATAACTTATCACCTAAAAATCAGAGAATTAAGTAATGGAAACAAAAACCAAACACGCTTCTCAGCCGTGGGTTCCACCATTTTTGAGTTATGGGTGATGGAAACAGAGTTATGAGCGATGGAAACACAAAAACCAAATAGCCTATCGAACTTGGACAAACAGTATAAGAAGGGTCAATATTAGTTATAAGGGCCTGTTTGGTAGAGGAGTTTTAGTAATGTTGTTTGGGTGCTTTTGATATACATGTGGGTGAAAACATGCGTGATAATGTGTGTAATGTTGTTTAAATTGTGAAAATGTGTGTAAGAACTCACTCACCAAATAGGGCCTGAACATATGAGCAGCTTTTTCCATGTTATTATATGTTAAATGAATAAAAATGAGTGGTTTTTTGAGTGTTATGATATTCATTTCCCAAGCTAAAGCCTGTTGGGCAAAGTGAACATGGCTGGTTATCCTATATGATAGACTGATAAGTATATAAGAAGCTGGTGTTGAATTAATTTTTAATGTGCTGGCACAGGTGTTGTTTGATGGCAGTAGGACGGTTCATTTTGAGGTGGCTTGATGTTGTGGACTTATATGATGAGTTTTCTTAAAAGTGAAGTGATTTTCACAAATTTCTGTTCACAATCATATTATTGACCTTGATTTATTGGAACTAAATGGTTTAATTATAGCATGATTGGCTTTGTCGTAGTGAGAATTAAAATTACAGACTTATTGGTTATAGATATATGTCCTCTGTTTTGGGGCAAATAGTAATTACAGACTTATTGTGAATTTCACAATGAACTCTGCAAAAAGTAGTCCTTGAAGTAAACATTTGAAGGAAATTATTTTAATCCTAATACATAGGTCGTTTTAATAACTGCAGCCTTATAGGCTTTGTATTCGGTTGCTGACAGAACATAAGTAGAGTATCCCATGCAATTTTTTTAAATGCAACTTGTCAGCCAATGGGAAATTGTTGTTTGGTTCCTCAAGTTTGTTTGCCTGTATCATTTCAAGACTAGTCAACATTGCCTGTACTTATTAGCTTATATATGGTTGTTCTAGAAACTCACGAACACCTTCCTTCTTTGATAAAAAAAACATTCATCTAAACCCTTAAACTTATGTATCTTGTTTAGTAAGGTAAAGAAAGTTTTGAACTTTGTAGTTTGGATCATTTCAGCATGTGAAAAATAAGGTACTGCCTTAACCAGGAAAAATAGTATAAGGAAGGTCAAGATCAGTGGCTGAACATGTGAGCGATTTTGTTCATGTTATAGCGTTAATTGGATAGCAACGAGTAGATTTTAAGTCATGAATATTCTCACTTTTCCAATTTCGGGTATCTTATGTGCTACTGCACTGGTGTAGCTTAGCAGTATGAAAGTTCATGTTGAGGTGGCTTCATGATGTGGACTTACGTGATGAGTTTACTATAGAGTAATGTTATCTTAACAAATTTATGTTCACAATAGTATTACTGACTTTGATCTATATAATTACTACCGAATTACAATTGTAGTATTTGTATGTGGAGAATTATGATGGATTGAAATGTTCTATTTTTTTTTTTTTTTTTGAAAATAGCATTTCTTTTTGGGGTTTTCTTCTAGTCTTAAATCTCCAGTGGATTTTTGCTTTTTACTTACTTTCTTTCTTTCTTTAAAAAAAAAATTCCATGTTTTGAAATGCTGTTATGGTTGTATAGTTGCATTTTAGGATTTGACACCTATGTTTGCAAGATAATCTAATATGGCTTTCTTACCAATAACTCAACTTCCTTCCTATAGACTATAGTGCCCCCTCTTCTGTCTGCAATCTGCATTTTAATTGTTTGCTAGCTTCATATTTTAGGGATAAAACTGGTTTGCGTTTACACTTGAGCTCACTTCGCTTTTCTGATTTTGAGCTGTTAGGCTTCTTGGGTTATATTGATCTTAATTAATCTGTGTCTTGATACTTTGCGATTTGTTATTTGTGCATCAGCAGATAGATTTGGTTTTAATCTTGGTAATCTTTGTTGGGTGTGAGGATTATTATCATTTTTGTGGAATAAATGTTTTATTTTCCTCACCTCAGTTAAACTATTTGATTTTTTGGGTGCTTTATTTATTTACTATTACAAAATATCATTCTTATATACTTTATTTGATTCTAGGAGGAAGAATACTGTCACTGTTATTTAATCATTGCATGATTGGCTTTGATGTATTGAGAGAATTAAATTTGGGCCGGAAAGGTTGGGGTTAGATATATATGTCCCTTTTTTTTTTGGGGCCAATTGTAATTACAGACTTATTGTGAATTTGACAACAAACTTTTTAAAACGTAGTCCTTGAAGTAAAAATATCTTTCAATAGCAAGTTATTTTAACCCTGATACATAGGCAGTTTAAGGAACCATAGCTTTATATGCAACAATTGATTATTTATGGTGGGGAAATGGGTGATTGCTATTTGGTTCCTTAAGTTCTTTTGCTTGTGTCATTTGAAGACCAGTCAAGATGACTTTGCATTGTTTTTGGATGTTAAATTTGCTGTTGCAGAGCTTTTCTACCTTGGGAAATATTGAATGCCTTGAGCCATTTTAAATTTTTGGTAAAACTTATTGATGTGCTTTTATGCTTATACATGGTTGTTCTAAAAACACAGACACATCTTCCTTCTGTGGGGAAAACATAGGCATTTAAACTATAAGATATGTTTGGTTGTTTAGAAAAGGTTACCAAAGTTCTTAACTTTGCAGTTTGGATAATTTAAGCATGTGAAAATAAAGTACTAAACAAATAGTATAAGAAAGGTCAAGATTGAATAGATTCACATATGAGTGGTCTGGCCATGTTATTGTGTCTAGTGGATGGCAATGAGTGGGCTTTTGAGTGTTGTGATGTTCACTTTCCAATTTCGGGTAAATCCTGTTGAGCTAAGTGAACAAGGTTGGTTATCCTGTATGATACTGATAAATATTTAAGAAGCTGGTTTTAAGTGTTACCATTGCATGGACATGTGATGTGGACATCCAATATGGTGTAGTTTAATGGCTATGGGAAATTTCATTTTGGTGTGGCTTGATGTTGTGGACTTATGGTGATGACTGATGAGTTTACTATAGATTTAGGTTTTCACATATTTCTATTCACAATCATATCATTGGCCCTGATCTATACGTTTACTATCAAATCATAATTGTATAATTTGTAGCCAAGGGCTATGTAGCTTAACTAGCATCTTTTGTTATTTTTAACGAAGATGTCTAGGGTTTAAATCTCCTTTCTCCCATTTTAACTATCAAATTATTGTAATTGTAGAATTTGTATGTGAGGAATCAATGGTGGATAGAAACGTTTCTAAAAAGTTTGTGAAAACAACATCTCTCTATGGGGTTCTCCTATAACTTTCCAGAACTGTAAAAATGAAGTCTTTCTGATTGTCCAACATGATTTTCTTCTAGCCTTAAATTTCTTGTGGGATTTTGTATTTACTCTCTACTCATGTTTTACAGTGTTATTGTTGTATGTTTGCATTCCAGATTTGATACGTATATTTGCAAGACACTCTTAATTTGACTGACATGCATAACAACATTTCTTCCTTGTGGTGCCCCTCCTTCCCTATCTGTATTCTTCATTTTATTTGCTTGCCAGTTTCATATTTTTGACATAAATAAATTTTTGCTTCTTCTTGAGCTCACTGTTTTTTCTGTTTTAGAGCTTTTGGATTTTTGGGTTAAATCTATTTTATGTGAGCCTTACTTTGCTGTTTATCAGTTTGGGCATCAAATATAGCCATGGTTTTGAACTTAGTAATCAATGTTGGGTGTAAGAGTTAATATGAATCTACTTTGACCCGGATAAGTAGTCTCTCTTTAAGCAATTGTAGCTTTTGTAAAATGTTCTAGAATGCTAGTTTTAAACTGTCCTTAAAGTTAATGCATAACCAAATCATACTATCCTAATCGTGTTGGATAAGAATTAATATATAACATGATTGGATTTAAATCCGTAGGCCTAAATTGTTGGGTTAGGGTGTTATCACCCTGACACGTAGTACAACACTCACTAAAAGAAATGGTCTACTCCTTTTCATTACAAAGGGGACATAGAACTTCAGTGAAAATTGTCCGATGAATCAATTTTCCCCTCACTGGTAATGCATTGCTGCATTGCTTATTTGGAAACGTTAACATTTAGAGAATGATGAAGCTGCTTGCTTATGAATTATCAGTTTCTCATTTTGAACAAGATTGTTTTGGACGCATCTCTAATAACCTATTAACTTTCAGGAGTATTTAAACAACAAAAATACATATAGAGGTAATCTCTTTAATTTAGTGTTTGTGTGTGTGTGTGTGTCTATATATATATATATATATATATATATATATACACACACACACATTTTTTAATATGAAGAAGGCTGATAAGTATAGTTTACTCATAACTTAAAACGTTTTGTTAGTGAATTGAAAGGAGTGGAGAAATTAAATAAAAAAAAAAGGGTGTGGTGAGAAATTTCCAAAGGCAGGGGAAACATGGTTAACTATTTTCTTTTCTTCTTCTTCTTCTTCTTCTTCTTCTACTTTTTTTTTTTTTTTTTTGAGAAGGACCATGGTTAACTTATTAATAACTTTTACTCCGAATAAATATATATATATATATATATATATATATATATATATATATTATCAACTAAATGATTAAAGTGCAATTTATCATCTATACTCTATATTAAAAACCATTTTGTGTTTTGATTAGATAATATAAAAGGTAAATATTATGAAATTAATACTATAAGTTTTAATCTATCATGTCTAAAAAAATAAAAATAAAAAATAAAAAGGAATAAAAGCGCTATTGGCTTGAGGAGACTCATCTATGAAAAAAAAAAAAATACTTGAGGACACTTGAGCCTTAGCACTGTTTAGAGAATCCGTCCCTGAAGGCAAGCTTAGAGAATTCATGTTAAGAATGCTAAAAAGTATAGTATTTAACGTCTCTAAATGTCACTTTATATATTTTAAAGTTTCACTTTCAAACACAGCTAACAACGAAACTTCTATTTTAACACACTACACATTAAAATAATATAAACAACCTAATTAAATAAAAAAAAAAAAAACCAACATATTTAGCTCACCTCTCTCATCATCATCTCCAACTGCTCTACCGGCCACCACAATCTACTGCCACTACTAGCCACCACTGCAACCCACTACCACTACCCACCGCAATAAGCCTAAACAACCCCACCACAATCCACACCCCACTACCACCCAATGAACCAACCCACTACCGCCATCAAACACTACTCACAAAATTGCAAAACAACTCACAACCTCCATCACAACCCACAAAATCCACAATCCAACCCACAGTCACCATAAATCACAAACCCATGGCGGTAGAACGGAAGAGAAAGATGAAAGATTTGGCGGTTTTTGACTTTGGCGTCATCGGCGGCTTTGCCAAATATCGACTACGGCAGCTTTGACTTCTTCAAGCTTTTTGGGTTCGGTCAAGGGGAGAAGTGTAAAGCATGGATTTGGGGGCATAGGTTTTTGGGTTCAGTCAGAGGGAAAAGGATCTTGGAGCGGTGACAGCTTGGTTGAGGGAAGGGAAGCAGCATGGGAGAAGAAGGCAAGGGAGCTGGGTGGCATGTTAAGTCTGAACTAGAACAGAAAGTTGAACCAGAAAAGGAAGAAAGACAGCATGTGTGAGTGAGAAAGAGTAGATGGATTGGCACGTGTGGGTGGGATTAAAAACTTAATATTTGGTTTTAACATTCAGCTACAGTGAGCTATTATAAATGACAACTCATTGTAGCTGAGTGTTAAAAATTTAACATTTAATGTATTTGATGTAGAAGGTATTTTGGCGTTTTAGATGTCAAATATAGCATTTTAGTATTATAGCATCCTTGATAAGGATGCTATTAAGAGTTAAGAGAGCTCACTTTACAAGTTTGACCGTTTGAGAAGTGAGAGGAAAAAGCAGCTATGAGCTAATGTTTAAAAGCCATTGATGTTCATTGTATTTGTATTTTTCCAACCAGCATTTTATCCTCTAATCCTCAACAGGATCATTAAATTATTATTTAAATCAATGTCTTATGATTAAATCTTGAAAGGACATCAAAGCGATTTTTTTTTAATTTAAATTTTTTCTGATATGTAGAACCTTTTAAAACTTCTAAGTTTGGTACAACAAGGTATACCTATAGTTTTTATCAAATTAATTTTTATTTGATAATTGGGGGTAATAGAATTTAAATTTTGAATATTTCTATCGAAAATATATGAAAGTACTAACTAGTTTAGGTACAAAATTTTTGACAATTTCTATTTCTATTAACTCTATAAAAAGAGTCAATAGGTTCATGAATAGTGTCTTTTGGTTTATTCAACTAGTGAGCTTCATGTTTTCTTTTCTTTTCTTTTCTTTTTTTACTTCAAGTACACCTGTTGGTTTGAGCTTTGTTTTTTGGTTTTTTTTTTTAAAGTATTTTTTTATGTTTACATTGTAAATACACAAAAAGTGGCAAATAATATACACATTTGCTCACAAAAAAGGTAAACATTGTACAAATTTTGCAAATGTGTACAAAATTTTTCAATTTTTATGTGTCTACAATATAAATTTACATTGTAAGTACAATGTATACATAAAAATATTATAAAATATTGTGACGCATGTGTTAATTCCTTATGGGTCAAAATAAAATAAAAATATCATACCGAGATATAACACAACTAAAAATAAAGGTATTGTATTATGAAAATGTCGTGATATATATATTTTTTTTTTGTTATTACAATATTTTTACAACTATTGAGATGTAAGTTCCTTATAGGTCCAAATAAGATAATAAAATATTAAATTGGGACCCACCATGGTTGAAAATAGAGGTAACGTTGTAATATTTTGTTGTATTTATAGACCTTTTTTTTTTGTTGGTTTAGTCAAGTTTAGTAATATATATATAAAAAAAGTGAATGGAAAAAATTACCATAGCTTCGTTACAATAGCTTTGGCTTGTTCAATTTTCAATGATTTACTGGCCTTTTTTTTTTTTTCGTGAATGCGTAAAGTTCCAGTAGATTTGCTACATTATTTTTTATTTGTCCAATTCATACTGTTTCATATTATAATAAAATATTAAAACAACAAATTGGCACAACATTTTCACAATTGTTAAGGTGTTAATTCCTTACAAGTCGAAATAAAATAATAAAATATCATACTAGAACCAACCACAGCTAAAAATAAAGGTATTATGAAAAAAGAAGTACTACATCCACAATATTTTTTACAATACTTTCATAACAAAACATAAGTAGTAAATTATTTTTGGTTCTAATTTAAACTTACTAATGAAACTATTTTTTTGCTCACCAATAACAACCTACTACTTATGATTTGTTGTGAAAACTTCATGGACATAGTTTTTTTTTTTTTTTTTTTTTGAAAATGTTAAGACATCTTATTGTCATTACAATATTTTCAAAACTGTTAAGCTGTCAATTATTTATGAGTTAAAATAAAATAGAACAAAATTATAAAAGTATTATGAAATGTTATGCCATTCTGTTGTGTTTTTATAAATTTTTTGTTGGTTTAGTTAGTTTTGTTGAGCCAAAATTCACTGTTTCACATACAATTTTCTTGGGTTAACTTTTTTTACTTTTTTTTTTTGTTGTTGCACACCATTTTAAGTAAAACCACATAGTTTTACACACAAAATTAAAAACTCAGGATAAAAACATTTTTCATCCTTTATGTTTGGGGTAGTTGACAATTCTTCCCTAAACTTTAAAATCAAGCAATTTTTTCTTTAATATTTGGGAAAAGAGCAAATATGTTATATTGCTATTCTTTCAGTTAAACCTTAATGAAAGCTTATGATTCTTAAATATTTAATTGTGTAATGTCTAAAATACTCACTCTAAATTTTAATATCTCAAAAATTTTCTTCACGTATTTTGAGTTTTAGATGGTAGTAATTCTTAGAAAATTGAAATGATGATATAAGGTTTTTTATTTGTTATCTAAAGAATATTGATTTTCTAAGTTTAAATTTTTGAAACTTATAATTTATCTAATGGAAAATTTGATGACACATGCCTTTCGGTATCTTTTTTTATTTTTATTTTTTATTTTCTTAACAAAACTCAATTGTTTATTGTTGGAAGATGATGATATTCGTTGTTATTCTTAGAAGTTTTTAGTGAATGGATATATTGACTTTAGCAAATAAGTACTAAAAAACTATTATAGTAAAATAGATATTTATATGTTAAATGGGTATCCTAATTTTGTGGTTAATCAAAATTCTTATACGAATGAAACTAACTTTTTATGACATAATTATCAAAATTCTTAAAATTAATGTTTCTTTTGATTAATGCAAATCTCTATGTACTTTAAAAATTAAATGATTTATATCTTTATTTTGTGATACAAATAAAATCTATAATTGACCTTAATTAATACTTTTTTTTTCACAGCAAGCACATGTCTTGCACATGCTGCCCTCACTAGTACTTTCAAATATAATAAACCAACAAAATTAAACTATACCCAACCATCCTTACGTAGCTATTTCAATATCCCTAAACAAAAACATTCAAAGAAATTTCATCCGTTGTAACAACATACATGTGTCCCTCCAAGGCTCCATTAGGCCAACATTTTCCTTTATTTTCTTTTCTTCTCTCTCCCTCTTGTTTTTAGTTAGAAATTCCTAAATCTACCCCACCACTACCTACCCCAGTTCTCAAACCAAAGACCTTACTCACTTCTAGGCACTTTTAGCACCCAAAGAGGTGCAATTAAACCATTAAAGTGGTTACCCCAACCATATGTTAGACCATGGAAGATTATAAGATAATCATGAGTGCACTATCCTAATCAAAATGGGGTAAAGGAATTCCAAAGTATTGATAGAGTTTTATTTAGACCTTAGAGGTTGGGGTAAGTTTTGATTAAATTAGTACTTTAAAGTTTGAAATAAAATTTGCTTAAATCAGCTAATTATATGATGTTTAACCGTATTTGCACTGGCACCAGGGCCCTAGGCCCATTGGGCCTGGGACCTGACCTGGCAGCCCAGCCCACCTCCCATCTCCACCTCGGACCTTTAGCCTCGACCCCGAACACCTCAGGACCCTATTTGGGCATAAGAGCTGAAATAAGACCACTCCAGCTCGAATACCTCAAGCAAACCCCGTGGTCGGGGAGTTATTGCTCTAAGATGCCATGCACTCGGCTACCTGGTAAAGCCTTTGAGAACATCACTGCCGAGCATGCTTCTGAAGGTGGGAATCAGTTCCAATGCCACTTCCACCTTCTTGACTGAGCATCCACTTTGAAATGATAGAATAGGACCCCCATTCGCATTAGTAAGGAGAAGTAATCATGGCTCCTCCACTAGCCTAGCCTATAAATAGGAGAAGAGGATGAGAAAAGGGGGTTGGCAATGTGAGAGAGGGAGAGCCATTAGAGAAAGAGCTATCAATCTAAGAGAGTAGAGGAGTGACTCTGTGAGGAAGAGTGAAAGACTTGAGGACGTATTTGGGTCTGCCAGGTATAGGATCACCCACAGTAAGAAGCTCAAAAGCCCATAAAACAAATAGATTGTGAGCCCAAGTAGAAGTTAGGCCCAACAGCCATACTCTGGGTACGCACAGTATTCATAAAAAAATGGTGTTAACAAATAAAAGATTTAAATGAAGTGTATTTAGAAATTTTAAAGTGTAACTATTTAAGTGAAAAAAAGTCTTAAATAAAAGTTGTGTACCCACTGTTGTGAAAAATTGAAAACTATACTAAATCAATTTAATAAAAGTAAACTATACTAAATCATTATTTTAAAAAAATAATAATAATTTTGTAGCAGGGAAATAGATAGACAGAAATTTTTTTTTTTTTTTTTTGGAGAGGATAAATAAATAAAAAGTTAGAGACTAATTACGCTATCATAGAAGTAGGATTAGTATATATAATTTATAAAATGTCATATATCAAAAGGGTACTCCTTTAGTAGATTCATAATTTTTTTCTTTATTTACTCACATTAATATTTATAATTATGACAAAAGTTGTGACTAAGTTTGTAGTCCTAAATAATAGGTTAGCTCATTGTTTAGTGAAAAAAGAAGTTTTATTTATAAACACTGATGTATGGATAGAATCTCTACCCGAAAATGTAGAAGATGTTTTCCATTCGGATTTGCCATGAACTTGTGTTGTTGTTGTTTTTTTTTTTTTTGGGTCTTTCTTAATAATACTTTGCTTACCTTTGTCTCAAAAAAATTTTGTAGTCCTAAATTTGTAATAAACTCAATACAGTAATATTTATATTATCTGAAACACTCCTCTTTTTAAAAGATAAAAATAACATTGACTTCTACCTCCCTAATTGGACTTTAACGAGGCTCACAACCCACACATTCACACCACCGCCCCCCACACAATCCAGGAAACCCACAACTCTCTCTTTGCCGAGCCATATACGGCATCAGCGGCCCCACACAAAACCCACAAATCCTCTTTTTAGAAGTTAGAAGTAGGACCTCTACTTGCTTCAAAATCAAACAAACGAAACATATTCAGTCCTGCACCATATATATCATATCAGCTGGCCTACAAACACAACTCAAATATAATTTTTTTCCTCAAAGAAAATAGAGAAAAGTTAACTGATACTCTAAAGCATTTTTTAAGAAACTACTTTAAGAAATTTTTTTATAGGAAAAGAAAACTTTTCTCTTAGGTTATTAACAAATAACCTAAGAGAACCCATTAACATGACCCTAGAAAATTTTAGAACCTCCACCTCATCGCAGATCCAAACAAAACCCAAAAATTCTACCGCGTCATCAAACACACACAATGGATATATAGGATAGGAATACAACTCCTCGAACGCAAATCTTTAGTCCTAACTCCTAAGTTCCTTGTCCCACATCATCTTCCTAAGTTCCTAAGGGGTTCAAATGAACCCCAGAACTAGCCCAAAAAGGAATTATATATATATATATATATATATATATTTATTTATTTATTTATTTATTGGTTTAGACCCTCCTAAAATAAAATTTTGAACATCATACATATAATCATATCAAGGGACCCACACCAAAATCCAAAAGCTTTACCACAACAACAACGAATGATCCCACCCCCAAAAACCCTAGCACACCATAATTCCATCCCAAAATCTCAACCAAATCAAGGGACCCACGCCAAAAACACAAAGGTTTACCACATTAGTGATGATTACACAGTTCCCACGAGCAATACTAGCACTATATAATTTTATACAACTTTAGCTCGACTTGCCACCTGACGATTTGTGAGCTATAAAAGTGTGAACTCATATAAACCCTCCATCATACTTCTACCATCTTAAAACCTCTATAACTCACAAGTCACAACGTAGCAAGTTGTGACAAGATTATGTAAAATCATGTGGTCATAGCATTTTTCCGTTCCCACCTCCAAGAACTTTTACCAGATCAAGGGAGCTAGCAAAACCAAAAATCCAAAAACTCTGCCACAAAACCCACACTGGAAACACGTAAAATAATCTCTAGACGACAACCCACCCGAAAACCCTACCACATTAAAGGACTGACACTAGAAGCAGAGAAAATAATCTCTACTACAGTGACGACGACCCACACTCAAAAAGCCGAAAGCTTTACCGCAAGGTCCACAACAACGATCCCAGCCTCAAAACCTTTACCCACGTAGCACTTGCTATATAAGCTCAGTAACCTACGACACATCCCACACTAAACCAAAATAAGCTCCCCTCCAGTCCGATTTTGAGCCAGCTAACATACTCCAAACCTTTCCATATTCTCTGCGGTCTCTCCTATTACTTCTCCAAACAGGTGACAATAGCTACATATTCTTTTATTAACAATTGTTATATTATTATTTTTGTTAATTACTGAAGTTCATAGAATTAATTTTCTCTTGGTTACAGCAGGGA
This sequence comes from Lithocarpus polystachyus, assembly GCA_033629205.1. Lineage (NCBI taxonomy): Eukaryota > Viridiplantae > Streptophyta > Magnoliopsida > Fagales > Fagaceae > Lithocarpus > Lithocarpus polystachyus. The sequence continues at coordinate 3,103,759 of CM066166.1, forward strand.
ACAAATGTCGCTGTTTTCGGACCTTAAACTTGCTGCTCAAATACTTGACCTAGCCATCCTCATCATCACTCTTGTTCTTGCACTTCGCAAGTTTACAACTAACAACATGGTTAGTGCATCCCTAACGCAAGCTGAAGGTAACGTTAACAGCAGCAGCCAAGACAATATCCAAATGATAGCTCTGAATTTCAACCCTATCTGAGTTCCAATATGAAGAATGTGCACTGATCCACGCCCATGTTTTTGTTGATTTGTTTGAATTACGTAGCTTAAATTGTCTGTGGTATGAGGTATATGCAGTTTTTTTTTTTTTTTAATTATCATTTTGCAGAATCTATGTTGTCATGTATGGATCATCTATTGTACTTCGCAATCCTCTATGAATAAAGTGATTTTACTCCGCTACTTGTTGAGGCTTTTGAATATAAGTGTAGATTTGGGCCTTTTTCTTTCTGTTGGACCGTTTTGGAAATTTTCATAGGGAAAATTGACTTGGGCCTCCAAATTCAACTCTTCCCTTTTGGGTTCACAAAATGAAGATGTGGATTTGGATCAATCCATAAAGAAGCCCCAAATCTAGATTGGTCTGGCCATTTTTTTTTTTTTTTTTCATCTTCTTTTGTGCGAAATGATTGTCAATGTCAGTTGTTTTCCTAATTTCCAATCAGCGATTACGACTTATGCAGATGTATTTACTCTTCTGCTTGCTTATTTATTTATTTTTTTTTAGTTTTTTTTTTAGGAATTGTATAATCTATGTTGTGTGGATCTGTTGTACTTTTGTTATCCTCTATGAATTAAGTGATTTTATTCTTGCTATCGAAGTTTATGAATAACTTTTCAAAAAAAAAAAAAAAAAGTTTATGAATAATAGTGTGGATCTGGGCCTTTTTCTTTCTGCTAGCCGATTTGGGAAGTTTTCGTAGGGGGAAATTGATTTGGGCCTCCAAATCCAACTCTTCCTTTTTGGGCTCATTAAATCAAGATGTAGTTTTGGATGAATCTATAAAGAAGCCCCAAATCAACATGGGTCTGGTCACTTTTTTTTCATCTTCTTTCTTGAGAAATGGTTTTCCTAAATGCTCTTTTGTATAATCTGGAACTGGGTTTCCATTTATTTTCCCTGAAAAAGGACCGGTTGTCTTTTGGTCATTCATAAAAGCTGTGAGCAATGGATAAAGGTGTGGCCTATAAATATAGCATCCAGTTCAAAGTATTGGGTCTAACCAAAATTTATCACGTCTCACAATTTTTTTAACCCAACTAGTATATTTGTTTTTGGTTTGGTTCATCCGGGAGCATGATGATTTGTTTTGGGACATTTTGATGAGGAATGTGGGCAAACCCACTATTCACTATTGTCGATTCGAATAACTCTCCAGAGGCCAGAGACTAACATTTAAGAGTACCAAACAATCTTCAACGTTTATTTTTTATTTTTAAATTTCATTTTAGTTCATATTTTTTTTCAAAATTAATCCAAAAGCTACTTATTAACCTATGATGGATGGTTAATATGATAAACATAATTTTTACCACGTTATAAGCTTCACGTTATTGAAGTAGTTTTAATTTAATGAATTATTGTTTCTATATTAACATTTTAGTATTTTACATCTATTAAATGTCGTTAAGGATATTTTTGAAACATCTTTAATAATAATCATGATTCTGAAACAAAAATCAAAAGTTAGGAACCAAATATACAATTGAACCAACAATTTTTAACAAAAATTATCCAAAAGCTGACAAATTCCAATCAAACCATTTCTTTTTTCCATAATAGTTGGAAAAAAGTAGGAGCCAAAATTGATAATTAAAATAAAATCCATAGTAAATACTTTTTAAAGTATTTTTAATGTTTGGCAAAAATAAACAACTAGAAAAATAAAGATGGTGGGAAGTTATGCTCTACTGAGGAAATGAATAAATGATGGGCCTACGACGCGATTTTTCTACTGTCACTATCACTGCTTTACTAAAACCAAATTGAATTATTAAAAAAGGATATCACATCCATAATGCAATAGACATTTTGTAAAATGGAAAAAAAGTCTTTATGGGACTATTGTCTAATATGAGACTAATTCTCAACAAAGTTTAGGGTATGGATGTGGAAAGGAAAGGGAAGGAGATTTTAGTTTCTTTATTCATACTTTTTTAAAGTAAAGGAGGAATAATTTGAGGTATTTTAAGAATAGGATTTTTTTTCTTTAATGTTTTTTTTTAAGTAAAGGATTTAATATAATTTAATGTATTTTCCTTTTTCTTACATATTATCCTCTCATCTCATTTCCACTTTACAACCGAACAAAGATAGAGTCTTGAAGGGTATTTGAACAAAGTTTTCATCGGATAAGGAAGGAAAGGAAAATAAACCTAATTTTTCATCAGTTTTTTGTTTAGATTATTAGAATGATACTAGCATGTAACCCATGCAAACGTATGGATGCATTTAAAATTAAACACAATTTTTAATATAAAAATATAAATAATTAGTTTAAAAAAAATAGCATGTGACACATGCATTAATGCAAACGTATAGATATATTTAAAATTAAATACAAATTTTATCATCAAAATATAAATAATTAGTCAATTTTTTTTTAAAGTAAACGTAATTAGTTACATATTAAAATTCTTACCTAAATTTAATACTACTTATAATCATTTTTTTTCTAATTTTTAATAAGATAAAACGTGTGGTGATTTTTATATGTGGTGATTTTTATTGAGTATATGTAATTGAATTTTTTTTTAAAAAATTTATAGTTCATTAATATTAGACTCTTAGTATTTTCCATGCATTAATTCACTTGGCACAAAGATTAAAAAACTTAACTAGACACATGGCACAAACTTAAGTGAATAATTATGGTTTGTTCCCCATATAAATTTAGACACGTAGCTCAAAATTAGATTCTAATTTTAAGTTCTAATTGAACTTTCTCTAAGTTTTGTCTATTAATATATATATATATATATATATATATATGCTAGGTTTATATGTTTAAGCGTAGTCAAATTGTGTGCCTAATTGTGAGTTTTGATTTTTCTTAAAATAGTGATTGAAGACCAAGTTGAAGCCACAAACTCAAGAACTGCTCAAGAAAAGTGAAGTTTTAATGACCCCGATTCCACTTGACTCTAGCCTCGATTCCACTCGATTGATCGAGTCTTGAATGAAGTGTTTATTTCCTTAACTTCATCTTGATATATCTAGATTATGGAAATCAGCAACACAAAAAGGCCAATAACTTGTTAGTTTCATGCCCAATTCAAGCCCTACTTGTTCGATATAAAAAGGACATTATAAGTCATCTCAAGAGAGGATTGATTGTTAGAGAGAGAGAGAGAGAGAGAGAGAGAGAGAGAGAGAGAGAGAGAGAGAGAGAGAGAGAGAGAGAGAGAGAACCCTCCATATATGTGGCTATGGTTGTGTAACCAAATTCTCTCAAATTCACCACACTAGAGAATTCCCATTGATTTGAAGGTCATCATTTTGGTTGTATTTCTACAATCAATGACACAATATCGTTGATTTACTAAACCAAATTGAATAATTAGAGAAGAGATGAGGACGAAAATTGAATTCCCCTATTCAGAATTTTTTTAAGGAGAAAAAGAATTTTTGAGGGGGATTTGAAGGGAGTTAACACCTCCAAAACCCACCTTTTTTTTAAATTCCCCCAATTTGAGGGATTTTAGAAGAAAATGTTTTATTTTAATAAAATTTAATGTATTTTCCATTTTTTCTTTAAAACTTTCAAGTATAGAGTTTAATATTAAAAAATTGCACATTTGCCCTTTTCTTATTAATTATAATCTCCCCTCATTTAGTCATTTTCACTTTACAACCAAACAAAAAAATAGGGTCATTAGGAGGCACCTGGACAAAGGAGAGGGATATTTACACTAAGATCTATTTCTCTCATTTCCTATCCCTCAATCCCTCCCCCTCTTATCCCCTCCCCTTCCAAACTTTCAAATTTAATCTCTTACTTTTTTTTATCGAGAAAGGAATCATATATATGAAAGGTAGATAAAATATTTTGTTTGGTTTATTAGAATGATATGAGAGAAAGGCTCAATAGCGGATTCACGGCCCCAAAATTTTGATTTTATTTATTATATATATATATATTAAATTAATATTTGGGCATCAAAATTTTGAGCCCCAAAAAAATGGAGTTAATCCAATGAAAAAGAAATTGGCTAGAAGAATTTTTATATAAATTTTTTTAGATATTATTTTTTGCACATGTTCAAAGTTAACTAAACAATATTTATATACTAATTAAAGTTTAGGAAGATCACCCAATGATATTCATGAAAACGAAAAAAAGAAAATAGAGAAGAATATATGAAAATGATGAATCCACTTTAATCTTATATATATATATATATATATATATATATATATATATATATTTATTGGTTTGTTAATATCATAATTCATCCAAAGAAGAAATGGAAAGCTTCTTAATATATCTTTTTTTTCGTAGTACTAGGAAATTATATCTTTACCTACAACTATACAAGTCAACAGAAGAGAAAAGTATTGAAAGATCACCTATGCATATCTGAAATATAAAGTATATACAATTTCCTCTCTTTTTTTATTCAAGCCCTTTACTATATTGGGATGGCACAAATTATTTTGACAACAGTTATTTCCAGGAAATTGGCAACCCTTAGAAGGTGCTTTTATCCCATAGGACTTTGGCAATTTTGACAACACCAGCCAACAGGTTTATTTTATAAGGAAAGGAGTACTGAGTTTTTTGCTCTTTGGCTTCAATGTTTGGTACAAACAAAGTACCATCATTGTACCCGTTAAATAACATAAACCTTCCAAAGGACAAACTTTTTTTTTTATATGGTTTTTTTGCAAATGAAGTTATCTAGACTTCTTCGAATATTTGACTATTCTTTAGGGTATATACAGTTTGACCGTTCCATACACACCAAGTTATTAGATGAAGGAATTCCTTGGAGATGTTATCAAGATGCTGACAAAATGTTTAAAATATTATGCATGATATGTATTAGATATATGAGCATACAAAAGAATATATATATATATATATATATAAGCGCGAATGCGCAAAATCACTGTAGCTATAGTGATTTTTTGGTTTCGTGAGGCGTTTTGCCTTTTTTTTTTTTTTTCTTCTTCTTCGGCACTGTTCCTCCAATGTAAATCACTGTGCAGCATTTCGTGAGTCTTTTTTTTTTTTTTTTTTTTTTTCAGAGTATTCCGTTTGTGTTTTTTTTTTTTTCTTTTAAATGTTGTTGTGAGTTGAAATTTATATTGTTATACTGACACAACAAATTTCACAATATTTTCACAATTATAGTTTCGTTAGTCACATTTTTTTTCCAGTAATTGGTTTGTGTTTTTTTTTTTTAAATATTGATGTAAGCTGGCATTTATATTGTTATACTGACACAACAAATTTTTATTGCCGCTACAGTGTTTCGGCACTGTTCATCCAGTGTAAATCACTGTGCAGCACTGTAGCGGCAACAGTGCCTTCGTTTCATGAGTCCCTTTTTTTTTCAGTATTCCGTTTGTGTTTTTTTTCTTTTAAATGTTGTTGCGAGCTTACATTTATATTGTTATACTGACACAACAAATTTCACAATATTTTCACAATTATAGTTTCGTTAGTCACATTTTTTTTTCTAGTAATCGGTTTGTGTTTTTTTTTTTAAATATTGATGTAAGCTGACATTTATATTGTTATATTGACACAACAAATTTTTATATAACAATTTTTTTGTACTGTTCATGCAGTGTTATTCACTGTTCATTTTTAGTGCTATTTTCGTGAGTCACTTTTTTTTTTTTTTTTTTTGTAATCGGTTTATGCTTTTTTTTTCTTTAAATATTGATGTAAGCTGACATTTATATTGTTTTACTGACACAACAAATTTCACAATATTTTCACAATTATGGTTTAGTTAGTCCCTTTTTTTTTCCAGTAATTGGTTTGTATTTTTTTTTTAAATATTGATGTAAGCTGACATTTATATTGTTATACTGACACAACAAATTTCTTATATATAAAAGCTGCTATGCCACCGCAGTGTTTTGGCACTGTGCATTCAGTGCCTTTGCACTGTTCATTTACAGTGCCATTTTGGTCAATCGTTTTTTTTTTTCATTAATCGGTTTGTGTTTTTTTTCTTTTAAATATTGATGTAAGCTGACATTTATACGGTTATACTGACACAATAAATTTCACAATATTTTTACAATTATAATTTACTTAGTTTTTTTTTTTCAGTAATCGGTTTGTGTTTTTTTTTTCTTTTAAATATTGATGTAAACTAACATTTATATTGTTTATACTGACACAACAAATTTCACAATATTTTCACAACTATTGACGTGTCAATTTCTTACAAGTCGAAATAAAATAATAAAATATGAGACTGTAGACAACCACAACTGAAAATAAATGTTTTGACAATGCCGCTATGGTGCTTTCGCACTGTACATCCAGTGTTTTGGCACTGTTCATCTACAGTCCCATTTTTGTGAGTCACTTTTTTTTTTTTTTCCAGTAATCGGTTTGTGTTTTTTTTCTTTTAAATATTGATATAAACTGACATTTATATTGTTATACTGAAACAATAAATTTCACAATATTTTCACAATTATGGTTTAGTTAGTCACTTTTTTTTTTCAGTAATCGGTTTGTGTTTTTTTTTTTTCTTTTAAATATTGATGTAAGCTAACATTTATATTATTATATTTATACAACAAATTTCACAATATTTTCACAATTATTGACATATCAATTTCTTACAAGTCGAAATAAAATAATAAAATACGAGACTGTAGCTAACCACAACTGGAAAAAAATGTTTTGAAAAAATGTTACAACACTTATTGTTATCACAATATTTTTACAATTGTTGATATCCCAGTTTCTTACAGATCAAATAAAAAAAATGCTAAGTCCACAACATTTTAATATTAATTTCTATAGTGCCTAAAGTTTTTTCTTTCCCGTAATTGGTTTGTGTTTTTTTTTTTTCCTTTTAAATATTTATATAAGCTGACATATATATTGTTATACCAACACAAAAAATTTCACAATATTTTCACAATTATTAAAGTATAAATTTCTTACAAGTCGAAATAAAAAAATAAAATATGAGACTATAACCAACCACAATTGAAAATAAATGTTTTGAGAAAATGTTACAATACTTACTGTTATCACAATATTTTCACAATTGTTGAGATTTCAATTTCTTATATATCAAATAAAAAAATGCTAAGTCCACAACATTTTAACATTAATTTCATAACAAATCATAGGTAAGCTATTATTGATGGATAGCACTAGAGCTATAGTGCTTTTGGTTTATTCAATTGGCACTGTAGCCATAGTGCCTACAGATTTTTTTTTTTTCCCAGTAATGGGTTTGTGTTTTTTTTTTTCTTTGAAATGTTTATGTAAGCTGACATATATATTTTTATATTGACACAACAAATTTCACAATATTTTCACAATTATTGACGTGTCAATTTCTTACAAGTCGAAATAAAACAATAAAATATGAGACTGTGACCAACTACAACTGAAAATAAATGTTTTGAGAAAATGTTATAACACTTATTATTATCATAATATTTTCACAATTTTTGAGATCTCAGTTTCTTATAGATCAAATAAAAAAATGCTAAGTCCACAACATTTTAACATTAATTTCTATAGTGCCTAAACTTTTTTTTTCTCAGTAATCGGTTTGTGTTTTTTTTTTCTTCTTTTAAATATTTATATAAGCTGACATATATATTGTTATACTGACACAACAAATTTCATAATATTTTTACAAATATTGAAGTATCAATTTCTTACAAGTCGAAATAAAATAGTAAAATATGAGATTGTGACTAATCACAACTGAAAATAAATGTTTTGAGAATAACAATAACAATGTTATCAGTTTAAAACCAATAACAACTTGTCATTTAGAATTTATTCTAAAAAATTTTATGAATATAGCATTTCTCTCAAATAAAATAAAAAAAAATTTATTCGAACCCTAAAAATGAAGATATTGTGAAAATATTGTGATATTTTGTTGTATTCTTAGACTTCTTTTTTAATATAGTCAAATTAGGTGAGCCAAAATTCACGGTTTTACACACAAAATCTATTAATTTTTTCACTACTAGGGCAGCACATGACTTGCACGTGCAGCCAACACTAGTGTGTATATATATATATATATATATATATAAATATGTATATGTAGTCATGGTTTGACGAAAAAGAATAATTACCATTAATAAATGTTATAGTTTTCACATTCAAATGTAAATTCCTAGTTAATGAAATGATTAAGTCCCACATAGGATAGAAATTGTAAGGTCAGTCGTTAATATATGATTGTGGCATGTGGTAATGTCAAATTCTAACCTATCTCAAACACAAATCCATCAACTCAAAAGGTTTCAGGAAAATTGAATTAATTAATTCATCAACTAAGGTTTGGGGGAGTGCGGTTTGGAAGTCAATCACTTTAATTACCTCAAATACACCACAATCTAAAAGAATTAATTAAATAAGAATATAACCACCGCACACCCTTTGATACGGTGGTCACTCCACAAGTATAAATACTATTGGGGTGTAGAAGGTAAGGGCCGGGTTCAAGTCTCCAGGAAGAAACTTTACACACATATCTACACTTAAATTATGTTAGAGTATAAATTCTATCTTATATAAAAAAAATTAAATAAGATTACACCACAATCTAAAGATTTTTTTTTTTTTTTTTAAGCTGAACAAGCTAAAGAATAAATACACCACAATCTAAAAGAATTAATTAAATAAGAATACACCACAATCTAAAGATTTTTTTTTTTTTTTTTTGAGCTGAACAATCAAAAGAATTAATTAAATAAGAATACACCAATAGGGAGGCAAAAATAAAGCTCCCAGAAAGAATTAAATAAGAATACACCAATATGGAGGCAAAAATCACTGGTAAAGCTCCCAGAAAGAAAGAATGTCACAATCAAGAAAATTTAATTAATTAATTCAATAAGAATACACCCATTTTAGTGAGAATGAAACCCCGTCAGCATTGAATTTAGAAAGATAAAATCAGAACAATAGAGGGAGAAAAGTGTGAGTCATGAATAATGAAGGTCTCAATTTCTGACTCAGCCATGACTATGACCCAAAAAAGTGTCGGCTTTTTTTAATTATTTGTTATTTAAATGCAAAAATTTTAAGACCACATAAAATGTCACAATTTGTACTACAATTGTTCACTTGTAAATGGTAAACAATGAAAAAAAAATAGTGGATTTATGTAAGAGTAACAGACAGTCAATTATAGTCTAACATGTAGGATAATTGTGACAAAAGTTGTGGCATTTTATGATGAACTAAAACTATTCATTTGAATGTGGCACATTGCATGGTAGATGAAGAGGGTAAAATTTGATGTGTCATGGATCTTAGTTGAGACGACAGGTCGAAATAAATATACCTGATGTGGACGGATCCAAAGTGTACGGGTATAATGTGGACGGATTTGAGGTACACATGTCATCACTTTATAAATGAAAATAACTTGCGTTTTACGCATAGTTAGGGTATGTAGAATCCCAATGGAAATAGAATCCAAATGTAAAGAGGATTCCGCAATATTCGCCCAATTAATGACAATCCTATAAGGAAAAAACTTCGAATACAAAAAAAGAAGGTCGGTTCTACATTACTATAAAAACCCAAAGGCTCTCACAAGTTAAGGTACGCATAATTTTCCCAACTCTGGCACTCTAGGGTGTGAGCATCTTCTGACTGAACCTTCGGAAAGTCTTTGGCCGATACTACACTGGTACCCTCTTAAGGTGTTCTTTGTTGTGTGTTTTGCAGGTTGCTTTGAGTACGTGAGAAAACTTTGTAGCTTACTGACAATATTTTGAGCATTATCAGTAGAGATTGATGGGCATGGATGAGCATGGATAGAATAACATACATAATGGGCATTGGGTTTGGTAATTTGCGACAATGTGAGAGTAAATGGTGGTGAGTTTGAAAGAGGTTTAGGTTTTAGGGAAGGTGTTGGTGTTGGTGGGTCCCAAAGAATATCTCCTTTCTATAAGAGATGGCTCAACCTCCTTCCACCCAATCGTACAATTAATTTTCTTTTGTTACTGCAGGGATCAAATGTCATTTCTTTCAGTCGTTAAACTCGCTGCTCAAATACTTGGCCTGGTCATCCTTATCATCACACTCATTCTCACACTTCGCAGGTTGTTAACTAACAACACTGCTACTAATGCCCAAATTCTTCCTGGCGGTAACCTTGCTGGCAGTGATGGCGTTACCAACAGCAGCAGCCAAGACAATATCCAAATGATAGCTGTGAATGTCAACCCTGTCTGACCCTCCAAGACAATACCTACTATATAGGTTTTTCATAACTTAGCTTCCAATTTAAGTAAGTTGAAACAGAGTGTTCACTGCTTTGTTTTTGTTGGTTTGTTTGAAATACGTGGTGCATATCAGTATATAGTCTGTGGTGTGAGGTTTGCTATATAATTATATATATATTTCGTGTCATGTGAGTATCTGTTTTAGTCCAATGCTTGTTGAGGGGTTATGAAAATTTGAACTGTTTGGTTTTCTGATTGTTTTGGTACAACTTACAAGTCATGCTCTGTTTTTCTTTTTCCTCCAAAACTTGTTGAGGTTTATGAAATATGAATAATTGTCTGGATCTGGGCTTTTTTTCTTTCTGTTGATTAGTTATGAAGTTTTCATAAGGAGAAATTGATTTGGGTCTCCAAAACCAAATCTTCCGTTTTGGGCTCACAAAATATATGTGGATTTGTTTTGAAAGGCCCAAATCAACATGGAGAGTCACTTTTTTCATCATTTTTGGGGAATTGTTTTTCATTTGTTTTCATAATCTCCAATCAGAAATCATAATTGATGCAGATCTAATTCCTCTTTTATATAATCTGGAATTAATTTCAATTTTTCCCTTAACAGAGGACACAGAATAAAGTTATCATTTGGACATGTTTGCCTTGTCCAATGGAGCTATCCTTCTCTTATCTTATATGGTACAGCAGAGTTTTACACTACGTGCTTCTTTGAACTAATTTAGCTTAGGGATGGTGCTTAATTAATGTCTAAATATTTATTTTTCAACAAGCACAAGAGGGGAGGAGGCGTTGGGGCACAGGGACCACCATTGTTCTGGTTGGAGTACTTAAACCATATTTTAATCAAAGCAAAAGGGGTACTGAGTTACAATTTGCTGCAATTTAGTTTGTCCAATTCGAAACTAGTTGGATTCTTAAAAAATGGGGAATTATATGTATATATATATATATATATATATCCAAAACTATTTAGATTCGATAAAACAGTCCACACCTAATTAAAAAGACATAACATTCATGCCTTACTCAAGGATGGTCCATTTTGTAAGCTAAATTATTGGTTTCATCTTTTGAAATCTTAAGAAGGTCCTAGATTTTTTATTTTTTATTTTATAAAAAAAAAAAAAAAAAAACACTAGAATTTCAATCTATAGAGTCTGTTCTATGATTTTTACTCTTATTATTTAGGTTAAAATATTAATCAATTTTTAGGTTGCATTTGGAAAGTGTGTTTAAAGTCAGCTTATAACTATTTAGCTTATTTTTGCTACTATATAGCTTTTTTTTGCTACTATTAATAGGTTCAATTGCACTCTTTGATATTATTAATAGGTTTCACTGTACTATTTCAGTTACCTTCTATCTTAATCTATAATATTTCCAGCAAATTTTTTTTTAATTTCAGTTAAATAAGTTGTTCTCAAACGGACTCTTAATGTAACAAATGGCCAAAAATTTTAATCCAATTAATAATTTCGCATTCCTTTAAAAAGAGGTAAAATATACATTTACATTAGCTCAAATGCTGAAAAAAAATTTGTCACATCAGATTTTATAAATTGAGCAACATGTGAGTCTGAAGGAATCAATACTCTTGGAAGATATCATAGGAGTGAATGGAAGACTGGAAGAATATCCATACCAACATTTAGTTTGCCACTCGATCCTAAAGTTGGGTTAATCAGGCCTCTAAGTATTTTGTTGACTATTTGGAGCTTTAATATGCTCCTTTTATCTCTAATTTTCCTTAAGTGGTATAAAAAAGAAAATAAAAACATTTAAGCAAAACAATTTTATTCTAAAACAAATAACAATAGTAGTTATTTAAAAAAATTTACAACATACAAACCCACCGCAGAAGATCTTGGACCTTGCGTGGGAATTTGGTGGGGTAGGGAATTGCCATGGATATGAGAATTGAGAAAAGAGTATTGGAAAAGGGTCTTTTCACACTTCAAACATGATAAATTAACGAGAAAGGTATAATCTTCGACTAACTTAAAATATTCTACACAAATCTAAATTAATTATTCTTTTGTATGCGTGTATGTTAAAATACGTAATATTTTTAAAATAAATAAATAAATAAAAACCTCCTTTGTGGATTGTTAGAAAATCAAATTTCACATGGGATACTAATAATAATAGTAGATGATTAATCATAGTACTTAATAACATAGTAAACAGAGTTTATAGCGCATTAAGGGTGGCTTCAAGTTGTTGAAGTAGTTTCTATTTAATGAATTCTTGTCTCTACATTAACATTTAAGTAATTTATGTTTATCTTTCTCGGAAAAAAAAAAGTATTTGACGTCTATCAAGAATCTTTTTGAAACATTTTTAAGTATAATAATGATTTTGAAAAAAAAAATAAATAAAAGAACCAAATATACAATTGAACCAACCATTTTTAACAAAAATTATCCAAAAGCTGACAAATTCCAATCAAGTAAAAAAATTTTGAGTAACAGTTAAAAAAAAGTAAGTGCCAAAATTGATAATTAAAATAACATCTATACTAAATACTTTTTTTAACAGTTAGAACAAATAAAAGGTGGGAAACTATAAAAAGCTCTACTGAAGAAATGAATAAATGATGTTGGCCTACCCTCCTTCATAAAAAACAATAGCAATTAAGCAACTCAAACGAAAATTCTCTACTGTCACTATAGAGGATATCACATCACATCTATAATGCAATAGACATGTTGTCTTTTATGCATAGTGTAAAATGGAAAGAAAGTATTTATGGGATTGTTGTCTAATATGAAACTAATTAACAGCAAAGTTTAGGGCATGGATATGGAGAGGAAAAGGGAAAAGGAGGTGAGGGTGAAAATTCTATTTCCTTTATTCATAATTTTTTAAAGTGAAGGGGGATAATTTGAAAATATTTGAAGGGAGGGTATTTGAAGGGAGTTTGTAAGGTTGAATTTTATCAACCATTTTGTTGGCTTTATTCCGTGTCAATTTGCTTGTATTTTCAACATTTAGAAACCCTGTATTTAGGTAGGAATCATATAAGAGTAGTGTGTGAGAGAGTGTGAAAAATTGCTCAAGTTAGTGTTGCAGAACAGGGACTCGCGATTGGACTTCGCTGGTGTCTCGCGACTGGCAAGCCTCCAGATGTTGCACTTGAGAGAAGCGTGCAGAGGAGAACTCGCGACTGGATCTTGCGGGTGGCTCGCAACTAATAGCTGCCAGAATATGAACCGTCGTGTCAGCTGTTGCACTACAGGACAAAAATTTCAATCTGGCCTTTCAGTTTGTTCGCAACTTGAACTCGCGACTCAGTAAAGTCGCGAGGCCAAGCCGCCAGCCAACTCTGTTGTGTAAAATCTGTCTCTTCGCATTCCAAATACCCATCAGTATATATACCCCTTATACCCACGAAACGTAGAGAGCTTCCAAAAAGAATTTTGAGAGAGAAACCCTAGAGAAAAACAAGATTGACTCATCCACAATCTTTACCTTGTGACTAGGGCTATCCACGAGTCGGGCCGAGTCGGGTTTGTGCCCAACCCGGACTCAACCCAAATGCATCGGGTGGGGAAAAGTTTAACCCGCAACCAACCCGGTTCAAGTTTCGGGTCTATCGGTTTGGGTCGTATCGATTTCGGGTCCATATCAGTCGATTTCGGGTTCGCCAGAGTGAAGCGAAATCTAGCCCAATTTTGGCCGAAATATTGCCGAATCTCGTTAGATCTGGTCAGATCTAACCAGATCTAGCCGATATTTCCTTAAATCTATAAGGATTGGGCCGAGATCTTGATGGATTTGGCCGAAATCTACCTATATCGTCAGACTTAAGGGTTTGGACTTACCGATTTTTGGCTGAGTTTGTGATTTCCGACAAGAGAAGAACAGCTCATCGGGCGGGTCGAGTTCGTCGGTTTCTCAGACAGCCAACCCGCAACTCGAACTGATGGTCTCGAGTGCTTGCGCTGGCGACCTGCATCCGACTGTAACTAGCCTTTGATCAGGCGATTTCGGGTGAAGATGGTCAGGTTTCAGGCGGTTTGTTGGGTCCGGGCGGGTCGTGGACAGCCCTACTTGTGACTTTTCAAATTCCCCTACTCTCTTCCTCTCCATTGTAGATCCTTGAGAGGTACTTTAGCCAAAACCTTTTCTCACCTCACCCATATCAGTGAGAAGGCTCTTTGGTACTTTGGGAAGCAGTTAGGAAGGAACCAATTCATATTAGTAGATGCTATGGACTAGTAGCGGGATCCGGGAAGCTAAAGAAGAAATAGGTTCGGCGTAACCTCGTTGGAATAAGAAGCTTAGAGGGCTTAGGTACCTGGGTAGATTAGGCTTGGAGGGTCTATTGCTGTCCTTGTATCCCAACTACATTCTTTAGTGGATCATTTTGACCGCTTGGAGGGCGGCGGAGAGGTTTTATGCTGAAGGCTTCGGCTTCCTCTTCAATAACACGTCTTATGTTGTCCTTGTGTTTGCATCTCTCTTCCCTTTATCTTCGTCATTTAATTTCTGTTATGGATGTGATTTTATTTGACTTAGATGGTTTATCAATTCTGTTTTAGGCTTTAGTTCATTTTCTGCACGTTTATCGTCTGAGTTAAAGCTTGAATTGATAGTTTGTAAATTGGGGGTCTAAACGTTCATAGTGTTTTACACGCTATTTGAACTTTCAATTGGTATCAAAGTGGGTGCACTTGCTGTGGTTTAATTACCTTTGTGCGATCCTTGACCCTATATTGAGATGGATCGGTCTTAATCTTTGAATGCACCACCATATTTTGATGGTAGCAACTATGCTTTTTGGAAAGTCCGAATGAGGGCATTTTTATATTCTATTGATGAAAGTGTATGGGATGCTGTTGATATTGGATGGGTTAGGCCGGAGGTCGAAAAATCCCTTTGGGATAAAGCAGCCCTTGCTGCGTCTAATGCTAACAGTAAAGCTTTAAATGCTATTTTCAGTGGTGTGTCTCCAGATGAGTTTCACAGGATATCCCATGTCTCGGTGGCTAAGGAGGCGTGGCAAATATTGGAGACCACATATGAAGGAACCAAGAAGGTGAAAGATACCAAGTTACAGATGCTGACCACTCGCTTTGAGGAGCTCAAGATGAGTGAGGATGAGTCCTTTGACTCTTTCTATAGCAAGCTAAATGAAGTAGTCATCGGCAAGTTCAACTTGGGTGAGAAAACTGAAGACTCAAAGATTGTAAGGAAGATCCTTCGATCATTGCCGGAGAGCATCCGTGCAAAAGTTACTGCGATTGAGGAGAGCAAAGACCTAGATGATATCAAGGTTCAAGAATTAGTTGGCTCGCTTCAAACTTATGAGCTGTCTTTGCCATTGCAAAGGAGGAGCAAATCTCTTGCTCTCAAGACAATTAATGAAAGGGTGGAAGCTCATGACTCATCTGATGAAGATGTTGACGATAAAGATGTTGCATATCTTGTGAAGAACTTCCGAAAGTTCTTGAAGTTCAAGAAGAATGGAAAGTTTGCTGAGAAAGGAAAATTTCCAAGTTTCGGAAAGGAGAAAAAGGATTTTAAAAAGAAAGATGGTAAGGAGTCTTAATCCTCTCAAGGAATCACATGTTTCGAGTGTAATGGACATGAACACATTAAGAAAGAATGTCCCAATTACTTGAAAACGAAGGGTAAGGCTTATGCTACAACTCTTAGTGATTCAGATTCATCCAACTCCGATTTTGAGGAAAGCTGTGATGAAGAAGGGAATTACTCCGCATTTATGACTATTGCTCATGTTGAATCTTCAGAGGATTTGAACTTTCTTGTACAAGAACTGGAGAGTACAGTGATGAGGAATCAATGGGGATTGTTGAAGAATCAGATGGTGAAGAAAATGAGGGTGCAGAAAGTCTTCAAGAAAACTACAACTTACTTCTTGAAAAGTCTGGAAATTATACACGTGTGGCTAAGGCAACCGTGAAGAAGATGAAGAAAGCTGAAGAGGACTATAGAAGTCTTCTAGTGCGTCACAAGGAGGCCAAGTGTGAGATAGAGAAGCTGAATGGAGAGTTGTCGGAAGCCTATGCAAAGGTGAGGTTTCTTGAGCTTGAGGTGATTCAAGCAAATGCTAAGATAGAAAGAGTCTTCACTAAGAAGCTAGATGATGTGATCTCCTCGCAAAAACACTTCTCAAATAAATCTGGTTTGGGATATACTGGAGAAAGCAGTTCTGCTGTCAAAATCTCCAAAGACGTGAAGTTTGTAAAGGCTAAGGAGCCCATGATGAAAACTCCAGCTGTTGAGAAGGTGAATCCAGAGAAGAAGAAGAATGTAGCTGATCAACGGGTGTTCAACAAGTCCCGTAGCCACTCAGAGGTCATACCTGAAGTTAGAAGGAAATCACTCCCAACACAATAAATTTGTAGAGAGTAGGCTTAAAAGCTAGGCTTCAATGGATCCAAGAACACGTGCAGTGAATCAAAGATAGCAAGAATGTAAAAAAGAACAAGTTCTAAGCAAAGAAAACCTTCCTCGGCAAAATCCAAGGAGAATTATCTTGGAATATATTTCTTTAATTCTTTTAGACTTGCATATTATTAAAGTTCTTGTTGCTACAATGTTTCCTCTACAGATTTTCCGATCCCGATTCCCTGGAGGGTCTCTCACATTATATAACTCCCTTTAGATGATTTTGGCCTCCATTTGTTGATCATTCAGGCCACTACTTGAATGCCTATCCCATCAGACGCCCTCCCAGTCTCCTATTAGTTACGACAACTAAGACAGTACTGTTCAGGGGGTCTTCTCCACATAAATGCAGCCAGGTTGTGTGGTGAGATGCATTGAATGTGGTGGCAGCTACCATCCTTTCAGTCATGTCAATGCTAACTCCTTCCCCGAAGCTCTTTTTCTACAGTATGACTTCCTCTAGTGACGTGCTAGTGACATGGCATTATTGTCCGAGGGTGTGACCTCCTCAGCATGATAATGGCCCTTCTCGACCATGGGTATGACACGTGGCGCAATTTCCTCATTTGAATCCCTGTACTCCACAATAGCCCCTCAAAACTCTGGTTTTTTCCCTCTTATCCAAGGAGAAAAATGGGGTTTTGACTTTGGATAATTAATTCCATACGTTCCTTTGACTTCCACATGTGAGAATGTCGCTTCGCGTGTCCCGTAACTATTCTTAACTCTTCGAAGCTCGCGATGTCTCATTAAATGCTCCAGGCGGCACTTTATTCCCTGCATCTTATAGTGAGATGTAGATCCTACGACTGGCATTCCTCCTCAAACTTTGGGCAGGATAACTCCCACCCAATTCTGCCTCTTATATAAGGCACCTGGGGGGCTCATTTCTTCCACTTTAAAAAATTGTAAACTCTCAAGACTTCCCATACTCTCAAGCTCCCAAGATTTCCCAAATCTTCCAACTCTCGAGAAGCTCCTAAAGTGTCCCTTGTCCTTATTTTCGTAAGTTTTTCATTTTTAGGCTATTTTCTCCTCGGCCTTTCACTTTCTACTTCTTCTTCACAAATATTTCCTTCGCCTCTCTTTAGTTTGCTCAAATGGGTAAATTTGCCCACCTAGTAAATTCTCTCGCCGGTATAGAGGGATTTAGGGCTAAATACCACATTTCCCAGGGAGTTTCCTTGTGATATCGTGCTCCAGGGCAATGGCTTACCCACAGGATTGAAGGGGAGGTCGTCATTCCCATAATCGCCTTTATAGAAGGGGGAATGACACTCCCCATGGTTAGTGTAACTAAGGACTATTTAATCGCCCATATGCTGTGCCTCCACCAATGCGCGCCCAATCTTTAGGATCCTGGGTAGTGTAGACACTCTCAACGAGCAAATGGGTTTGAACCTTACCTAGCATGACGTCGTTGAATGTACGAATGCCATTCGCTCGCTGACTCAGGGTATTACCTCAAATCTAAGTCCTCAGTTTTTAGGCTTGTCTCATGTCTTCCCAAGTCCAACAAGGGCATGAAAGACGACTACTTAATCGTCTCTGGGGATTGGCATGACGGTCTTCATTGCCTAACCCGAAAGGGAGAGCCAAGTGGGGTGCCCTAAGTTTAGGTCCTTTGAAACGGGACTAAGTTTTGTGGTTCTCTCTCTTTTTTTTTTTACTTTGGTCTCTTCAGACTAAGGGTTCATCTTTCTAACCGTGATTTTGTTTCTCGGCTATTTTCACAGATAAAAGGCATGTAGCTCCCAGCATTAACTTTGTCAACGTCGCGGATCTTAACAAGGTACTGAGAGCCGAAGTGTTCGTAAGTAAAGACAGACAACTGAGAGCTATCCACCTCATCGTCGACTTCGAGCCCTTATCCGACAATTTATCAAGAGGTTGGACACGCGATCAGAGATGGTGATCGGTGGTTGGCTCGGATAGACGTCTCAGTACCCCAGTTCGTTGCCCGAGAAGACATTGTGCAAGTTGAGCTGCCCTCTCGTCGCTTCCCCCGTGAAGCAGTAGTCTCGAGAGAAAAGGCAGCTTCCTCGCGGCTGTCCTTCGAGACTGAGATTAACCAATTTTATCTTGAGGAAGAGAGGGAGGAGCAAGGAGCTTCTGTCATCCAGGTCTTAGACTCGGAAGGTGAGCCTGACAGACTTTCAGGTGTTTGCACCTCCAACCTCGTAGTTACATGTATAGACAATAGTTCAGAGGAAGAAGAAAAAGAGATGGCTCTGAACAGGAAGAAAGGTTTGTGAGAACTCCTTGCGAATAGGGCCAAAGGGCCGACGGCCAAGGACGCTTTGGGGTCCTAGCCTTTTCCTGCTCTTCCCCCCCTCCTCTTCTTACAGTTAAACTACTCCCGATGCCTAACTTGAAGAAGAAAAGGAAGGATAGTGAGGAAGTTGAGAAAGGGAAGGTGGTCTGCCAAAAGAAGTCGAAGCAGCAAAAGACAGCCAAGGGCCAAGGGCGGGCCTCCTCGGTCGAGAGCAAGGAGGACCAGGACATGGCCGAGTTACGCCATCAAAACCCCGCCTAGGACCCCTAGCTGGAGCTGAACAAGGTAGCCATTCCCCGAAACTCCACCATCAGGGAGTTCCAAAAAGGCACGCCCACTGTTTGGCCGAAGCCCTAAAACAGCCTCTCCTTTTGCCTAGGGACATGGCTGCGTTGAAGAATATGAGGCAACCAGACCTCTTTCTATCCCTGAAGAGGGATCTAGCCCTGGTAAGTTCCTCAGCATGCCTTTCTGACATCATATTAGGTTATCTTCTCATTTTTTAATAGCGTGCTTGTCTGTTGCTTCTGTGCAGGCCAACCAGGAGGTGTTTACTGCCGAGGAATGGGTGAAGGATGCCCGAAATGAGGCTAGGGTTAAGGCCAATCTCTGCGTCGAGGCCAGCAAGGCCTTGGGAGCCGCTGAACAAAAGAACCAAAAGCTTACCACAAAGCTGACCGCAGAGGAGAGGGTGCGGAAGAGTGCTAAGGCTGGTTTAAAGAATGCTCAGGACCAAGCTGAGGATCAACGCAAAAAGCTCTATCATACTAAGATAAAGCTGGCCACAGCGAAACAGAAAATCTTGGAGCTGAAGGCAAGGTTGAAGAAAGCCAAGGAAGCTGCTCCGTCAGCTAAGGAAGCTGCGGAGGCTTTGAAGTTGGCATCCTACAACCTTAGGGTGCAAGAGACCGAGGTTCGTCTGGCAGACGAGCTGGCTGAGGCCTGTAGGGACTACTGTCATGAGGTATGGATGGAGGCCCTCAACCTAGCAGAAGTCCCTACTGCCTTGGAATGGAGGAAGGATGAGAACGTCTATTACCCTCCGGACATCCGTGAAGTTCCAACTGCACTCCCACCTCCCACTGTCCTTACACTGACCTCCTCGGAGCAGCCCCCTATCACCCAAGCCTCTTTTCCTCCTCCCAAGGTCTCCAAAGGGCCTCGCCAAGCTGGTGACCAAGGCTAGTGGGTCGAGGTGGCTAAAGATAAGGGCAAGGGTAAGGAGGTCAAGCCCCTGTCAGAGGCCAAAGGTCCAGAGGTTGCTCTTAAGCTTAAGGATGCCACTCCTAAGGCCAAAGATGCTACTCAAAAGACAAAGGAGGTTGAGACCAAATCCAAGGAGGCTGATCCCAAGGCTACTAACACTCCTGTCTCCCAACCGGGTAATAAAGAAGACCCTCCTCCCAAGTCCAAGGCATAGTTTATGATCTTTTCTTTTTGCTCTTTTTTTTTTCCCCTTTCATGTGATTTTCCTTGGTTATGGCAGTTTTTCCATTGTTCATGATGTATCTTTCTTTTACTTAATGAAAGACTTCAATTTTTGCTTTATGAACCTTTCTTTTTCCTTGCAATATTTATCTTTGGTTGGCTGTGGTCCTTGTTTTGCCCTTTGCTGAGACTTTAAATTAATGATGCTTCTAAGGGTGAATACCTATACTTTAACAGAAGCTAATAGTAATGACTGGTTGTAAACTCAAACAAATCCAACTTACATAAACAATGAGAAGAATGACTATATTGGTACTAAAAATTGTGTAGTCAACATTGAGGTCTGAGTCCCTAGAGACAGACAAAACACTTAGTAGGAAAAGAGAGTGTCCAAGGTCTCTCATTTTAAGAGTATCTTACTAATGTACCCTTAGAATCCTTTAATCAAGACCCAGGGTGAGCCCCTGCTTTGATGAGATGATGCATATACTGGGGTCCCATCCTTGGTAAGTTCTCCAAGTGTCAATTTCCTCAAGGTGAGTGATCCGAGGAGTCAGACATCTCACGAATTCTGTTCAACACTTAAACAAATAACCAAGAATATTAATTTACCCAAGGCATGTGGTTCGAGGAGTCAGACATAACCAAGGTTCTGTTTAATATTCACATAAGTAATGGAGAGTGTTAATTTACCCAAGGTATATGGCCTGAGGGATCAGACATATCCAAGGTTCTGTTTAACACTTAAACAAATAATCCAGAATATTAATTTACCCAAGGCATGTGGTCCAAGGAGCCAGGCATAACCAAAGTTCTGTTTAATATTCACATAAGTAATGGAGAGTATTAATTTACCCAAGGCATGTGATTTGAGGGATCAGACATAACCAAGGTTCTGTTTAACACTTAAACAAATAATCCAGAATATTAATTTACCCAAGCATGTGATCCAAGGAGCCAGACATAACCAAGGTTCTGTTTAATATTCACATAAGTAATGGAAAATGTTAATTTATCCAAGGTATGTGACCTGAGGGACTAGACATAACCAATGTTCTATTTAACACTTAAAAAAATAATCTAGAATACTAATTTACCCAAGGCATGTGGTCCGAGGAACTAGGCATAACCAAGGTTCTGTTTAATATTCACATAAGAGACAACACATAATGCTAGAAAGAAAAACATAGTAGAGCTGTCTTTCATTAATAATAATACCTTTGCAGGTTGTTTACATTCTAAGGGCGTGGTACAACCTTTTTGTCCAAGTCTTCTAGGAAGTATGCCCCTGTCCCAGCTACTGAGGTGATATAGTATGGCCCTTCCCAATTGGGCCCTAACTTTCCCCATGCTGGATTTTTTGCAGTTCCCACAACCTTTCTCAATACCAAGTCCCTCGGGGCTAATGGCCTTAACTTTATGCTTGAGTCATACCCCTGTTTAAACTTTTGCGGATAATATGCCAGTTGAACCATGACTTTTTCCCTTCGTTCCTCAATCCAGTCTAAACTCCTTTCCAATAGGTTCTCATTGCTGTTTAGGATGAACGAGCTTATCCTCAATGTTGGGAATCCAAACTCCAAAAGAATCACAGCCTCAGCTCCATAGGTCATTGAAAAGGGTGTCTCCCCCGTTGACCTACGAGGGGTAGTTCGATGCGTCTAGAGAACATGTGGCAGCTCTTCCACCTATCTACCCTTAGCGTCATCCAGCCTCTTTTTGAGTCCACTCACTTTGACCTTATTGATAGCCTCGGCCTGCCCATTCCTCTGTGGATAAGCCGGGGTAGAGTACCTATTCTTAATGTCCAAATCACAATGGTACCTCTTGAAGGTTTTGCTATCAAATTGAAAACCATTGCCTGAGATGAGGGTGTGAGAGATCCCAAACCGAGTGACAATATTTCTTCACACAAATCTCTCAGCGTCTATATCTCTAATATTTGCAAGGGGCTCAGCTTTAACCCACTTGGTGAAGTAATCCGTGCCGACCAACAGCCTCCTCATATTTCCTGCCACTTTAGGGAAGGGCCCCACAATGTCTAAGCCTCACTGGGCAAAAGGCCAAGGGCTAGACAAAAGATTGAGGACACCCCCTGGCTGATGAATATTTGGGGCATATTGTTGACATTGGTCACACTTCTTCACGTATCCCTATGCTTCCTTTTGCATACTTGGCCACCAATACCATTGGGTAAAGGCCCTATGAGACAATGACCTGCCCCCTGTATGACTTCCGCAAATCCCTTCGTGTAGCTCCTTTAAGAATGGGTCCACTACCACAGGATGAACGCATAGCAAATACGGCCCAGAAAAAAAGCTCTTGTATAACTTTTTTTCCCTGGATAACCAGAACCGAGGAGCTCTCATTCGCACTTTATTAGCTTTGCCCTTTTCCTTGGGCCAGATGTCGTCCTTGAGAAATAGCACAATAGGATCCATCCAACTAGGATCCACCCTGGTCTGGTGGATGAGGACGCTCTGCTTTCTCGTCTTGGCAGGCTTGTACAAATCCTTAACCAGGATAACCCGAGGTAAACTTTGTGCTGAGGAGGTTGCAAGGGTGGTAAGAGAGTTAGCATGCATGCTTCTGCTCCTCGGGATGTATTGTA
Organism: Lithocarpus polystachyus; assembly: GCA_033629205.1. Classification (NCBI taxonomy): domain Eukaryota; kingdom Viridiplantae; phylum Streptophyta; class Magnoliopsida; order Fagales; family Fagaceae; genus Lithocarpus; species Lithocarpus polystachyus. The sequence continues at coordinate 3,126,922 of CM066166.1, forward strand.
GGGAGAAGGATTCAAACCCTGATTACAAGTGCTTAACTTGATTTAAGTAGTCTTGCATTCTCATGTCCCTGGCTTTCAGTTCTCCCTTTACTTAGCCTACAACCAATCTCGAATCTCAAAACATCTCCACCGTTCTTCCTTCCATTTTTTGAACCATAGCCATTCCAACCAACAAAGCCTCGTACTCAGCCTCGTTGTTCGTGGCCGAGAAGTTCAGCCTTAAGAATTTCTCAATGGTGATCCTTTCAGGAGATACCATAACTAGCCTCACTCCTGATCCCCTTTGATTTGCTGTGCCGTCAACATACACCTTCCAAGATAGGGATTCCTGTAAGGAAATCATCCTAACTGATTTTCCATCCATGTTCAGCCCTCCACCATTTTCTTCTAAGGAAGGCTCAGCAAACTCAGCCACCAAATCAGCAAGGACCTAACCCTTTATGGAAGTGAGAAACATGTACTTGATATCGAAAGCACCTAAGATTGTTCCCCATTTTGCAATCCTCCCTGTGTAATCAGCTTTTCGAAGCAATGATCGAAAAGGGAGTTGTGTTAGAACCACAACAGTGTAAGCTTGGAAATAGTGAGGGAGCTTCCGTGTAGCATGTATTACTACCAAGATGGCCTTCTCCAAAGGTAGATAGCAGACCTCTGCCTCATGCAGTGATTTGCTCACATAATAAACTGGTTTTTTTACCCCGTTATCAACCCGTATTAGCACCAGACTTATCACGTGTGAGGCTACAGCAATGTAGGCAAATAGAACCTCTTCCTCCTCGGGTTTGGACATAATAGGTGGTCAAGAAAGATACTCCTTCAACTACTAGAAGGACGAGGAACATTTATCTATCCATTCAAATTCCTTCCACTTGTGCAACAATTAGAAGAAGGGCCTATACCTGTCTACTGATAGAGAAATGAATCGGTTCAAGGCGGCAATCATTCCTGTCAGCTTCTGGATTTCTTTAGGATTCTGAGGGGGCTGCAAATTGTTAATTGCTTTAATCTGATTGGGGTCAACTTCAATTCTATGGTGGCTAACCATATAACCCAAGAACTTGCCAGAGCCTACGCCAAAAGAACACTTAGCGGCATTAAGGTACAATTTGTGCTTTCTCAGTATTTTGAAGATATTCCCAAGGTCATCCATATGCTCAGATTCTGCTTTACTCTTTACCACCATATCTTCTATGTACACCTCAATATTCTTGCCTAACTGAGGCTCAAACTTTCTAGTCATCATCCTCTGGTAGGTAAACCTTGCGTTTTTCAATCCAAAAGGCATTACTTTGTAGTGGTAATTCCCAGTGGGTGTAAGAAAAGCGGTCTTTTCCTAATTGTCTAGAGCTAAGGGTATTTGGTGGTAGCCTTGGGAGGCGTCCAAAAAGCTCATCCGAGGATGGCTTGCCGTTGCGTCCACCAGTTGATCTATCTGAGGCAGGGGGAAAGGGTCCTTTAGGAAAGCTTTGTTCAAAACTGTAAAGTCTACATATACTCGTCACTTCCCAATTTTCTTTTTCACCACCATTGTGTTGACCAGCCACTCGAGGTAGAATACCTCCTTCATGGCCCCAGCCAGCTTGAGCTTGAGCACTTCTGCCTTGATAGCGTTAGAGTATTCCCTAGATGAGCGCCGAGACGGTTGTTTCTTGGGGATGGAAAATGGATTGACGTTTAAGTGGTGCAAATGAAATTTGAATCCACCCCTGGGGCCTCATAGGTGTTTCACGTGAATACATTAATATTTTTTATAAGAAAATGTTTTAGCTCTTTCCTTTCCTCGAGGAGGCAGCTTGACTCCGACCTGAAAGAACTTTTCCTCATCGTCACCAATAACGACTTTTTCCAATTGTTCGCACTTCGCCCCTTCCGCCTCTACTCTGCGGACAATACCAACACCTGTGATTGCTATAAGTCCCGCCCAGCGGAGGCCGAGGTCTCACCTCTAGTTTGATGTCTAATTGCGGCCATCATGCACTACCTGGCCATAGATTGGCTCCCCACTAGCTCTTCAACCCGATCCCCAGATGGATACTTTACTTTCAAGTGCAGCGTGGAAGGTACGACTTCCATGGCGTGAAGCCAATGCCTTACCATAATAGCAGTGTAGGGGCAATAGGCATTTACCACGATGAAGTTCACCTCCACGACCTCTGTGCCTATCTGAACGGGCAGTCGGATTTGGCCATTTGGAAGGACAATCTTCCTGTCAAACTCTATTAGAGGGGAATCATAGTAAGTCAGGTCCTCGGGCCTTAGCTTCAGTCCCTTAAATAGGTCAGGGTACATGATTTCTGCGCCGCTGCCCTGATCTATCAACACTCACTTCACATCATACCCACCTATCTTGAAAGTGACCACTAGGGTATCATTATATGGCTACAAGGTTCCAGCCTTATCCTTATCGGAGAAGCTCAAAGATGAGCGGCCTTCCACTCTACTCTTCTTCGGATCGGGGGACGAACCCTCAGCAAACGGTCGAGCCACAAACATCACCTTGGATGGCTAAGAACCAGTCCTTCTCGAAGCAGCGAGAATGACGCTGATTGTACATAAAGGTGGTCTCATAGAAGCATCTCTCTGAACCCCCGACCCTGCCTGACCACCCTGTCCATTGGGTTAATACAGGAATTGCTTTAACTCCCCAATTTTAACCAGTTGCTCCAAGTGACACCACAACGTCCTGCAATCTTCAGTGGTGTGCCTCCGCTCTTGGTAGTATTAGCAGTGAAGACTTTGGTTACGCTTCAAGGGGTCTCCTCTCATCTTGTTTGGCCATTGAAAGTATGGCTCATTCTTAATTTTCTCCAAGGTTTGGTGCACTGGCTCTTGGAACACAATGTTGACAACCTAAGTAGTAGCAGACCCAGAATGCCCCGTGAAATCTCTCCGAGGTCGGTTGTTATTGTACTTATCCAACCTAAAATCCCTTCTATCCTATAGGACCACCTTAGCTTTCCCCTTTCCCCTTTGCTGGTCCTCCTCGACTCGCTTATACTCATCAATACGGTCCATGAGCTGACACACACTCCTAACCGATTTTCTGGTCAAAGATAGCAGAGCATACAAAGGTAGAGGAACCCTACTGCAAGTCACGAAGCGAGCCCCAAACGCCTAGGTAAGCTCCTTAAAGGAGTTGATGGAGGCCTCCCTCAGGCCGTCAAACCACCTCATCGCCACAGGCCCCAAATTGAACGGAAATACCTTGCACATCAAGGCCTCGTTTTTGGAGTGAATAGCCATTCTCTAGTTAAAGTGGCTCACGTGCTCCACGGGGTCCATTCGACCATTGTCCATGGTAAATGTTGGCTGAGTGAACCGTCAAGGAAGTTTTCCTCCATCAATCTTGCGTGTAAAAGGTGATTTGAAAATCTGGTTCAAAGCCATACTCATGGCATCGTTGCCCAAACCTTTGCGAGATGGGCTCTTCCTTCTCTGCCTGTCGTGGCGCTCCTCGTCACACAAAAAAGACTCGCTGGGGGGAGTCCTTGACCTGGGCCGATAGCTATTATCACTATGATCGCCAGAAGAATGGCCAGAACTTGAAGGAATTCCTCTGCGCTGCCCGCAGCGTAGCTTCTTTCGAAAACAGTCTATTTCCCATTGCAGGCTCCTAGTATTCTCTTCATGAGAGACGTGGCTCCCACCTCAAGATTGGCTCCTACTAGTTTGAGTAGTGTGTATACTAATTTCACGATCTCTCCTACGCTTAAGGTTGAGGAAATGGTTGTGACGTGGAGAACCCACAGACTCTTCCCGGTTAGGCCCTGAACCTACCATGGCTGAACGTTGATCACACCAAAGCTCAAGCAATCCCTACATACAGTGCCAATTGTAATGGCGGGTTTTAGTCCCTAAGCCCAAAAGATGAATGGATTAAAGCCCAAAGAGCCCAACACAATGAATTTGTAGAGAGTAGGCTTAAAAGCTAGGCTTCAATGGATCCAAGAACACGTGTAGTAAATCAAAGATAGCAAGAAAGTAAAGAAGAACAAGTTCTAAGAAAAGAAAACCTTCCTTAGCAAAATCCGAGGAGAATGATCTTGGAATATATTTCTTTTAAACTTGGATATTATTAAAGTTCTTGTTACTACAGCATTTCCTCAACAAATTTTCTGATCCCTATTCCCTGGAGGGTCTCTCGCATTATTTAGCTCCCTTTAGATGATCTTGGCCCTCCATTTGTTGATCGTCCAGGCCACTACTTGAATGTCTGTCCCGCCAAACGCCCTACCCAGTCTCTTGTGAGTTGCAGCAACTAAGACAGTACTGTTCAAGGGTCTTCTCCACATAAATGCGGCCAGAGGTTTTGGTGAGATGCATTGAATGTGGTGGTAGCCACCATCCCTTCAGTCATGTCAGTGCTAATCCCTTCTTCGAAGCTCTTTCTCTACAGTATGACTTCCTCTGGTGACGTGCTAGTGACGTGGCATTACTGTTCGAGGGTGTGACCTCCTTGGCATGATAATGGCCCTTCTTGGCCATAGGTATGACACGTGGCGCAATTTCCTCATTTGAATCCCTGTACCCCACAATATATTATGCTTTGATTTATTAAGAAAAAAAAATAGAATTATTAACATTTTTTTAGATATGTTTTTTTGTACTTGAGTAAACTAGATTATTTTTATATACACTAAATTACTAATTAGAGTGTAGAAAGATCATAAAATAAAAAAAATAAATAAAAGAGTAAAAAGAGAAGAAGAATATGAAAACGATGAGTATATCTTTATTGGTTTAATAATATCATAGTTTAACTGATTGAAAAGTCAATTCAGCGGCAAAAACTGGAGAAATGTTCCTTATGTGGTAGAAACAGAGAATAAGCCTAGTTTGCAACGTTGTCTCTTGGACTTTGGAGTCAATGTTTGTGCACAAACTGACAACAGCAGAATGGGACCTTGGAGCTCATTCCATGAGAGTGTCAGCCCCAACTTCCTTCTTAGAAAAAGCCTAGACTAAATGTTATCTAATAACATCAAAACACGTGCCTAAGGTACAAGAAATGTAAAAATACCCTCAACAATATGTAATAGATATATGACTATAAAAAAGTGTGTGCGCGTGTATTCATATGTAATATTTGTTTAACAATAAAGAAAAATACTCCATGAACATAATTTTGAAATTCTACCGTGTGTATATAAAATTATATATTCATAAGTAAGCTATCTAGTTAGTTGAGAGATGAAGTTTCACATATGACAAAGTAAGAGTGAATGGTTAATATATTGTTGTTATACTAGAATGGTTTTGTAAATTATGTGGCTTTACCTGATCATTTGCTATATGTGACTAGAGTGATGCTGGGTTTTATGTTCCAGTTTAGTCCTAATGAAGCGGGTTTCTTGTCCCAAAAAAAAAAAAAAGAACAAAAATGAGAGTCTTAAAAATAAGGTTTAAAAAAACAGAAAAACTTAGTTAGAAATACTAGATATATTTTCCCATGACTTGAACTAAACTAAAACAATATAGACAGTTTCTAGATAGTTCAACTAATAAAATATATTATCGTTAAATAAGAGATTAGGAGATCGAGTTTCGCCTACACCAAAAACTAATTAGTGTCTTAGCCTGATTATAAGAACAAAAATGGGGTATAGCAGGAGGATGCTCGGGCTGTGGAAAGGGTTGTTCTGGACTACTTCAACACCATTTTTCGGTCCAACGGCCCTACAGACACTGCCTCAATAACTACAGCCGTTCAGCCTATGATCACTACCCAAATGAATGAGTACCTATGTCAGCCTTTCCAAGGAGACGAAGTACACAAGGCACTGAAGCAAATGCATCCAAAGAAATCCCCGAGCCCAGATGGTATGCCCCCACTCTTCTACCAACACTTTTGGTCTTTGTCAGGTGAGTGTGTTACAAAAGCTGTGCTTGATTTTTTAAATTTGGGAATCATGCTCCCTAAGTTCAATGACACCCATATTGTCCTCATCCCGAAGGTGAAAAACCCTACCAAGATAACAGAATATAGACCCATAAGCCTAAGCAATGTCATCTCTAGACTAGCATCCTTCCATCCCGAGTGCTTGTTATCTAGTCTTTCCTCGAGCACTCGAAAGGTATTTCTCTTTGAGCGACCCACCAAGGAGGGTAAACCCAAGTAAGTCTCATGTTGTCTGATAACTTCAGCCCAAAACGATGTTTAATGTCCTCCTGAACCTCTAGTGGTGTGTTTTGGCTAAAGAATAAGGCAGTCTTGTCACGATTGAGTTATTGGCCAGATGCTTGTTCATAGGTCTATGTACTTATCCATTTTGTAATAAAAGTTTCAGTCTTTCTTATCAAAAAAAAAAAAAAAAATCTTTTTTTAAAAAAATATGCCTTAAAACAAAATCAAAACAATGAGGTCCTGAGGGCTAAGGGTATGAAATGTGAAATACGGAAGTCAACAAAAGTAGGGAACCCATGGCCAAAATTCAATCTATTAGAACATTCAAAGCTCAGTAGTTTCTTTTTAAAGAAAAAAAATGGTTAGAGGGGGATAGGGAGTGGCAATTTTTTGTTAAGAAAACTCTGTATACCGTAGGGTTTTTTTTTTTGGGGTTAAGAAAAAAAATGGTAAGAGGGGGCGACCATTTTTGGTTAAGAAAACTCTGTAGAACATAACAAGTAGAAATCCAGTTTTAAGTGGGATGTCTCTAGCTAAATAGAGCATTAAAGGCATCTTCCCTCCCTCCATATAAAGCATACAAACACACCACAAAAGTATTTTCTTTTGGTCATGTTTGCCTTGTTGATTTGGCAATTGGCATCTACACTTGTCTTCATGTGGTACAATACAATACGAGTTCAAAAGAGTTGGGAGGAGCGGATATAATATGTGTGGCCTATTAAAGTATAAATATAGCATCCAATCCGATATATTGGGTTTAACCAAAAGCAAGACCAGATAAGTAGCCCAAAATTTTATCATGTCTCGTAATTCTTTTTAATCCAACTAGAATATTTATTTTTGGTTTGGTTCATCCAGAGCATATTGATTTGTTTTGTACCATTTTTATGATAAGGAATGTGGGCAAACCCAATGTCACCAATTTTTTTTTTTTTTTTGGAGAATCCACTACCACTACTTCGAATGTCTCTAGAGACTAACATTTAAAAGTAACAAACAAACAATCACTTTTGTTTTTGCTATATTTTCAAAATTATTTCAAAAAGCTACTTATTGACATTATGATAGATGGAAAATGTTGATATGGTAAACATAATTTATATCATGTCATGGGCTTCACGTCATTGAAATAGTCTTGATTTTATAATTCCATTTTCTACATTTAAATTTTACATCCACCAGATATCGTTAGGGATCTTATTTAAATACTTTGAAGTTTAAAGTATGATAATAATAATTTTGAAACAAAAATCAAAGGTTAAGATCTGTAGGGACACAATTTAGTAGGATGGGCCTGCAAATGAGATAAACTTAAGCCCAAGACATGAATAGTATCCTTGCAATAAATTTGTAGAGAATGGGCTAAGTAAATTGGGTTGAAAGCAAGATTGTTGATGACCCAAGTATAGTTATGAACAGATTAACAAAAAAAAGAAATGCTTAGGTTGTACAAGGTTCTTCTCGGATTGATCCGATGAGTAAGTTTTTACAACTAGTTGAGTGCCTATACTCCTCTCTCTCTCTCTCTCTCTCTCTCTCTCTCTCTTGGTTGCTTCTTCTCCCGTTTTTCCTTGATTGTTCCATGCATTCTTTCTCTGCTTCCTGCTCTATTTATAGGCAAATTTGCCTCACGTGCCAGTTAGGTGATTGTCCCTTGATACTTGTCCCATCAACTTTCCCTTGAAATCCTTATACAGCAGCTGTAAAGGATGAGGGTTATTATTCTGATGTCTTTTCCCCATTAATGCGGCCATAGGGCTAGCTGCAGGATAATAAATGCGGTGGTAGCAGCCTTTTACATAATATCTCATTGCCACCACCTGTCCTATTTGCTTATATAGATCAAGGGATTTTCTGGAAATGTTAGGATCAATGTTGGTGCGTCCATCTTGATCGCCCCTTTGATCATCCGAGCAGGTAGTGCTCCTTGGATCGCTCCTTTCCTTCTTCATATAAGTTATACTTCAGCAAAGAGTTAGACCAGGTACCTTCCTCATAACTTTCTGTCCTCAGACGAACAGGTACCTTCTTCACGAAATTTTGAGCGGGGTAACTCCCACTCACTTTCACTCCCCGTATAAAAGGTTGTGAGGGGTTACCTTTCCCATTTTACATTCGCTCAAGCTACCAAAAGATCTTTAGCGCTCCAGCCTTCAAGACCTCCCTTGCCTTAATAATCTTTAGAGTCCTTTTCGGTGAAAACTTTAAATTTCTAAAAAGTTACTGAGACAGCAATCCCAGTCACTCTTGTAAGTGCTTCATTTCTTAGTTCTTTCCTCCTCGGCTGAGCTTCTCAGCCTTCTTGTCTTTGTCTTTCCTCACCTTAGGGAACCCTCTTAGCATTCTTTTACACATCTAAATGGGTAGGTTTAAGAATCTTGTCGATTCGCCTATTGCCATAGAGCTTTTTAAGGCAAAATATAATATACCCGAGGGGGTTAGTCTCCGATACTGTCCACCGGAAAATATTTTGACCGATAGGAGAACCGGTGAAGTGGTAATTCCCGTAATTGCCTTTTTAGAAGGGGGAATGACCATTCCTATAGGCACTGTTACCCGGGAATATCTTAGGAACCATAGGCTATGCCCGCACCAATGCACTCCCAACCTATTTAGGGTTTTGGGTTACGTAGACGCCCTTAATCAAATGATGGGCCTACAACTCACCTGGCATGATGTCGTGCATATGTACGAATGTCACTCTTTGGCCGAAGTGAGGTACTACCTAAAATCCAGGTCCCTAATAGTAAAAATGCTGTCATGTCTTTCCAAGTCCAACAAGGGCATGAAGGACGACTACGTCATCGTCTCTAGGGCGTGGCATGACGGCCAACATTGTCCGACCAAGGAGGGGGAGCCAGGTGGGGTGCTTTAGGACTAGGTTGAGTTAACATAGAATTTACACTTTAGGTTTCATCTTACTTTGTTGTTCAATCACTTGATTTTGAGATAGTATAACTAACTCTGTGTTTCTCGGCTGTGATTGCAGATCGAAAATTTGTTGCTCCCAGACTCAGCCTCGTGAATGTACCAGGTCTGAACAAGTTACTACGATCCAAGGTGTTTATGCACACTGACGCAGTCCATCTGATATTGGATTTTGTTCCTTTCTCGGACAGCTTCCAGAACGTTGGGAACGCCATCTGCGTAGGAGACAAGAGAATCCACAGGATCTACATCTCTCGGCTAGGCTTCTTGTCCAAGAAAGACCTCCCTCCTGTTGAGTGGCCGCTTCATCAAACTCCTCCTCAACCAGCTACTCAAAAGGAAGAGACTGCTTCCTCTCGGCTGTCCTTGGAGGCCAAGATAGATCAATTTCACTTCGAGGACAAAAAGGAAGTGCAAGCTAAACCTCGGAGTATCCCAAAATCAGAGAGTACCGAAAAGGAAGAAGAAGAGATGCCTTTAAAGCCAAGGGCAGGGCTGAAGGACCTTCTTGCTGGGAGGAGCAAGGGTGCATCCTCCAAGGAAGCACCTAAGGAGAAAGTCATTGACAAACTCCCTCCACCTCTTCCTCTTCCCGCAACCGAGACCGGCCTTCTTCCCATGCCGGATCTAAAGAAAAAGAGGAAGGTTGTTGCCTTGGATGTTGAAGAGGGTGAAGTGCCCCCTCAACAACAGAAGGGGTCAAAACAATAAAAGGGTGGTAGAGATGATAGAAGGTCTCCTCATCCGAGAACAGGGGTGACGCCCACACTAGGGATGTCCAACAATCACCAGCCTGGGCCTTAAGGTTGGATTTGGACGGCACTCCAATCCCCTCTACTGCTTCCATAAGGGAGTTTCAGGAGAGGCGCTCGGCTTATATTGCTGAGGCCTTGGAGCACCCCCTGCTCTTGCCTCGGGACATGGAGGCTGTGAGGTCCTGGAGGTAGACGAATCTGATCATGTCTCTGAAAAGAGACTTGGCCATGGTGAGTACCTGATCCCTTCCTTACAAATTGGAGTTACTTACTTAAAAACTATGTGTTTTACTCCTGTGTGTTGTGACACAACTTTATCATTCTTTTCGTGCAGCTTACCCATCAGGTTTACGAAGCTAAAGATTGGGTCAAGGACGCCCGTAACCAGGCTAGGGCTGAGACCCAATCTCGCATGGATGTGGAGAAGAGCTTAGGGGTTGTAAAGCATGAGAAGCAGGAGTTGGCCAAAAAGCTAGCTGCCGAGGAGAGGGAGCGGAGGAGCGCCGAGGCTGGCTTGAAGAATGCCCAGGACCAAGCTGAGGACCAGTGAAAGAAGCTGTACACCACTGAGATAGAACTGGCAACTCAAAGACAGTTGGTCCTAGAGCTCAAGTCCAGCCTTGAGAAGGCCGAGAAGGCAGAGAAGGAAGCTGAGGAGGCTCTGGGAGCAACCGAGGTCGAGAAGAATGCTGAGTACATCTGTGGCATAGAGGAGACGAAGATAAGGCTCACAGAAAAGGTCTCCGAGGTGTGCAGGGATTACTGCAAGTTTACCTAGGAGGAAGCGCTAAACCTTGCAGGAGTCCCTACCGACTCGGAACTTAGGCAGCCAGGGAGGATATACTTTCACCCGCACATAAGCATGGCCCCAGCTGACCCTACACCTTCATCATCCCAAGCTCCGGAGCCATCAGGTCAGATGCTTGTTCCTCTTGAGGAAGTGGCTCTGTAGGAAAGCACGGATGCAGATACTTCTAAGGCCACGGATGCTGCCAAGGCCAAGGAGACTTCCCCCACAGAGACCGGAGCTGGATCCTCCGAGGCCGAACCGAGTGGACCGGACAGCCTTCCTCCCCCGACTAACCAGACTTAGGATTAGGGGTTTTGTCTTTTATAGTTGTTGTTGTGTTTGTTTTTTCTTTTATTCTTGTAGCAACATTTTGCATGCTGGGCTAATGTACTTCAAATTTTAATTAATGAGAATATTTGCATTGCCTTCAACTGTTCCCAATTCCATTTATTTTCTTCTTTTGCTTTGTAGTTCTTAAATCTGTGAGAAATCTAAGTCCACAGACTAACACAATAATAGAAGTAAATTTCTGTTCACACGGAATGATGGGGATAGCATGAATATGACAATAGCATCTCGAGACTAATGATAGAAGCCTTAATGATTATCTCGAAGTTATTCAATTAGCTCAATCTTTTCTTTCGCTACTGGAAATGTTAAAATTGAATGAGAATACAAATTTGCTCAAAGTGTACAGTACGAGAGAATATGCAAAACTAAGTTTCTACTAAATACTCAGTGATACGTATGAGAGGGTGAGATTGCTCAGAACGTGTGATCTGAGGGGTTAGACATGATCGAGGTTTTATTTAACACTTAGTAAAATAAACTAGAGTGTTAATTTACCCAAGGTATGTGGTCCGAGAGACCAAGCATGACCAAGGTTCCGTTTAAGACTTAGTGAAACGAACTAGAGTGTTAATTTACCCAAGGTATGTGGTCCGAGAGACCAGGCATGACCAAAGTTCTGTTTAACACTTTGTAAAATGGACCAGAGTGTTAATTTACCCAAGGTATGTGGTCCGAGAGACCAGGCATGACCAAGGTTCTGTTTAACACTTAGTAAACAAGCAATAAGATAGACTTCAGTACAAGAATTGAAACTTCTATTAATAGTAATACTTTTTCAGGTTTTTTACATTCAAGGGATGTGGTACAGCTCTTTCATCTAAATCCTCTAAGTAAAACGCCCCTATTCCTGCCACGGATAGGATGCGATAAGGATCTTCCTAATTGGGCCCCAGTTTTCTCCAGGTCGAGTTCTTTGCAGTACCCACTACTTTTCGCAAAACCAAGTCTCCCGGTGTAAGTGGTCTTAGCTTGACATTAGCATCATACCTCTGCTTGAGTTTATGTTGATAGTAGGCTAGTTAAACCATAGCACTTTCCCTTCGTTCAGCGACCAGATCTAAATTACTTTCTAGCAGTCTGTCATTGTTAGCCGGGGTAAAAGAACTCGTTCTAAGGGTAGAGAATCCAGTTTCTATAGGAATAACAGCTTCAGCCCCGTAAGTCATTGCAAAAGGGGTCTCTCCAATAAATCTCCGAGGAGTCGTTCTGTAGGTCCATAGAACATGCGGTAATTCTTCTACCCACTTTCCCTTGGCATCGTCCAACCTTTTCTTTAAACCGCTCACTATGACCCTATTAACCGCTTCAGCTTAGCCGTTCCCCTGTGGATATGCGTGGGTGGAATATCTGTTTGTAATGCCTAACCCACAGCAGTATCTCCTGAATGCCTTACTATCAAATTGGAGACCGTTGTCCAAGATAAGCGTGTGCTGTACTCCGAACCTGGTGACAATATTCTTCCATATAAACTTCTGTACGTCCACATCTTTGATGTTCGCTAAGGGCTCGGCTTCGACCCATTTGGTGAAGGAATCCGTGCCAACGATCATGTATTTTTTACTCCCAGCTACCTTAGGGAAAGGGCCTACAATATCCAAACCCCATTAAGCGAAAGGCCATGGGCTGGATAAAGCGTTAAGAACTCCCCTGGGTTGATGAATGCTCGGTGCAAACCTCTGGCATTAATCACACTTCTTCACGTACTCCTGTAATTCCCTTTGCATGTTCGGCCACCAGTATCCCTAAGTTAGGACTCTGTGAGCCAGGGATCGGCCTCCTGTGTGGCTTCCACAAATTCCTTCGTGTAGTTCTTTAAGAAGCAACTCGATGGCCTCAAGGTGTATGCACAACAAGTAAGGCCTAGAGAAAGAGCGTTTGTATAGCTTTTTGTCCTCTGACAACCTAAACCGAGGAGCCTTTCTCCACACCTTGTCTGCTTCAACCTTGTCTTGTGGTAGGACATCATCTTTGAGGTATGTTACCATTCGGTCTATCCAGCTTGGTCCCACTCTTATTTGATAGATTCTGGGCTCCTCTTCCCCTTCAGCATGCTTTTGTACGTCTTCAACTAAGATAAGCCGAGGTAGTCCCATAGCCAAAGAGGTTGCAAGAGTGGCTAAGGAGTCCGCGTGTGTGTTCCCACTCCAAGGGATATGTTGCAGGCTGAATGACTTGAACTGTGACTGCAACTACTTGACATGTCTTAAATACTTTTGCATTCTTTCATCGCACGCTTCCAGCTCTCCTCTGACTTAGCCGATGACCAGTACTGAGTCCGAGAACACTTCCATGGTGTTTCCACCCATTCTTCTAACCATGGCCATTCCGACCAACAACGCTTCGTACTCAGCTTCATTATTAGTAGCCGAGAAATTGAGTCTGAGGGATTTCTCAATAACAACATTCTCTGGAGATATCAAAACTAATCCCACTCCCGAGCCTCTTTGATTGGCCGCCCCGTCTGCATATAACCTCCAGGATGGGGATCCTTGCACGGATACTAGGCCAACTAAATTTTCATCCATGTGCATCTTCTCAATATTTTCTTTTAACAAAGGCTCGGCGAATTCAGCCACCAAATTGGCTAGGACTTGCCCCTTGATAGAGGTGCAAGACATGTACTTTATATCGAAGGCCCCTAGGATCGTACCCCATTTTGCAATTTTTCTCGTATAATCTGCACTCCGAAGTAGCGTCCTAAGTGGGAGTTAGGTAAGGACCACAACCGTATACGATTGAAAGTAGTGAGGAAGTTTACATGTGGCATGGACCACCGCAAAGATGGCCTTCTCAAGTGGCAAGTAACGGACCTCGGCCTCGTGAAGGGATTTGCTCTCGTAGTAAACAGGTTTCTAGATGCCGTTATCGACCCGTATAAGTACCAGAATTACTACATGGGTGGCTACAGCAATATAGGCGAACAGAACCTCATCCGTCGTGGGACTAGACATGATGAGGGGTCGAGAAAGATATTCTTTTAGCTGTTGGAAAGCCAGAACACATTCTTCAGTCCATTCAAACCCCTTCCACTTATTCAACAATTGGAAAAAAGGCCGACATCTTTCTGCCGACTTGGAGATAAACTAGTTGAGAGCAGCAGTCATTCCAATCATCTTCTGAACCTCTTTAGGGTTTCGAGGAGGTTGCAAGTTGTTGATCGCCTTTATCTGGTCGGGGTTTACCTCAATTCCGCGATGGGTGACTATGTAGCCTAAAAATTTTCCTGATTCAACACCGAAAGAGCATTTTGAGGCACTGAGTCGCAGCTTGTTTTTCCTCAAGATTTCAAAGATGTTTCCAAGGTCTCTAGCATGCTCGGACTCCAGCTTACTCTTGACCACCATGTCGTCTATGTAGATCTCAATGCATTTTCCCAGCTGCAACTTGAACATCTTTGTCGTCATCCTCTGATAGGTGGAGCCTGCATTCTTCAGACCGAACGGCATCACTTTATAGTGATAGTTCCCAACGGGGGTAACGAATGCTGTCTTCTCTTGATCCTCCAAAGCTAAGGGAATCTGGTGGTATCCTTGAAAGGCGTCCAAGAAACTCATTCGTGGATGCCCCACAGTTGCGTCTACTAGCTGATTAATATGAGGCATAGGAAAGGGATCCTTCGGACAGGCTTTGTTCAAGTCTGTGAAATCCACGCACACACGCCATTTCCCGTTCTTCTTTTTTACTACCACTATGTTGGCCAGCCACTTTGGATAGAAGACCTCCTTAATAGCCTCGGCTTGCTTAAGTTTGTTCACTTCCTCCTGAACAGCATCAGAATGCTCCTTGGATGAATGCCGAGGTGGCTGTTTCTTAGGGAAGGCGGCTGGACTTACGTTCAAGTGGTGGCATATGAACTCCGGATCTATGCCTGGGGCCTCATAAGAGTTCCAGGCAAACAAGTCAATGTTTCTCCTTAGGAGCGTCAACAGCTCTTCCTTATCCCAAGGAGGTAATTGAGCCCTGATCTAGAAAAACCTTTCCGGGTCTCCGTTAATGACTATTTTTTCCAGCCTCTCACACTTCTCCTCATCCAACTCCACTACAGTGGATGGAGTTGGAATTTTTGATCGCTATGGATTTCTACCAACAAAGGTGGTAGGCTCGGCAGCGGGCTGATGCATGATGGCCGATATAAGGCACTGCCTAGCCACAGATTGGCTCCCTACAATCTCTTCGACTCGCCCTCCAGACGGAAATTTAACCTTTAGGTGTAAGGTTGATGAAACAGCCCCTAGGGCGTGAAGTCAGGGTCTGGCCACGATGGCCGTGTAGGGAGAGTACGCATCTACCACAATGAAGTCTACCTCGACCACCTCAGACCCTGCTTGTACGGGCAGCCGAATCTAACCCTTAGGGATGACAATTTTCCCATCAAAGCTGACTAGAGGCGAATCATACGCTGTTAGGTCTTCAGGTCGTAAACCCAGTCCTTTGTATAAATCCGGATACATGATCTCAGCTCCACTCCCTTGATCAACCATCACCCTCTTCACGTCGTACCCCCTGTTCTAAGGGTGATAACTAGAGCGTCATCATGGGGTTGTATAGTCCCCTGCTTATCTTCCTCCGAGAAGCTTAAGGCTGGCCGGACCTCAATTCTAGCTCGTTTTGTCTCCCTGTTTGTGTCCTCAGCGGCTGTCCTGGAAACGGACATTACTCTGAAAAGGCAGGATCTAGTCCTTCCAAGTGTTGTAAAGATGACGTTAATCGTGCCCAATGGGGGCCTGGATGAGGCAGTCCCCGAAGCCCCTAGCCTGCCGAGGCCTCCCTGATCATTGGGCCGATGCACAAACTGCTGTAGCTTTCCTTCCCTCACAAGTTGTTCCAAGTGGCTCTTAAAAGTTCTGCAGTCCTCTGTAGTGTGCCCCCGCTCCTGATGGTACTGAAATATGGCTCTGATTGCACTTCATGGGCTCTCCTCCCATTTTGTTTGGCCACTTGAAATATGGCTCGTTCTGAATTTTTTCCAGAATCTGGTGGATTGGTTCTCGGAACACGGCATGGACTGCCTGTGACGCGAGGGATCCGGACTGCACACTGTAGTCCCTCCGCAGCTTGCTGTGGCTATATCGATCCGACCTAAAATCCCTCCTCTCCTAAGGGACAACCTTGGCCTTTCCTTTCCTAAGCAACTGATCCTCTTCGACTCGTTTATACTCGTCGATACGGTCCATTAGCCGACGCACACTTCTCACTAGCTTCTTAGTCAATGATTTCCTCAGATCATGCTCGGCTGGCAAGCCGACCTTGAAAGTTCTCACAGCCACATCATCGAAACTCCCTTCAATCTCATTAAACATCTCCCAATACCGATCCGAGTACGTTTTCAGTGTCTCCCCCTCTCGCATAGACATAGACAATAACGAATCTAACGGTCGAAGAACCCTAGTGTTCGAAACAAACCGAGAGCAGAAGGCCTTAGTAAGTGCCCAAAAGGATCCAATAGAATTGGCCGCAAAGCCATCAAACCATTTCATGGCCACAAGCCCCAAGCTGGAGGGGAATACTTTGCACATAAGAGTCTCTTTCCTGGCGTGAACAGCTATTCTCTAGTTAAAATGACTCACGTGCTCTACAAGATCGGTTCGTCCATTGTACGCGGTAAAAGCAGGCTAAGTAAAATGCCGAGGAAGCTTTCCTCCTTCGATTCTGTGCGTGAAGGGCGACTTGGAAATCTGGTTGAGTGCCCTATTCATTGCATCGTTCCCCACACCTTTTGAGGACACGTTTCTACTCCTGTAGTCATGGTGATGCTCTTCCCCACTAGAGAAGGATTCAATAGGGGATGTTCATGATCGATGCCTATAACCATCATCATCATTAGCATCAGAAGAATTGTCAGTGAAGGACGAACTGCTGGATGGACTGCGCCTCCTTCGTGCAAGGTGCAACTTCTCCTTTAGACGATCGATTTTACGTTGCATGTTCCTCGTAGTATCTTTATGAGACTCGTCTTTCTCATTTTAACGTCGGCTCCTCCCAGTGTGCATGGTATGCATGCTTCCTTCATGGTCCCTTTCTCACTCGAGGTGTACAAAATGATCAAGATGTTGGGAACCATCAGACTCTGCTCTGTTTGGACCTGATCCAACCATGGTTCAAATCTCAACTCACCTTCGCACCAATTCTTCCCACAGACGGCGCCAATTGTAGGGACACAATTTAGCAGGATGGGCCTACAAATGAGATGAACTTAGGCCCAAGACGTGAACAGTATCCTTGCAATAAATTTGTAGAGAGTGGGCTAAGTAAATTGGGTTGAAAGCAAGATTGTTGATGACCCAAGTATAGTTATGAACAGATTAACAAAAAAAAAGAAATGCTTAGGTTGTACAGGGTTCTTCTCGGATTGATCCGAAGAGTAATTTTTTACAACTAGTTGAGTGCCTATACTCCTCTCTCTCTCTCTCTCTCTCTCTCTCTCTCTCTCTCTTTTTCTTGGTTGCTTCTTCTCCCTTTTTTCCTTGATTGTTCCATGCCTTCTTTCTCTGCTTCCTGCTCTATTTATAGGTCAATTTGCCTTACGTGCCAGTTAGGTGATTGTCCTTTAATACTTGTTCCATCAACTTTCCCTTGAAATCCTTATACAGCAGCTGTAAAGAATGAGGGTCACTATTTTGATGTCTTTTCCCCATTAATGCGGCCATAGGGTTAGCTGCGGGATAATAAATGCGATTGTAACAACCTTTTACATAATATCTCATTGCCGCCACCTGTCCTATTGGATCAATGTTAGGATCAATGTTGGTGCGTCCATCTTGATCGCCCCTTTGATCATCCGAGCAGGTAGTGCTCCTCGGATCGCTCATTTCCTTCTTCATGTAAGTTATAATTCAGCGAAGAGTTAGACCAGGTACCTTCCTTATAACTTTCAGTCCTCGGACGAATAGGTCTCCTCAGACAGGCCCACGGCCCATCATCTGATATTGGGCCTTTGACCCCTACAAGATCCAAATAAAAAATTGAAACAACAATTTTTAACAAAAATTAACCAAAAGTTGACAAGTTCCAATCGAGTAATTGCCATATATTTTTTCTTTGGAGTAATAGTTAGAAAAAGCAATTTCTATTGATCATTGAAATAACATCCATAATAAAATATTTTTTTTTATATACATTTTTTAGTGCCATCCAAAAATAAACAACCAAAAAGAAATTGATGGTGGGAAGCAATGGCCGACTTAGAATGATGGTCTATTGACTCTATTCTCCTTCATACAACCTACTTATTCTGGAAGTAAACTCCTCGCTATCAGGGCAGAAACGCTAGTAAGTTTGAGGCCTGCATTATACCCAAAGGGAAATGCATGTAAGTTATACTTCAGCGAAGAGTTAGACCAGGTACCTTCCTCATAACTTTTCGTCCTCGAACGAACAGGTTTCCTCGGATAGGCCCACGGCCCATCATCTAGTATTGGGCCTTTGACCCCTACAAGATCCAAATAAAAAATTGAACCAACAATTTTTAACAAAAATTAACCAAAAGTTGACAAGTTCCAATCGAGTAATTGCCATATATTTTTTCTTTGGAGTAATAGTTAGAAAAAGCAATTTCTATTGATCATTGAAATAACATCCATAATAAAATATTTTTTTTATATACATTTTTTAGTGTCATCCAAAAATAAACAACCAAAATGAAATTGATGGTGGGAAGCTATGGCCGACTTAGAATGATGGTCTATTGACTCTATTCTCCTTCATACAACCTACTTATTCTGGAAGTAAACTCCTCGCTATCAGGG
Organism: Lithocarpus polystachyus; assembly: GCA_033629205.1. Taxonomy (NCBI): domain Eukaryota; kingdom Viridiplantae; phylum Streptophyta; class Magnoliopsida; order Fagales; family Fagaceae; genus Lithocarpus; species Lithocarpus polystachyus. Next base: position 3,145,618 of record CM066166.1, read on the forward strand.
CAGAAACGCTAGTAAGTTTGAGGCCTGCATTATACCCAAAGGGAAACTTGTAGCTAAGAGCCATAACAAAGGAGATTTGAAGGGAGTTAACCCCTCCAAAACCTTTTTTTTTTTTTTAATTTCCCCAATTAGTCATTTTAGAAGAAGATGATTTATTTTAATAAAATTTAAAGTATTTTCCACTTTCTCATTAATATATTTAAGTATAGGGTTTAATAATAAAAAAATTGCACATTTGCTATTTTCCTATTAATTATCATCTTCCCTCATTTTCTCTTTACAACCAAATAAAAAATAGGGTCTTTAGGGGGCATCTAAACAAAGGAGATGTATATTTACTATTTCACTCTTGTCCTATCCCTCCGTCCCTCCTCCCTTATCCCCTCTCTCTCCAAACCTTCAAATTTAATCTCTTACTTTTTTTTCTTTTTTTTCTTTTTTTTTATTGAGAAAGGAATCATATATTTGGAAGGTAGGGAAAAGAAACATAATTTTTCCGCTATTTTGTTTGGATTATTAGAATGATATGAGAGAAAGGCTCAGTAGTGGATTCACGGACCCAAAATTTTTATTTTATTTCTTTATTTTATATACATATTAAAGAATTTAATATTTGGGCATCAAAAATTTGAGCCCAAAAAAAAAAAAGGAATTAATCCAATGAAAAAAATGGTAGATGAATATTTATATATTCTTTTTTAGATATTATTTTTTGCACATATTCAGAATAAACCAAACAATATTTATATACTAATTAAAGTTTAGGAAGATGACCCGATGATATTCATGAAAATGAAGAAAAGCAAATAGAGAAGAAGAATATATGAAAATGATGAATCCTCTTTTTTTTTTTTTTTTTTTTAAAGTATGAATCCTCTTTGAAAGTATATATATAGGTTTATTAATATCATAATTCATCCAAATAAAAAATTTACTTTACTATTGGAGAGACTGCTGATTGAATGTCTTATTTTTTTTTTAAAACTCATTTTAGTATTTCCACTCTAAAGGGAAAGGAACAAGAAATGGAAAGCTTTTATATATATTCGTAGTATTGAAATATTACCTACGTATAACTATAATATAAAGTATAAATGTTTTCAACTAGTAAAGTCTCTGATTGTTGAATAAGAAATTTGGGATTCAATCACTACTTACACCAAAAAACTGATTGGTGTCTTAGTCTTATGATAAAAAGCTATTATTAAGAGTGAACGTTACAGGATAAAACCCTCTCTGAAAAAAAAGGTATAAACATTTTCCTCTCGTTTTATTCCTGGCCTTAATTTATTGTATTGGGATGGCACAAATTGTTTGACAACAATTATTTCCAGGAAATTGGCATCCAGTTGAAAGGTGCTTTTTTTCCCATAGGACTTTGGTGGGAATTTTGACAACACCGCAACAACCAACAATTTTATTTTACAAAAGGGAGTGGTTGATCCAAATATTCACGAAGCTATAAGGAAAGGAATACTGAGTTTTTTGCTCTAGGTTCAATGTTACAAACCAAGTGACATCTCTATACTTGTTAAATTGCATTAACCTCCCAAAGGACGAACTTTTTTAATATATATATTTTTTTATATAGTTAAGAGTATTTAAACTTATTTAAGTATCTGATTATTTTTTTAAGTGTATATATATCAGTGGTAGAGCTAAAATTTTAGTTTAGGGGGCAAAATTAAATTGAAATTATTTATAAATATTTATTAGAAAATAAATAGGCAATTGTAAACTAATGTAATTGTCATGATTTTTTCTTTTTTGAAAAAGAGATCCCCTTCTCTTTCCAACGTCACTAAACCAGTTTGGTATTCTTAAATTCATTCCTTCTTTTCATTGAAAGATGATCCTAAAGAGAGACGTGTGAGGGATGATAAACTAGTTTGCTTACACAATTTAATATGTTGCGAAAATTATTGGGTTTCTTACTATGTAAATAAATTAAATAAAAAATAAAAGGTAAAAATATTATGAGTTTATGAAAGTATATTAGTGAAAAAATAAAAAAGTTGAACAAGTCAAAGTTAAAAGTTCCCCTGACTGGTCGACGTTGCTGTGTCTAGATCAACAATAAAAATAAATAAATAAAGACTTGCAGAGCACCCGACGAACCCGCGTTTATAAAGACTGAAATCGAAATTCTAGAGTACAAGATCGGATGGTAATAGGTTTGACTGTAATAAGGGTGAATAGTTGCGTGCGGAAAAATAAGGTGCACGGATCGTTTTTGGAGCATGGGCGCGTGAGCAGGTGAACGCGAGTTGATAATCACCCATTGCCGATGTTTATTCCTTTGGGGTGAAGGAAATGGACTGCAAAATCTAAAAACGACCAAGATTCTAGTTGATGCTATAAACAGTACTTAGCCAAGTGGTCCAATTGTCCTTCAAATTTCTTAGATCTGACTGGAATTTACTTAACTTGTCTTTTTGAGATATTCATTAGCAGTCGGATTAGGATGACCCTGTAGTACAAAGCCAAAGATTTTTTCAACTCTTAACAAGAAGAGACTACCACCGCCTCGTGTAGGCAAATTGGTACTCGGGCCGTATAGAGACCGATTCGGGGTTCAAGTCCCCACATTTACCTAGCAAAAAAAAAAAATGACAATGAGAAGAGACTAAGCGGTACTGCTAGTGCTAGAGGGTCCTTCACCATCTCATATAGTTAGTGCTAGCCTGCTAGCTTGGTTGTACTCTTCTTATTCTACTTGGTTCTAGTTTGGGTTGTTCATTAATTCTGGATATTATTTTACTATCTGATGTGATTTTCATTCAATGAAAGGATTTCGTTTCAGCCAAAAAGAAAAGTGCTAAATTAAATAGAACTATAAGCAAAAAAAGAAGCAATTGTAATGTAAATTTAAGTGTCTTTTAAAATAGGAGACTATAAAGATAAGCAACTAAAGTTTTATCGTGGGATTAGAGTGAATCATCCCGTTAAAAATAAAGTTTTACTTATTTTTGCAAATACTTTTAGTTGTTACAAGACATGTATGTCTATGGTCTTCGTCCTTGTTTGTGGGGGATAGTTGTCAAATTCGACCCAAATCCTTTTTTGTTTTAAATTTAAGATTATTTTTAATTGTTTTTCTAACAAATGTTTGGTTTTCACTTATCACTAAGCATATGTTGCAATTTCTTAAAAAAAGAAGAAGCTTATGTTGCAAGTGTTATAGGCAATTTAGTCATTTGACATGTATCATCCTCGCAACTTGCAAGGCTTCTCCTCTCATTTCTATGTGTCACACCTAAAACACCAAAATCATGGTCTAGTTCTCTTTGAGAAGACAGAGTCAAAAGTTATAAAATTGGAGGTTCTATATCCTATTTTAGAAAATGACAAAATTTGGCTGTAAACATAATTGTAGTCATTGGTTACAATTCTCACTAAAAAAAAAAACATGATTACATATTTGAAAATTTTAATTATTGAACTGCATGTTTTTTGTATTCTTAATACACATGTCAAATTTCATGTTAATTAGATGTTATTTATTATTTGATCCATAAGCTTATTTTTTATGCATAATTTTGTATTACAAAAACTAAAAATTTAAATATTTGATTGATAGCAAAGCCATTTATCTTTGATCTTCTAGAAACTTTGCAAGTATGAAGGATATAAGAAGAAAATGTAATGATGAATATGTAGAAATTCACATCTAATTAAAAAATTTCTAGTGAGAGTTGTAACCATTGACTACAACTAAACTTTGTTCTTTAGAAAATTTAAATTTCTAATAAGTAAAAACCGTGTTGGGTAAATTTATTGGGTCTAATTATATGTTATTGTATTTTGTTGATAGATTTCCTATAAGCATGCCGCAAGACCAATATAGGTGGAGGTGAAGTTAGGGTCATAAAATTGTACTGTTGATGAATTAAATATTCTAAATTTTTTTTTGAGATGCAAATATTCTAACTATTAATAATGCATTATGAACATCCTTTTGTTCCTATAGTCAAATGAACTTTACGTATTTTCTTTTAGAGAGAATAACAAAAGTTAGAATTTTAATGTAGTATTAATTGAATTGTATACTTATATATATATATATATATATATATATAAATTTATTGTTAATTCTTAGAATTTGTTGAACATAAGTCTCTTAAAAACAAATTAAGAATAATTTTGAGAGGTAAACCAATTATAATTATTAGCGTTTTCTTTTGTTGTTGAGGGAAATAAACTAGAAGCAAGCTAAATGATTTAGAATTATTGCTGTAAATTACCTAGTTAATTAAATGACAAAATCCCACATAGGATAGAAATAATAAGGATGAATGGTTAATATATGGGTGTGAGTCTTGTGACATCGACGTATTTATTTGGTAGTTCCCAAACATTAACGGTTAATCGACCACTAATGTGGAGTTGGTACCCCACATTACCACTATAAACTTACACTTTTCTTGGAACATTACCACCATAAACTTCCAAAAATGAACTTCCAAAAATGACCACCATGTGGGGTACCACCATTGGTACCCCACATGGTATGAATACCCTTGACAACCTCTAAGAACTAAAACAAAACCCTCAACTAAACACTCCCTTGACATCCTCTAAGAATATGCAGCCTCCTCTACTGGGTGAGAATGAATATATCTTTTAAACAATTTTTACTTCATTTTAACAATTTTTACTTTTGTTGGTTTCAGCATTTCATACAATTAATTTTCTCTCGGTTACTACAGCGAACGAGCTTAATCCAGAGGTTATACTAGCTGCTCAAATGGTTCTTGGACTGTTCGTTCTCATAATCACACTCCTTCTCGCTTTTCCCAGGTTTTTAACTAACAACACTGCTATGTTGATACCTACTATGTGTGTTTTAATTTTACATAACTTGGAGCTTCCAATATAAATAAGTTGAAACAAAGTGTGCTTTGCTTCATGCTCTGTTTTTATTGGTTTGTTTGAATTGCGTAGCTCGAATTGTCCGTGGTATGAGGTTTGCATTTTCTTTTTTCATTTTGCAGAATCTATATTGTGTGGATCTATTGTGGTTTGTAATGTTCTATGAATAAAGTGATTTTAGTCCAATACTTGTTGAGGGCTTAGGAAAATTTGAACCGTTTGTTTTCGCTATTGTTTTTGTGCAAGTCATGCCCTGTTTTTCTTTTTTCTCCAAACTTGCTGAGGTTTATGAATAATGGTTTATGAATAATAGTGTGGATCCAGGCGTTTCTCTTTCTGCTGGCCAGTTTGGGAAGTTTGAATTTTCCTGTGGTTGTGAAAATTTGAACTGGTTTTCTGATTGCTTTCGTGCAAGTCATGCTCTGTTTTTCTTTTCCCTCTTATAATAATGGTGTGGATATGGTTTTATAAATATATATATATATATATATATATATATATATTTATAGTGTGTGGATCTGGCCCTTTTTCTTTCTGCTGGCCGGTTTGGGAAAATGTTTTGGGCCTCCATAACCAAATCTTCCATTTTGGGCTCATAAACAAAAAGATGTGATTTTGGATATATTTTTTTTTAGAAACCCAAATCAATCTGGATAAGTCACTCTTTTTCATCCTCTCTTTTGAAAAATAGTTCTCAGTTATTTTCCTAATTGCTAGTCAAAAATTATGATTGATGCATATCTAATTGCTCTTTTGTATGATCTGGAACTGAGTTTTAATATTTTGGTTTCCCTGACAAACCAAATAAGGGTTGTCTTTTTGAAATAAGTTTGACTTGTCCATTTAAGCTATTTTTTTCTTGTCTTATTTTCTACATGGTACAATAGAGTACTTTTCAAAAACTAGATTTGGGTCATAAGCTTCAAGTCCAAATACTTCAAACCATTTGGTTGACCCTAACACATGTAGATAATTGGTCCAAAAAATTAACATCTTTGGTGGATGAGAGTTGAAGATGTCTAGATTTAATGGGTTGACCAACATTTTAACCCAACTAGTAAATTTAATTTTGGGCCATTTAACTCAATTAAAAGTACGAATAATTTTTTTTCCCAAAAAATAATCCAAACACTATTCCAATCAATTAATTGCCAATATGATCATAAAAATAAAAACCATAGTAAAGGAAAATATTTTTTTTAAAAAAAGTATATATTTTGTTGTTGTAATTAATAACACATTAATTTGTAAATATTATATAATAAAATTCATTGTAACCTTAGCATCACTCGCACAATAAATCTAAGGACAACATTTTTCATGATTTATTTCACAACTCTTAATATGGCTTATTGTGTAACAAAAGTAGTATTGGAGTATAACAAAAGTGGTATTAGTAATAAAGTTTGTTGAAAATAATATTATTCTAATTATAACTGGTTCCGTCAACAATTACCAGTTGAAAAATATTATATCCTCAACATTACTCTTTTTATTACATGAACATTAACAACGTGTGTCAAGATGCTTAAATTAAAATAGCTTAAAGGGAGTGCTACTTACTCTAAACAGTAGTATTACTCTTCCTTCTTATAAATATGAGAGTAAATTAACAAATGTGTTACTCTTCCAACTTCCATTTTTATTGGATACCACGCTACTCCGTACTATTGTGTACCATTGGAATGATAGCATTATTATCATGATCTCTCTAGCAAGGCAAAAATTGTTCTCATAGATATAAAGCCTCAAATAAAAATATTTATTAGTGTATGACATTGTTACAGGTTATAAAAGGATAAAAGTGTGAGGTTCTTTCAGAAGTTCGGCTTGTTTTGTCTTGTGTAAACTTCTTATATATACTCTGTTTGATTGAATACAATCTTATTAATTAAAAAGTCCAGGGGGGGGGGGGGGGAGGGGGGGTGGGGTGAAGATATTAACTTCTGTTAATGTCCACCGTTAAGTGCTTTTTTTTTTTCTTCAGTTTTTTATATTAAAAAATGCAGAAATCTAATTTAAATTAAAAAAAAATTAAGAAATCCCATGACACACCACAAACCCAGCACACAAACAACAAAAAATTTCTTTACATCTCACCAAAAAGAGGAAAAGAAAAAAAAAAAAAACAAACTCACTCACATTGTGTAAATCATAGATCAAAACGTGAGTGAGTGAGTTTATTACAAATAATACAATTCCATAAACCCACAAATGAAACAGATTTCACAACACACCAAATTGGGAATTCCAAATCAAACCCAGAGTACTGTGCAATTGTTCACAATCTTCAAAGAATTGCAACATTGCAATTTTCAGGTAATGGGATCTTAGACTCACAGTACAATTTCCATATACAGAGCCTCAATGAAAAGAAATTTTCCTAGGAAACAAACAACGCCTAACAGACTAAACTATAACACAAAAAGGCTTTAAAAAAAACACATATTTAAGAGATCTATGCACCACCAATCTCAGATTTGCAAATCTAAATTCACAACGTGTACAAAAAAAAAAAAAAAAACACAGAAAGAATCAATAGAAACTAATTCAATCACTAACAAAACAAATAAAAAAAAGGGTCTTAGATCTAAGTTCGCTGATTTCTCTTTCAACTCAGCCGCCTCTCTCACCTCATCCTCACTCACTCTCACTCTCGTCTGCCCCTCATGGTCTCACCCAGTCACCCTCACCCTCACTCTCATTCACTCACCGAACCACCCTCACCCTTACTCTCATCATGTGGTGGTTGCTGCTTGTCATGGAGGAGCACGGATCTCGTGGTGGTTGCTGTTTGCCATGGAGGAGCATGAGATTGTTAGATCGGAGAGAGATATGATGATCGAAGGAGCTCTTGGTCGTGTTGAGGTCAGGCGAAACCCAGAGGTGGGATTGATGGCTGAAACCTCCGCCATTGGAGCTTTGGTGGTTTGAGTTCTTCCTTTATTTTGGGTTCATTTGACAGTATACTCTGTACTGTGTACTAAATCATAATTTGCTTGTCATTGATCTTGTAGCTTAGTGGTAGTGTCTAATCTCTTCCGTGACAAATATTGGATTCGAATACACCTCATTTTTATTTTATAAAAAAATAAAAACAAAAAAAATTATTTGCTTAAAAATCATAGTTAGTGTGTAATTATGTGTACATATACCTATGTAAGTGTTAGAATAGATGCATCAAACTTCTTCTTTACCACTTACTACACTTGTGTAGATCAACAAATCTTTGTTAGAATGAAAAGGTTGCTCCAGTATCAATATAATCATGTCCAAACCTGACTGGTCCACTTTCTATTCCAACAATCACAATCTGCCATACTTTTTTTTTTCACCTTTAAAAGAATCAATAGGGGAAAATGAACATGATATTCTGATTTTTTTTTCCCTGTCTAGGAAAATGCATACCAATGTAAAAATTAGAATATTACGGGTGGAATAAAAGACTCCCATTCACATCAATGTTAAGAAAGTTTCATTATTCAATTTAATATATATTGATCAACTAAATCATCCGATTGCTGTGTATTTGGTAAATACATTTTGACCATTTGAGACCTCATAGTCATAAAGACATAAAACATGGTAAAACGAATTTTACATATTTTTCTTTAAAAAAAATAAAAATATTCTTTTAATGTAGAATTTATTTAGTTACATAACGAATTTTACATAATATATGTTTATTTATTTTTTAAGCTTTGTTTTTTGGAATCTGTTTGTAAATAACTCTTTTTAGAACGCATCAAGAATAATTTTGAAAAAACAGATTAGATCCTCTCAATGGCACATGAATCATGATGGGTGAGAGAGTTTCAACTTCTTCCTCTCCACAACCCATTATTGACACCCTGTAAATTTTTTCTAACAATCTGTTTTTGTTTCAGATTTCAACAAGTTGAGTTGGTCCTAGAACTCATTTCTGAAGCAGTTGGGACCCTTGTCAGCATTGTTGTTCTACTCCTACAGATAATACACAATCTTCACCAAATAATCTCAATGGCACATGAAGGGTGAGAAAGTATTTCAATTTCTTTCTCCCCATAACCCATTATTGACGCTCTGTCAATTTTACTGTTATTCTAACAATTCCATTTTGTTTCAGATTTCAGCAAGTTGTGCTGGTCCTAGAACTCATTGGTAAAGTAGTTGGGTCCCTTGTCAGCCTTGTTGTTCTACTCCTACGGTTGATACGCATATACAGAAGGATTTGGTCCATTGTGACTGCAAGACAACCTGTTGTTGTTGCCAATGACCACTAGAACAAAGTCCCACCTATTGATGCTGATGCTACCAATGGGCAAAACGATGTAATTGTGAACGAGGAACTGAAAATAAGAACTCACTGATTTCGAGAAAACCTATCTTTTTCATGTAATACCACTTTCACCACCTCCACGGTTCATAATATGCTGTCTTTGTTCTTCCAGGTAGCTTTATTATGTGTAACAAAATAATCCAAATGTTTTTGGGTTTTAATCCTTTCTTTTCAGACTTTAATATGTGAGCTTTCTTTTCAAACTTTACTGTAATCAAAGTGTCCTGTTATGCTTTTGTTTGAGTTATTACCACATAGATTCTATCATATTTATCTGTGTGCACATGTGCATATATTTTGGGTCTTTTGGCATATTCTGTCATTTTCCCATAGTATAAAAATAGAAAAAGAATGAAATGCACGTGTGCTTCTAATTTCTTCAACAGAACAAAATAGCTTTAGAAGATTTATTTATCTTAATTTTCTGTGTTTATTTTATTTTATGTTGGTTATCAGTGTTTGGCGTAAGATTTATATTATTAGTGAAAATTGAATGTTTTCCTTTTCGCATTTGATTTTCAATTTCTGGGTGTTTTTCATTATCATGATCATTATTAGACATGACATTCTTCTATACCATCTGATTTTAGGAGGAAATAATATATTGTATATGTTTAAAGAGAGCGCGTGCACACACGGTTGAGTCTTTTGTGACTTGTCCATCTAGAGTCTAGATTGTCTCACTTGACTCTTCTTTCTCCAAATTATTACTGAAAAAACATTTGTACACAACTTCTTGTGCTTTATCTTTTATTTATTTTTTTAAAAAATTGTGCTTTATCGTTCTGTCTATAAAATGGAACCAGAAAGTTTAGAAAACGTAGAGATTTGCTTCTTGAGTTCTTGGTCATTTATCTATCTTTCTGCCTGTTTGGGAACCAGGTTGATACACATATACTTATGATTTATGCAAATCTGATTGTTTTATCGGAACTTGGTTGATTTTAACACATATGGTGTAGTTTGCGTGGGTGTATACATCTTTAATTTCTGCCTTACATCTTTTTGGGTTTATTTGTCATCAAATATTTAGCTGTGGTCTTGATCTTGGTAATCTGTGTTGTATGTGAATTTTTTTCATTTTTGTGAGGAAAAAAAATGCTTTCTTTTTCTCAGCTCTAAGGGTGAGTTTGTTTCAACTTTTTGAAAAAGGACTTTTTCAAAAAGTGGCTTTTTTAAAAAGTGTAGTTTGAAAAAGTGTTTTTTTAAAAAGCTGAGTGTTTGGTAAAAGCTATTAAAAAGTGCTTTTTGAAAAAGTTGAGTGTTTGGTTAGCACTTATAAAAGTAGCAGTTTGAGGGGTAAATTACTAAAAAGGACAATGTCTATATAAAGAAAATTCTTTGTTTTAATTACCTCTTTTAATGTAAGTTATGGACACAATATTTTCACAAAAATTTCACAATAAAGTCTATATAACAAGTTGTTGATGGTAGGAAAAAAAAATGTCACTAGTAGATCTAAATGAGAACTAATAACAACTTACTATGTAAGTTTTATTATAAAATTGTTATAAAAATATTCTGTCAATAGTACTATTTTTTTTCTAAAGAAAAATAGTACTGACTTAAAAAGTTTAGAGATATAATAAAATGTCACAATATTTTTACAATATTAATTTAAAATTAATCTTTGTAAAATAAAATTTTATTAACACTTATCTTTTAAATGAGTTATTCTAATACCCAAAATTTTTTCTGCACCACATACCCTATAACATCACAATTATGAAAAAAAAATGTAAAATAATATTTGTTCCTAAAGAGCATTAGCATTGGGGAATGCTAATGCCAAATGTAAGGTATATTTGGCATTTGCAGCCCCCAAATGCTTTGCATCAGGGAATTGCAAACTGAAGTATTGCAAAAATTTTTGCAATACTGCTACAGTGCAATTCTATCTTTAGAATTGCACTGTAGCAAGTATTGTAAAAAAGAAATTATATTTTATTAAGTCCTTCCCACGCAATTTATATCTTTTCTCTCATTTCCTCTGAGAACTTCTCTCTCTTCCAAACGTTTCTCTCATCTCTGAAGTCTGAAACTCCATAGCCGAACCCATCTCCATCTCCAAAGCTTCATCTCCATCGCCATCTCCGAAATCTCCATCTCCGAAATCTTCATCTGTGATTCTCCACCTGCTCTCTCATCTCCGAAGTCTGAAACCATCGCCGAAACCCATCTCCATCTTCGAAGCTTCATCTCCATCTCCATCTCCATCTCCATCTCCGAAATCTCCATCTCCATCTCCGAAATCTCCGATTCTCCATCTGCTCTCTCATCTCTGAAGCGTCATCGCCGTAGCACACAAACAGATCTCCGAAATTTCTCACCCATCTCCATCTCCGAAATCTCCATCTCCATCTTCTCCATCTCCGAATCTCCATCTGCTCTCTCATCTTTGAAGCTTCATCACCGAAACACACCCACATCTCCGAAATTTCTCACCCATTTCCATCTCCAAAATTTCTCACCCTCTCACACACCCACATCTGCAAAATCTCATCTCGGTGTTTGGGGGATTCAGCTCCGTCGGTGTTGGTGCTGACTGTAAGGTGGGTTTTGATCAATGTATTGTGTTTGTGTTTGTGTTTGTGTTTGTGTTTCTTTTCTGCACCGATTTATTGTAAGCTCTGTTTGTGTTTGTGCATATACATACTTAGCTCCTCCGACTGGTCTGATTGCCACCGCTTCACATTTTTTTTTTTGGTTTCTTTGTGGCTGTACCCCTTGGTTTAGTATTGAGTCTATTGAGCCTTTTCACTTCAGCTACCTGGATTTCACGGATATGGTGATATTGGCAATTAGGTTGTTGTTGCAGAGAATTTTTTAGATACTACTTGGTTTGCTGGTGTTTAATTTAAAATAACTGTGTGTATCTCACATATTTGTTGCTTTAGGATTGTTTAGTTTATTCAACAGTCCTGGATTTACACGAGATCAGTATGTACTTTTTTTCATAGGTCCTGACTCTTTCTTTAGAATATCTAAGATCACTTCATAAAAATAAAAATAAAAAATAAACAACTAAGGCAGCAACATTCGGTGGAGTTGAGGTCACCGACAACTGAGGATGGTACTGATGAAGAGGCAGCTCTGTTTGTGTTTCTTTTGATCAATGTACCGATTTAGTTATTGTGTTTGTGTTTCTTTTCTCTCTCTGCAAGAAAAAGAGGGATTCAACTTGTGTTTGTGTTTGGGTTTTGATCAAAGAATTGTTTTCTACTTTGCAGAGGTGAGATTTACCTTCATCACGAGAGGTTTTCGCTCTCTGGCATAGGATTAGCATCTTCAGAAAGTTTGCTCAGGATCATCTTCAATTACCAGTAAGTTTCTCTCTCTGTCTATTCTCTCCATTCTCTCTTTGATTAGGAGTTGTCAACATATATTGTTTTGATTAGGAGCTGAAATATGTTGTTTCAGCTTAGAAGTTGTCAACAAAAACTTACTGTAGTATAGTTGAAATATGTTGATTAGGAGCTGTCAACATATATTGTTTTGATTATAAGAGTTGTCAACATATATTGTAGGATTTTGCTATATGTGAGCTATATGTGAGAAGTTGCCACCAAAATATTATGATTAGTACTGATTGTGAAGTTACAAATAAGAATTGATTTCATACATTAATTGACTTCATACACTAACTGTTTCAAGTTCCCTATTTAAAAGGGATGGTTAGGGAAGAAGACATTGAACAATATGGTAATTTCTTACAAGGGGATTCCGATAATTTGGAACCATTTTTTAGTGGGTCTCAAAATCCTTCAATGCCCATCCAGTCTTTACCGGAAGTTCAAATTGTCACCTCTAATTCAACAAAACGTGGTGGCAACTTTAGTGTAGATGAGGACCTCCTCCTCATCTCTGCATGGCTTAACATTGGCATGGATGCTGTGCATGGTACTGATCAAAAGGGTGAAAAATTTTGGGCTAAAATTTGGGAATATTTTTGTGCGAATAATTTATACGGAACCACACGTTCTATTTCCTCCCTATCAAGTCGATGGGGAAATATTAATAGGGAGACAAGTAGGTGTGCTGGGTTCGTGGCTAAAGTTGAAGCCCGAAATAGAAGTGGTGCGACTAACAAGGACAAGGTATAAATTTTATTGTAATGGTGTCACAATATTAATTTCCTTTATAGTTTCAAGACTCTAATTATTTTATTTTAAAAAAAAAAACTTTAGTTGAAAGATGCGAAGGATCTATATAAAGCTACACCAAATCCAACAACCGGCAAAAAAATAGCTTTTGCTTATGAACATTGTTGGGTTGAGTTGAAGAACCAACCAAAGTGGAGTATGCCTAAGGAAAAATCAAAAGGGCTCTCTCAAACTCCAAGTTCAATTGATGAAATTGATAGTAATGATAATGACACAGTGGTGCTAGAGAGACCAATTGGTAGAAAAGCCGAAAAGGCTAAGCGAAAGAGGACAGATGATGATAAGGGTTTTGATGATTATTTGGCAAAAAAATTGCAATATATTCAGGCATCACATGAACAAGACCAAGAGGCTCTGCGCATCAAAGCGGAGAAGATCCGAGTGGATGCGGAAAGGATTCATCTTGAAACTCTTAGGGAGGAGAGAAGCATAATGACCATGGATACAAGTAGCATGAATGAAAAAGAAAGACGTTATTTTGAAAATCTCAAGGATCAAATCCTTGCAAGACAAGATGGGGTTAACCCAAGGAACATGTAGATGTCTTGTCATAACCTTAGGGTTGTGGTTCGGCATATGTAGATGCCATTTTGTTTCGACCTTATTTTACGCATAGGTTTGGAACATGTAGGTGATGTATTGTTCCAACTTGATCAATTGGCAGTAGGTTGTGCCACTTATGTAATCACATCATTTTTGCTAATATGAAAAACTTATGTATTTTCTATGTTTGATATCATATCTTCCATTTTAAATCTGTTTATATGGTTGTCAGTTGCTGTTTGTGTGGCTGTTTGTGTGGCTGTTTTGTGTGGCTGTTTGTGTGACAGAGTTGTGTGGCTGTTTGATAGAAAGCCACCATGGTAGGGACAAATATATGGAGGTGTTGTTGAGAACGAGTCAAAGAATTCACAGCCTGTAATAGTTATCAATTTGGTTGCTGAATAAGTTGTTCTGCTTCATATAGACAGCATATTCTATTCTTTAGTAAAATGGTTTAAGAATAGTTTGCTTTATGCTCATTGCTAGGCTATGTCTTAGCACATCAAATCTAACACAAGATTTCCCAAAACTATATACTCATCTCTGATTCTAACCCATAATTGAATTATAACTCTCTCTCTCTCTCTCATACTTATGAGTTCACCAAACCTTGCATGTATTAAATCTGCATATTTTTAAGGCTGGAATCACCTTTATTCTAGAAACAACTCAACTACTCCCTTTTCACCCCCAAAGATAGGGCTTTAGCTTTCACGTGATGTCCAATTCAATGAATTGGAAGTAGTGTTATATCACCATATATATGCATAGCCACTCAAACTTCTTCAGCTGGTAGCATTATATTTGGGGACCATCCTAGTTATGATAATTGGAGGGAGGAAACTTGCCCACATGAGCAAATCTATTGAAGCCAGGAAACTTGCCCACATAACTTCTGTATCTAAAAACTTACTTCCTGTACTAAAAAGTCCGTAGCATTCTGACCCGAACTTCCCGAGGGTAAATGGGGTAAGCTGAAGGTTTGTCCTTTTATGTTCTGCAAAAGTATAGAACCATCTTACTAAGGTAGGGATAGAGGAATCATATCTGGCTTCCATTAAGTATTGGCCACATGAATGTGGAACTTCTAGATTAAGTTTTAGTAATAGGAGCAAAGGATGGAACATAGGCATACACACAAAGCTGCAAAAACCATAATGGTCCTTCAATGGATTTAGAAAAGCTATCACAAGTAAGGGAAAAGAGAGATCAATACATGTGGAAAAAGAGCCAAGGCTAGCCTGTGACCTTAAGCTAAGGCTTTAGCAAAAGAAGATATCATTGAGTAACTCTTTCAGATCATAGCAATGTTAGTGAAAATTGAGAGAGAAGAGAGTCTAGACAGATATTTACGTGGATTGGCAATGTGCTTATATCCACGAGAGTAAGCAGCGGACAAAAATCACTATCAGAAAATAAAGGATTTACAATGTATTTACTGCACATTAATTTTCCCAATATACCTTTATCATACCCCAACCTATAATTCCGCCTAGGCAAAACAAAAGTAAAATAAAGCTGCATTATTAGGCTTTAAACTAGATATCAGTGTTGCCTTCTCTTCATGAAAATCTTTGCTTTTACTATAGATAAGTAGTGATATAGAAATGTTTGTACCTATGAAGTCTATGAGGACTCGGCCATCTGAGTCCCTTCCAGCGGGCTTGTGAAAGAATGCATCACCATATGGTGCTGGAATGGGTTCAAATGCTGCTGATATGCCTCCAGTGTCTGAATTTGAGTCACCGAAGTTGTAGATTGCTGGAAACACACAAGGTGCTGAGCCTTGCAGTTCTTTACCTCCCACACCCAGAACACACAAAACCATGAACCCAGTTAATAATATTCTCCCAAACTCCATTGGTGCAGCACAAAAGTAGTTCATGCTAGAACACTCTAATCTATAGGGACCAGCAAGAGACAGAGGCCTGGTTTTGAGGTTGTCTATCTACTTAATCTTGGTGTAAATGGGGCAAAAGGAAGCAGATATTCTTGACATTCATGTGCACACCGATTTACTGCTACTCTCTTTATATATTTAATTTAGGAAAATTGTATTTTTACTGTTGCAATATGGACAATTTTTTGTGTTTTTATAATGTAAATATATGATGTAAATTTATATTGTATGTACAATGTAAACATATAAAAATTCTATAATTTTTTTTAATAGGAATTTATTACTTGTTTTATAGCAGTCAATTTTGCTGGTCAAACCTTGTCAATTTCACTTTGCGATGCTGTCAATTTTGCTGCATAAACCTTGTCAATTTCACTTTGTGATGCTGTCAAACCTTGTCAATTTTGCTGGTTAAATCTGTTTATATGGTTGTCAGTTGCTGTTTGTGTGGCTGTTTGTGTGGCTGTTTTGTGTGGCTGTTTGTGTGACAGAGTTGTGTGGCTGTTTGATAGAAAGCCACATGGTTCAATTGAACGTCTCTAATCCAATAATTTTTAGAGTCAAATATGAGAGATTAATGAATAAATAATCCATATCATTGACACCAACCAAATTGTAATCACTACCTATAGGCTAAATAAGTGAAATGTAATCATTTGTGTAATATATTTTTAGCATTTAAATTAAGGTTGATGGGTATAGTTTGACCAAAAATATTTTTAAACTTTGAAATTCCAATATTAAGAGTGCTAACTTACGTTAAGTGTAATTTTTTTAACAATGTCCAAGTTTAACACATGATGTCCAAGTTTAACACATTTACACTCTAAACCCTTATTAATTATTTTCTTTTTTGATAATAGTGATAATTTCCTAACACTGTTGTCTTCAAGGTTGTCTCTATGGGTCGCTCTCTTTTTAAACAGTTGCTTTTTGACGACTCAGACGAGGATGAGATAATGAGGCGAATTCTTAAGGGTTCAACATCCCGACGTAAACATCGTCGGTATATTGAACGTGATCGTTTGGCAGGTCATAAAAGACTTTATCTCGACTACTTTTCAGACACACCTGTATATCCTCCTAATTTATTTCGGAGGAGATTTCGGATGAGTCGGTCTCTTTTTCTCCGTATTCAATCTAAAGTAGAAATTTATGAACCGTACTTTATCCAAAAAAGAGATAATGCCCAAAAATGGGGTTTATCTTCTCTTCAAAAGATAACAGCTGCACTTAGGATGCTTGCATATGGAGTTACAGCTGATTTTATGGATGAGTATGTGCGGATTGGAGAATCCACTGCAATGGAAAGTCTGAAAAAATTTGTTAAAGCGGTGGTTGATATTTTCTCCAAGGAATACTTGAGGTCCCCAAACAGCGAAGACATTGCTAGACTTTTAGCCAATGGGGAAAGACGTGGATTTCCAGGGATGCTAGGGAGCATTGATTGCATGCATTGGAAATGGAAAAATTGTCCGGTTGCATGGAAAGGTCAATATTCTGGTCACCTTCGTGAGCCAACCATTGTTTTAGAAGCAGTTGCATCATTTGATCTTTGGATATGGCATGCATTTTTTGGGTTACCTGGGTCAAATAATGACATTAATGTATTAGAACGGTCTCCTGTATTTTCTGAGCTCGAACAAGGACGTGCTCCTGCAGTTAATTACTCAATCAATGGTCATGAGTATACAATGGGATACTACTTTGCTGATGGCATATATCCGAAGTGGTCAACATTTGTTAAAACAATTCCATCTCCACAAGGACACAAAAAAAAAATTATTTGCAAAAGCCCAAGAGGCGAATAGGAAGGATGTAGAGCGTGCATTTGGAGTGCTTCAAGCAAGATTCGCAATTGTGCGTGGACCTGCAAGATTTTTTCATAGTGAAACGCTTCAAGACATCATGAAAGCGTGTGTAATTCTTCATAATATGATTGTTGAGGATGAGCGAGATGTGAATGAAGCGGTGGAATTAGATTATGAGCAAATTGACGACAATCCTACTATACAACTGTCACGGGAGCGCACAAATACATTTACGGAGTTCATTGAAACCCATCAATGTATTCGAGATCATAAAAATCATTTTCAACTCCAATCAGACCTCATTGAGCATTTATGGCAATTACAAGGGGATTTGTAGGAACTTTTAGTGTGTGAGTTATGTATTTGGTGTTTTATTGTAATTTGATATATGTACGAGTCTTCTAAAGACAAAGTTGATAGTTATGTATGTGGATTTTTAAAGTTAGCAGGTTGAGTATATTGATTTTTGGCAGGTTGCATGTATATGTATGTATGTGGATTTAGGTTGAATACATTGATATTAGGCAGGGGAACAGTTCACCTGCACTTGCACCTGCACTTGTACATGTTTATATAATTTAAATATTCAGGGGAACAGTTCATATGAAAACTCAAATTTGATGTGTATATACTATCTTTACTTAAGTGCCTTTTGGGAACTTCCCTCACTGAAGATGCACTTGCACTTGTACATGTTTATATAATTTAAATATTCAGGGGAACAGTATCTTCATATGAAAACTCAAATTTGATGTGAATATACTGTCTTTACTTAAGTGCCTTTTGGGAACTTCCCTCACATATTTTTGTTGATGAACGATTGTTTGTATTTCTAGTCAGATATCTTTGTAGATATTGAAATTTTAGTATTAATTTTTGCCTCTTTATGAAGTTAATTGACATATCACTTGGTCAAGCCACAATAAGTACAGGTAGAGTTTTAGGAAGGTCAGAATGAGTGAATGAGAATGGTGAACTGCTTTGCAACAAAAACTCTTTGAAATTTTGGAGATTGATGATTACCAAAGTTTGTGCTGAAGCAACCTTATACTACATCAAGGCACCTAGTGTTGTAGCTCAGTTCAGATATCTTGTTAAGAATTAGAAGCTTTTCCAAGACCAGGCTGCATATGGGATCTCTGCTCACAAAAGATTTGATTTCAGCAAATATATATATATATATATATGCTATACATATGCTATATATATATTTCATTTCAGTTCAGATACCTTATGCATTGTATTTCCTAACTGTATGCACACACAAATATGTATGCTATGTATCTATGTGTGTAACATTTTCCTTATATATATATATATATATATATATATATATATATAACAGTTTGTGTGTGTGTTTGTTTGTTTGTTATTGCTTAAGTCTTGGAGAGAAGAAACTGAAATGCTTCATAGGTGGTGCTGAGATGAGTAAAGGTTTCTTGTGATATTGGTTTCTACTTACAGTGGGTGGAAAAAGATATCTGATGAGGAAAATATCTGATATTTAAGTGAGGAAATCTTATAACTGCATTTTCAATCTTTGGTCTTAGAACACACTTCCACATTTTGTTGATAAAAGGATTTGTTTTCCAATAGAGTAATATTTAATATTTGTTTGGTGCAGGCTTTAAGTTAATTTGTAGTATGGCTCTTAGTTATATTGTGATTATTTCCTTTTCCTTATTCTGGAGATTGGCTACGTTGTTGTGATTCAATATTTTAGATAAACTTTTTTGTTTTGGTACAATATTTTAGATAATCTAAAGAGCACTTATGGTGTTTCTATATTCATTTATGATGACACGCAAGAATTGACTGCTGGGTCACTTAAGGTTACCTGACATCTTTTGGCGATTCAAAAACAAATGCAAATGATGCCAATGAGCTCTAGCTCAAAATTCAAATGGTGCATCCTACTTCCTTAGGCTTCCTTAGGCAGGTTGCATGTATATACGTATGTGGATTTTTAAAGTTGGCAGGTACACAATATTGATTTTTGGCAGGTTGCATGTATATGTATGTATGTGGATTTAGGTTGAGTACATTGATATTAGGCAGGTTGCATGTATATACGTATGAGGATTTTTAAAGTTGGCAGGTTGAGTACATTGATTTTTGGCGGGTTGCATGTATATGTATGTATGTGGATTTAGGTTGAGTACATTGATATTAGCAAGGTTGCATGTATATACGTATGTGGATTTTTAAAGTTGGCAGGTTGAGTACATTGATTTTTGGCAAGTTGCATGTATATGTATGTATGTGGATTTAGGTTGAGTAGATTGATATTAGGCAGGTTGCATGTATATACGTATGTGGATTTTTTAAAGTTGACAGGTTGAGTACATTGATTTTTGGCAGGTTGCATGTATATTTATGTATGTGGATTTAGGTTGAGTACATTGATATTAGGCAGGTTGTATGTATATACATATGTGGATTTTTAAAGTTGGCAGGTTGAGTACATTGATTTTTGGCAGGTTGCATGTATATATATTTATGTGGATTTAAATTGATTACATTAATATTAGGCAGGTTGCAAGTATATACATGTATGTGGATTTTTTAAGTTGGCAGGTTAAGTACATTGATATTTGGTAGGTTGCATATATATATATATATATATATATATATGTATGTATGTATGTACGAATGTGGATTTTAAAAAATAGCAAGTTTGAGTAAATTGAGTTTAATTGGATTTTTAATTCTACATCCAGTTTATCAAAAAAAAAAAGAAAAAAAAAAAGAAAGAAAGAACGGCCAAGGAAAGAAATAAAGGCAGGAAAGAATTGGCAACTGCACAGCCCATAAAATGTGACCGTTGGAAGCATGCCAAAAAAAAAAAAAAAGAAAAAAAAGAAAGAAAGAACGGCCAAGGAAAGAAATAAAGGCAGGAAAGAATTGGCAACTGCACAGCCCATAAAATGTGACCGTTGGAAGCATGCCAAATTTGAAAAAAAGTGGCAGTTGGAAATGAAAGAAAGTGGTAGTTGGAAAAAATAATAAAGAAAGATTGAAAAATAATATTTTAATAAAAATAGAGTTTTGGGATGCTAGAGGTATGCTAAAATAGTATGGTATAATAATAAAGTAGCTTTTTGAAATGGTAAAATAGAGTAGAATTGGCATTTCCCATTACTAATGCTCTAATCCTATATTTTCTTCCCGTTGCTTTACCCAAACCCAAAAGCCTTTTTTTTTTTTTTCACTTTTTCCTCATCCACACGTTCACTTTTTGTCCTCATCTTCTTGTCACTTTCCTCCACACAAAAGCCCCACACACACACACACACACACACACACACACACACAAGTCTGAGATGAGATTCACTTTTTGTCCTCATCTTCTTATCACTTTCCTCCACACAAAAGCGCCACACACACGCACACACACACAAGTCTGAGATGAGATGCTGCAGCACAGCAGCACAGAAGAAGAAGAAGCAGAACAGCAGCACTGAAGAAGAAGAAGAAGCAGCACAGCACAGCACAGCACAGCAGCACAGTAAATCAAAAAAAAATAGAGAAGAGAAGAGGAAGAAGCAGCACAGAAAAAGCACAGAAGAAGAAGAAGAAGAAGAAGAGATGCCGCAGCACAGCAGCATAGAGGAGCAGAAAAAAAAAACTATGGGCAATTTAGGAAAAAAAAAACCCACCAACGGTCATTTTTTGTTTTGAGCTAAACGTGTTGTGCGTTTTGCAAAATGGAGCTCAGAGCTCCATTTTGCAAACGCCCGTTTTCTTCACAAATTCAAAACACAGCTTTTTGTTAAAAGCTGCGTTTTGAACCTTACCAAACAGGCTTTTTGGGTTGGGTTTTTCCAAACGGGCTTTTTGGAGCTAGAAAAGTGGAAACAAACAGGCACTAAGTTGTACTATATGATTTTCAGCTCATTTTGGTCTCACCGGGCGTTTTTAGAATATTTTGGGTCTGATCTGGTATTTTTTTGGGAGAAAATTCTATATGGGTTTGTTATAATATTTTAATAGAATGAATTGTAGAATAGAGAGTGAGATGTAGATTGGATTGTCAAAGTGGATCTGTAAATTTGAAAGGAAAAAAAAAAAAAATCTTTTTAAGAGCTAAATTAGAGAAATCATAAAAGATAGATGTGCATGCTCCTCTACATATTCATTCTTATATATTTTATTTGATTTTAGGAGGAAAAATGTCATTGAGTTAATTATTGCATGATATTTGGCTTTGTTTTTTTGAGAGAATAAAATTGTAGCCCTGGACAGGTTGGGTTATATTATATATATCTTTATTTTTAGCAAATTGTAATTGCTGACATTATTGTGAATTTTACAACGACTCCTCAGAAATTAGTTCTCAAAGTCATATATTTATCCGGATTCATAGGCTGTTTAAGCAATTGAGGCCTATTCATCCATGTATGTCGTTGCTGACAGAGAATAATCAGTCTTATATACAATTTTTCTAAATAAAGAAAACTTTGATTGTTTTGGTGTGGGCAACTGTAGTTTGGTTCCACAATTTCTTTTGCTTGTTTCATTTGAAGACTAGTCAAGATGGTTTTACTTTGTTATTGAATGTTGAATTTGTTGTTCCATAGTTTTTGTACTTTTGGGTAATAAGGAATGTTTTTAGCCATTTTAATTTTTTGGTTAAAACTAATCAATAAGCGTTTCTTTACCTATACATTCTTCTGCTAGGAACACTCACATCTTCTTTATGTGATCGAAACACACAATTAAATCCCTAACTTATGTTTGGTTGCTTAGAAAAGTTGGTCAAAGTTCTGAACTTTGTAGTTTGGATCATTTCAGGATGTATAAAATAAGGTACTGAACTAGGACAAACATTATAAGGACGATCAATATCGGTTATTGAACATATAAGCAGCTCTGTCCATGTTATTATAGTGTTCAATGAATAAGAATGAGTGGTCTTTTTAGTGTTGTGATATTCATTTTCCAAGCTAAAGCCTGTATGATAGACTAATAAGTATATAAGAAGTTGGTTTTAAGTGTTGTCATTGCATTAATATTTAATATGCTACTGCATTGGTGTAGTTTGATGGCACTAGGACGGTTCATTTTGAGGTGGCTTGATGTTGTGGATTTACGTGATGAGTTTTCTAAGGAGTAATATGATCTTCACAAATTCTTGTTCACAATTATATTATTGACCTTGATCTATTGGAACTAAATGGCTTAATTATTGCATGATTGGCTTTGTCATTGGAAGACTAGTCAATGTGACTTTGCATTGTTTTTGGATGTTGAATTTGCTGTTCCATAGCTTTTGTACTTTCTGGTAATATGAAATGTTTTGATCCATTTAATTGTTTTAGTAAAACTAATTGATATGTACTTTTTTTTTTTTTTTGATAATCAATTGATATGTATTTCTTAGCTTATATATGGTTGTTCTAGAAACACTGAGACACTTTCCTTCTTTGATCAAAACATATGCATCTAAACCCTTAAACTTATGTTTGTTGTTTAGTAAGGTAAACAAAGTACTGAACTTTGCAGTTTAGATCATTTCAGCATGTGTAAAATAAGGCACTGAACTTAACCAGGACAAATACTATAAGGAAGGTGAAGATTGGTAATGAACACGAGCGGCTTTGTTTTTGCTATAGTGTTAAGTGGATGGTAATGAGAAGATTATATGTGTTATAATATTCACTTCCCAATTTCAGTTAAAGCCTGTTGAGTTAAGTGAACATGGCTGGTTACCTATATGATAGACTGATAAATATTTAAGAATCTAGTTTTAAGTGTTGTTGCATTGATATATTATGTGCTACTGCAACTGGTGTATTTCTATGGCAGTAAGAGTGTAGGACAGTTCATTTTGAGGTGGCTTGATGTGGTGGACAATTATGATGAGTTTACTATAGAGTACTATTATCTTCACAAATTTCTGCTCACAATTGTATAACTGACCTTGATTTATATAATTACTGTCAGATTACAATGGTTGAATTTGTATGTGAAGAACAATGATTGATAGGAATGTTCTAAAAAGTTTTGGAAAATTGTATTTCTATTTGGGGTTTTCTTCTAGCCTTAAATCTCCAGTTGGTTTTTGGTTTTTACTTTTTTCCTTTATTTTGCAATGTTGTTATTGTTGTATGATTGCATTTCTGGTTTTGATACCTATGTTTGCAAGACAATTTACTTTAGCTTGCTCACCAGTGACTCCACGTCCTCCCTACGGTGCACCCTCCTCTATCTGCAATCTTCATTTAGATTGTTTGTTAGTTTCATATTGTAGGCATAAATCTGGTTTTTTCTTATACTTGAGCTCCCTACATTTTCTGTCAAGGGAGCATTTTGGCTTCTTAAGTTATATTGAAACTTAATTAGTCTGTGCCTTGCTACTTTGTTTTTGATAGTGTGTTTGAATTACTTGGTGTATATCAGTATATAGTCTGTGTTGTGTGAGGTTTGCTATATACTATATATATGTTGTGTGCATCTGTTTAAGTCCAATGCTTGTTGAGGGGTTATGAAAATTTGAATTGTTTGGTTTTCTGATTGTTTTAGTACAACTTACATGTCATGCTCCGTTTTTCTTTTTCCTCCAAAACTTGTTGAGGTTTATGAAATATGAATAATAGTCTGGATCTGGGCTTTTCTCTTTCTGTTGACCAGTTTAGGAAGTTTTTGTAAGGAGAGATTGATTTGGGCCTCCAAAACCAAATCTTCCGTTTTGGGCTCACAAAAATATGTGGATTTGTTTTAAAGGGCCCAAATCAACATGGAGAGTCACTTTTTTCCTCCTTTTTTGGGGAATTGTTTTCAGTTATTTACTTATTTTCCTTGTCTCCAATCAGAAATTATGATTGATGCAGATCTAATTCCTCTTTTATATAATCTGGAATTAATTTCAATTTTTTTCCCCTAACAAAGGACAGAAAAAAGTTCACATTTGGACATGTTTGCCTTGTCCAATAGAGCCATCTTTCTCTTATATAATATGGTACAACGGAGTTTTACACCATGTGCTTCTTTACACTAATTTGGCTTAGGCAAGGTAATGTCTGAATATATATTTTTCAAAAAGGACAAGAGGGGAGGAGGCGTTGGGGCACAGGGACCAGCTTCTGGTTGGAGTTAAACACTTAAACCATATTTTGATTAAAGCAAAAAGGGAACTTACAATTTGCTGCAATTTAGTTTGTCCAATCCGAGCCTAGTTGGATTCTCAAAAAAAGGAAAAAAAATCTAAACCTAATTAAAAAGAGATAACATTCATGTCATATTCAACGTTGATCCACTTTGCAAGCTAATTATAGGTTTCATCTTTTGAAATCTTAAGAAGGGCATAAACTTTTTATTTTTTTTTTTTATTTAAAGAAACACTAGAATTTCAATCTATGGAGTCTATTCCATAAAGATTGCTCTTATTATTAGGTTAAAATATTAATAAATTTTTAGTGTAACAAGTGGCCTAAAGTTTTACACCAATTAAAACTTTCACATTCCTTAAAAAAGGGGTGAAAAATAAATTTACATAAGGAAAAAATTTGTCACATTAGATTTTATAAGTTAAGCAACAATTGAGCTGGAAGGAATCAATACTCTTGGAAGATATCATATGAGTCTAGGGAAGATTGGAGGAATATCCATAGCAAACATTTAGTTTGTGACTTGATCCTAAAGTTGGGTTAATCAGGCCTTTATGTATTTTGTGAACTATTTGGAGCCTTAGTATGCTCCTGTCGTCTCTAATTTTCCTTATGTGGTATAAAAAAAAGAAAAAAAATATATATTTAAGCAACACAATTTTATTCTAAAACAAATTACAATAATAGTTATTATAAAAAAAATTTACAAAATACAAACCCACCGTCGAAGATCTCAAACCTTTTGTGGGAATTTGGTGGGGCAAGGAATTGGCCATGGATATGAGAATTGAGAAAGAGAGTTTTGAAAAAAGGTATTTTCACACTTCAAACATGATAAATTAACAAGAATGGTATAATCTTCGATTGACTTAAAATATTATTCATAAACCTAAACTGATTACTCCTTTGTGGCTTGTTAGAAAGTCAAATCTCACATGGGATACTAATCATAGTACTTAATAACATAGTAAACAGAATTTATACCACGTCTAGGGCTTCACGTCATTGAAGTAGTTTCGATTTGATAGATTCTTGTTTCTATAATAACATTTTAGTATTTTATGTCTATTAGATGTCGTTAAAGATCTTTTTGAAACATTTTTAAGTATAATAATGATTTTGAAAAAAAATTCAAAAGTTAAGAACTAAATATACAATTGAGCTAACAATTTTTAACAAAAATAATCCAAAAGCTGACAAATTCCGATCAAGCCAAAATTTGTTGAGTAACAGTTAGAAAAAAGTAAGTGCCAAATTTGATAATTAAGATAACATCTATAGTAAATGGTGAAAATGAACCAGAAATAAATAAATGATGGGAAACAATATATGCTCTACTGAAGAAATGAATAAATGATGATTATATCTTTATTGGTTTATTAGTATCATAGTTCAACTGATTGAATGTCTTATTTTCTAAACACCCATTAGTATTTCCATTATAAGGGAAAGGTACAAGAAATGGAAAGCTTTTCAATCAAAAGTCGTAAAACTTTATGTACAAATTCACCTGCGAGTCAACAAAAGAGAAAAATAATAAAAGATCATCACCTACTTAACAGTAATATCAAGTATAAACATTTTCTTCGCTTTTATATTCTAGTCCACAATACACATAACCAAACGAAGAAAGAGAATATATGCTTATCTTGTTGAATCCTTGACTTGGCCTTTAACTAGCTAGAATATTGGGATAACACAAATTGTTTGACACCAGTTATTTTTAGGAACTTAGCATCCCTTACATGGAGTTTTCTTTCCATAGTGTGTGTTCAATCCCAGCTAATAAAATAGTTTTTTGCTTTTTAGCTTTTATTTATAACTTTTTTTAATTTTAATTTCTTACTTTTTCAAAAATAAATATATTTTAGCATAATTTCAATAAAAAGATAAATAAATTGTTCCCAAAAAGAGTGGTTGATCCAAAATTCATGAGGCTTTTATTATTTGTTTTTTTTTAATTAATAGTCACTAACCCGTGCTATGCACGGGAACCTACTTATTTGTGAGGTAAACAAAAATAATTTTATAAAATCTTAAATTAATTAAAAAACTACACCATGGCATGATTTGCTCTTATATGATTTCAATTTGTGTTACAATTTGATGAAGAAGCTATTGCTTGAACGTGCAATAGCTTACAAAAAATTTGTAAAATAACATAGAGATTTTAATATATTGCATGGATTTACATTAACTACTCAGGAATACAGTATTAAAATACACATTTAAACATTAAGAGAAAAAATATCCTATATTAATTTTACTCACATAAAGTAAATCCGTATTCAGAAATACTATTCTAATTTATAAATTTTTAATATTTATATAACATTAACTTTTGTTTTAATGTTTGCATGGATTTTGTTATTTTCAATGATGAAATTTAAGATATTAAAAATTTTGAAAGACTAAAAAATATTTAAAAATCAAGTGATTTATGGCTTAGAAATTATTGAAACAAAACAAAATATATATGATTAAACAATAGAGAAATATAAGAGAGAGATAAGTTATATTCAAAAGAATAATTCATAGGTTTAACTATTGAAAGGAATCAAAAGATTTAGAACCTACAAATTATAGATAATATATATGTGTGTGTGTGTGTGTGTGTGTGTGTGTGTGTGTGTGTGACTACACAACAGAGAAATAGAAGAGAAAGATGTGTTACCATCAAAAGAATAATTTAGATGTTAAAACTGTTGAAAGACCAAAAAATATTAAAGAATCATAAGATTTACTTCCTATAAATTTTTGAACCAAAACAAAATGTATATGATTATACAATAGAGAAATATAAAAGAAAAATTGATTACCTTTAAAAGAATAATACATGGTATAGTCATTGAAATCTGCTAAACATGTTCAAATATTGCAAAAACAAACACAAATTTAGATGTTACAACTTTCAAAATGCCAAAAAAGATATATAATTAAAGAATAAGTCATTGAAACAATTCAAAAAATATATAACTGTTCAAAAGAGAAATATAAGAAAAAGAAAAAAGTACACGAACCCATAAAGTAATAAGTTTTAAATTTTAATGGGTCTAAACTTTAAACGAAATCATATACAGTCATATACGTAGGGTTTGGTGGTTTATGTACAAAAATCATTATTTAAAAAATACATAAAAAACCATAAAATAAATTTTCTTTTTATCAAAGTAAAAGAGAAGAAAATATAAGGGTGATAAAGAGGGGATAACAAATTATTCATTCATAAAAAAATAATAATAAATTAAATATTTTCTAGAAAAGTAGACAAATCTCAATATATGAAAAATCTAATCAAATAATCAATTACTAAAAAAAATGATCAATTGTTTTGCTTAGCCCAAAAAATCATGTTATATTTCTATTTTTTTAGATATTATATGATGTATAATAGTTTAATAATATTTTTATATAATATATATATTAATGTTAAGTAGTATAATATATATTATTTTAATAAGAATTAAAGAAGAAAGAGGAGTTATACCTGGCCACCACTTCAATTGATGAAAACATCAAATTTTAACCACACACGTGGTGCACGTTCTCTTAGAAATTGAAGCAATGCAAACCAGTTGTCTGCTTCATAAACGGCTAATGAGTAAAGAAAAGGGGAAAAAGAATAGTAAATCAAAATTAACTTTAACATAGTGATTAGTGAGTTTGAAGTTAGAACGCAAAGAGAGGAAAAAACTGAGAATATAGTCACAGATAGGTAAAGCTGATTGCAGATACGTGATATTGTAATTTTTAAAGGATAAAAAGAAAAGTTCCGTTACTTTGAAGATTTCTGCACATAGTCCTCTTCTTCAATTTGGTCCAAAGTAAGTCATAGAAGTTTTGTAAGGATAGAGGAGGAAAAATTAGTGAAGAGAGAGGTTGGGGAGAAATATATATATATATATATATATTGTGATTTTGTGATGATTTTAGAGTTAGGTTAAAAAAATATTGGGGTTTGAATTATTTTTATAGTGTTCATGATTAACCTCGCAAATTTAGAGATAAATTATTAATGTTTGAGTTTGAGTTTAAGTTGGACTTGTTAGAGATATAGAGTTTCATTTCTTGTTAATTTTGTTTTAAAACTAATAATTTTGTTTTGGAGAGAAAATTAGTGTTTTTAATTTTAATTTTAATTTTTTAAATATTGTGTTATGCTGACGTGGAAAATTGTAGTGCCAACAAAGGTTTCGGTATATAGAAATATAGAGTTCCACTCCTTGTTAATTTTGTTTTAAAACTAATAATTTTGTTTTGGAGAGAAAAATAGTGTTTTTAATTTTTATTTTTTAAATATTGTGTTATGCTGACGTGGAAAATTGTGGTGCCAACAGAGGCTTCGGTTATATATATAGATTAGAAGAAAAATTCATGAAGCTTGTGTAAGGAAAGGAGTTGAGTTTTTTGCCCTATGCTTTAATGTGGGGGTACAAACCAAGTGATATCATTATACACGTTACCACCGTACACCCTTGATGTGATGGTCACTCTGTAAGTATAAGTGTTTGTAGAGTGTGGGAGGTAAGGACCGTGGTTCAAATCTTTGGAAGGGAGCTTCACATATATATATATATATATATATATATATAAACTTAAATTAGGCTAGAGTAGAATTTCTATCTTGCATAAAAAATTATGCACATTAAATATTTAATGGACTAATTAAACCTCCCAAAGAATGAGCTAAACACAACACAGATGTATCTTTCTTTGAAAATCTATCCCATGTAGAGGGAGGATTACTTAGATATATGGTAAGGGGAATTGGTTAAAAGATTTTGCTATATATCAACTGAACACATGACAATGTGTGATGGATGGTTGAACCTTGGGACCTCGTACATGACCTTTTAGCCTCAAAAATTGGCATCAGTAACATCAATGTGGAACTTGATGCAAAGATGGTTTTTCAACTTTTGAAGAATAATCTTAGTAAAAATCCTCTAATGGAACTATTACTGACTATAGGAGCCTCTTGAATACTCTCCTAAACAAGAGATTGATCAAGTCTACTGTAGAGCCAATCAATGAACGGATGTTCTTACTAAACTTGGAGCTCTTCAAACATGTAATTTTGTTTTTTGATTTTTTTTTTAAATTACAACCCACTGACAATGTTAGAGAATTTGTTGATCATTAACGAATAAT
Source organism: Lithocarpus polystachyus (assembly GCA_033629205.1). Taxonomy (NCBI): domain Eukaryota; kingdom Viridiplantae; phylum Streptophyta; class Magnoliopsida; order Fagales; family Fagaceae; genus Lithocarpus; species Lithocarpus polystachyus. Next base: position 3,175,485 of record CM066166.1, read on the forward strand.
GCTAGAGATACAAAAAATGTTATAAAATATTTTGTGACTGTAGTATTACTCATTATTAATAAGGCTGGACTTTTTTTTTTTTTTTTTTTTTTGATAATTCAATAGTTACAATAGAGAAGAGGGATTTGAAAACTTGATATCACAAAAATTGTAGGAGATGCCAACTAGATAAGTTATAAGACCTTGGCAATAAGGCTGAGCTATTTTGTCAAAAACTTATTTTTCTTTTAATTTAATGCATTACCACTATTTACCAAAAATATGAAAACACTAATCCATCCCTTCTATTTTTTAATACAAATCCTTTATATATATATATATATATATATATATATATATATATATATATATATGAGGTAGCAAATAAAGAAAAACGTGGCAATACTGAGCCATATGAGCATCATCTAATGATTCTAATCATCAATAATGAAACCAAGTAGTCATCAATAAGGGAAAGATTGGCGTTCCTATACAATAATAAATATTAAAAAAAAATGAAAGGATTTGCGTTAAGACTATTAGTCTAATATAAAATAGTATGAGCATTATTAGATGTGAAACAATTAAAATAAAATAAAAAACTTTTGTACACCGACTGCGCCACCTGATCTTGATCCTCCCCACCACAACCAAACTTTTGTTTAAATAAGGAACTAATGATGTTGAAATACGTTGTACACTTCGAAAACAAAATGAGAAAAATTGAGTTTTAGGGCTTGTTTGGTACATGTATTTAAACACATGTTTTTAGTTTTTAAATAACATTATATGTATTTTACACACTTTTTTACTTACACATATTTTTTAAAAAATTAAAACTATTATTTAAACATACGTACCCGACGGCCCTTAGTGTCAAATTCTGAATCTATGGCCATGAACACGTCACACATGACACATCATACAATGGATAGCAGAGTTTTGGCTGTTTTCTTTTGTGCGTAGGGGGGAATGGGAATATGAGAGGCTGTTTGGTTCAACAGTTTCCATAACTCAATTTTCAGTTTCCATAACTCATAACTCAAAAATGGTGGGACCCATAACGAAAAGTTTGTTTGGGAGCAAATAACTCTGTTTTCATAACTCTGTTTCCATCACTCAATTCTCTGATTTTTGAGTGATGAGTTATGGAAACTGAAAACACCTTTTGGCTGTTTTCAGTTTTCATAACTCATAACTCAATGGCATTTTTGTAATTAAACACACATAGGGGACCCACTCAGCCGCAACTTTTGACCAGTCAACTCTTTTTTTTTTTTTTTTTTCCACTGGTTCGGTCTGGCTTTTTTTTTTTTTTTTTTTTTTTTTCCTGGGTTTGGTCTTCACCTTCTCTTTCTTTCTTTTTTTTTTTTCTTTTTTTCTTCCCTGGGTTCGGTCTTCACCTTCTGTTTCTTTTTTTTTTTTTTCTTTTCTTTTTTTCACTGGGTTCGGTCTGCACGTTTTTTTTTTTTTTTTTTTTTTTTTTTTTCCACTGGGTTCGGTCTGCACTCATCTTGGGAAAAAAAAAAAAAAAAAAAAAAAAGAACGTGCAGACCAAACCCAGTGAAAAAAAGAAATAGAAGGTGAAGACCGAACAGTGAAGAAAAAGAAAAAGAAAAAAAAAAAAAAAAAGCAAAAAGTTGCACAGTGATAAATATGGGGTCCACAAATAGTGTGAAAAATATTGAGTGATGGTAACTGAGTGATAATGTCGTTTGGATGTGATATTTTAGAGTGATGAGTGATGAGTGATGAGTGATGAGTGATGAGTGATGAGTGACGGAAATTGAGTGATGGGAATTTTTGAACCAAACAGGCCCTGAATTACGCGGAGGCTGGGAAGGTGAAGTGAAACTTCTCCTAGCTGCATGTTGGCTTCGGCTATAAAAATTTTTCTATTTATGATATATAATTTTTTAGGAAAAAAATACTTTCTCTAAATAACAAAAATAAAATGTCCATTTTTTCCCATACAAAAAATAAAAAAAGAGTACTTTCTTTAAATAACAAATTAGTTTTTAGTTTTTAGTTTTTTCGTTGTGGAGTCCAAGTAAAGAGTTTTTAACAAAAAACAATTTCCTCTACCATCTTTTAATTTTGAATCCTTTGTGGCCTGATGATGGGGTCTATTGGAATCTTTTATTTGCTTATGACTTTATATATTACGTTTGATTTATAGTCGTGCAATATATACACGTTTGATTTTTGTTGTTATAGAAGTGCAATATATACACTTTTGATTCAGTATGGTGTTTAAAGAAATAATTAAATTCTTTCTCAAAAAAACAAAAAAAAAAAAAACTAAATGTGGGTACTAATTTTGATTCACTATTAGTGTGTATATATATATATACTTTTGATTCACTATTATATATATATATATATATATATATATATATAAAAGTATTAATTTTAGCAATTTTGTTTTATAAAATTACATTTTGCCCCCCCTTAAAAATATCTTTAATTATTTTGAGAGTGCTACAACCACAAAACTTTTCTACATCATTTTTATAAACGGTTGAGGTAAAAATTCTTATTAATGCATTTGGATCTATCATTTATATCACTTTTTTAGATAATAATAATCATTAATCATATCAGCAATTTATAAAAACGTTCGTAACTCTAGCATTTTTCTCATTTTAGAGGCTATTAAAAATTTATAAATCTAAAATTTAAAACAAAATATACAAGTCTAAAAAAATTAGCTTATCAACAAAAATTTCCAGTAGGAAAAATATGAATTAAAAAAAATTAAGCCCAATTAACTAATTAAATTTACCTAAAAATACAACTCAACCGTTTAAAAATTTTTAAACAAAATAATTTTGTCCATACCCTGTTGTAAGCATCAAAAACACTTCAAAAAAAAAAAAAAAAAAAAACCAAAATAGCTGAACAATATATATATATATATAAAAGAAAACTAAACATTTGTATTGTCCCTATAATACTCTTATATCTTCAACCTCATTTACAAGATAACTTTTGCTTCCTTAAAAGTCCGAACCTATTAAAATTAAAATTTCAATTATCTCACATTTTTTGTTTACAGGAAAAAGTACGGAATTTTTTTTGATAAATATTAATATACTAGAAAAGATAAACCATCTACTAGTAAAGTAAAAGAACAATATACAAGAAGAGATGATTTGAACAAACAATCAATAATTCAAAATGGAACTTAACTTAGTTCTGACCTCGCATATGGTTGTTAGTGACAATTGCATCTGCATTACTAGCAGCCAAGACACTAACCAACTTATAGGTTTGAAAAATATCGACGGCCTTGGCTGAGCCTCCAATATACTATCATGTAGGCTTCCGGTCACTGAGCTTCTTCTGCAGAAAATCATGTTCTTTCATAAAAGTTAAAACAAAGAAAAACTCATTTTTTGTTTTTGATAGCTAGTTAAATGACTGATGCTTGGGATATAAAAAATTACGTTCATACGATCTCTATCGAGTTAATGATCCACTATACTTTGCAATGGTCTATTTGATTGAATAGTGAACAAGGTAATTTAACTCCAAATTTCCAATTGTTCTTTTTTTTTCTTTTTTTCTTTTTTTTTGTGGAGAATCGGTTGGTCTCTATATTAATATTTCTCATCTTCTTTTCATGCCGTTATTTTATTTTTGAGTAAGTCTACTACCACAATAAATTTCACAACTTTTGCCGCAACTTACCTATACGATGGATTGTAAGTAGTGGAAATAAAATGGCGAGTCCAAGTGAGTCATCATGTAGCAAAATTATGATAAAATTGTGAAATTTGTTGTGGTACTAAACTCAATCTTTATTTTCACAACAAAACTTGCTTAAGTTTATGAATAATAGTGAATTCATTTAAAATAAAAAATGTGTTGATTCGGGCCTTTTTCTTTCTCTTGGCCCGTATGGGAACCTAGTTCTTATAGGCGAGCATTTTGGGCCTCTGAATACAATTTAACGTTTGGGGCTCACAAAATAAGCTATATGGACTTGGATAGATTTGTATAGAAGCCCCAAATCTACAAGTTGAGGTTACCTTTTTCTTATTTCATTAATTTTTCAAAATGGTTCTCAGTTATTTTCCTAAATGGAGGGGTTGTTTTAGGAAATGTAGAATGTGAGCAAACCTACAAACACCCAATCCCCAAGTCAGATGTATAATTAACTCTTTAGAGACAGACATGTACAAGTACAAAACAATTTCTAACAAAAATGATCTAAAAGCTAAAAATAACTTCTACAGTAAAGAACTTCTACGTAATTTAGCGCTAGCTAAAAATAAACAACTAGAAATCAATAAATGGTGTGCATCCTAGTTTAGCTTAATTGATATATTTTTTTATGTCAAATAAAAAACTTAAATTCGAATTCAATCTATACCAAAAACTATCTAGTATCATGGTTTGATAAAAAAAAAAAAAAATTCATCAATGAAATCGATGTCATAAGTTCAAACCTATCATATATATTAAAAGTAAATAAATAAATGGGAGGAAACTATGGCCCAATGAAGAAATAACAGCTTGCCTCCTTTTTGGATAACAAAAGCAAAAGCAAAAGTAGGGCCGAAAACAAAATGAGTTGAGTTGAGTATCAAAATTTCAGGATTTTTTAGTTTGAACCTGAGCTAGATTATCATCAAACTAAAAAATATTTCTTCCCCTATAGGCAGAGATTAAACTAGAAATATATTTTTATGTGACCACAAGGACCAAGATGCAAATTTATGAAGATTTAGAGAAATTTCTGAATTTACTTTATTTTTTAAACCATAAGTTTTGTTTATATAGATATTCATATAATATTTAGTAATTGAAATATATTTAAGTTTTATATAAATAAAATTTAATAGAGCATTTATATGTTATCCATAATTATTATTACCTTTATTCACATGTTATGAAATAAATTTTACTCTATTGAAACTTTTAACCTTTTAAACATTTGAATTTTTACTTTGAATTATAACTTCATTGAGCACTCACAATACGAAAGAAACTTGTGGAACACACTAGATATCCAACATATATAATAATCATTCGACTCATAAATAACAAGGCAATACACCAATAAAAAATCATTTAAAGAAACTATCACTCTAATTATTTTCTTAAACTTTTTTTTTTCTTCCAAATTGATATCTCACGTGACTTGCATTCTTTTTTGGCTCAAAGATTAAGAAAAAATTAGTAGTACATAAAAATATATGAGTGCTCATAAAAATTATAAAAACTAAGCATAACAAAACATATACAACAAAACCTAAAACTTCTTAAATAACATTTTATTACTCATATCAGGTGTTTTATTTTTTTACTTGATAATGAGATTTCTTTAGCCACATTGATTTAATATAATTGTACTACAACCACTAAATAATTGTCATCTGTTACGTCAATAAATGATGAATTTAAGTGGAGTTTTTATAAAATTTTTATAGTCTATTGGTAATTTTTTATTGTTTTTTATGAGATATTACAATCTTGTTAAAACTTTTTTAAGTTCCTTAAAAAAAATTTGTTTTGTTTTGTTTTCTTCTTTTGAAAAGGGGTCAATTTTTATATATTTTTTGGGAGTTCAAATCACGGACCACTTACTAAACCTTCTCTTTTAGAAAGAAATTGGAAATACCACTAGCTTAAAAGAGTGTGTTGTGTGTAGTATAACTTGCCCCACCTTCTCTTAAAAGTTACCATGGCTTTTAAGTGGAATTGTAGTGTGCTTTTGTATTAGAACCCTTTCCCTCTCCCCTATTTGTTTGTGTTTGTTTCTCAAAAAAAAATCAGTCCGAATACAAGTTATAGTACTTAGAAGCATTTAGATTTAGATAGGAAACTTCAATGGACACTCGAATGAACTTGCAAGTTGCAACGATTACAATGGACAATTATGTTTGAGCCTTTATCGAGTACACTACTACTTATAGCATGTGCACAACGCCAAAGCATTAGATTAAAGTCCTATAAAACCCCATATTCGACAATATACGGCCCCACATGATACAATACATACAGTTTTGGCCAAGCAGGCTGGTAGACATGAGTCAAGTTGTACGACCAATGTGATGTGCACAAAGGCACAAAGGAAAAGGATTCAAGCTTAGGTGCACGAAGGCAGAGAGGACAAGGATCAAATTTATGCGCATGCACGAAGGCAGAGAGGACAAGGACCAAGCTTATGTGCAAAAAGGAGAAGGAGCGAACTTATTCGCACGAAGGAATAAAGGACAAAGACCAAGCTTAATCATGGGCCGAACGCGTCAAAGTAAACACATGACACGTCACACCTAAATTCCTATAAACCCTGTCACAGAAATCTGTAATGTTACCCTCTCACAGCAACATTTAGCTCCTATAAGCGAAAGAGCCTACAAAGCCCTTTCCCTGTTCTCTTCCTCTTGCTAATTCGAACAGGTGAGTGGTGAGTAGTGAATGGCCGATGCCGAACGCCTCAAAGCTTATGGTGACTTGTCGTTTTTAGAATGCAATTTAGATGACAAATCTGTCAAATCATTTGGTGTTCGTCATCAACCTTGACCCGATTTTTACCTATTGAACACGGGCTGACTCGCCAACTGGATTCGAAAAAGAAAAAGAACCAGCCCACTGGACTAGATGCCAATCCTTTTGGGCCCAAAACGACTCAATTTCACTAAAATAGGCTGCAAAATCTCGTTTCAAGTCTGATTTTTGCGATTCAAAAGCTGTTTTGAAACTCAAAAAGAGAAGAACAATTTTATAACACCTCAATACCAAAATTACACTTTCAAAATCACCCAAGTTTACTTGAAATTTTGAAGATCCTTTGGTCCAAGACTCTGTTCTTCCTTCCCCTTTTTCTTTTCTTACTTTTTTGGGTCTTAATCTTTGTAAAGCTCATAAATGAGCTCAATAGTAAAGGGCCTATTCTTCTCAGTTAATGCTCAATTCGGCATATTTCAACTATGAAAGGAGCTTTGAGCGTGTTAAGCGCGTTTAAGCCTAAGAAATGCTCTGTGACATGATATCTTTTTGTGGCAACCTATTGAAAGATCTCAATCACATTTTGGCCACTTTCGAAAATGGGCCTTAGGTGCAATAGTTAGTCTATAGTTTTGATTTAGGAACAATTTATCCTGTTTTTTGCTAAAAGTACTATTAATTAAAAAAAGGGGACATATAATAAGCAAAAAAGTACTTGAAGTTTTGAGAAAATTAATAGCGTTTGACTTGCATTATGTTAATTGTATTGATTTTTCTTTACCAAAAACATAATTGTGGGACTCGCAAATAATAATTTACCAAACAAAATAAAAGTTTTTTTTTTAATACTTTTTCATAATACAAGTATATTTTAATACACTTTCAATGAAAAAAATAATTACAAAAAGTTAAATAAACACATGTCAAATACACACATAATACAACTACAAGGGTTCAAGCTCATAAAGCTCATGCTCCTGTAAGTATTGATGTTAAGATTGAAGAAAGACCACATTTGTTGTTTGATATTGTATACAAAGATTTAGAACATCTTCAGCAGTTTCTTTAAATTTTTGTACTATTTGGTGAGTGAATAGTGATTTAAATATTGTTTCTTCATTATTTCCTTAATATTTTTCAAATTCTTAATTACTATATTACTATATTTTCAAATTCCTAAGGCCTAACCGCTATATTTTTAATATTTACAAAATTTTCAATGATCATAGTTTTCATTTATCAAATCTATGTAATTTGGAATGAATTTATTCATTAAATTTTTCATTAAAAAATCATTAATTGTTACCTAATTCTTATTTTTTTACATTATTATTATTATTATTATTATTATTATTATTATTATTATTATTATTATTATTTACTAACTTATATTTACTCCTTTCTTTAAAATAAAATAAAAAAATCTATCTAATTTAAATAACACTGGCACACCCACACACCACACGTTTCTCCCATATTAAAAAAAATAACAATAATAAAAAATAAATAAAGGCTACACATTTCATTTGAACAAAACTAGACCATTCATCTTCTAACAAAAAAATTATCTTCTCATCAAACAGAAAAGGAGAGGAAGAGAGGCGAGAGAAGGAAATGCTCAAGTGAGAGAGAAGTCGTTTTCGTCCTCCATTGCCTGCTCTACCTCCACCATTGCTTGTCCTCGTCCCCATCGCCAACGGCATGCAACCCGGATGCTAAAATCTTTCCTTTATTCAAGATGTTTGATTTTGTTGATTGAGCTGTGTTTTTTGTTTTGTCTCCTTTTCTTTGGTCTATGAGAAGAAACCAATAGAGGGTGTGGGAAAAAGAAATGAAGAAGAAAGAGATTTTTTTGATAGAAGATAGAATTTTTACTCTAGCATAATCTAAGTGTATATGTGTGTGAAATTCCCTCCTAGAGACTTAAACCCCAATCCTTGTCCCCCACATTGCACAAGCATTTATACTTATGGAGTGACTACCACACCAAAGGTGCACGGTGGTAAAAAAAAATTAATATAATAGTTAGCTCTAGAATTCTTTAATGTGATAAATTATTTTCCTAATCTGACCTGATGAGTTACTGTCATGAGCAAAAAAAAATTTTGAAATATATAGAGAGACTGTTGGAGCAACAAATTTATGGTTTCATTCTCTATTGTAGAGAGAATTTTGAGTTTAGCTACACCATTGGAGATGTTCTTACTACGATCAATAAAATATGTTCTTAAATTCAAATAAGACTAATGTTAACAAGCACCGCATAGGTGCTTGTTAAGGTTGTACAAAAATGAATCCTATTTAATAAAAAAATTAAAAAAATAAATAAAAATGACATAAAACTAATCCTTTTAGTTATTTTAATATTTTTTTATCTCTACAAAGTTAACCTCACGCTAAAAATTTTGACATAAAACTATAGAAAAAAAATTATACTAAAAAAAAGTCAAACAAGTTTTATTAACAAACACATTATAGTGCTTGTTAATGCAACCCTTCAAATAAAAAATGTCACATTTCTTTTCCTCGTTCTAAAATCTAGGCACAATAAAGTCGCTAGAAAGAGCTGAAGCACAATGAACTGAAATAAAAAATAAAAAAGTACGATTTGTTTCTACATTCTAGGCACAAAGAGCGCCGAATGTTCAATGTACAAATTGTACATTCGGCCTTTCCTTGTTGGGAATTGGGATTTGGTCCATTTGGACTTACACCTCGGCCTCGCTCACAAAGTCACAAATTATTTGTGTTTTTGTTGTTTTTTTTTCTGTTTGTACTTTGTACGCCATGGGCCCATCTGTTTTTGTTTGAGTTTGCTCTTTTTATAATGGTTCCTGGGTAAAAGTTAAAAATCTATAAATATATGAACTATAGTGCATATTTAAAAAATAAATAAATAAAAGTAGACGTCATTCATTGACTCATGCATATGAATTTATTGTGATTGTGTACTTTTTTAGTTATATTTGTACAAATTGACCTCTTTTATTTTGAAAAATGTATAATTTTTTTTTTGAGTAATACTATTTCAATAACGGTACCAGAATTATTTCACAATAAATTTCAAATGACAAATTGTTATTGATTTTAATTTAAGTTCACTATTGATATAATTTTTTATTCACCAATAATAACTTACTATTTATAATTTATTGTGAAAATATTATGAATGTAGTATTATTCAATATAAAATATTAAATACATTTTAATTACTGCCCTTTGGCCATTTATTAACAAAATTCTTGACGTAAATATACTTTTGGTTCGTACATTTTGGACCAATTTCTATCATGGCGCTCACGTTTTTTTCCCGGATACAGTCCCTAAAATCGTAAAATCATTCTCATTTTAGTCTTTACTGTCATCTCACTAATGAAAATAGCTTACGTGACAGATGGAGTGCACTGCTGGCACATTAGATGTTGACATGGTCATTAAAATAATATTAAAATGTTTAATTAACAATAAAAAAAAATTACATGTCAACATTTAAATAAATAAATAAAAGAGAAATGTTATGTCCACAGCTTTTTCATAACAAATTCTAAGTGACAAGTTGTTATTGGTTATTATTGGTGAGCAAAAAAGTAATTTAAATTATAGATTCAAATTAGATTTAATAACAATTTACCACCTATAATTTATTGTAAAAGTATTGTGAAGATGTTATAGATGTAGCACTTCTCTAAATAAAAGCCACATAAAAAAATTAAAAACAAAATTCCTCTAACTTTTTTTAAAAATAAAATAAAATAAATTTTTTATTACTTTCATATTTTTTTTCAAAAGAACATGTTCATGTTCTTTGTTCTTTTTGTGGGTTCGGGTTCAATCCCTATTTTCTTTTTTTCTTTTTTCTTTTTTGTCTTTCTTTTACTTTTTTTATAATCAAACATATCAAAACTCAGATCAATAATAGTTAAACAAAATCTCATTTTATTAAGCATTTTCTGGAAAGTGCATATATCACCAAGCCCTTTTTTATGGAAAGTAGATGACTCATCATACTTTAATTTGGTTCAGGTAGATTGAACCAGTTGTGGTTAGATCTGTACAGTTTATTACCCAAAAAATGCCTAAAAAACAGCTCTTTTTACCTAAAAATAATAATACATTTAATCAGAATTATGGTATTTTCTTGATATCTCATTTGTTTTAACTTTGATTTTGGTTCGTGAATTGTTGTTTCAAAAGAAATTTCATGATCTTTAAGATTGTTTAATTTACCTCGATTAGATGGTCGGATAAAAAACTCAATATTTTGACCAATCCCGATCAAGGTTTAGTTAGCTTTAGACAAATTTGCTAGAAATGGCAAGTTTGATTTTGGATTGTTTGTTCCATCGCCCAATTAGGGTAAATAGGATTTTTTTTTTTTACACTGTTCCCAACTTTTGGATTTCGAAATCATGGTTTTAACCTATTTTTCAAGATCTAAATCATATTTTGATATGTTACTCAGGACCAAACAAAATATAGTATCAACAGACCATTTTAAAAAAGTTTTGATACCACTTCATAAAAAATATAAATAATTGTAAAAAAAAATCAGTAGTTGTTTTCATTTTCCATAAAAAAAATTCTAAAAATATTTTAAAACTAATACGTAATATCCTTAGGGCATTCGTTAACTTTTACCGTATAATATATATATATATATATATTAAAATTTTAAAAATTAATATATCATAATTTGACTTATATTAATCTTCTTTTTGAACCAATTTTCAAGCCACTGGCTCACATCTTTAACTGGGAATATTTAAGATGATATGTACACAAGAACCAATCAATAAATTCTTATTTTCATTAAAATTCATGGGTGTCTTATTTTGAAAATAATCATATAACTATGTAACATATCTGATCATTTTCCCGAATATAAAAAATTATCCTACTATGTTGATCTTGGGAACAACAAAGTTCTTTCAATTTATAGCAAAAAACATAAATAACCACTAAAATAAGTCTAAACACCCATTAAATTAGGCTTGCATTGCTTTTTATTTTCTTTTTTATTTTTTTTTTATTTTTAAGAATCAAACATACACACAAGGGAGAGGGAAAATAGATTCTAAATTAGGCTTTAATTGCTAATGGTAAGCAAAAGTATACATATATATATATATATATAGCCAAAACTCAGAGAAAATTCAATTAGATTTTAATTGGATTCTTAATTTTACGCCACATGCCCCATTTAATTTTTAATTTTGTGTTAAGTCAATTGTTGAGTGTAAAAATTGAAGAGTCTAAATCCAATTAGATTCTAAATTGGATTTCAATTGGAGTCTAATTTTCCGTCATTTGTCCATTTATTTTTTTTTTTTAATTTTTGTGACAAGTGAATTATTGGATGAAAAAACCAAAGAGTCTAAATCTAATTAAATTCTAAATCATATATTTATATATATTGAGAAACCATTATATATTTTAGAAATGTATGATTTAAAAAAAGTGTAAGCTAATACTATGTACAATTTAAATCTCTTCTAAAAAAAATAATTACAATTATTTTTAATTGTACTCAAATACACGGTACTACACACTAGTTTAATATAATTGGTAAGACCAAAACTAATAATATATGCACCACAGCATCTTTATTAGTGGGCGCTTGTCAAAAGAGTACACGGTACAATTTAAATCTCTTCTAAAAAAAATAATTACAATTATTTTTAATTGTACTCAAATACACGGTACTACACACTAGTTTAATATAATTGGTAAGACCAAAACTAATAATATATGCACCACAGCATCTTTATTAGTGGGCGCTTGTCAAAAGAGTACACTTTTTCTTTTTTCCTTTTTTGCTGGAAGCTTGTGAAAGAATATCAAGTTGTTGACGTGTGTTAAATTTCTTGTGAAATTTAATGTGGACTTTGTGTCCTTCGATTTTCTTACTAGGTAAGAAAAGGCAAAAGGATAATGACCCATTCCATTGCTGACTAACTTCAACTTGCTTTGCGGGCTTTGATCGCCAAAGGCTTTGTATTTTTTAAGTCAAAGGATAGAATCTTATTAAAAAGAATTTTGTACACTCTGATTCTTTTTAGTATAAAATTTAGATATAAAATTAATTGTAACTTTTGGTTACAATCTTACTTAATAAAATGAACATTACTAAATATTTTGAAAATCTAACTATTGAATTACATATTTTTTACACTCTTAATAAATATGCTAAATTTTGTGTCAATCGGATATTATTTACTATATGATTTATAAGCTTATATTTTATGCATAATTTTAAACTATAATAATTTTCAATTTAAACAATTTATTGATGACATAACTATTGATCTTTAATTTTCTAGAAATTTTGCAAGTATAGAGGATATAAAAAGAATATGTAATCTAATAGTAGATTTGTTAAAATTTAATGATGGATTTGCAAATTGATATAGCAATGAATTTATTTGGTGTCATATCAATAATATAATAAATAAAATTCTTAATTACTTATTTATTGTGTCTTAACAATTTTTTGAGAAACAAACACACACACATACACAAGGGAGAGGGAAAGAGATTCTAACACAAAGGCACACTACAACTCCACTCAAAAGTTATGGTAACTTTTAAGGGAGGGTGGGGCAAATTATACTACACACAACACACTCTCTTAAGCAATGTGGGACAATTACCCATTCTTTATTTTTTGAGAAACAAACACACACACATACAAGAGAGAGGAAAATGGGTTCTAATACAAGGGCACGACACAACTCTACTCAAAAGCTATGGTAACTTTTAAGGAAGGGTGGGGCAAATTATACTACACACAACACACACTCTTAAACAATGTGGGACAATTACCCCATTTTTTTTTTTTTTGAGAAATAAATACACACACAAAAGAGAGGGAAAGGGGTTTATATCTTAACAATTGATGTATCAATTTGTAAGACTTATTTAGTAAAATTTATTATAGTTGTCACGTCATTCTAAGTAAATTCATTATACCAATCAGTAAAAGAAAAGACACGTAAATAGTTGTTTTTGAAGTATTTGTGTTTTTCTTTTGAAATAAATCTAATACTGTAGCTAAGTTTCTCATGATTTACCAATCAAATATAAGTCACATTTATCATCATCATCAAATTATATGTCAAATGTTATTGAACTAAAAAAATTAACTAACATTGCCCAGGAAAATAAAAGAACCACACTTCTAACTTTTAAGTACCAAACAACAAATAACCAATGTCAAACAACTTAACAGCTCAAGTCATTTGCATTAAAAAATAAACAAGCATAAATAAATATAAATGGTGGGAAGCTATTCCCTAAGAAATGAACCAATGGTGGCCTACCCCATTCGGTCATTCATAGATAACAAAAGCAATTAAGCAACTCAGACATGTTTTTTCTACGGTCACTATCACTGCTTTACCAAACCAAAATTTATTAGGGAGAATACCACATGGGCAAAATTCTTAAGTACTACCAGAGTATAGAGAAATGGTGCCCCCTCCTCTCACATTTACGGTGAATCTCACCATGAACGTCAGAAGAGGAGGCATCATTCTCTGTGCTCCGGGAATACCTAAGAATTACTCACCACATGGTCCACAATCCAAATCTATAATGCAATAGTCTTATGTTGTCTTTTATGCAAGGTGTAGATGGAAAATCTTTAAGGGATTGTTGTCTAATATGAGACTGATTCTCAACAAAGTTGTAGATGGAAAGAAAATCTTCATGGGAATGTTATTTAATATGAGACTAATTCTTAAGAATATTATGGGGGGAGTGGGTGGAAGGGGAAGGAGATGTTCCGTTTTAAAATTCCAATTTTATGTATTTTGGAAGCAAGAGATATGATTTAAATGAAATTTAATATATTTTCTATTTTCTCTTTAATGTTTCTTAAGTATAGGATTTAATAAATAAATTGCATGTGGGTTTCAGTTAGCTCAATTAATAAAATCTCTGATAGTTGAATAAGTGATCTGGGATTCAATCCCCGCCTACACCAAAAACCAATTGGTGTCTTGGTCTAATGATAAAGAGCATCATCAGGAGCAGACACCATAGGTTGAAACACTCTCTAAAATAAAATTGCATATTTTTTTCCCTTATCTTATAAACTATCCTCTCCTCTAATTTCCACCTTACAACCAAACAAAGAGATAAGGTCTTGGGGGCATATGAACAAAAGGAGAGAAAAATTTACAATATCATCAATTTTTATCATTTCCTCTCCCTTAAAACTTTCAAATTTAATCTCTTTATTATTATTATTTTTTTTTTTGATAATGGAAGGAATCATATGAAAAGGTAGAGGAAAAGAAACTTTATTTTTTCTTTATTTTTTTTTAGATTATTAGAATGATAAGAGAGTGGTGGAGTCATGTTGTTGCTTCAAAATTTTGAATTTTTCTCTATAATTTACACACACACACACACACACACACATTTATTCCCAAGAATTTAATGTTTGGGCATCAAAAATCTATCTCCCAAAAGGATAATTGAGCTAAGCAAAGGAAAAAAAAAAAAAAATTGGCTAGATGAACTCGCTAGTGGCCTAGGTAGCACCTCATAAAGAAATTTTATTATCATTAAATACTAGTGTAAGTATGTAAAATAACAATTTCTGTTACAGCAAAAATGTTACATTAATAATAAGGAAAATATACAATTTTGTGTGTAAGAATTACATTGCTAGTACAATGTTTGTTTGTTTGTTTTTTTGAGAGAGTTTCAACTTATGGCGTCCGCTCCTGATGATAGTTCTTTATCATTAGACCAAGACACCAATCGATTTTTGGTGTAGGCAGGGATTGAACACCAGATCTCTTATACAACCATCAGAGACTTTACCAGTTGAACTAACTGAAACTAACTTGCTAGTACAATGTAAACCTATAATTACTTCAAAAAAAAAATATTAATTATAAAGTTTTAAAGATCAATTCAATGTAACATTTAAGCATGGTGCAAGACCAATATAGGAGAGGTGAAGTCAACAATTGATGAACTAAATCTTCTAATTGTTGATAATGCATTAGAGACATCCTTCTGTTTCTATAATCAAATGAACTTTATTATTATTATTATTATTATTATTATTATTTTTATAAATTTCATCCTATCTATGGCTTTCGCTTTTGATGAATGCGCTTTTTATTATCGGATCAAGACATTGTGCTCTTTATTATTAGATCAAGACATTATACTATTTATCATCAAACCAAGACATTGGCGTGTCATGGATTGAATTTCAAATCTTTTATTCAACTATCAAAGTCTTTACCAGTTGAGCTAACTAGAATCTAAACTCTACGTATTTTATTTTAGAGAAAATGATGGAAGTTAATATTCTAATTTAGTATTAATTGAGTTTCACACACACACACACACACACACACACACACACACACATATATATATATATATATATTAATTATTGTGAATTCATAGAATTTGTTGTACATAAGTCTCTTAAAAATACATTAAGAATAATTTTAAGAGATAAACCAATTATAATTATTTGCATTTTCTTTTGTTGTTGAGAGAGATAAACTAGAAGCAAGCTAAATGGTTCAAAAGTATCACTTTAGATTGCATTCTTAAAAAAATGGTCCTTTTAAGTAAACAATGCCTTTATCTACAAGAACTTTCAGTTAACTTTTATCTACAATACTATTTCAGCTAACTTTTACTTTTATTTACAGTACTTTCAGTAAAAAGTTTTCAATTTCAACAAAATAAGCGAATCCCAAATATACCATAAGTCTAGGTATTTTGATGACCTAAGTCTTGCTATTCTAACTAATGTTCTGGAATACCAGCATATAATATTATTATATAAGAAGGTGGACAGCAAGCTACTTAAACTTTTTTGGGTATGGAATATAGTTAATTTCAGACTTATTGGCGTCTAATTAATAACTACATTTTAAACTGTTGGAATATTTTCATATAAATGAGAAAGGTAAGTGCTTAATATGATATAATTGAGTATATATGTATTAGATTTAAAATTTTTAAATTTAAGTAATGTCTCAATATATTATATGAGGAGTGTCACAACAAATTGTTAGAGTTTGTTCTCATAGTACATAGATTTCTAATAACGGTGATCATATAGATTTTTTCTCTTTACAAAGTTTTTTTCTTAAAAATAAAGATACTGCTTTAATTATGTGTGAATCAAGACCAAATTTTATACCATTTAATTTTTTTTTTTTGAGTCAAAAGGAAAGCATTTTATATTAAAAACTCTGATTCTTTTTTTACCATTCAATTAAAATTTTATTCTTTCCCAAAAAAAAAAATTTTATTGATTTCGTAATTGTCCCACGGTCAAAGTAGTAGCACGCCTCATAACTGTCTATTAACCTGGATTCCAGAATCCAGACCCAACCTAGTGTAAGGAAGCTTCCTCAGCCCCACCAAACCATTACTTATGTAACAAGTAACGTGCCCATGGTATTTAAACATTAAATTCACCCATTTTAGTCATTATTATTTTAGAACAAAATTTAACTACAAAATTAGTTGTAACTTAAAACTACAATCTTACTTAATATTTTTTTATTGAAGGTGAATTTTGACGCATATCAAATTTTGTATCAATTAGATATTGTTTACTATATAATCTATAAACTTATATTTTATGCATAATTTAAAACTATAAAAACTTATAATTTAAACAATTTATTGATGACATAACTATAAATATTCAATTTTTTAGATATTTTGCAAGCATGGATGATATAGGAGGTATATGTAATCCAATAGTAGATTTGTCAAAATTAACCTTCAATAAAAAGATATTGAGTAAGGTTGTAGTCTTAAGTTACAACCGATTTTGTAACTAAACTTTCTCTTTATTTTATGTAGCAAACTGTGACTAATTATTTTTCATTTTCATATTAACTCACAACTTTTTTCTCAACCATTCATAATTAGCTATGTAACCATTATTGTGTCAATTGTAATAAAGGTTGTGCTATTTTACGTGGTACTAAAAATTTTTGATTGCTTGCTCTTTGCATATGCATTCAGCGGTGGAGCCTCATTTGACCTGTGGTCAAATTTTAAAATTTTCCTTCAAATAATAGATTCTAAAATAAAACTTAATTGGCCAACAAAAAATAAGGGTTTGGAAAAAAATAGTGAATAATTGACTGTTAATGATTTTATCATTTCGAAAATACAGTGGTCCAAATGAGGCTTTGAGAAAAATGAAAAAAAAAAGTTTTTAACAAAAACAAACTGGTCATATTTTAACAAGAAAAAAAAAAAGTAATACTAGAATTATGATTCTCCTGTTTAATTAGTTTTTTTTTTTTTTTCCTTTCTCTTTCTCTTGTTGCACAAGATCCACTTACACTTCATAAAACACAAAAATCCACTAACACAATAAATTATGGGTTTCGTGATCTCAACTTTTGAATTCCCTTAAAAATAGAGTATCAATGAAGCTTAACATAAGAAGGGATAAATTAATTTAAGTGGTAGATTCAAAGTAGAATTAGTAATAATTTACCATTTATGATTTATTGTGAAAATATTGTAAAAACGTAACACTTTTAAAAGTATTAATTATCTAAATAAGTTTTTCTTTTCTCAAATTGTAGTACAATTTGAAACAATTATTGTACATTTGGATGTACCTAAATAAGCAAATAAATAGAATAAGGGTGCCCTATGCTTAGGGTATTTGTTAATTGACAATTTTAAAAAAATTGAAGTACTACTTTTATAAGAAAAATAAAAAAGTTGCCAAAAAAATTAATTAGATTTTTTTTCCTGGAATTTTTTTTTAAATTACTAAATTAATGGATTTGCGATGTCTTTTTCTTTTAGTAGTTAGTACTCCTTTTAAAAAATATCACATCCACGCATGGCCCCCTTGATAGCCATATGATAATTGGTAGGTCCGCCATGGAATATAAAGAACAGGGCAATTTGCTTTACTAGTGAAACATTCGACCCATTTACTGGCTCAACGTGAAAAAAAAATACTAAATATGGAAGCTGAACTGAGGATTGAGGAAACTCCTATAGTAACAAGCAACGTACTAGCTCATAGATGTTCTTCATTCATTATGATTTGAATAAAGCTTTGACAGGCGTTCCATACAATATTTTTTATTTTTTAAAGAAAGACTATAAATGTGAGTGAGACAAATTGCACAACGAATTTCAAAATGATTGATTTCTTTTGTTTCATAATTAAAAACTCTGAAATTTTCACAATTTTTCACGTCAACATTTTATTTTATTTTATTTTTTCTATTTTTTAAATTTGATTTAAAAATAAATCTATATTTCCCTACCAAATACACGATACCTCTTTAAAAC
This sequence comes from Lithocarpus polystachyus, assembly GCA_033629205.1. NCBI lineage: Eukaryota > Viridiplantae > Streptophyta > Magnoliopsida > Fagales > Fagaceae > Lithocarpus > Lithocarpus polystachyus. The sequence continues at coordinate 3,194,247 of CM066166.1, forward strand.
CCAAAAAAGGAAAAAATCTCTCCTCTTCTCACACACTAATAACATCTCCTTCCCCTAAACCTAAAACTCACCCTTTCCATCCTCCAAAATCAAAACCTAAAACTTAGATTCTCCCATTGTCGCTGCTGCCGCCATAGATTGCCGCCACCACTGATCGCCACCACCACGGAAAGGCAGCCTATTGAATGATGCAAAATCTCACACAACCATCGTCACTCCAATCCTATTCAAATCCTCACACAACCACTGTCTCTCTCCAAGTCTCACAACTTTCCATGTCAGATAAGTAACGATTTGAAGTTAGAGTTCCAAATTTCATCAAAGTAAAGATTCTAGTTTGTTTATAAATTGTCTAAGATCAGGGTTTGCTATCAACTACGGATTTAAATGTTGTTGGCTTCGTTGAACCTAGGGAAACCCTATTGAAGATCAAATTCTACATGGGCTTCGTCTCTTGGCACTTTAAAGAATGGTTAGTGATGTTTTTATTTTAATTTTAGGTTTTCCCCCTTACCTATTATCTTTATTTGGAGTAAATTTGTGGTTTTTAACAAAAACCAAGAGAGCCTTACATTATTGTTGTTCAATGAAAGCCTTAATAAGGGGCAAAGTGAGTTAGAGAGGGAGAGAAAAGTCTAAGGGACTTTATAATTATACCAGAACTTCTTCGAAAACATTACCAGCAAGTTTTTAATTTTGTTCTATTGTTTTTAGCGGTTAAGTATGATTTAGGGTTACATTTGGGAGTGTTTCTTTTGAATGATTAGCATAAATTGATGGGATTGAAGCCGGTAGTGGAGTTTGCTATTTTCAATTATTGGCTGCATTGCTCTCTCTTTCATATTTTAGCAAATTCAATCAAAACTGCGTCTCCTAACCGTATCTTTTGCGAGAATGCAATCAAGTGTGTTGTTCATAAATCACTGTTGTTTGTTTCTCTTATTTATTTTTTTTATTTTTCAATAGTTAAGATAGTTTTTCATTTGTGGAACTTTCTTCTTCTCTATTCTATGTGGGAGCTATGTAGGAGAATATGAAGAGTTTACTGCAAGGTGACACTGTTGCAATCTCTTCTACCAAAACAAAATCAATTCTAACCCAAAGACCTTAGTTAAAAAAAATAAAATAAAAAATAAAAAATTCTAACCCAAGTATTTTTTTTTATGTTATTTTTTTTTAATTTCCAGATTTGTTTTTTAAAAAGTTACTGGTAGCAGTTTAGGCAATCTGATGTTGGTAAGAGACTGGCTTGCTGGTGGGTGGTAGTTTGACACTCTGACTATTTCTCTTTCAGTCTCTCTTTGTCTGTCTCTTTACAGTTACTATGCTCTATGTGTGTCTATTTTTGTGACTAATGATTTGTTTGCTTTCTATACATATAAAAGATGTTTATTTTTATATAGACAGTGAACTTGTGTCTTTCATTGAGTCATAAAGTTTAGTGTTTATCTTATACACTTGGCACAATTCTGGGTGTTAGTGGCAGTTAATTATTGCCCTCTTATGGGTTAGATTTGGTTTTAATTAAGGTTTTGATTTATAATTAGTTTCTAGAAAGCTTTTCTGTTACTTCTTCTTTGTTTACTGCATTTCCAAAGGGGCTATTTATTCAGTTTGAAAGAAATTGTTTTCTTTTTTGGTTGTTTAATTGCTTTGATAATTATTGATTTTTTTTTTTTTTTTGATGTTCTTAGGCACCCAAAACAATTCTATTAGACTATTGTTGGTGTTGGATTGTTTAGACCCCTTAAACCCAAACAAATTAACCTAGTTATTTAGCCAAGTGATTAACTTAGGTAAATTATTCAGATCTAAGTTAACACAAATATATCATATCATGCAAAGGTGCGGAATAATAAAGAACACATGATATGATGATCCAGGAAACCAAACCAGTAAAAACCTGGAGAGGATTTAACCTAGTTATCCTCAAGGTAAAATGAATTCACTATGAAAGAATCGAAGTTTACACGATAGAGACTTAGACCACTAACATCCTATTGCTACCTGCCTGTCGGAAACTTACTACTACAACCACGTGACAGCTCCGAGACCACGGACTCCTTCTTTCCTTGAATTCTCAGCAAAGCACAAGCAACACCTGCTTGTATATCTTGAAGCTCTTTTGTTCTGCAACTGTATGATTTACCAATCTCTTGACGTGAATCTAGAGTTTGGAAACCCTAAGTGTATGTGAGAGTAAACACCTCTAGATCTAACAATTAGATTCACAAACACAGCATTCAGAACTCTAAAAATGTGGCTAGGGTTTTCCCTTATATACTTAGGGCAAAACATAAAACCCTATACATTAAATAGGCTAGGGCTGAGTTGGAAAATTCTACAGAAAAACATTCTGCACGACTTTCGATCGGTCGAGTCTAATTCTCGATCGATTGAGCCAGGCAGAAGTGTACAGTAAATTCTACAGTAACTCGATTCCAACTTTACATAAAAAGCCATACTTTGAGCAAGTCTAACACAAGACTAAAGATTGTTTTGATCATGGTTTGCCAACATTACAAATTGAAGTTCTAATACATTAGTTCCTAATTCCTTAGAACCTAACAAACTCCCCCTTTGGCAATCCGTAACAAAACACAGACTTAACAAAAAGCTCAAAGTTTACAAAACAGCCCATTACAAAACAATAGCCACACTAACAAATTCAACCTAACTACTATCTAACAGTTGCAAAAGTAGACAGCAACACGACTGAATCAACCTGTATATTCCTGTAACACTTAACAGACACATAAACGCATATGCGGAAAATACAAGTAACATAAAAATACTTCTTGATCTCACATAACTCAAAATAAAGACATATATCATGAATAACATCATAAATATAAATCAATAAGCAATGTAGCATAGTGAAACAAGAAACATATACATAAAAAATGTATCTCAAAATATATCTCCACTATCATGAGCCAAAAATGTAAATACACAGTAAATCATCTAGATACAATCTAAAAGATTCCACAAGCTCCTCAGTATCACAAAAAGATACAAAAACTCCCCCTAAGACAAAAGATCACACTCCGCGTCAGTGCACGTCTGACACGAGTGCATCTGGTTTGGAGCCGCCCCGATGCTTTCCAGCCTTGCACCTTGGTAGCACAACAAATTTCCACCACCACCCCCTATTAGGAAAAAAAAATTTCAATCACCTTGCACGTTGGAAGCACATAAAATTTCCATCACATCTTCCATAGTTGCACAACAAATTTTCATCACCTGTAATTCGATAGAGCATAAAATTAATTTCCATCACCCCTAGTAAGACAACATTTGCATCATCTTGCATTTTGGTATGGCACATGAAATTTTCATCACCCCTGTAAGACACAAAATTTACATAACCTTGCATCTTGGTAGCCCTTAATAATATTGATTTAATTATGTATTTTTACTAATAACTATATATTTATTTAAATTGGTGCCTCTTTTTTCCTTTTCTTTTTTAGAATCTGTTTATATATAATGACAAACTTAGGTCCAATTTTTTATTTGTTGTACTTTAAGTTTCTTAATTAAAACTAAACACATTATTGTATAACCAATACAATAAAAATTATGTTATTTTCCCTAAAACAATTATGCTTAATGTAATCAATTGTTTGATTTTTTTTTTTTTTTTTTGAGAATGATCAATTGTTTGAATTTAAATGAGAAACATAATGTATAGCATCTAAGAAATTGTCTCAAATGTTTAACTCATAGGCAAGATAACATGCTTTTTAAAGGATTGACAACCTCACCAGACGCATCTGCTTGGATTTTGGTCTATCTTTATATAAAAATGTGTGTGTAATTATATATTTTTACATATATGTGTACATGTGTTACAATTAGTGTCAAACAAATTTTTTTGGATGATTCAATAATTATGAGCAGGGGGATTTCAACATCTAGAAGTAACAATTGAGCTAATGACATTTGGCATAGGTTAAAGTATTTCAAAACATTTTATTGTGTAACAACAAAATTTATGTTGTAATGAAAAGGTTGCACCAAATTACCAATGACCTTTTTGTCAATTGGCTTGGCACTTTCAAGTGTTTCAAACGTCCAATGTTCAAATATTAATCTCTTATTAGAAACACACACACACACACACACACACACACACACACACACACACACACACACACACACACTATAAAATTACTAGGATCAATTCAATCAACAATTTAAGCATAGCACATGACCAAACCAATATATAGGCAGCTAAGTTTGGCTCATAAATCGTACGGTTGATCAACTAAATCTTCTAACTGTTTATTGTTTGATAATGCATTTGAGATATCATTCTCTTCATAGTTATATGGACAAAACATAGTCCCTTAACAAGGTGTTCTTAAAAGATTTTATTATCATTACATACTAGTTTTAGGGATCAATTCAATACAACATTTAAGCAAGGCGCAAGAACAATATAGGTGGAGGTGAAGTTAGCTAGGGCCATAAAATTGTACCAATGATGAATTAAATCTTTTAATTGTTAATAATGCGTTAGAGACATCCTTTTGTTCTTACAGTCACACGAACTTTACGTATTTTTTTTTAGAAAAAATGATAAAAGTTGTAATATTTTAATGTAGTATCAATTGAGTTGTGTACTAATAATATATATATATATATATATATAAGCTTTATTATGAATTCTTATAATTTGTTGTACATAAGTCTCTTAAAAACAAATTAAGAATAATTTTGAGAGGTAAAACAATTATAATTATTTGTGTTTTCTTTTGTTGTTGAGGGAGATAAGCTAGAAGCAAAGTAAATCGTTCAAAATATTATTGCTGTAAATTACCTAGTTAATTAAATGACAAAGTCCCACATAGAATAGAAATAGTAAGGATTAATGGTTAATATATGGTTGAGTCTTGTGACATTAACGTATTTAATATTTGGTAATTTCCGAAATAAAATGAACTAATAAATTGTCGAAAAAATGTCAAACCCGAACGTATTCCCGAACGTATCCTCGTTTACCGTCCTTTACTCCTCTAAGAACCAAAATGCAGCCTCCTCTACTGGGTGAGAATGAATATATCTTTTTAACAATTTTTACTTTTGTTGGTTTCAGCATTTCATACACCCGAAAATCTGAAATATCTTCGTGAACATTGGTACCCCAAAATATCTTTTGGTTTAAACAAAATCAGTTATCTCCAAAACATCATCCTTAGCCTCTAAAGAAAGAAGAATTGAGAAGAAAGAAGACGAATACAAAGTTAAGAGTCTAAAGAATAGAGAAGAAAGAAGCATTGTAAACTTACTAAACTATAAAAAAAGTAATAAATAAATATATGAGAGAATAAATGCAATGGGAAAGTTGAGGAGCAGAGGTGGCCACGTGGCTGGGAGCTTGGGAATGGGAAAAATGATTTGAAAGGGAGGTTTTAGGAAGGTAGTTTTATTTGCTGAATAACCAAATTTGTTCTTTTAAAAAATATAAATTTGACCACTTATTTTGAATATTTTTTAAAACACTATTTTTTATATATATAATTAAAACATTATAATCATTAATCTATATAATTTATCTATTAGTTTCTAAATATTTAGGAATAAATGTTTAGGTTCAAATTTTATATCTGTTGGCAAATCGAGTACAAAAACATGTCTAGTATGGGATATTTGTGGGTCGACCAACATTAGCCCAAAATTTCAACCCATTAACATCAATTCAAACTTTAAGCAATGTTACTACACTTAATATTTTTTAATTGGATATGAATTTAGACAAATTCACTGTTAGATTACATTATATTTGTAAATTCTCCATACTTACAAAGTTTCAAGGTGATCAAAGATCAATAACCATATTATTAAACAATTGCTTAAATTCAAGTTTTTGTAGTTTAAAATAATGCATAAAATATGAGTTTATAAATCGAATGATAAATAATATCCAATTGGCAAGAAAATTTGTGTGTATGTTAAAAACATATAGAACATATAATATAACGGTTAGATTTGCAAAGCTAAGAGAAATTTCCATTGGAGTCTAATTTTAAAACATATGTCTCATAGAATTCTTAAATTTTTGTGCCAAGATAATTATTAGGGCAAACGCCGAAAAGTCAAAAATAGAAAATCCAATTAGATTTTCAATTAAAGTCTAATTTTGTACCACATATCCCATATAATAATTTTTTAATTTTTGTGCAAGTGAGTTACTAGTGCCAAAATAAAAAAATAAAAAAAAAATAAAAAAAGAAAGGTTTGGTTTGACTTTGACCAAGTATTAACGCGATTGTTCACAATTGGAATGGAGAAAATTTAAAAAGATAAATAAATAAGGCAAATGATATTTATGTTTATACTAGACTTAGGCTTTAACTTAGGTTTCGTTCTCGTCTAACCAAATCTAAGATTCTAAATCAACATAAACTGAATTCTATCACAAAAGAAAATTAATAACATTTGCTATCATTATTATTATTATTATTATAGTGGTTGGGTAAACTAAAATAAAGAATTTCATGAATAAAAATTTAAATTAATTTTTTGTCATTTGTTTCAAATAAACTTATATTTATTTTATAAGTAGCTAATTCATATTTTCAAATCCACAAACATTATTTATGTTATATATAAAACATGTAATTTTTTACTGTAATTTTTAATCGAAAATGTAAAACCCACCCTCTAAGTTTCACCACTTTTCATTCTAGTCCTCTAAGTATGCATACGGTCATTTTGGTCCTCTAAATTTCAAAACTCTTCAATTCACTCCTCCATTAAACAACCATCCATTTATGCCATTAACACCCCAAAACAATGTCATTTTGGTTAGATTTTAAAATTTTATTTTTATTTGATTATATATTTCTTAATTTTAAAAAATGTTAATTAAAAAAATAGAAATTAAAAAAAAAATCCAAACCCCACACGATGCCATCCCTCCGTCGAGAGGAGAGAAAGTGATTGCCAAGAAAGCATGAGAAGGAGAGAGGACGATTGTGAAACAAAGTAGCTTTGGCAAATCAGGGTTTAGATGTTGACAATGAGGTGGTGGAGACGACGGCAGTGGATGATGCAGATGTCGGAGAACTAGGAGTTAACCGTGTGGGGAGTATGGGTGACAAGGGTTTTGATTTGGTTGGAGTCTAAGTGTGACTTCAAAGAGGTCATGGGTGTCTTGGTTCACTTTGTGGTCGAAAATGATCATAGCCATGGTGGTGAAAATGAATAAGGAATTCTAGATTTTTGGTTCTGAAACTGTATGAGAATGAAAGTGCAGAGTGTTGAAGGAGTACATAGAAGAAAAAGGTACAGGGAGAGATGATTGGAATGGTAGTGGTGTTCATGTTATTGGGATTTGTATAGTTTTTGTTGGCATCTTCATTATCGACTTATTGGGTATGGAGGACGTTTAGGTTTTCAAGGGAAATGATATGTCCACAACATTTTTACAACAAATCCTAAGTGGCAAGCTGTTACTAGTTGTTATTGTTAGGGCAAAAAAGTAATTTTAGTGTTAGGTTCAAATTTGAACCAATAACAACTAACCACTTATGATTTGTTGTAAAAATATCGTGAAAATATTGTGAACATAGCACCTCTCTTTTTTATTTTATTTTATTTTTAATTTTTTTTTCAATGTTTTTTAAATAAGAAATAAATAATTAAATTAAAATTTAAAATTAATCCAAAACCGCATTGTTTTGAGAGTATTAATAGCATAAATGGATAGCTGTTTAACGGATGACCGAATTGAGAAATTTTGAAACTTTGAGAACTGAAATAATCGAATGCAAACTTAGAGAACTGAAATGAAAAATGATAAAATTTAGACGGTGAGTTTGGCATTTTGGCCTAACATTTATTTCACGCTCATGATTCAATCCAAACTATTTACACTGGTAGAGCACCCTAAGAAACCGCGTATATAAAAACTGAAATCGAAATTCTAGAATACATCGGATGGTAATAGTTTGACTGTAATAAGGGTGAATAGTTGTGTGTGGAAAAATAAGGCGCACGGAATGTTATTGGAGCATGGGCGTGTGAGCAGGTGAACGCGCGTTGATAATCACACATTGCTGATGTTTATTCCTTTGGTGTGAAAGAAATGGACAGCAAAATCTAAAAGCGACCAGGATTCTAGTTGATGCTATAAACAGTACTTACCCAAGGGGTCCAATTGTCCTTCAAATTTCTTAGCTATGATTGGAATTTACTTAATTTGTCTTTCTGAGATATTCATTAGCAGTCGGATTAGGATGACCCTGTAGTACAAAGCCAAAGATTTTTTGAACTCTTAACAAGAAGAGACTACCACCGCCTCGTGTAGTTGGTACCCGGGCTGTATAGAGACCGATTACTCGGGGATTCAAGCCCCCGCATTTACCTAGAAAAAAAAAAAAAAACAACAACAACGAGAAGAGACTAAGCGGTACTGCTAGTGCTAGAGGGTCCTTCGCCATCTCATATAGTTAGTGCTAGCCTGCTAGCTAGGTTGTACTCTTCTTATTCTACTTGGTTCTAGTTTGGGTTGTTCATTAATTCTGGATATTATTTTACTATCTGATGTGATTTTCATTCAATGAAAGGATTTCGTTTCAGCCAAAAAGAAAAGTGCTAAATTAAATAGAACTATAAGCAAAAATAGAAGCAATTGTAATGTAAATTTAAGTGTCTATTAAAATAGGAGACTAAAAAGATAAGCAACTGAAGTTTTAACGTGGGATTAAAGTGGATCATCCCGTTAAAATAAAGTTTTACTTATTTTTGCAAATACTTTTAGTTTTTACAAGACGCGTATGTCTATGGTCTTCGTCCTTGTTTGTTGGGGACAGTTGTCAAATTTGACCCAAATCCTTTTTTGTTTTAAATTTAAGATTATTTTTAATTGTTTCTCTAACAAATGTTTGGTTTTCACTTATCACTAAGCATATGTTGCAGTTTCTTTAAAAAAAAAAAAAAAAAAAAAAAGCTTAGCAAGTGTTATAGGCAATTTAGTCATTTGACATGTGTCATCCTCGCAACTTGCAAGGCTTCTCCTCTCATTTCTATGTGTCACACCTAAAACACCAAAATCATGGTCTAGTTCTCTTTGAGAAGACAGAGCCAAAAGTTATAAGATTGGAGGTTCTATATCCTATTTTAGAAAATGACAAAATTTGGCTGTAAACATAATTGTAGTCATTGGTTACAATTCTCATTAAAAAAAAAATTAACATGATTACATATTTGGAAAATTTAATTATTGAATTGCATGTTTTTTGTATTCTTAATACATATGTCAAATTTCATGTTAATTAGAGGTTATTTATTATTTGATCCATAAGCTTATTTTTTATGCATAATTTTGTATTACAAAAACTAAAAATTTAAATATTTGATTGATAGCAAAGCCATTGATCTTTGATCTTCTAGAAACTTTGCAAGTATGAAGGATATAAGAAGAAAATGTAATGATGAATTTGTAGAAATTCACATCTAATTAAAAAATTTCTAGTGAGAGTTGTAACCATTGACTACAACTAAACTTTGTTCTTTTTAAAATTTAAATTTCTAATAAGTAAAAACGGTGTTGGGTAAATTTATTGGGTCTAATTATATGTTATTGTATTTTGTTGATAGATTTCCTATAAGCATGCCGCAAGACCAATATAGGTGGAGGTGAAGTTAGGGTCATAAAATTGTACTGTTGATGAATTAAATATTCTAAATTTTTTTTTGAGAAGCAAATATTCTAATTATTAATAATGCATTATAGACATCTTTCTGTTCCTATAGTCAAACGAACTTTAGGTATTTTCTTTTAGAGAAAATAATAAAAGTTAAAATTTTAATGTAGTATTAATTGAGTTGTATACTTATATATATATATATATATATATATATAAATTTATTGTGACTTCTTAGAATTTGTTGAACATAAGTCTCTTAAAAACAAATTAAGAATAATTTTGAGAGGTAAACCAATTATAATTATTAGCGTTTTCTTTTGTTGTTGAGGGAGATAAACTAGAAGCAAGCTAAATGATTCAGAATTATTGCTGTAAATTACCTAGTTAATTAAATGACAAAATCCCACATAGGATAGAAATAATAAGGATTAATGGTTAATATATGGTTGTGAGTCTTGTGACATCAACGTATTTATTTGGTAGTTCCCAAACATTAACGGTTAATCGACCACTAATGCGAACGAGTTGGTGGTACCCCTTTCCACGAGTTGTTGGTGGTATTCCTTTCCACGAGTTACCTTATGAAACTATATAAGAACCAGTGTCCACTACTCCTCTAAGAATACAATTACTACAATTACCTCGTGGTATTCCTTTCCACGAGTTACCTTATGAAACTATATAAGAACCAGTGTCCACTACTCCTCTAAGAATACAATTACTACAATTACCTCGTGGTATTCCTTTCCACGAGTTACCTTATGAAACTATATAAGAACCAGTGTCCACTACTCCTCTAAGAATACAATTACTACAATTACTACCGAGTTGGTGGTACCCCTTTCCACGAGTTGTTGGTGGTACCCCTTTCCACGAGTTGGTGGTACCCCCTTGGTTCATGAAACTATACCTTATGAAACTTACCCCCTTGGTTCATGAATATATCTTTTTAACAATTTTTACTTTTGTTGGTTTCAGCATTTCATACAATTAATTTTCTCTTGGTTACTACAGCGAACGAGCTTAATCCAGAGGTTATACTAGCTGCTCAAATGGTTCTTGTACTGTTCGTTCTCATAATCACACTCCTTCTCGCTTTTCCCAGGTTTTTAACTAACAACACTGCTATGTTGATACCTACTATGTGTGTTTTAATTTTACATAACTTGGAGCTTCCAATATAAATAAGTTGAAACAAAGTGTGCTTTGCTTCATGCTCTGTTTTTATTGGTTTGTTTGAATTGCGTAGCTCGAATTGACCGTGGTATGAGGTTTGCATTTTCTTTTTTCATTTTGCAGAATCTATATTGTGTGGATCTATTGTGGTTTGTAATGTTCTATGAATAAAGTGATTTTAGTCCAATACTTGTTGAGGGCTTAGGAAAATTTGAACCGTTTGTTTTTGCGATTGTTGGGCTTAGGAAAATTTGAACCGTTTGTTTTCGCGATTGTTTTTGTGCTAGTCATGCCCTGTTTTTCTTTTTTCTCCAAACTCGCTGAGGTTTATGAATAATGGTTTATGAATAATAGTGTGGATCCAGGCGTTTCTCTTTCTGCTGGCCAGTTTGGGAAGTTTGAATTTTCCTGTGGTTGTGAAAATTTGAACTGGTTTTCTGATTGTTTTCGTGCAAATCATGCTCTGTTTTTCTTTTCCCTCTTTTACTAGTTAAAGTTTATGAATAATGGTGTGGATATGGTTTTATAAAAAAAAAAATATATAAAAATATATATATATATATATATATATATATATATAGTGTGTGGATCTGGCCCTTTTTCTTTCTGCTGGCCGGTTTGGGAAAATGTTTTGGGCCTCCATAACCAAATCTTCCATTTTGGGCTCATAAACAAAAAGATGTGATTTTGGATATATTTTTTTTTAGAAACCCAAAGTCACTCTTTTTCATCCTCTCTTTAGAAAAATAGTTCTCAGTTATTTTCCTAATTGCCAGTCAGAAATTATGATTGATGCATATCTAATTGCTCTTTTGTATGATCTGGAACTGAGTTGTAATGTTTTGGTTTCCCTGACAAACCAAATAAGGGTTGTCTTTTTGAAATAAGTTTGCCTTGTCCATTTAAGCTATTTTTTTCTTGTCTTATTTTCTACATGGTACAATAGAGTACTTTTCAAAAACTAGATTTGGGTATAGCATAAGCTTCAAGTCCAAATACTTCAAACCATTTGGTTGACCCTAACACATGTAGATAATTGGTCCAAAAAATTAACATCTTTGGTGGATGAGAGTTAAAGATGTCTAGATTTAATGGGTTGACCAACATTTTAACCCAACTAGTAAATTTAATTTTGGGCCATTTAACTCGATTAAAAAAAAACACATATTTAAGAGATCTATGCACCGCCAATCTCAGATCTGCAAATCTAAATTCACAACATGTACAAAAAAAAAAAAAAAAAAAAAACACAGAAAGAATCAATAGAAACTAATTCAATCACTAACAAAACAAATAAAAAAAATGGAGTCTTAGATTTGAGTTTGACAAAATCTCACTCCAACAGAAGCTAAATCAAAGTCTGAGCTTACTCTAAAAAGTAACCAAACAGAGAATTTCCGTTTTCTCACTTTTTTTTTTCCAATGTTTTCTCTCGAATTCTTGGGAACCAAACAGAGAGAGAAATTGAAACGAGAAATATAGAAATAAAAGAGATTTACACGACTTGTACACCAAGATGGATAGGTACTCACTCACGTCGTCTCTGCCACTCTCTGCTTGATCTCTCTCTTTGATTTATACGTTGTGAGTAAGTTTGCTTTCTTTTCTTTTTCTCTTTTTGGTGATCAATGGAAAGAAATTTTTTGTTGTTTGTGTGCTGGGTTTGAGGTGTGTCATGGGATTTCTTTAATTTTTTTTTTAAAATTTAAATTAGTTTTCTACATTTTTTAATATAAAAAATTGAAAAAAAAAAACTCTTAACTGTAGAGCATTAACAGAAATTAATGGAAGGCCTGAATTGAAACACTCTTGAAATTTAAAGGACTGAATTGACCGAAATTAAAGATAGGAGACTGAGATGACAAAAGAAGAATCTCAGGAGAGGTCAGTTTTGCATTAAAAAAAAAAAAAAGGTAAAGGTAAAATTACAAAAATACCTATCTCTCTCGATATATCTTATCCTCTCGTTCGCTGATTTCTCTCTCAACTCAGCCGCATCTCTCACCTCACCCTCACTCACTCTCACTCTCATCCGCCCCTCATGGTCTCACCCAGTCACCCTCACCCTCACTCTCATTCACTCACCGAACCACCCTCACCCTTACTCTCATCATGTGGTGGTTGCTGCTTGTCATGGAGGAGCACGGATCTCGTGGTGGTTGCTGTTTGCCACGGAGGAGCACGAGATGGTTAGATCGGAGAGAGATATGATGATCGGAGGAGCTCTTGGTCGTGTTGAGGTCAGGCGAAACCCAGAGGTGGGATTGATGGCTGAAACCTCCGCCGTTGGAGCTTCGGTGGTTTGAGTTCTTCCTTCTTCTTTTTTGGGTTCATTTGACAGTCTAAATACTCTGTACTGTGTACTAAATAATAATTTGCTTGTCATTGATCTTGTAGCTTAGTGGTAGTGTCGGATTCGAATACCCCTTATTTTTATTTTATAAAAAAATAAAAACAAAAAAAATTATTTGCTTAAAAATCATAGCTAGTGTGTAATTATGTGTACATATACCTATATAAGTGTTAGAATAGATGCATCAAACTTCTTCTTAACCACTTACTACACTTGTGTAGATCAACAAATCTTGGTTAGAACGAAAAGGTTGCTCCAGTATCAATATAATCATGTCCAAATCTGACTGGTCCACTTCTATTCCAACAATCACAATCTGCCACACCTTTTTTTTTTTCACCTTTAAAAGAATCAACGGGGAAAAATGCACATGATAAACTGATTTTTTTCCCTGTCTAGGAAAATGCATACCAGTGTAAAAAATAGAATATTACGGGTGGAATAAAAGATTCTCATTCACATCAATATTATGAAAGTTTCATTATTCAATTTAATATATATTGATCAATTAAATCATCCGATTGCTGTGTATTTGGTAAATACATTTTGACCAGTTGAGACCTCATAGTCATAAAGACATAAAACATGGTAAAACGAATTTTAAATATTTTTCTTTAAAAAAAATAAAAATATTCTTTTAATGTAGAATTTATTTAGTTAAGTAACGAATTTTACATAATATATGTTTATTTATTTTTTAAGCTTTGTTTTTTGGAATCTGTTTGTAAATAACTCTTTTTAGAACGCATCAAGAATAATTTTGAAAAAATGGATTAGATCCTCTCAATGGCACGTGAATCATGATGGGTGAGAGAGTTTCAACTTCTTCCTCTCCACGACCCATTATTGACGCTCTGTAAATTTTTTCTAACAATCTGTTTTTGTTTCAGATTTCAGCAAGTTGAGTTGGTCCTAGAACTCATTTCTAAAGCAGTTGGGACCCTTGTCAGCATTGTTGTTCTACTCCTACAGATAATACACGATCTTCACCAAATAATCTCAATGGCACATGAAGGGTGAGAAAGTATTTCAATTTCTTTCTCCCCATAACCCATTATTGATGCTCTGTCAATTTTACTGTTATTCTAACAATTCCATTTTGTTTCAGATTTCAGCAAGTTGTGCTGGTCCTAGAACTCATTGGTAAAGTAGTTGGGTCCCTTGTCAGCCTTGTTGTTCTACTCCTACGGTTGATACGCATATACAGAAGGATTTGGTCCATTTTGACTGCAAGACAACCTGTTGTTGTTGCCAATGACCACTAGAACAAAGTCCCACCTACTGATGCTGATGCTACCAATGGGCAAAACGATGTAATTGTGAACGAGGAACTGAAAATAAGAACTCACTGATTTCGAGAAAACCTATCTTTTTCATGTAATACTACTTTCACCGCCTCCACCGTTCATAATATGCTGTATTTTTTCTTCCAGGTAGCTTTATTATGTGTAACAAAATAATCCAAATGTTTTTGGGTTTTAATGCTTTCTTTTCAGACTTTAATACGTGAGCTTTCTTTTCAGACTTTACTGTAATCAAAGTGTCCTGTTATGCTTTTGTTTGAGTTATTACCACATAGATTCTATCATATTTATCTGTGTGCACATGTGCATATATTTTGAGTCATTTGGCATATTCTGTCATTTTCCCATAGTATAAAAATAGAAAAAGAATGAAATGCACGTTTGCTTCTAATTTCTTCAACAGGAAAAAATAGCTTTAGAAGATTTATTTATCTTAATTTTTTGTGTTTATTTTATTTTATGTTGGTTATCAGTGTTTGGCGTAAGATTTATATTATTAGTGAAAATTGAATGTTTTCCTTTTCGCATTTGATTTTCTGGGTGTTTTTCATTATCATGATCATTATTAGACATGACATTCTTCTATACCATCTGATTTTAGGAGGAAATAATATATTATATATGTTTAAAGAGAGCGCGTGCACACACGGTTGAGTATTTTGTGACTTGTCCATCTAGAGTCTAGATTGTCGCACTTGACTCTTCTCTCTCCAAATTATTACTGAAAAAACATTTGTACACAACTTCTTGTGCTTTATCTTTTATTTATTTTTTTAAAAAATTGCGCTTTATCGTTCTGTCTATAAAATGGAACCAGAAAGTTTAGAAAACGTAGAGATTCGCTTCTTGAGTTGTTGGTCATTTATCTATCTTTCTGCCTGTTCGGGAACCAGGTTGATACACATATACTTATGATTTATGCAGATCTGATTGTTTTATCGGAACTTGGTTGATTTTAATACATATGGTGTAGTTTGCGTGGGTGTATACATCTTTAATTTCTGCCTTACAGCTTTTTGAGTTTATTTGTCATCAGATATTTAGCTGTGGTCTTGATCTTGGTAATCTGTGTTGTATGTGAATTTTTTTCATTTTTGTGAGGAAAAAAAAATGCTTTCTTTTTCTCAGCTCTAAGTTGTACTATATGATTTTCAGCTCATTTTAGTCTCACCGGGCGTTTTTAGAATATTTTGGGTCTGATCTGGTATTTTTTTGGGAGAAAAGTCTATATGGATTTGTTATAATATTTTAATAGAATGAATTGTAGAATAGAGAGTGAGATGTAGATTGGATTGTCAAAGTGGATCTGTAAATTTGAAAGGAAAAAAAAAAAAAAACTTTTTAAGAGCTAAATTAGAGAAATCATAAAAGATAGATGTGCATGCTCCTCTACATATTCATTCTTATATATTTTATTTGATTTTAGGAGGAAAAATGTCATTGAGTTAATTATTGCATGATATTTGGCTTTGTTTTTTTGAGAGAATAAAATTGTAGCCCTGGACAGGTTGGGTTATATTATATATATCTTTATTAATAGCAAATTGTAATTGCAGACATTATTGTGAATTTTACGACTCCTCAGAAATTAGTTCTCAAAGTTATATATTTATCCGGATTCATAGGCTGTTTAAGCAATTGAGGCCTATTCATCTGTGTATGTGGTCGCTGACACAGAATAATTAGTCTTATATACAATTTTTCTAAATAAAGAAAACTTTGATTGTTTTGGTGTGGGCAACTGTAGTTTGGTTCCACAATTTCTTTTGCTTGTTTCATTTGAAGACTAGTCAAGATGGTTTTACTTTGTTATTGAATGTTGAATTTGTTGTTCCATAGTTTTTGTACTTTTGGGTAATAAGGAATGTTTTTAGCCATTTTAATCCTTTGGTTAAAACAAATCAATAAGCGTTTCTTTACCTATACATTCTTCTGCTAGGAACACTCACATCTTCTTTATGTGATCGAAACACACAATTAAATCCCTAACTTATGTTTGGTTGCTTAGAAAAGTTGGTCAAAGTTCTGAACTTTGTAGTTTAGATCATTTCAGGATGTATAAAATAAGGTATTGAACTAGGACAAACATTATAAGGACAGTCAATATCGGTTATTGAACATGTAAGCAGCTCTGTCCATGTTATTAGAGTGTTCAATGAATAAGAATGAGTGGTCTTTTTAGTGTTGTGATATTCATTTTCCAAGCTAAAGCCTGTATGATAGACTAATAAGTATATAAGAAGTTGGTTTTAAGTGTTGTCATTGCATTAATATTTAATATGCTACTGCATTGGTGTAGTTTGATGGCATTAGGACGGTTCATTTTGAGGTGGCTTGATGTTGTGGATTTATGTGATGAGTTTTCTAAGGAGTAATATGGTCTTCACAAATTCCTGTTCACAATTATATTATTGACCTTGATCTATTGGAACTAAATGGCTTAATTATTGCATGATTGGCTTTGTCATTGGAAGACTAGTCAATGTGACTTTGCATTGTTTTTGGATGTTGAATTTGCTGTTCCATAGCTTTTGTACTTTCTGGTAATATGAAATGTTTTGATCCATTTAATTGTTTTAGTAAAACTAATTGATATGTACTTTTTTTTTTTTTTTTTTTTTGATAATCAATTGATATGTATTTCTTAGCTTATATACGGTTGTTCTAGAAACACAGAGACACTTTCCTTCTTTGATCAAAACATATGCATCTAAACCCTTAAACTTATGTTTGTTGTTTAGTAAGGTAAACAAAGTACTGAACTTTGCAGTTTAGATCATTTCAGCATGTGTAAAATAAGGCACTGAACTTAACCAGGACAAATACTATAAGGAAGGTGAAGATTGGTAATGAACACGAGCGGCTTTGTTTTTGTTATAGTGTTAAGTGGATAGTAATGAGAAGATTATATGTGTTATAATATTCACTTCCCAATTTCAGTTAAAGCCTGTTGAGTTAAGTGAACATGGCTGGTTACCTATATGATAGACTGATAAATATTTAAGAATCTAGTTTTAAGTGTTGTTGCATTGATATATTATGTGCTACTGCAACTGGTGTATTTCTAAGGCAGTAAGAGTGTAGGACAGTTCATTTTGAGGTGGCTTGATGTGGTGGACAATTATGATGAGTTTACTATAGAGTACTATTATCTTCACAAATTTCTGCTCACAATTGTATAACTGACCTTGATTTATATAATTACTGTCAGATTACAATGGTTGAATTTGTATGTGAAGAACAATGATTGATAGGAATGTTCTAAAAAGTTTTGGAAAATTGTATTTCTATTTGGGGTTTTCTTCTAGCCTTAAATCTCCAGTTGGTTTTTGGTTTTTACTTTTTTCCTTTATTTTGCAATGTTGTTATTGTTGTATGATTGCATTTCTGGTTTTGATACCTATGTTTGCAAGACAATTTACTTTAGCTTGCTCACCAGTGACTCCACGTCCTCCCTACGGTGCACCCTCCTCTATCTGCAAATCTTCATTTAGATTGTTTGTTAGTTTCATATTGTAGGCATAAATCTGGTTTTTGCTTATACTTGAGCTCCCTACATTTTCTGTCTTGGAGCATTTTGGCTTCTTAAGTTATATTGAAACTTAATTAGTCTGTGCCTTGCTACTTTGTTTTTGATGGTGTGTTTGAATTACTTGGTGTATATCAGTATATAGTCTGTGTTGTGTGAGGTTTGCTATATACTATATATATGTTGTGTGCATCTGTTTTAGTCCAATGCTTGTTGAGGGGTTATGAAAATTTGAATTGTTTGGTTTTCTGATTGTTTTAGTGCAACTTACATGTCATGCTCCGTTTTTCTTTTTCCTCCAAAACTTGTTGAGGTTTATGAAATATGAATAATAGCCTGGATCTGGGCTTTTTCCTTTCTGTTGACCAGTTTAGGAAGTTTTTGTAAGGAGAGATTGATTTGGGCCTCCAAAACCAAATCTTCCGTTTTGGGCTCACAAAAATATGTGGATTTGTTTTAGAAGGCCCAAATCAACATGGAGAGTCACTTTTTTCCTCCTTTTTTGGGGAATTGTTTTCAGTTATTTACTTATTTTCCTTGTCTCCAATCAGAAATTATGATTGATGCAGATCTAATTCCTCTTTTATGTAATCTGGAATTAATTTCAATTTTTTTCCCCTAACAAAGGACAGAAAAAAGTTCACATTTGGACATGTTTGCCTTGTCCAATGGAGCCATCTTTCTCTTATCTAATATGATACAACGGAATTTTACACCATGTGCTTCTTTACACTAATTTGGCTTAGGCAAGGTAATGTCTAAATATATATTTTTCAAAAAGGACAAGAGGGGGGAGGAGGCGTTAGGGCACAGGGACCAGCTTCTGGTTGGAGTTAAACACTTAAACCATATTTTGATTAAAGCAAAAAGGGAGCTTACAATTTGCTGCAATTTAATTTGTCCAATCCGAGCCTAGTTGGATTCTCAAAAAAAGGAAAAAAAAAAAAAAATCTAAACCTAATTAAAAAGAGATAACATTCATGTCATATTCAACGTTGATCCACTTTGCAAGCTAATTATAGGTCTCATCTTTTGAAATCTTAAGAAGGGCATAAAGTTTTTATTTTTTATTTTTATTTAAAGAAACACTAGAATTTCAATCTATGGAGTCTATTCCATAATGATTGCTCTTATTATTAGATTAAAATATTAATCAATTTTTAGTGTAACAAGTGGCCTAAAGTTTTACACCAATTAAAACTTTCACATTCCTTAAAAAAGGGGTAAAAAATAAATTTACATAAGGAAAAAATTTGTCACATTAGATTTTATAAGTAAAGCAACAGTTGAGCTGGAAGGAATCAATACTCTTGGAAGATATCATATGAGTCTAGGGAAGATTGGAGAAATATCCATAGCAAACATTTAGTTTGTGACTCGATCCTAAAGTTGGGTTAATCAGGCCTTTATGTATTTTGTGAACTATTTGGAGCCTTAGTATGCTCCTGTTGTCTCTAATTTTCCTTATGTGGTATAAAAAAAAGAAAAAAAATATATATATTTAAGCAACACAATTTTATTCTAAAACAAATTACAATAATAGTTATTATATAAAAATTTACAAAATACAAACCCACCATAGAAGATCTCAAACCTTTTGTGGGAATTTGGTGGGGCAAGGAATTGGCCATGGATATGAGAATTGAGAAAGAGAGTTTTGAAAAAAGGTATTTTCCACACTTCAAACATGATAAATTAACAAGAATGGTATAATCTTCGATTGACTTAAAATATTATTCATAAACCTAAACTGATTACTCCTTTGTGGCTTGTTAGAAAGTCAAATCTCACATGGGATACTAATCATAGTACTTAATAACATAGTAAACAGAATTTATACCACGTCTAGGGCTTCACGTCATTGAAGTAGTTTCGATTTGATAGATTCTTGTTTCTATAATAACATTTTAGTATTTTATGTCTATTAGATGTCGTTAAAGATCTTTTTGAAACATTTTTAAGTATAATAATGATTTTGAAAAAAAATTCAAAAGTTAAGAACTAAATATACAATTGAGCTAACAATTTTTAACAAAAATAATCCAAAAGCTGACAAATTCCAATCAAGCCAAAATTTGTTGAGTAACAGTTAGAAAAAAGTAAGTGCCAAATTTGATAATTAAGATAACATCTATAGTAAATGGTGAAAATGAACCAAAAATAAATAAATGGTGGGAAACAATATATGCTCTACTGAAGAAATGAATAAATGATGATTATATCTTTATTGGTTTATTAATATCATAGTTCAACTGATTGAATGTCTTATTTTCTAAACACCCATTAGTATTTCCATTATAAGGGAAAGGTACAAGAAATGGAAAGCTTTTCAATCAAAAGTCGTAAAACTTTATGTACAAATTTACCTGCGAGTCAACAAAAGAGAAAAATAATAAAAGATCATCACCTACTTAACAGTAATATCAAGTATAAACATTTTCTTCGCTTTTATATTCTAGTCCACAATCCACATAACCAAATGAAGAAAGAGAATATATGCTTATCTTGTTGAATCCTTGGCTTGGCCTTTAACTAGCTAGAATATTGGGATAACACAAATTGTTTGACACCAGTTATTTTTAGGAACTTAGCATCCCTTTCATGGAGTTTTCTTTCCATAGTGTGTGTTCAATCCCTTCTTATAAAACAGTTTTTTGCTTTTTAGCTTTTATTTATAACTTTTTTTAATTTTAATTTCTTACTTTTTCAAAAATATATATTTTTTAGCATAATTTCAATAAAAAGATAAATAAATTGTTCCCAAAAAGAGTGGTTGATCCAAAATTCATGAGGCTTTTATTATTTGTTTTTTTTTTAATTAATAGTCACTAACCCGTGCTATCCACGGGTACCTACTTATTTGTGAGGTAAATTAAAATAATTTTATAAAATCCTAAATTAATTAAAAAACTATACCATGGCATGATTTGCTCTTATATGATTTCAATTTGTGTTACAATTTGATGAAGAAGCTATTGCTTGAACGTGCAATGGCTTACAAAAAATTTGTAAAATAACATAGAGATTTTAATATATTGCACGGATTTACATTAACTACTTAGGAATACCGTATAAAAATGTACATTTAAACATTAAGAGAAAAAATATCCTATATTAATTTTACTCACATAAAGTAAATCCGTATTCAGAAATACTATTCTAATTTATAAATTTTTAATATTTATATAACATTAACTTTTATTTTAATGTTTGCATGGATTTTGTTATTTTCAATGATGAAATTTCAGATATTAAAAATTTTGAAAGACCAAAAAATATTTAAAAATCAAGTGATTTATGGCTTAGAAATTATTGAAACAAAACAAAATATATATGATTAAACAATAGAGAAATATAAGAGAGAGATAAGTTATATTCAAAAGAATAATTCATAGCTGTAACTATTGAAAGGAATCAAAAGATTTAGAACCTACAAATTATAGATAATATATATATATATATATGTGTGTGTGTGTGTGTGTGTGTGTGTGTGTGTGTGTGACTACAAAATAGAGAAATATAAGAGAAAGATGTGTTACCATCAAAAGAATAATTTAGATGTTAAAACTGTTGAAAGACCAAAAAATATTAAAGAATCATAAGATTTACTTCCTATAAATTTTTGAACCAAAACAAAATGTAAATGATTACACAATAGAGAAATATAAAAGAAAATTTGATTACCTTTAAAAGAATAATATATGGTATAGTCATTGAAATCTGCTAAACATGTTCAAATATTGCAAAAACAAACACAAATTTAGATGTTACAACTTTCAAAATGCCAAAAAAGATATATAATTAAAGAATAAGTTATTGAAACAATTCAAAAAATATATAACTGTTCAAAAGAGAAATATAAGAAAAAGAAAAAGTACACGAACCCATAAAGTAATAAGTTTTAAATTTTAATGGGTCTAAATTTTAAACGAAATCATATACAGTCATATACGTAGGGTTTGGTGGTTTATGTACGAAAATCATTATTTAAAAAATACATAAAAAACCATAAAATAAATTTTCTTTTTATCAAAGTAAAAGAGAAGAAAATATAAGGGTGACAAAGAGGGGATAACAAATTATTCATTCATAAAAAAATAATAATAAATTAAATATTTTCTAGAAAAGTAGACAAATCTCAATATATGAAAAATCTAATCAAATAATCAATTACTAAAAAAAATGATCAATTGTTTTGCTTAGCCCAAAAAATCATGTTATATTTCTATTTTTTTAGATATTATATGATGTATAATAGTTTAATAATATTTTTATATAATATATATATATATATATTAATGTTATGTAGTATAATATATATTATTTTAATAAGAATTAAAGAAGAAAGAGGAGTTATACCTGGCCACCACTTCAATTGATGAAAACATCAAATTTTAACCACACACGTGGTGCACGTTCTCTTAGAAATTGAAGCAATGCAAACCAATTGTCTGCTTCATAAACGGCTAATGAGTAAAGAAAAGGGGAAAAAGAATAGTAAATCAAAATTAACTTTAACATAGTGATTAGTGAGTTTGAAGTTAAAACGCAAAGAGAGGAAAAAACTAAGAATATAGTCACAGATAGGTAGAGCTGATTGCAGATACGTGATATTGTTATTTTTAAAGGATAAAAAGAAAAGTTCCGTTACTTTGAAGATTGCTGCACATAGTCCCCTTCTTCAATTTGGTCCAAAGTAAGTCATAGAAGTTTTGTAAGGCTAAAGGAGGAAAAATTAGTGAAGAGAGAGGTTGGGGAGAAATATATATATATATATATATATTTTTTTTTTTTTGTGATTTTGCGATGATTTTAGAGTTAGGTTAAAAAAATTTTGGGGTTTGAATTATTTTTATAATGTTCATGATTAACCTCGCAAATTTGGAGATAAATTATTAATGTTTGAGTTTGAGTTTAAGTTGGACTTGTTAGAGATATAGAGTTTCACTTCTTGTTAATTTTGTTTTAAAACTAATAATTTTGTTTTGGAGAGAAAATTAGTGTTTTTAATTTTAATTTTAATTTTTTAAATATTGTGTTATGCTGACGTGGAAAATTGTAGTGCCAACAAAGGTTTCGGTATATAGAAATATAGAGTTCCACTCCTTGTTAATTTTGTTTTAAAACTAATAATTTTGTTTTGGAGAGAAAAATAGTGTTTTTAATTTTTATTTTTTAAATATTGTGTTATGCTGACGTGGAAAATTGTGGTGCCAACAGAGGTTTCGGTTATATATATAGATTAGAAGAAAAATTCATGAAGCTTGTGTAAGGAAAGGAGTTGAGTTTTTTGCCCTATGCTTTAATGTGGGGGTACAAACCAAGTGATATCATTATACACGTTACCACTGTACACCCTTGGTGTGATGGTCACTCTACAAGTATAAGTGTTTGTAGAGTGTGGAAGGTAAGGACCGAGGTTCAAATCTTTGGAAGGGAGCTTCACATATATATATACACTTAAATTAGGTTAGAGTAGAATTTTTATCTTGCATAAAAAATTATACACATTAAATATTTAATGGACTAATTAAACCTCCCAAAGAATGAGCTAAACACAACACAGATGTATCTTTCTTTGAAAATCTATCCCATGTAGAGGGAGGATTACTCAGATATATGGTAAGGGGAATTGGTTAAAAGATTTTGCTATATATCAACTGAACACACTACAATGTGTGATGGATGGTTGAACCTTGGGACCTCGTACATGACCATTTAGCCTCAAAAATTGGCATCAGTAACATCAATGTGGAATTTGACGCAAAGACGGTTTTTCAACTTTTGAAGAATAATCTTAGTAAAAATCCTCTAATGGAACTATTACTGACTGTAGGAGCCTCTTGAATACTCTCCTAAACAAGAGATTGATCAAGTCTACTGTAGAGCCAATCAATGAACGGATGTTCTTACTAAACTTGGAGCTCTTCAAACATGTAATTTTGTTTTTTGATTTTTTTTTTAAATTACAACCCACTGACAATGTTAGAGAATTTGTTGATCATTAATGAATAATGCTAGAGATACAAAAAATGTTATAAAATATTTTGTGACTATAGTATTACTCATTATTAATAAGGCTGGACTTTTTTTTGATAATTCAATAGTTACAATAGAGAAGAGGGATTTGAAAACTTGATATCACAAAAATTGTAGGAGATGCCAACTAGATAAGTTATAAGACCTTGGCAATAAGGCTGAGCTATTTTGTCAAAAAATTATTTTTCTTTTAATTTAATGCATTACCACTATTTACCAAAAATATGAAAACACTAATCCATCCCTTCTTTTTTTAATACAAATCCTTTATATATATATATATATATATATATATATGAGGTAGCAAATAAAGAAAAACGTGGCAATACTGAGCCATATGAGCATCATCTAATGATTCTAATCATCAATAATGAAACCAAGTAGTCATCAATAAGGGAAAGATTTGCGTTCCTATACAATAATAAATATTAAAAAAAAAATGAAAGGATTTGCGTTAAGACTATTAGTCTAATATAAAATAGTATGAGCATTATTGGATGTGAAACAATTAAAATAAAATAAAATAAAATAAAATAAAATAAAAAACTTTTGTACACCAATTGCGCCCACCTGATCTTGATCCTCCCCACCACAACCAAACTTTTGTTTAAATAAGGAACTAAGGATGTTGAAATACATTGTACACTTCGAAAACAAAATGAGAAAAATTGAGTTTTAGGGTTTGTTTGGTACATGTATTTAAACACATGTTTTTAATTTTTAAACAACATTATATGTATTTTCAAACATTTTTTCACCTACACGTATTTTTTAAAAATCTGAAAACTGTTATTTAAACATACGTACCCGACGAGCCCTTAGTGTCAAATTCTTAATCTATGGCCATGAACACGTCACACGTGACACATCATACAATGTATAGCAGAGTTTTGGCTGTTTTCTTTTGTGCGT
Organism: Lithocarpus polystachyus; assembly: GCA_033629205.1. Taxonomy (NCBI): domain Eukaryota; kingdom Viridiplantae; phylum Streptophyta; class Magnoliopsida; order Fagales; family Fagaceae; genus Lithocarpus; species Lithocarpus polystachyus. The sequence goes on from CM066166.1 coordinate 3,219,219, forward strand.
AGGGGGGAATGGGAATATGAATTACGCGGAGGCTGGGAAGGTGAAGCGAAACTTCTCCTAGCTGCATGTTGGCTTCAGCTATAAAAATTTTTCTATTTATGATATATAATTTTTTAGGAAAAAAATGCTTTCTCTAAATAACAAAAATAAAATGTCCATTTTTTCCCATACAAAAAATAAAAAAAGAGTACTTTCTTTAAATAACAAATTAGTTTTTTGTTTTTAGTTTTTTCGTTGTGGAGTCCAAGTAAAGAGTTTTTAACAAAAAACAATTTCCTCTAGCATCTTTTAATTTTGAATCCTTTGTGGCCTGATGATGGGGTCTATTGGAATCTTTTATTTGCTTATGACTTTATATATTACGTTTGATTCATAGTCGTGCAATATATACACGTTTGATTTTTGTTGTTATAGAAGTGCAATATATACACTTTTGATTCAGTATGGTGTTTAAAGAAATAACTAAATTCTTTCTCAAAAAAACAAAAAAAAAAAAAACTAAATGTGGGTACTAATTTTGATTCACTATTAGTGTGTGTATATATATATATATATATATATATATATATACTTTTGATTCACTATTATATATATATATATATATATATATATATAAAAGTATAAATTTTAGCAATTTTGTTTTATAAAATTACATTTTGCCCCCCCTTAAAAATATCTTTAATTATTTTGAGAGTGCTACAACCACAAAACTTTTCTACATCATTTTTATAAATGGTTGAGGTAAAAATTCTTATTAATGCATTTGGATTTATCATCTATATCACTTTTTTAGATAATAATAATCATTAATCATATCAGCAATTTATAAAAACGTTCGTAACTCTAGCATTTTTCTTATTTTAGAGGCTATTAAAAATTTATAAATCTAAAATTTAAAACAAAATATACAAGTCTAAAAAAATTAGCTTATCAACAAAAATTTCCAGTAGCAAAAATATGAATTAAAAAAAATTAAGCCCAATTAACTAATTAAATTTACCTAAAAATACAACTCAACCGTTTAAAAATTTTTAAACAAAATAATTTTGTCCATACCCTGTTGTAAGCATCAAAAACACTTCAAAAAAAAAAAAAAAAAAAAAAAACCAAAATAGCTGAACAATATATATATATATATATATATATATATATATATATATATATATAAAAGAAAACTAAACATTTGTATTGTCCCTATAATACTCTTATATCTTCAACCTCATTTACAAGATAACTTTTGCTTCCTTAAAAGTCCGAACCTATTAAAATTAAAATTTCAATTATCTCACATTTTTTGTTTACAGGAAAAAGTATGGAATTTTTTTTGATAAATATTAATATACTAGAAAAGATAAACCATCTACCGGTAAAGTAAAAGAACAATATACAAGAAGAGATGATTTGAACAAACAATCAATAATTCAAAATGGAACTTAACTTAGTTCTAACCTTGCATATGGTTGTTAGTGACAATTGCATCTGCATTACTAGCAGCCAAGACACTAACCAACTTATAGGTTTGAAAAATATCGACGGCCTTGGCTGAGTCTCCAATATACTATCATGTAGGCTTCTGGTCACTGAGCTTCTTCTGCAGAAAATCATGTTCTTTCATAAAAGTTAAAACAAAGAAAAACCCATTTTTTGTTTTTGATAGCTAGTTAAATGACTGATGCTTGGGATATAAAAAATTACGGTTCATACGATCTCTATCGAGTTAATGATCCACTATACTTTGCAATGGTCTATTTGATTGAATAGTGAACAAGGTAATATAACTCCAAATTTCCAATTGTTCTTTTTTTTTTTTTTTTTTTTTTTTTTTTTTTGTGGAGAATCGGTTGGTCTCTATATTAATATTTCTCATCTTCCTTTCATGCCTTTATTTTATTTTTGAGTAAGTCTACTACCACAATAAATTTCACAACTTTTGCCACAACTTACCTATACGATGGATTGTAAGTAGTGGAAATAAAATGGCGAGTCCAAGTGAGTCATCACGTAGCAAAATTATGATAAAATTGTGAAATTTGTTGTGGTACTAAACTCAATCTTTATTTTTACAACAAAACTTGCTTAAGTTTATGAATAATAGTGAATTCATTTAAAATAAAAAATGTGTTGATTCGGGCCTTTTTCTTTCTCTTGGCCCGTATGGGAACCTAGTTCTTATAGGCGAGCGTTTTGGGCCTCTGAATACAATTTAACGTTTGGGGCTCACAAAATAAGCTATATGGACTTGGATAGATTTGTATAGAAGCCCCAAATCTACAAGTTGAGGTTACCTTTTTCTTATTTCATTAATTTTTCAAAATGGTTCTCAGTTATTTTCCTAAATGGAGGGGTTGTTTGAAGAAAAGTAGAATGTGAGCAAACCTACTAACACCCAATCCCCAAGTCAGATGTATAATTAACTCTTTAGAGACAGACATGTACAAGTACAAAACAATTTCTAACAAAAATGATCTAAAAGCTAAAAATAACTTCTACAGTAAAGAACTTTTACGTAATTTAGCGCTAGCTAAAAATAAACAACTAGAAATCAATAAATGGTGTGCATCCTAGTTTAGCTTAATTGATAAATTTTTTATGTCAAATAAAAAACTTAAATTCGAATTCAATCTATACCAAAAACTATCTAGTATCATGGTTTGATAAAAAAAAAAAAAAATTCATCAATGAAATCGATGTCATAAGTTCAAACCTATCATATATATTAAAAGTAAATAAATAAATGGGAGGAAACTATGGCCCAATGAAGAAATAACAGCTTGCCTCCTTTTTGGATAACAAAAGCAAAAGCAAAAGCAAAAGTAGGGTCGAAAACAAAATGAGTTGAGTTGAGTATCAAAATTTCAGGATTTTTTAGTTTGAACATGAGCTAGATTATCATCAAACTAAAAAATATTTCTTCCCCTATAGGCAGAGATTAAACTAGAAATATATTTTTATGTGACCACAAGGACCAAGATGCAAATTTATGAAGATTTAGAGAAATTTCTGAATTTACTTTATTTTTTAAACCATAAGTTTTGTTTATATAGATATTCATATAATATTTAGTAATTGAAATATATTTAAGTTTTATATAAATAAAATTTAATAGAGCATTTATATGTTATCCATAATTATTATTACCTTTATTCACGTGTTATGAAATAAATTTTACTCTATTGAAACTTTTAACCTTTTAAACATTTGAATTTTTACTTTGAATTATAACTTCATTGAGCACTCACAATACGAAAGAAACTTGTGGAACACACTAGATATCCAACATATATAATAATCATTCGACTCATAAATAACAAAGCAATACACCAATAAAAAATCATTTAAAGAAACTATCACTCTAATTATTTTCTTAAACTTTTTTTTTTCTTCCAAATTGATATCTCACGTGACTTGTATTCTTTTTTGGCTCAAAGATTAAGAAAAAATTAGTAGTAAATAAAAATATATGAGTGCTCATAAAAATTATAAAAACTAAGCATAACAAACATATACAACAAACCTAAAACCTCTTAAATAACATTTTATTACTCATATCAGGTGTTTTATTTTTTTACTTGATAATGAGATTTCTTTAGCCACATTGATTTAATATAATTGTACTACAACCACTAAATAATTGTCATCTGTTACGTCAATAAATGATGAATTTAAGTGGAGTTTTTATAAAATTTTTATAATCTATTGGTAATTTTTTATTGTTTTTATTGAGATATTACAATCTTGTTAAAACTTTTTTAAGTTCCTTAAAAAAATTTGTTTTGTTTTGTTTTCTTCTTTTGAAAAGGGGTCAATTTTTATATATTTTTTGGGAGTTCAAATCATGGACCACTTACTAAACCTTCTCTTTTAGAAAGAAATTGGAAATACCACTAGCTTAAAAGAGTGTGTTGTGTGTAGTATAACTTACCCCACCTTCCCTTAAAAGTTACCATGGCTTTTGAGTGGAATTGTAGTGTGTCTTTGTGTTAGAACCCTTTCCCTCTCCCCTATATGTGTGTGTTTGTTTCTCAAAAAAAAAAAAAAAAAAAAAATCAGTCCGAATACAAGTTATGGTACTTAGAAGCATTTAGATTTAGATAGGAAACTTCAATGGACACTCGAATGAACTTGCAAAGTTGCAACGATTACAATGGACAATTATGTTTGAGCCTTTATCAAGTACACTACTACTTATAGCATGTGCACAACGCCAAAGCATTAGATTAAAGTCCTATAAAACCCCATATTCGACAATATACGGCCCCACATGATACATACAGTTTTGGCCAAGCAGGCTGGTAGACATGAGTCAAGTAGTACGATCAATGTAATGTGCACAAAGGCACAAAGGAAAAGGATTCAAAGCTTATGCGCACGAAGGCAGAGAGGACAAGGATCAAGCTTTTGTGCATAAGGCTGAGAGGACAAGGACTAAGCTTATGTGCAAAAAGGAGAAGGAGCGAACTTATTCGCACGAAGGAATAAAGGACAAAGACCAAGCTTAATCATGGGCCGAACGCCTCAAAGTAAACACATGACACGTCACACCAAAATTCCTATAAACCCTGTCACAGAAATCTGTAATGTTACCCTCTCACAGCAACATTTAGCTCCTATAAGCTCAAGAGCCTACAAGCCCTTTCCCTATTCTCTTCCTCTTGCTAATTCGATCAGGTGAGTGGTGAATGGTGATAAGCTATAACCATCTTGTATTTACAATTTCCCTTTTTTTTTTTTGGCTCCAATATTCATGGAATTAATTTCTTCTAGTTGTTTATTACAATGGAAAGAAAAAACATGTCGTTGCTTTTGGACCTCATTTTTGGTGCTCAAATAAGGAAGAAGAAAGACAAAAACGCAACATTTTGCGAAAATTTTCAAAGAATAAAACAACGCATCCTAACTCCTAAGATTAAGTAATGCACCTAAAATTTAACTAATCGACTTGTCGTTTTTAGAATGCAATTTAGATGACAGATCTGTCAAATCGTTTGGTGTTTGTCATCAACCTTGACCCGATTTTTACCTATTGAATACAGGTTGACTCGCCAACTAGATTCGAAAAAGAAAAAGAACCAGCCCACCGGACTAGATGCCAATCCTTTTGGGCCCAAAAATAGGCTGCAAAATCTTGTTTCAAGTCTGATTTTTGTGATTCAAAAGCCGTTTTGAAACTCCAAAAGAGAAGAACAATTTTATAACACCTCAATACCAAAATTACACTTTCAAAATCACCCAAGTTTACTTGAAATGTTGAAGATCCTTTGGTCTGAGTCTCTGTTCTTTCTTCCCCTTTTTCTTTTCTTACTTTTTTGGGTCTTAATCTTTGTAAAGCTCATACATGAGCCCAATAGTAAATGGCCTATTTTTCTCAGTTAATGCTCAATTCGGCATATTTCAACTATGAAATGAGCTTTGAGCGTATTAAGCGCGTTTAAGCCTAAGAAATGTTCTGTGACATGATATCCTTTTGTGGCAACCTATTGAAAGATCTCGATCACATTTTGGCCACTTTCAAAAATGGGCCTTAGGTGCAATAGTTAGTCTATAGATTTGATTTAGGAACAATTTATCCAGTTTTTTTGCTAAAAGTACTATTAATTAAAAAAAAGGGATATACAATAAGCAAAAAAGTACTTGAAGTTTTGAGAAAATTAATAGCGTTTGACTTGCATTCAGTTAATTGTATTGATTTTTCTTTACCAAAAACATAATTGTGTGACTCGCAAATAATAATCTACCAAACCAAAAAAAAAAAAAGTTTCTTTTTAATTACTTTTTCATAATACAAGTATATTTTAATACACTTTCAATAAAAAAATAATTACAAAAAGTTAAATAAACTAATGTCAAATACACACATAATACAACTACAAGGGTTCAAGCTCATAAAGCTCATACTGCCGTAAGTATTGATGTTAAGGTTGAAGAAAGACCACATTTGTTGTTTGATATTGTATACAAAGATTTAGAGCATCTTCAGTAGTTTCTTTAAATTTTTGTACTGTTTGGTGAGTGAACAGTGATTTAAATATTGTTTTTTCATTATTTCCTTAATATTTTTTTTTATTCTTCCTTTATTCATTCCTAATTACTATATTTTCAAATTCCTAAGGCCTAACCGCTATATTTTTAATATTTACAAAATTTTCAATGATCATAGTTTTCATTTATCAAATCTATGTAATTTAGAATGAATTTATTCATTGAATTTTTCATTAAAAAATCATTAATTGTTACCTAATTCTTATTTTTTACATTATTATTATTATTATTATTATTATTATTATTATTATTATTATTTACTAACTTATATTTACTCCTTAAAAAAAAATCTATCTAATTTTAATGACCACACTGGCACACCCACACACCACACGTTTCTCCCATAATAATAATAATAATAATAATAATAATAATAATAATAAAAAATAAAGGCCACACATTTCATTTGAACAAAACTAGACCATTCATCTTCTAACAAAAAAATTATCTTCTCATCAAACAGAAAAGGAGAGGAAGAGAGCCGAGAGAAGGAAATGCTCAAGTGAGAGAGAAGTCGTCTTCGTCCTCCATTGCCTGCTTTGCCTCCACCATTGCTTGTCCTCGTCCCCATCACCAACGGCATGCCACTCGGATGCTAAATTCTTTCCTTTATTCAAGATGGTTGATTTTGTTGGTTGAGCTGTGTTTTTTGTTTTGTCTCCTTTTCTTTGGTCTATGAGAAGAAACCAAGAGAGGGTGTGGGAAAAAGAAATGAAGAAGAAAGAGATTTTTTTTTTTTTTTTTTTTTTTTATAGAAGATAGAATTTCTACTCTAGCCTAATCTAAGTGTATATGTGTGTGAAGTTCCCTCCTGGAGACTTAAACCTCGGTTCTTGTCCCCTACACCGCACAAGCATTTATACTTGTGGAGTGACCACCGTACCAATGGTGCACGGTGATGAGAAAAAATTAATATAATAATTAGCTCTATAATTTTTTAATGTGATAAATTATTTTCCTAATCTGACCTGATGAGTTACTGTCATGAGCAAAAAAACTTTTTGAAATATATAGAGAGAGTGTTGGAGCAACGAATTTATGGTTTCATTCTCTATTGTAAAGAGAATTTTGAGTTTAGCTATACCATTGGAGATGCTCTTACTACGATCAATAAAATATGTTCTTAAATTCAAATAAGGCAAATGTTAACATAGGTGGTTGTTAAGGTTGTACAAAAGTGGATCCTATTTAATAAAAAATTAATTAAATAAATAAAAATGACATAAAACTAATCCTTTTAGTTATTTTAATATTTTTTATCTCTACAAAGTTAACCTCACACTAAAAAGTTTGACATAAAACCATAGAAAAAAAAATTTATACTAAAATAAAAGTCAATATTTTTATTAACAAGTGTGTTATAGTGCCCATTAACGCAACCCTCCAAATAAAAAATGTCACATTTTTTTCCTCGTTCTAAAATCTAGGCACAATAAAGTCGTTAGAAAGAGGTGAAGCACAATGAACTGAAATCAATTAAAAAAAAAAAAAGAATAAAAAAAAGGGTACGATTTGTTTCTACATTCTAGGCACAAAGAGCGCCGAATGTACAATGTACAAATTGTACATTCGGCCTTTCCTTGTTGGGAATTGGGATTTGGTCCATTTGGGCTTACACCTCGGCCTCGCTCACAAAGTCACAAATTATTTGTTTTTTGTTGTTTTTTTTTTTTCTGTTTGTACTTTGTACTCCATGGGCCCATCTGTTTTTGTTTGGGTTTGCTTTTTTTTTTTTTTTTATAATGGTTCTTGGGTAAAAGTTAAAAATCTATAATTATATGAACTATAGTCCATATTTTTAAAAAATAAATAAATAAAGTAGACGTCATTCATTGACTCATGCATATGAATTTATTGTGATTATGTGTATTTTTTTTAGTTATATTTGTACAAATTGACCTTTTTTATTTTGAAAAATGTATAATTTTTTTTTTGAGTAATACTACATCAATAACGCGTTACCAAAATTATTTCACAATAAATTTCAAATGACAAATTGTTATTAATTCTAATTTAAATTCACAAATGACATCATTTTTTTATTTACCAATAATAACTTATTATTTATAATTTATTGTTAAAATATTATGGATGTAATATTATTCAATATAAAGTATTAAATATATTTTAATTACTGCCCTTTGGCCATTTATTAACAAAATTCTTGACGTAAATATACTTTTGGTTCGTACATTTTAGACCAATTTCTATCATGGCCCCCACGTTTTTTTACCGGATACAGTCCCTAAAATCGAAAAATCATTTTCATTTTAGTCTCTACTATCATCTCACTAATGAAAATAGCCTACGTGACGGATGGAGTGCACTGCTGGTACATTAAATGTTGACATGGTCATTAAAATAATATTAAAATGTTTAATTAACAATAAAAAAAATTACATGTCAACATTTAAATAAATAAATAAAAGAGAAATGTTATGTCCACAGTTTTTTCATAACAAATTCCAAGTGACAAGTTGTTATTGGTTATTATAGGTGAGCAAAAAAGTAATTTAAATTATAGATTCGAATTAGAATCAATAACAATTTACCACCTATAATTTATTGTAAAAGTATTGTGAAGATGTTGTGGATGTAGCACTTCTCTAAATAAAAGCCACATAAAAAAAATTAGAAACAAAATTACTCTAACTTTTTTTAAAAATAAAATAAATTTTTTTATTACTTTCATATTTTTTTTCAAAAGAACATGTTCATGTTCTGTGTTCTTTTTGCGGGTTCAGGTTCAATCCCTATTTCATTATCTTTTTTTTTTTTCTTTTTTTGTCTTTCTTGTACGTTTTTTATAATCAAACATACCAAAACACATATCAATAATAATAGTTAAACAAAATATCATTTTATTAAGCATTTTCTGGAAAGTGCATATATCACCAAGCCCGTTTTTATCGAAAGTAGATGACTCATCATACTGTAATTTCGTTCAGGTGGATTGGACCAGTTGTGGTTAGATATGTACAGTTTATTACACAAAAAATGCCTCAAAAATAGCTCTTTTTACCTCAAAATAATAATACATTTAATCAGAATTGTGGTATTGTCTTGATATCTCATTTGTTTTAACTTTGATTTTGGCCCGTGAATTGTTGTTTCGAAAGAAATTTCATGATCTTTAAGATTGTTTAATTTACCTCGATTACATGGTCGGATAAAAAACTCAATATTTTGACCAATCCCAATCAAGGTTTAGTCAGCATTAGACAAATTTGCTAGAAATGGCAAGTTTGATTTTGGATTGTTTGTTCCATCGCCCAATTAGGGTAAATAGGATTTTTTTTTACACTATTCCCAACTTTTGGATTTCGAAATCATGGTTTTAACCTATTTTTCAAGATCTAAATCATATTTTGATATGTTACTCAAGGCCAAACAAAATACAGTATCAGCAAATCATTTTAAAAAAGTTTTGATACCACTTCATACAAATATAAATAATTGTCAAAAAAATCAGTAGTTTTTTTCTTTTTTCATAAAAAAATTCTAAAAATATTTTAAAACTAATATGTAATATCCTTAGGGCATTCGTTAACTTTTACCGTATAATATATATATATATATATATATTAAAATTTTAAAAATTAATATAACATAATTTGACTTATATTAATCTTCTTTTTGAACCAATTTTCAAGCCACTGGCTCACATCTTTAACTGGGAATATTTAAGATGATATGTTCACAAGAACCAATCAATAAATTCTTATTTTCATTAAAATTCATGGGTGTCTCATTTTGAAAATAATCATATAACTGTGTAACATATCTGATCATTTTCCTGAATATAAAAAATTATCCTACTATGTTGATCTTGGGAACGACAAAGTTCTTTCAATTTATAGCCGAAAATAAATAACCACTAAAATAAGTCTAAACACCCATTAAATTAGGCTTGCATTGCTTTTTTTTTTTTAAGAATCAAACACAGGGAGAGAGAAAATAGATTCTAAATTAGGCTTTAATTGCTAATGGTAAGCAAAAGTATATATATAGCCAAAGCTCAGAGAAAATCCCATTATATTTTCATTGGATTCTTAATTTTACGCCACATGTCCTATTTAATTTTTAATTTTGTGTTTAGTCAATTATTAAGTGTAAAAATCGAAGAGTCCAAATCCAATTAGATTCTAAATTGGATTTCAATTGGAGTCCAATTTTTTGCCATGTGTCCATTTATTTTTTTAATTTTTATGGCAAGTAAATTATTGGGTGAAAAAACCAAAGAGTCTAAATCTAATTAAATATTGAGAAACTATTACATATTTTAGAAATGTATAGTTTAAAAAAAGTGTAAGCTAATACTATGTACAATTTGAATCTCCTTTAAAAAAAATAATTATAATTATTTTTAATTGTACTCAAATACATGGTACTACACGGTACTACACACTAGTTTAATATAATTGGTAAGACCAAAACTAATAATATATGCACCACAGCATCTCATTAGTGGGCGCTTGGCAAAAGAGTACACTTTTTCTTTTCTTTTTTGGCTGGAAGCTTGTGAAAGAATATCAAGTTGTTGACGTGGGTTAAATTTCTTGTGAAATTTAATGTGGACTTTGTGTCCTTGGATTTTCTTACTAGGTAAGAAAAGGCAAAAGGATAATGACCCATTCCATTGCTGATTTACTTCAACTTGCTTTGCGGGCTTTGACCGCCAAAGGCCTTGTATTTTTTGAGTCAAAAGGATAGTATCTTATTAAAAAGAATTGTGTATACTCTGATTCTTTTTAGTATAAAATTTAGCTATAAAATTAATTGTAACATTAGGCTACAATTTTACTTAAAAAAATGAATTTTACTAAATATTTTGAAATCTAACTATTGAATTACAAATTTTTTACGCTCTTAATAAATATGTTAAATTTTGTGTCAATCGGATATTATTTACTATATGATCTATAAGCTTATATTTTATGCATAATTTTAAACTACAAAAATTTGCAATTTAAACAATTTATTGATGGCATAACTATTGATCTTTAATTTTTTAGAAATTTTGCAAGCATGGAGGATATAAAAAGAATATGTAATCTAATGGTAGATTTGTCAAAATCTAATGATGGATTTGCAAATTGATATAGCAATGAATTTATTTGGTGTCATATCAATAATATAATAAATAAATTTCTTAATTACTTATTTATTGTGTCTTAACAATTTTTTGAGAAACAAACACACACACATACACAACGGAGAGAGAAAGAGATTTTAACACAAAGACATATCACAACTCCACTCAAATGTCATGGTAACTTTTAAGGGAGGGTGGGGCAAGTTATACTATACACAACACACTCTCTTAAGCAATGTGGGACAATTACCCATTCTTTATTTTTTGAGAAACAAACACACACACATACAAGGAAGAGGAAAAAGAATTCTAACACAAAGGCACACTACAACTTCATTCAAAAGCTATGGTAACTTTTAAGGGAGAGTGGGGCAAGTTATACTACACACAACACACTCTTTTAAGCAATGTGGGACAATTACTCATTCCTTTTTTGAGAAACAAATACACACATAAAGTAGAGGGAAAGAGGTTTATATCTTAACAATTGATGTATCAATTTGTAAGACTTATTTAGTAAAATTTATTATAGTTGTCACATCATTCTAAGTAAATTCATTATACCAATCAGTAAAAGAAAAGACACGTAAATAGTTGTTATTGAAGTATTTGCGTTTTTCTTTTGAAATAAATCTAATACTGTAGCTAAGTTTCTCATGATTTACCAATCAAATATAAGTCACATTTATTATCATCATCAAATTATATGTCAAATGTTATTGAACTAAAAAAATTAACTAACATTGCCAAGGAAAATAAAAGAACCACACTTCTAACTTTTAAGTACCAAACAACAAATAACCAATGTCAAACAACTTAACAACTCAAGTCATTTGCATTAAAAATAAACAACCATAAATAAATATAAATGGTGGGAAGCTATGCCCTAAGAAATGAACCAATGGTGGCCTACCCCCTTCGGTCATTCATAGAGAACAAAAGCAATTAAGCAACTCAGACATGTTTTTTCTACAGTCACTGTCACTGCTTTACCAAACTAAAATTTATTAGGGAGAATACCACATGAGGAAAATTCTTAGGTACTCTCAAAGTACAAAAAAATTGTGTCCCCTCCTTCCACATTTACGGTGGACCCCACAATGAATGTGAGGAAAAGGGGCATCATTCTCTGTGCTTCAGGAATACCTAAGAATTACTCACCACATGGTCCGCAATCCAAATCTATAATGCAATAGTCTTATGTTGTCTATTATGCAAGGTGCAGATGGAAAATCTTTAAGGGATTGTTGTCTAATATGAGACTGATTCTCAACAAAGTTGTAGATGGAAAGAAAATCTTCATGGGAATGTTATCTAATATGAGACTAATTCTCAAGGGCATTATTTTGGGGGGGGGGGGGGGGGGGGCGGAGATGTTCTGTTTTAAAATTCCAATTTTATGTATTTTGGAAGCAAGAGATATGATTTAAATGAAATTTAATTTATTTTCTATTTTCTCTTTAATGTTTCTTAAGTATAGGATTTAATAAATAAAATTGCATGTGAGTTTCAGTTAGCTCAACTAGTAAAATCTTTGATAGTTGAATAAGAGATCTGGGGTTCAATCCCCGCCACCACCAAAAACAAATTAGTGTCTTGGTCTAATGATAAAGAGCATCATCAGGAGCGGACACCATAGGTTGAAACACTCTCTAAAAAAAATTGCATATTTTTTTCCCTTATCTTATAAATCATCCTCTCCTCTCATTTCCACCTTACAACCAAACAAAGATAAGGTCTTGGGGGCATATGAACAAAAGGAGAGAAAAATTTACAATATCATCAATTTTTATCATTTCCTCTCCCTTAAAACTTTCAAATTTAATCTCTTGTTTTTTTTTTATTGATAATGGAAGGAATCATATGAAAAGGTAGAGGAAAAGAAACTTTATTTTTTCTTTATTTTTTTAGATTATTAGAATGATAAAAGAGTGGTGGAGTCATGTTGTTGCTTCAAAATTTTGAATTTTTCTCTATAATTTACACACACACACATTTATTCTCAAGAATTTAATGTTTGGGCATCAAAAATCTAATCTCAAAAAAGGAAAATTGAGCTAAGCAAATGAAAAAAAAAAATTTAAAAAAAAATTGGCTAGATGAACTCACTAGTGGCCTAGGTAGCACCTCATAAAGAAATTTTATTATCATTAAATACTAGTGTAAGTGTGTAAAATAACAATTTCTGTTACAGCAAAAATGTTACATTAATAAAAAGGAAAATATACAATTTTGTGTCGACAATGTAAGAATTACATTGCTAGTACAATGTTTGTTTGTTTGTTTTTGTTTTTGTTTTTGAGAGAGAGTTTCAACTTATGGCGTTCGCTCCTGATGATAGCTCTTTATCATCAGATCAATACACCAATCGGTTTTTGGTGTAGGCAGGGATTGAACCCCAGATCTCTTATACAACCATCAGAGACTACCAATTGAACTAACTAAACCAACTTGCTAGTACAATGTAAACCTATAATTACCTCAACAAAAATATTTAATTATAAAGTTTTAAAGATCATTTCAATGTAACATGTAAGCATGGTGCAAGACCAATATAGGGGAGGTGAAGTCAACCAATTAATGAACTAAATCTTCTAATTGTTGATAATGCATTAGAGACATCATTCTGTTTCTATAGTCAAATGAACTTTATTGTTGTTGTTGTTGTTATTATTATTATTATTATTATTATTATTATTATTTTATTTTTTCCTTTTGGATTGTTTTTCTATTTGGAAGACTGCACAAATTTTGACAACACTACCAAGCCACAAAGCCTTTGTGAACTGCACTCAAGCATGCCTTTAGTCTTGGTTTGGCATAAACTTGAAACAAATACCATAAATATCTAGATTTATGGCTTTTGTATTCTTAACGTTTGAATAAAACCATATAGTACAATTTAAACATGTTTCACATAAGTTTTTGAGGTCTCTAACATGTTGTATTTATATATGGCAAAAGATAATACCATTTTCCACCTTAGCAAAATTCGTACTAGTATTTTATTTATAACTTGGATATATTGAAGTTTTTTTGTGTGTGAATAATCTATTTTGTTATTTATTTCTTAATTTCATGATGAAAACCAATGGAATACTTATTTTCATGAAGATTATAGACATATTGAACTTTTTTAATAATTCAATAGTTGGGGTGGGGTTATTACTTATTATGAAATTTATTGACATTAAGAGTGTTTGGTTTTACATTGTAAATCTTTGATGAATTGGTATAATTTGGTGTTATACTTGATACTAATTTGGCGAAAAATTAAGTAGCTTGAAGAAGTTGAGAAAAGAGAAGAGCCTAAGAAAGGGAGGAAATAGATTCTTGAAAAGCATCGGATAAAGCTTGAAGATGTAAGCACAATTGTGTATTTATTCTATTTACTGGTTCTTTTGTAATACTTATTAAACCAAATGTAAGAGTACAATATGATTATTGTAATATATTACTTCATAATATTTGTATTTATCTCATTTTTAATGAGTTTATGTGTAATATTTTGATATTTTCATCATAATTGCATGTCTCATCTTATATTAGAGCCAATTTAGCTTTCAATAATGAAAATTAAAGAAATGTTTAAACCTGAACATGTTAACATTTGATTTAAAATAATCTAGTGCATCGCACGAGTTGGTGACTAGTTTAATTAATGAATTAAATTTGAGGTTTTTGTTTGAGAATTAAGAGAATTAGATTTAGCCCGGACATGTTTTATATATGGGTTGGGTATAAGTTACACTTGGTGTAACTCTAAACAATAGTACACCACTCAGTATTTCTTAACTGGATGTGAATTTTGACAAATATTCCACCATTAGATTACATTATTTTCATTTAATCTTCATGCTTGTAAAATTTCAAGATGATCAAAGATTAATAGCCATGTCATTAATCAATTGTTTAAATTTAAGTTTTTATAGTTTAAAATAATGCATGAAAGATGAATTTATGGATCGAATGGCAAATTACATCGGATTGATATGAAAATTGGCATGCATGTTAAGAACATATAAAACATGTAATTCAACTATTGGATTTTCAAAATATAACATATATAGAACATATGTTCAAGTTACACTAGGCGTAACTTGAACATAACCCTTTATATATATATATATATATATATATATATGGATGGTTTTAAGTTACACATTTTTTATACCATAGATTCCTAAGAGATCTAACGGTTAAAAAAAACATTATTAAATATTATTAGTTTTTACTTTATTACCTAATTAATACTAGCACACACACACACACACTCTCTCTCTCTCTCTCTCTCTCTCTCTCTCTCTCTCTCTCTCTCTCTCTCTCTCTCTCTCTCTCTCTCTCTCTCTCTCTCTCTCTCTCTCTCTCTCTCTCTCTCTCTCTCCCTCCTTATTTATTATTGCTTTCCACTTGATCCAAAACTTCAAATTTGTGCCTACCATCTGCTAAAGTAAAATATCTTCTTCTTTTCTTTTTTTCTTTTTTGAATTGCATGCTAAACTATCAGCGTTTTAACTTTTAACAAAGACATATAAACAAAAAAACAATATATGAATAAAATATCAATATAGCTTTCCTAAAAGTTTTTATTAGATGGTAGAAGAAGCAATTCAAATCTAAAAAACATGCGTTAAGCTTGAACTTTTACCATAAATTATAAATTATTCGAAATAACGTCTTCTATTAATCTTTGTTTATCCTTTATAAGAAAATATTTTTATATTATATGGAGGACCAAAGCATGATCAAGGATAAAATCACTATCGTTGCATTTGCAATGCGAAAACTTTTAAACTATCAGTTCTTTTTTCTTGTTGAAATAAAAAGCAATAGATTACTTTTAAATTCAATTGTATATATAATTGTATAAATTTAATTTCATCATCAAATATCTAGTTAATTTCTCTTTTAGGGATGAATCATTTGAAAAGTAGGTTGTTGAAAATGGAAAATTCCCTTTAATCAAGTGAAAAACAAAAAATAAGGAAAGAGACAAAAAGGTGGAATGTAATAACATTTAATGATTTTTTAACTGTTAGATCTCTTAAAAATCTAAGGTGTAAAAAAGGTGTAATTTTACAAGAGTTACACCAGGTGTAACTCTAATTAATGTTACACCAATCAATATTTTTTAATTGTATGTGAATTTTGATAAATCAACTGTTGAATTACATTATTTTTGTATATTCTCCATGCTTGCAAAATTTCAAAATGATCAAAGATCAACAGTAATGTCATCTATCAACTATATAAATTCAAGTTTTTGTAGTTTAAAATAATGCATAAAAGATGAGTTTATGGATCGATTAATAAATAATATTTGATTGGCATGAAAATTGGCATGAAATTAGCATGCATGTTTAGAACATATAGAACATGTGATCCAACAGTGGAAATTTCAAAATATAAATTTATTAACTAGTTATTAGGTAGTGTAATATTACTTAGAGTTACACCAAATGTAACTTGAACCCAACTCTATATATATATTGGCACATTGTGATTACAGGTTTATTATAATTTTTCAATGGACTGCTCCAAGAGTATTTAAGAAGTTGGAGCTACTTTTGATAAGAAATTAATATAGTACTTAAAACCGCTAGATGAGCTTAGCGGATTAAGATCTTTGAGAGTTTTTAAGATAATTCTATCATTGATTTCCTGAATTCTATCCATCAATTTTTGAAATAAAAATGGTTGAATTTTACTACATTAACAACATTTAAACAAATATTAACTATCACCAAATTTAGTATTTCACCCCAAAAAAAATTGTATTGTAAATTTTAATTCACTTATTTTAAAATAAATAAATAAATAGGATTTTAAGAATTCTATAAGTATTTAAGAAGCTAAGTTTAAGTGTTGTCGTTCAATTGATATGTGATGCATGTGAACATCAAATGCACTGTGTAGTTTGATGGCAATGGGACAGTTCATTTTGGGGTGGCCTGAAGTTTTGCATTTATGGTGAGGGGATTACTATAGATTTAGGTCTTCTTCATAAATTTCTATTCACAATCATAACATTGACCTTGAGCTATATAAGTACTGTTAAATTACAATTATAGAAGTAAAACTCTCCATGTGCATTCTTCATTTGAATTTTTTTTTTTTTTTTTTTTTTGGTTTTAGAGCTAATTGGCCTTGCGGTACTGTGGATATATTGATCTTATCTATGCCTTTCTACTCTTCTGTTTGTTAATTTGGGCATCAAATATAGCTTTAGTTTATATCTTGGTAATCTATATAGGGTGTGAGAGTTAATATCATTTTTGTTAAATGGGTCATGGGTGTTTTCTTTTTCTCACCTCTAAGTTAAGTTATTTGATTTTTGTTTACTCTTGGAGTATCACATGTTCATTCTCCTAAATCTCATTTGCTTTATTTGATTCCAAGAGAAACTCTATATAGTCATTGATTTAAGTATTTCATGACATTTGGCTTGGTTGTTTTGAGAGGATTAAAGTTAGCCGAGACAAGTTGGAATTAGATAACTATGTCCTCTGTCATGCGATTCTAATTGCATTTTACACCAGAATCTTCAAAACGTAGCCCTTGAAGTAAAAAGAGCTAGTAATAGGAGATTACTTTTGTAAAATATTTCAGAATACTACTTGTATTTAAGACGATAAAGATTGGAGAGCAAGTGTTAAATGTCCAAATGTAGTTCAACGATTGATTGTTTAGGTAGGCAGTTGCATTTGATTCCTCAATTTGTATGTGTGTGTCATTTGGAGACAAGTCAAGATGGCTTTGCATTTCTTTTAAATAGAATTTGTAACAAATTAAATTAATTGATTAGAGTTGGAAATGCTTCTCAGTTCTCACTGTTAACGCATAGCAGTAAATGCGTCTCTTTGTGCTTTCTGGTGAAGCCTCTCGCTATCCTTTCTTACTGACACAACTTATTTGTACTTGCATTGTAGATTTAAAATTAGATGCCAAATGGATAAAGCATTAGCAACAATTCCTTCAAACACTACTCTATTATTGTGGATCCAAATTGGCCATAGGGTAGTGACCAACACCAAAGAAAAGGTTATGTACCTTTCTTCTAGCAAGGGCATGCGCTAAAGTCTAGGCCTGTCCACGGGTCGGTTTGGGTCGGGTTTGTGGCCAACCCAGAACCGACCTGACCAGATCGGATGGTTAGAATTTCAATCCGTCGCCAACCAGTATGGTTGATCGGATCGGGCGGATCTGACCTTCAATGGATGGCAGTCGGTTCGGTCGGAGTTGGAGATCTAAAAATCGGCCAAAATTTGGTGATTTAACGGCGAAATTTCAGTGATATATTCGCTAGATTTTCTCTAAATTTGTCGAAATCTCACCAAATTCAGCAAGATCTCGCTAGATCTAGTGAGATCTCGCCAAATCCGGTGAAGATTCCATGGATCTAGCTGAGATCTCGCCGAATCTAAAGAACTTCACCGGAAAATGCTCCATATCTCAGTTTTGGAGAGAAAACCCACCAATCGACTCACCGTTTTTGGGTTTTGGAGGTTGAGATCCGCCGCCGACCCGACAGTCACCAGCATCGGGTCGGCAGGTTGTCGGGCTGAATTGGACAGGTTTAGGTGGGTGGGTCGAGTCAGGGTTTTGTTGGACACCCCTAGGCTAAACAGTTACCCTCCCTTCTAACATGCTTAAAATTAAACCATTGTAAAGATTTTGACCAGATTTTTGTCTCTTCCCATAAAATGTCCATGCAAAGCATAGGAAGGTATGTTGTCCCTTAAGGCCAAGATGACTAACAGTGAGTCCCCTTTAATTTCAAGCTTGCCAATGCTAAGATCCTGGGCAAACTGAACTACTGCATTAGTAGCAAAAGCTTCAATGGCTTAAATAGTTACCTACTCTTTCTAACTCTTGTATAATTTTACAACTGGTTGTACATTGAAATTTCCAAATCGCAGTGTGGCACATAAAATTTCCAATCACCTTGTACCTTGATAAAGCATAAGGTATAACAAAGGTCAAAACACAACGCATTACTAAAATTTTCAATGAATAACAAAACGCCATAAGTTTGACTATTTAAGTAAGGCATCGGACTTTAGCTTCTAGGAAACAACCAATTAGTTGTGACTGGGTCTAGATAAAGTATAAGCCTATTGAGTTTGAAGAAATATATAAAGCAAGACTTGTGGCCAAGGGCTACACTCAACAGGATGGACTTGACTTTACTGACATCTTTTCACATAAGCCAACAAGGCTAATTTTAGAAAAGGATTAAAATTAATCATTTCTAATGCAATATTGATTTAATTATGTACTTTTACTAGTAAGTAGTAACTATATATTTATTTAATTTGGAGCTATTTTTTTAGAATCTGTTAATATATAATGACAAACTTAGGTACTATTTTTTATTTGTTTTACTTTAGGTTTCTTAATTAAAATTAAATACATTATTACATTGACCAATACAATACAAATTATGTTATTTTCCCTAAAACAATTACATTTAATGTAATCAATTGTTTGAATTTAAATGAGAAACATAATGGACAACACACCTAAGGAATTCTATCAAAGGTTTAATTCTTAGGCAAGATAACATGCTTTCCAAAGGATTGTCATAAACCTCACCCCAGGTACCTGCTTGGATTTTGGCCTATCTCTATATAAAAATTAAAATCTTGTGTGTAATTATATGTTTGCATATATATATATATATATATATATATCTATCTATCTATCTATCTATCTATCTCTGTGTGTGTACACGTGTTAAAATTATGTGTCAATTTTATTTTATTTTATATTTTCATGATTCAATAATTGGGGGATGGGTGATTTCAACATTAGGAAGTGCCACTTGAGTTAAAGACTTTTGGCATGTGTTAAAGTATTTCAAAACATTTATTGTGTAACAACAAAATCTATGTTAAATTGAAAATGTTGCACCAAATTACCAATGACCTTTAGGTCAATTTGCTTGGCACCTCTAAGTGTTTAATATCCAGTGTTCAAATCTTCCTCTCCCATTTGAAATATATATCTAAAAACATAAATACTATGAAATTAGTGGGATCAATTCAATATACAATTTAAGTATTGCGCACGACTAGACCAATATATGGGCAGCCAATTTTGGCTCAAAAATCGTACTATTGATCAACTAAATCTTCTAACTGTTTGTTGATTGATAATGCATTTGAGACATTCTTCTCTTCCTACTTTATATGAAGATAAACATAGTTCCTCAACAGGGTGTTCTTAAAATTTTTTATTAAATACTAGTGTAAGTGTGTAGCACAACAAATTTATGTTACAATGAAATTGTTACATAAAAAAAAATATATTGTCAAATTTTAGAGATCAATTCAATATCACATTTAAGCATGGTGTAAGACCAATATAAGGGGAGGTGAAATTAGAATCATAAATTGTACCATCTATATATATACTGTTGAAAACACAATAGAGACATTTGTATACACTTCGTATGGTGATATGAATATATATATATATATTCAAACTAACTTTACGTATTTGCTTTTAGAGAAGATGATAAAAATTAATAATTTTAATGCAGTAGTAATTGAGTTATATACTATTTGTAGTGGCTATATATTTCTTTAATCTACTGTGAATTCTTAGAATTTGTTGAACATTAAATCTCTTAAAGCACATCAAGTATAATTTTGAGAGATAGATCAATTATAATCATTTATATTTGAGCTAAATGGTTGATAAATATCAATATTGCTTTCCAGGAACAAAGCACAATCCTGAATTGATGTAAAATGTTTTGCATGTTTTGAAATAGATACTAGTATTGTACTATATGAGTATACAAAAAAAGTACACATAAATATTCATATATTGTCTTGGTTTAATATTGAAGAGAAATGTCATAATTACTAAATTACATGTTCTAATTTTTAAGTTTAAGTGTAAGTTACCTAGTTGATTAGTTTAAGGGCATGTTTGGTAGACTGTAATAGACGTTGTAATGTAATAGTTATTCCTATGGTATAGTTATTCTTTAGTTTGGTTATGTTTTTATTACAAGGAATAATCATTCCTTATGAATAGTTATTCTTTAAAATGAGGAATAGTTATTCCTCTTTAAAATGTTGTATTATCTATTCCTTAGAAAGTGCAATAATTTCAAAATTTAATATATTTCCAAGTAAACAAATTTTCCATATATATCTAATAATTATAAAAATAAAAAATCATAAAAAATAACACATATCTCTCTTAAATTTAAAAATAACAATTTTTAAGAAAATATAATTGTGTGAGTAAGAAATTTCCTAAAATAAATGTTAAGTTACATTCTAATATTATAACTCACAATCAAACTAATGAATATGTTTAGTTATTACATTACAACACATTTTATTCCTAGTAATAAAGATTACAATTCCTATCGTAATAAAGTTACATTCTAATATTATAACTCATTCAGTGTACCAAATGTTCCCTAAGTTTCTAACTTCGCATACAGCGAGAATCGAACAGTAGAATAGAATACAGCTAAGCATGGAGTAGAAAGCTGGAACAGGAATAGAATTACAATGGAATAGAATTTGAGAGCTATATATATCACGAAGCGGCAGAATCAAACAAGATATTGACACTCCATAATTCAAACAATATAGTATTAAACAATATAGTATATTCTAACAACGCCAATGGCACATAACAGGTGAGAGAGTATTTCAACTTCATCTTCCCTCATAACGCTCTGAAAGTTTTACTGTTATTGTAACTAAATTCCTTTTTTGTTTCAGAATTCAACAAGTTGTGCTGGTCCTAGAGCTCATTGCTGAAGTAGTTGGGTCCCTTGTACGGTTAATAAGAATATGCATAAGGATTTGGTCCATTTGGAGGGGGAGACAACCTGCTTTGGTTGGCAATGCCCACCAGGAGGATATCCCCCTTGCTGGTAACGACGAAGCTGATGCTACCAATAGGCAATAGCCATCTGTAGGGGTGTGCAGAAAACCCACTGACCCACCAAACCCGACCCAACCCAACCCAACCCAACCCACCGGGTTGGGTCGGTTTTTATGGCTTGGTGGGTTGGGTTGGGTTACAAAATTTTTTTTTATAGTGGGTCGGGTTGGGTTTGGGTCATAAAATTACAAACCCGCCAAACCCGACCCAACCCACCCATATTTAATATATATTTAAAATATATTATATATTTAATAAAAAAAAATTTTTGTTAGACATATTTATCTCATTTAGACATATTTTGTTTACAATTGAGTTTGAATATTAGTTTGTATATTAATGTATATTTTGTTTATCAACTTAGGTAGCAAGTGTGATATATTTTTGTATGCTCAATTTAATAATAATAGTAATATAAAAAAAAAATTTGTTCAACCCATGGGTTTAACCCGACCCAACCCGATCCACGTGGGTTGGGTTGGGTTGGGTTGGACATATGTGATGGGTTGGGTTGGGTCGAATTTTTTTTGACCCACCATAATGGGTTGGGTCAAAAAATTTCCTCAACCCGACCCATGCACACTCCTAGCCATCTGACCTCAAAGTAAGTGGTCTTTCTTTGCTGACTTTACCGTAATAATCCAATTGCCCCTTTATGTAACTTCATCAACTTTTATTTGAGTTAATTAAATACATGAGCTTCTGTCATTTTTATCTACACGCGCGTGTGCCGTGTATTTTGAGTATTTTTCGTTATTTATTGATAATTTCTTTTTTTAGAAACACAATATTTTGGGCATCTTTCCTCATTTTCTCACGGTATAAAGCAAAAAAAGAATGAAATGCATTTTTGCTTCTAAATTCGTTGTTTGTTTTAATTTCTTCAGAAAAAAGAAAAGGCTTTAGAAGATTTATTTATCTTGGTGATCTGGGTTTTCTTTTTTCTTTTTTTCTTTTTTTTTTTTTTTTATCTTGGTTATTATTGTTTGGCGTGAGACATATTATTAGAGAGAATTGAATGTTTTCTTGTTGCATAAGTTTATACTGTTTGATTTTCTGGGAGTTTTTCAAAATATTCATTCTTCTATATCATCCGATTTTAGTAGGCAATAGTCAACCATTTATTATTGTGAATTTTACCATGGGCTTTTTAAAATGGAATTAAATAAAGAGCGCGCGTGCCAAGCAGTTGAGGCTTTTGCGACTTGTCCATATAGACTGCTGCTCTCTAACTTTTTGTGCCTTATATGTCAGCTAAAAAAAAAAAAAAAAAGAACCAGAAAATTTAGAAATTGCTTTTTTTGGTCGTTTTTCTATCTTTCTGCCTGTTTCGGAATCAGGTTGATGCATATATTCTTATGATTTATGCAAATCTAATTGTTCTTTTGTTTTATATGTATATGGTGAAGTTTAGAAAGTTCAGAAATTGCTTTTTGATCTGATTGTTCTTTTGGAACTGGTGTTGTTGTTGATATATATATGTTATAGTTTTCGTGGGTGCACACATCTTTAATTGTGAGATGGGTCATTGCCTTTTTGCTTGGTAAGGATTTGTACTCATATGTCTCAGAATTTGGATTTGATTCGTTTTTTTATGCCGAATTTCCGCCTTACTGCTTTTTGGGTTTCTTTGTCATCAGATATTTAGCTGTGGTGTCGATCCTGGTAATCTGTGTTGTATGTAAGATTTATATCTTTTTGTGAAAAAAAAAAAAAAGATAGGTGTGAATGTCAAATAGATATTCATTCTTATAAATTTTATTTGATTTTAGGAGGAAGTATGTCATTAATATTTGGCTTTGTTGTTTTGAGAGAATAAAGTTCTAGCCCTGGGCAGATTGGTGTTATATTATATATATCTTTATTTTTCGCAAATTGTAATTACAGATGTTATTGTGAATTTTATAACGGATTCCTTCAAAAGTTGTTCTCAAAGTAAAATTTGTATCCGGATTCATAGGCTGTTTAAGCAATTGTGGCCTAGTAATCTGTGTATGGTTGCTGATGGAGCATAATTAGAGTCTTCTATATAGTTTTTCTTTAAAAAAAAAAAAAAAAAGACAACAACAACAACAACAACAACTTTGATTGTTTTGGTGGACAAGTGGGCAAGTGTAGTTTGGTTCCATAGTTTCTTTTGCTTGTGTCATATGAAGATTAGTCAAGATGACTTTACTTTGTTATTGATGAATTTGCTGTTCCAAAGCTTTTTTTTTTACTTTTGGTAAAACTAATTGATATGTGCTTCTTTGCCTATACATGTTTCTTTTAGGAACACACATCTCCTTATGTGATCAAAACACACATTTAAATCCTTATCTTATGTCAGGTTGTTTAGAAAAAGTAGACAAAGTTCTGAACTTTGCAGTTAGGCTCATTCCAGCATGTAAAAAATAACGTACTAAATTAGAACAAACAGTATAAGAAAGGTCAAGAACAGTTAATGAACATATGAGTAGTCATGTCTGTGTTATAGTGTTAAATGGATAAAAATGAGTGGTTTTTTAAGTGTTGTAATATTCATTTTCCAAGCTAAAGCCTGTGGATCAAAGTGAATATGGCTGGTTATCCAATATGATGATTGATAACTATATAAGAAGCTGGTTTTAAGTTTTGTCGTTGCATTAATTTTTAATGTGCTACTGCACCAGTATAGTTTGATGGCAGTACGTTGGTTCAATTTTGAGTTGGCTTGATGTTGTGGACTGATGAGTTTTCTAAGGAGTACTGTGATCTTCACAAATTTCTGTTCATAATCATATTATTGACTCTGAGCTATTGGAACCAAATGGTTTAATTATTGCATGATTGACTTTGATATATTGAGAATTACATTTAGCCCAGATAAATTGGGGTTAGATATATGTCCTTTATTTTGGACAAATTTTAATTACTGAGTTATTGTGAATTTTACAATGGACTCTTCAAAAAGTAGTCCTTAGAAGTAAAAATTTGAAGGAAATTATTTTGATCCTGATACATAGGTTATATTAACAACTGCAGCCTAGCACGCTTTGTTTCTGGTTGCCGACAAAGCATAAGTAGAGTATCCCATACAATTTTTAAATGCAACTTGTGGGCAAATGGGAAATTGTAATTTGGCTCCTCAAGTTCTTTTGTTTGAGTCATTGGAAGACTAGCCAACATGGCTTTGCATTGTTTTTGGATATTGAATTTGCTGTTCCATAGCTTTTGTACTTTCTGGTAATATAAAATGTTTTGAGCCATATAAATATTTTGGTAAAAGTAATTCATGTGTACTTCTTAGCTTATATATGGTTGTTTTAGAAACACAGAGACACCTTCATTCTGTGATCAAAACACAGATTTAAGCCCTTAAATTTATTTGTTGTCTAGTAAGGTAAAAAAAGTTCTAAACTTTGCAGTTTGGATCATTTTAGCATATGAAAAATAAGGTACTGAACTAAACCAGGACAAATAGTATAAGGAATGTCAAGATAGGTAGATGAACACATGAGCAACTCTGTTTGTGTTATAGTGTTAAGTGGTTAGCAATGAGTAGATTTTAAGTGTTATAATATTCTCACTTTCCAATTTCAGGTATCTTACGTCCTGCACTAGTGTAGCTTAATGGCAGTAGGACAGTTCATTTTGAGGTGGCTTGAGGATGGGGACTTATGTGATGAGTTTACTATAGAATAATGTTATCTTCACAAATTTCTGTTTTCAATAGTATTTCGGACCTTGATTTATATATTTATCGTCAGATTACAATTGTAGAATTTGTATGTGAAGAATTAAGATGGATTGGAATGCTTTATTTTATTTATTTATTTATTTTCAAAAATGGCATTTCTGTTTGGGGTTTTCTCTTATCCTTAAATCTCCTTTGGATTTTTTCTTCTTACTTCTTATTTATTTATTATTATTATTATTTCATGTTGTGCAATGTTTTTATTGTTGAATAGTTGCATTTTCGGATTTGATACCTATGTTTGCAATTTGCAAGACAATTTAGTTTGTCTTTCTTACCAATAACTCCACTTCCTCCCTATGGTGCTTCCCTCTTCTATCCTCAATCTTAGTTTTAATTGTTTGTTAGTTTCATATTTTAGGGATAAAACTTGTTTGTGCTTATTCTTGAGCTCACTAATTTTCCTTTTAGGATTCTCAGGTTATATTGATCTTAATTAATCTGCATCTCACTATCTTGCTACATTGTGATTTGTCAGTTTGTGCATCAGATAGATTTGGTTTTGAGCTTGGTAATCTGTGTTGGGTGTGAGATTATTATCATTTTTGTGGAATGAATGTTTTATTTTTCTCTCCTATGAGTTAAACTATTTGATTTTCTAGGTGCTTTATTTATTTATTTATTACTACAAAATTTTCATTCTTATATATTTTATTTGGTTCTAGGAGGAAAAATACGTCATTGGTAATCATTGCATGATTGGCTTTGGGGTTAGATGTATTATATATATGTCCCTTTTTTTGGGCAAATTGTAATTATAGACCTATTGTGAATTTGACAATGGACTTCCAAAAAGTAGTCCTTGAAGTAAAAATATTATTCAATAGTAAATTATTTTAACCTTGATGCATAGGCTGTTTACGGAACTGCAGCTTTATAGTATTTGTATCTAGTTGTTGACAGAGCATAAGTAAAGTATAATATACATATTTTTAAATGCAATGATTGATAATTATGGGGGGCGGGGGGGGGGGGAATTGGTAATTGTTATTTGGTTCCTCAAGTTCTTTTGCCTATGTCATTTGAAGACTACTCAAGATGACTTTGTATTGTTTTTGGATGTTGAATATGCTGTTCTAGATGTTGGGAAAATTAGACCTCGGTTGATAGAATTAACAAGTTTTAAACTCAAGTTGTTAATTAGATTTATTATAAAAAAGCATTGTTAAAACAAACTAGCATCAATATCATGTCACAAATAAATGCAGCGGAAAAGTAAATAAGACAAAATATGATGACCTAGGAAAACCAATGAAATAAATTAGTTTCACAGTAAAAACTTGGGGGGAAACCTTCCCGAAAAGTAATTCACTGTAATAAAAAGAAGTTTAAGATCTAGTACAAAACCTTTGTCCCTAGAATTTACAATCCCCGTAGATGAATTCACAATAGAAACCTTCTACTGCTTCAGAACTTTTGAACTCTTCAATATATGAATGTCACCCTTTTGATGCACGGATCTCAATACGTGACTAACTCTTTTGCATGAATCCCAGTATGTGACTCACTAACCAACCTGAAGAAGATAAATGTTGGCTGCAAAGTCCTTCCCCTCATTAACAATGAAGATCAAGAAGCATTTGGTTATAAAACTCTAAGGGGCAAAAACGCAGTAGCTTCTTTCAGAGAGAATAAGACATCGGTCAGCTTTTGCATATGTTCTCCTTGTATTCCCTTTTTTGACAGCCTTTAAAATAAGCCTTATATATGTCTAAGATTATGAGAAAAGAAACCCTACACATACATATCAGCATGGGCCGAAAATCAGATTTGAAAATTCTGATTTCGTGATTCTCGATAGATAGCTATCTATCCACAGTTGTCGAGACCTCAATAGATAGCTATCTGTCGGCAGCTGTCGAGCTATCTGTCCAGCTTTAATGAACATCACTTCTTCACTTGTTTTTGGATAGATTTGCATGGCTTCAATACTGGACTTGAACTCTTGTTCTTTGAAGTACTAAACCTATTCTAGATCTACCTAAATACAAGTAAATGTGTTTTGTCAAAGGATTAGCCAATTACATAAAATAGTGACATATGTTCCTAACATTGAATCACATATGTCCTAACACTGGAGATTTTTTACTCTAGGAAATATGGAAATGGAATGCGTTGAGACATTTTAAAGTTTTGGTAAAACTAATTGATGTTCTTCTATGCTTATACATGGTTGTTCTAGAAACATAGACGCATCTTCCTTTTGTGATCAAAACATAGACATTTAAACCGTAACATATGTTTGGTTGTCTAGAAAAGGTAAACAAAGTTCTTAACTTTACAGTTTGGATCATTTTAGCATGTGAATATAAGGTGCTGAACAAATAGTGTAAGGAAGGTCAAGATTGATAGATGCACATATGAGTGGTCTGACCATGTTATAGTGTTTAGTGGGTGGCATGAGTGGGTTCGAGTGTTGTTATGTTCACTTTCCAATTTTGGATAAATCCTGTTGAGCTAAAGCGAACATGATTGTTTATCCTATAAGATAGACTAGTAAGTATTTAAGAATTTGGTTTTTAAGTGTTATCATTGCATGGATATGTTATGTGGACATTTAATTTGTTGTAGTTTAATGGCTGTGGGAAATTTTATTTTGGTGTGGCTTGATGTTGTGGACTTATGGTGATGGCTTTACTATAGATTTATGTCTATTCACAATCATATTGTTGACCTTGGTCTATACACTTACTATCAAATCATAATTTTATAATTTGGAGCCCAGAGCTTTGTAACTTAACTATCATTTCTTGGTATTTTTAACAGAGGTGTCTAGGATTCAAATCTTTCTTCTCCCATTTTAACTAGGCAAAAAACACATTTTAATCCCTACATTTTCAGGCTATTCTCATTTTAGTCCCTACATTTTATTTTTACCATTTTTAGTCCCTATCCTAAAAAACGCTTACCATTTTAGTCCTTGCCGTTACATCAGAAACAGAGAAAACTGACGTGGCAAACAGCAAGAATAAATAATACTTAATTAATGTCCACGTGGCCTAAATTAATAATAAAAAATATTTTTTTCATTTAAAAATGCCACGTCGGCATCTTAATTTAAAAAATTAATTTATTAATTTTAATTAAATAAAAAAATTAAAAACAGAATTAAAAACTAAAAATTACATGAATTGAGATCTAAGTGTATCTTGAACAAGAACAACAAGAACACAAACCCAAATCCAAGAACACAAACCCAGAAATTAAAAAAAAAAAAAAAAAAGAACACAAAACCAAAATATTCAATCACATGAACACAAACCCAAAAAAAAACTTCAACCCAAAACTTCCTTATCAAAAACTGATTACCCCAACCCTTCTAAAACATTCTCCAAGCTTCCTCTCTCTTCCAAAACTCAAAGCTTCCTTTCTCTCTTCCAAAAAATGGAGATCTCTCTCTTCCAAAACACGTTCATGGCCTAAAGCTTCGAGCTCCATCTCTTTGCTCATCACCACAACTTGTTGTGGTGCTTTTTCTTTTCTGTTTTTTTTTTTCTCTGATTGACCCATTCTCTTTATCTCTTGATTTTGCTCAAACCCAAACCCAAACCCAAATGCCTCAAGCTCCTCGCTCAGATCGGTGCTTTGCTCTCTGTCTCTCTCTCTCTATGGCTCAAATCGATGTCTTTCTCTCTCGATGGGTCTCTCTGTCTCAGATCGGTGTCTCTCCCTCCCCGATTCCCCTTTCTGCTCGCCACTCCTTGTTTCCTCCCCTCTCCACAGCCTTCTATAGTTTTGATCTGGGTTTAGAGAGAGGTTGAGATCGGTGTGGTGGTAGTTGTGAAACAAAAATCGGAGGTGGTGGTTGATGGTTGTAAAGCAGTGGTCGATTGGGTCTGGTGGTGGGTCGATGGGTGGGTTTGTTGTTGGAGTGGGTCGTGGGGTGGGTTTATTGATCGTTGATTGCTAGGTTTGAGATGTTTTGGTATTCTTGTTGGAGATTAGTTTGTGTTTGTGTTTGGTTGGCAAGAAAGGGTAAGAAAATCTTAGAAAATTTGAGTTTGTGTTCTTATGTTTAATCTGAGTTTGTGTTCTTATTTTAATTTTAATTTTGCTTTGTGTTGGTTTGGTTGAGCTGGGTTTGTGCTGATATATGTAAATTGATTTTGTTGGTATATGTGGGTTTTTTTTTTTTTTTTTTTTTTAATTTCTAGGTTTGTGTTCTTGGATCTGGGTTTGTGTTCTTATTGTTCTTGTTCAAGACACACTTAGATCTCAATTCATATAATTTTTAGTTTTTAATTCTGTTTTTAGTTTTTTTTTTAATTTAATTAAAATTAATAAATTATTTTTTTAATTAAGATGTTGACGTGGCATTTTTAAATGCAAAAAAACATTTTTTATTATTAATTTAGGCCACGTGGATATTAATTAAGTATTATTTATTCCTGCCGTTTGTCACGTCAGCTTTCTTCGTTTCTGATGTAACGGCAGGGACCAAAACGGAAAGTGTTTTTCAGAATAGGGACTAAAAGCGGTAAAATTTAAATGTAGGGACTAAAATGGGAATAGCCTGAAAATGTAGGGACTAAAATGTGCTTTTTGCCTTTTAACTATTGATGTAGAATGTAAGGAATCAATGGTGGATGGAAATGTTTCTAAAAAGTTTGTGAAAACATCTCTCTATGGTGTTCTCTTGTAACTTTCCAGAACTAGAAAAATGAAGTAAGTCTTTCTGATTGTCCAGAATGATTTTCTTCTAGCTTTAAATTTTTTGCGGGATTTGGCATTTACTCTCTGCTCATGTTTTACAGTGTTATTGTTGCATGTTTGCATTCTAGATTTGATACGTATATCTGCAAGACACTCTTAATTTGACTAACATGCATAACAACATTTCCTCCTTGTGGTGCCCCTCCTTCCCTATCAATATTCTTCATTTTATTTGCTTGCCAGTTTCATATTTTTGGCATAAGTGTAATGACCCAATGAAAAGCGCTAGTCACATCTGCGCTATATCTCAAAAGGACTAGTCACAATTGAGGCTCCTTATAGTTGTTAATAAAGCCCAAATTTACCTAATAATACCCGATGTGGGATTCATCACACACCCACACACATCGCACAATCAATCAATCAAATTGGGGCATCACAATCTCCCCCACTTAAATCCTTAACGCCTTTGTTAGGGACCACTTTGTGGAATAGTGTCTCCGAACCCACACAGGGTTACTGGGCCGACTCTGATACCATATGTAACGACCCAAAGAAAAGCGCTAGCCACATCTGCGCTATACCCCAAAAGGACCAGTCACAATTGAGGCTCCTTGTAGCTGTTAATAAAGCCTAGATCTACCCAATAAATACCCGATGTGGGACTCATCACACATCCACACACATCACACAATCAATCAATCAAATTAGGACATCACAATTTATTGTGGATCTGGCCCTTTTTCTTTCTGCTGGAATTGATTTGGGCCTCCACAATCAAATCTTCCATTTTGGGCTCACAAAATAAAGATATAGGTTTGGATGAATTTTTATAGAAGCCCCAAATCAACATGGAGAGCTCTCTTTTTTTCAAAATAGTTTGCTTGTTTTCCTAATCGCCAAGTAAAGATTATGATTTAAGTAGATGTTATTGTTCATGTTTACCTTGTCCATGTGAGCCATCTAGCAATTATATCCTTGTTTATGTGGTACAACAGAGTTTTACAACCCTTTTAATGAAAATTCTAAAACTCCTTGGCATTAGAGGAGTTTTACACACATGCACATCTTTTTTATAAACTTCTTTGGACTAATTTAACGTAGGCAAAGCTGTCAAAGTTAAAATTATTTATTTTTCAATTAAAAAAAAAAAAAAGGAGAGGAGTGTCTCAAAGTACCTCTATCTCTGTTATGGCTATGGTTCTTTTAATTTTTACTTTTTACATTAAAAAAGTCTGATGACATCTATTTTATCACCGAAATTTTCACCCTCATTCATAATGTAATTTTTGTGTTGTGATGGATCTCAATAATAAAATGAGTCTATGAGAGAGTTTGTGAGAGAGCAGTGGTATAACTATATATAGTTATATAACATGTATCTTTTGAGGAAATGTCTTGGAGAAAAGTTGTATTAGCGCGTGAGATTGTTGCAATTTTGTTTGTCCAAACTAATTAGAAAGAATTGATGTTCATGACATGCATAAGATCCACTTGCACTTCATATAAAAAAATCCACTTACACAATAAATTATTGGTCTCATGATCTCATCTTTGAATTTCATTAAAAATAGAGTATCAATGAAGATTAATATAAAAAGGAATAAATTAATTAAAATAGTGGATTCAATTAGAACCAACAATAACTTACCATTTATGATTTGTTATGAAAATATTATAAAAATACTATAAAAATGTAAAACTTTTCAAGGTATTAATTATCTATCAATTTTTCTTTTCTCCAATTGTACGTTTGAATGTACCAAAGTAAGCAAATAATTAAATAAATTCAGGGTTTGGTTAATGGGCCTAGTATAAGTATCCTTAAGAAATTTATTAATTAACTATTTTAAGAAAATTTTGATATCATTTTTATAGAAAAAATAAAAATTTGCCAAAAAAATATTAATTGATTTCTTTTTCTCATAAAAATATAAAAATATTTCCTTAACAGAAACTAAAGTCTTTGCTATCCGTCAACTTTTTATTTAAAATAATTTAATACCCCACTGCTACCCGCATTCACAGTCGTTCTCGTACTTCGCACGCTTACAATTAACAGCGCTGCTACTATTTACTATGTAAGAGCATGTTTGGAGAAAATCACGTTCATAAGTAAAGTTGAAACAGAGTGGAATCCATGCCTTTGTTGGTAAGTTTGATTACTAAAATAAACCGACTGTACTACGAGGTTTGCTGTTTTTGCTTGTTCTGTAGCAAAACATAGTAACTTCCAAATGCCAGAATTGGGCCTTAGTGGACATACAAAGTTCATAAAAGTGAGAAGGATGAACTAAGAATTGTGAGTGTATTACCTCAAAAAAGAAGTGTGAGTGTAGCTAGAACATGTTGAAATCAAAAAGCAAGCTTGAAGAAGGTTCAGCAATGGCAGAAAGCATGCAGAGACGTGGAGGCATGCAGAGAGAGAGAGAATGAACATTCTGGAGCTTTGAGAAAAATGATTTATGTATGTATAAATATCTGACTCTGTTTCTTTATATATAACAGAAACAGAGTAACCAATTTGACCAACAATATTCAATCCCAAGTTAGGCAATACAAACATGACAAGTGGCATGTAGTTTAACACATTATTTACCAGCTACAATATAAAACTACTAAACTAAACTAATATCTACAAAACTCACAGATATCTACAAGACACTACAAGAAGTCCACGTTATTTACAAACTACAATATAAAACTACTAAGCTAAACTAATATCTACAAGATATTTAATAGAACATAAGCTTCCAACCCAAATCCTCTAACTTGTTACGGTTACCTACTTTTTTTCTTTTTTTTTTTTAATAGAAAAAATTTAAGTATACTTTATTAACTTAAATCATTTTGGAATAGCCATCTAAACTTGCAGATGAAACAGTTCCTCTAGACAGTATTTTGACAAGATTAAAATTAAACCATCGTTAAGTCAAGGACTCAAGGGCATGAGCTAAACAATTGCCCTCACTTTTAATATGCTTAAATTAAACCATTGTAAAGATCTTGACAAGATTTTAGTTTTAGATGAAACTTCAAAAAATCTTGTTCAACCTTGTGACCAAAGAACAAAAAATCTAAAATATCTTTGTAAACATTGGTAGCCCAAAATATTCTTTGGTCTAAACAAAATCAATTATCTCAAAAATATCATTCTTAACCTCTAAAAAAAGAAGAATTGAGAAGAAAGAAGAGAAGACAAAAACAAAGTTGAGAGTCTAAAGAACAGAGAAGAAAGAAGCATTGTAAACTTACTAAACTATAAAGAAGTAATAAATAAATATATAAGAGAATAAATGCAATGGGAAAGTTGAGGAGCAGAGGTGGGAGCTTGGGAATGGGAAAAATGATTTGAAAGGAAGGTTTTAGGAACGTGGTTTTATTTGCTAAATAGCCAAATTTGTTCTTTTAAAAAATATAAATCTGACCACTTATTTTGAATATTTAAAACACTATTTTTTTTTTATATAATTGAAACATTATATTCATTCATCTATATAATTTATCTATTAGGTTCTAAATATTTCGGAATAAATGTTTAGGTTAAAATTTTATATATGTTGGCAAACCGAGTACAAAAATATGTCTAGTATGAGATATTTGTGGGTCAACCAACATTAGCCCAAAATTTCAACCCATTAACATTAATTCAAACTTTAAACAATGTTACTACACTTAATATTTTTTTTAATTAGATACGAATTTTGACAAATTCACCACTGGATTATATTATCTTTGTATATTCTCCATACTTACAAAATTTCAAGATGATTAAAGATCAATAATCATATCATTAAACAATTGCTTAAATTCAAGTTTATGTAGTTTAAAATAATACATAAAATATGAGTTTATAAATCGAATGATAAATAACATCCAATTGGCAAGAAAAATTGTGTGTATGTTAAGAATATATAGGACATGTAATATAACGGTTAGATTTGTAAAGCTAAGAGAAATTTCAATTGGAGTCTAATTTTAAGACATATGTCTCATATAATTCTTAATTTTTTGTGCCAAGTGAGTTATTAGGGAAAATGCCAAAAAGTCAAAAATAGAAAATCTAATTAGATTTTTAATTAGAGTCTAATTTTGTGCCACATGCCTATATAATATTTTTTTAATTTTTATGCCAAGTGGGTTACTAGTACAAAAAACTAAAAAGTCAAAAATAAAAATAAAAAGGAAAAAATATGTTTGGTTTGACTTTGACTAGCTATTAACGTGATTGTTCACAGTGGGAATGGCGAAAATTAAAAAAAAAAAATAAATAAGGAAAATGAAATTTATATTTATATTTATACTAGACTTAGAACATCATCAGCAGGCTCTTCATCTCCAATTTTTCTCCAAAAAAGCCACTGTTCACCCCAAAAAATCCATCCAACATCCTCTCTATCTCCAAAAATTTTTTTAGATTTGCTACAATAGCTCTCCAGGTATGGAGTGCACTGTAGCAATTACTATAGCTCCTCTAAACCATATCTTCCCTTAAAAAAAATGACCCATCTGGACGAAGATGAGTGACGGCTCCAGGCTAGGCCAACCGCTTTGGGACAAAGATGACCCATCTGGACTGCGTTGGGGACGAATGTTCTTTGGAATCAAGTAAAAAATAAATAAAAAAAGCCGAGAGAGCTGGAGAAAAAAAAAAAAAAAAAGAGAGAGAGAGAGAAGGAGAGCTGGAAGTGGAATGTTCTTGAATGACGTAGAAAAAGAAAATAAAAGAGGGAGGGGATAGATATAGGACAACGTGTGGAGGAGAAAAACAAGAAAAAAAGAAAAGAAAAAGAAAACGTGTGGATGGAATGAAATGGGAGAAAGGAGAAATAATATAAAGAATAAAAAATTTTAATTGAGAAATGTTACCGTAATATGTTTACAATATTTTCACAATAAATTTTAAGTAACAGATTGTTATTAGTTAATATTAGTAAGTGCAAAAATAAATTCAGTGGTGGGTTCAAATTAAAACTAGTAACAACTTTTAACATAAATTTTGTTGTGAAAGTATTGTGAAAAATGTTATAGACGTAATACTTCTCATTGAAAAATATAATTGTTTGGAATTAATATAGGAAGAATAAATAATGATAAAAAAAGAATAAAGAATGAATGAAGAAATAATATTTAAATGAGATAGAGAATGGGATAGAGAATCTATTGGAAAATGTATTTGAAAAAGTGGGTAGCTAAAGGTAAAAGTCATTGTTCATTATCCAAACAGTACAAAAATTTGGAGAGTCTGCTAGTGATGCTCTTAGGCTTCAACTTAGGTTTCGTTCTTATCTAGACCAAATCTAAGATTCTAAATCAACATAAACTGAATTCTAGCACAAAAGAAAATTAATAACATTTGTTGTTATTATTATTATTATTATTATAGTGGTTCGGTAAACTAAAATAGAGAATTTCATGAATAAAAATTTAAATTAAGCTAATATATATTTTTCAAATACACAAACATTATTTAAGTTATATATAAAACATGTAATTTTTTACTGTAATTTTTAATCGAAAATGTAAAACACATCTTCTAAGTTTCACCACTTTTCATTCTAGACCTCTAAGTTTGCATACGGTCATTTCAGTCCTCTAAATTTCAAAACTCTTCAATACAGTCCTCCATTAAATAGCCATCCATTTATGCCATTAACAGCCCAAAACAATGCCGTTTTGGTCTGATTTTAAAATTTTATTTTTATTTGATTATATATTTCTTAATTTTAAAAAACGTTAATTAAAAAAAATCCAAACCCCACACGATGTCATCCCTCTGCCTAGGGGAGAGAAGGTGATGGCCAAGAAAGCATGTGAAGGAGAGAGGATGATTGTGAAACAAAGTAGCTTTGGCAAATCAGGGTTTAGATATTGACAATGAGGTGGTGGAGATGATGGCAGCGGATGTTGTAGATGTTGGAGAATTAGGAGTTGACCATGTGGGGAGTATGGGTGACGAGGGTTTTGATTTGGTTGGAGTCTAAGTGTGACTTCAAGCGGTCATGGGTGTCTTGGTTCACTCTGAGGTCAAAAATGTTCATAGCCATGGTGGTGAAAATGAAAAAGGAATTCTAGGTTTTGGGTTCTGAGAGTGTATGAGAATGAAAGTGCAGAGTGTTGAAAGAGTATATAGAAGAAAGAGGTGCTGGGAGAGATGATTGGAATGGTAGTGGTGTTCATGATATTGGGATTTGTATATTTTTTGTTGGCATCTTCATTATTGACTTATTGGGTATGGAGGACGTTTGGGTTTTTTAATTTTTGGTTTTTCAATGTTTTTTAAATAAGAAATAAATAATTAAATTAAAGTTTAAAATTAATCCAAAACGGCATTGTTTTGAGAGTGTTAATAGCATAAATGGATGGCTGTTTAACAGATGACCGAATTGAAAAATTTTGAAACTTAAAGAACCGAAATAATCGAATGCAAACTTAGAGGGCTGAAATGAAAAATGATAAAATTTAGATGATGAGTTTGACATTTTGGCCTAACATTTATTTCACGCTCATGATTCCATCCAAAACTATTTACACTTGCAGATCACCCGAAGAAACCGCGTATGTAAAAACTGAAATCGAAATTCTAGAGTATAACATCGGATGGTAATAGTTTGACTGTAATAAGGGTGAATAGTTGTGTGTGGAAAAATAAGGCACACGGAATGTTTTTGGAGCATGGGCGCGTGAGCAGGTGAATGCGCGTTGATAATCACCCATTGCTGATGTTTATTCCTTTGGTGTGAAAGAAATGGACAGCAAAATCTAAAAGCGACCAGGATTCTAGTTGATGCTATAAACAATACTTACTCAAGTGGTCCAATTGTCCTTCAAATTTCTTAGATATGATTGGAATTTACTTAATTTGTCATTCTGAGATATTCTTTAGCAGTCAGATTAGGATGACCCTGTAGTATAAAGCCAAAGATTTTTTCAACTCTTAACAAGAAGAGACTACCACCGCCTCGTGTAGGCGAGTTGGTAACCAGGTTGTATAGACACCGATTACTCGGGGATTCAAGCCCCCGCATTTACCTAGCAAAAAAAAAAAAAAAAAAAAAGACTAAACGGTACTGCTAGTGCTAGAGGGTCCCCACTAATTTCATTTAAAAGTTCTTTCACCATCCACTCGGTGGGACCTCAAAGACCGCCTTCTTAGTAGGCTCAATCACATTGCCCATAAAATTTCTATCACCTTCCTTTGTTGCACAACAAATTTCCATCACCCCTAGTAAGACAACATTTGCATCATCTTGCATTTTGGTATGGCACATGAAATTTCCATCACCCCTGTAAGACATAAAATTTACATAACCTTGCATCTTGGTAGCACTTATTAATATTTTCATTACAATCTCCCCCCATGTGATAATAAAACAACATAATAGAGTGCCGATTTCACCATCTCATATAGGTAGTGCTAGCCTGCTAGCTAGGTTGTACTCTTCTTATTTTACTTGGTTCTAGTTTGGGTTGTTCATTAATTCTAGATATTATTTTACTATCTGATGTGATTTTCATTCAATGAAAGGATTTCGTTTCAGCCAAAAAGAAAAGTGCTAAATTAAATAGAACTATAAGCAAAAAAAAAGAAGCAATTGTAATGTACATTTAAGTGTCTATTAAAATAGGAGACTATAAAGATAAGCAACTAAAGTTTTAATGTGGGATTAAAGTGAATCATCCCATTAAAATAAAGTTCAACTTATTTTTGCAAATACTTTTAGTTGTTACAAGACGCGTATGTCTATCGTCTTCGTCCTTGTTTGTTGGGGACAGTTGTCAAATTCGACCCAAATCCTTTTCTGTTTTAAATTTAAGATTATTTTCAATTGTTTCTCTAACAAATGTCTGGTTTTCACTTATCACTAAGCATATGTTGCAGTTTCTTGAAAAAAAAAAAAAAAAAAAAAAAAAGCTTATGTTGCAAGTGTTATAGGCAATTTAGTCATTTGACATGTATCATCCTCGCAACTTGCAAGGCTTCTCCTCTCATTTCTATGTGTCACACCTAAAACACCAAAATCATGGTCTAGTTCTCTTTGAGAAGACAGAGCCAAAAATTATAAGATTGAGGTTCTATATCCTATTTTAGAAAATGACAAATTTTGGCTGTAAACATAATTGTAGTCATTGGCTACAATTTTCACTAAAAAAATTAACATAATCACATATTCTCACTAAAAAAAGTTTAACATGATTACATTTTTTTGTATACTTAATACATATGTCAAATTTTGTGTTAATTAGATGTTATTTATTATTGATCCATAAGCTTATTTTTTATGCATAATTTTATATTACATAAACAAAAATTTAAATATTTGATTGATAGCATAGCCGTTGATCTTTGATCTCCTAGAAACTTTGCAAGCATGAAGGATATAAGAAAAAAAAAATGTAATGATGAATTTGTGGAAATTCACATCTAATTAAAAAATTTCTAATGAGTTTCTCAAAAAAAAAAAAAAAAAAAAGTTGTAACCATTGACTACAACTAAACTTTGTCCTTATGAAAATTCAAATTTCTAATAAGAAAAAACCGTGTTGGGTAAATTTATTGGGTCTAATTATATGTTATTGTATTTTGTTGATAGATTTCCTATAAGCATGGCGTAAGACCAATATAGGTGGAGGTGAAGTTAGGGTCATAAAATTGTACTGTTGATGAATTAAATCTTCTAACTATTAATAATGCCTTATAGACATCTTTTTGTTCCTATAGTCAAACAAACTTTATGTATTTTCTCTTAGAGAAAATGATAAAAGTTAGAATTTTAATGTAGTATTAATTGAGTTGTATACTTATATATATATATATATATATATATATATATATACACAACTCAAGTTACACCTAGTGTAACTCTTGTATAGTTACATATTTTTACACCGTAGATTTATAAGAGATCTAACGGCTAAAAAAATATCATTAAATGCTGATAGTTTTTACCTTATTCATAATTAATACTAGCATTTTCTCTCTCTCCTTGTATTAATTTGAACCAATTTCAAACGTGGGGTTAAAAATGGGGAAGCGTCACTGTTTTCTTTAAAGTGTCTTCTTCTTCTTCAAAGTAATAACTGCTGGATCAAGAAAAATCTCTCCCTCTCTTGTAGACACAAAGAGTTACATCCACGCAATATGCACATACAAGTGGGATCATAACAATTAACACAAACACAAAATAAAATATGCTAAGTGATGAAGTGTGAATTCATCTGTCGTTGTGAGTGCGTCCAGATGGAGCCAAGTAGTCGTTCGTGTTGCCGTGAAAATGATAAAATAACTCCCTTAAGATAGTCACCGGTGTGGTGCTTGCCACAATGTCTCCGATGCCAAAGTTAGTATAAGAAAGTTTTTGAAGAAATAACAAAGTATCAGAGTTTTGTATGTTTTCTATATACCTTGTATTGGTGTTGTGAGGGCTTTATATATGTTTCCACAGCGTCTAGGCGTTGTGGTTGTTAATGTGGCTTTAATGTCTCCCTTGGTAATGCCTTATGCTGTAATGAGTGCCTTAATGTGGCATCCAACGGTCTGTACAGCTGGTCTTATAACCACTCAAGATATTATTGGTTGCATTGAATGGATTCATTACTTTCGTCAGTGATATAGACATGTGGTTAGTTCGTCTCGGTGGACGGCCTCGTTGGTCTCAATGGGTTCGTTTCGAGAGGTTTAGTTCGTCAGTCCCATCACTAAGGACCACCAAGCTTCATATCCTCATATTGGATTTGGAGGATTTGATGTAGATTTTATAATTGGAGGCATATATAATTTCCATGAAAAATCTAAATGTAACCAAAGCAGAAAAAAAAAATGCCAATGAACTTTGGTCCAGTTGATAACATCTGTTTTTTTGTATAGTTCATTTTTTTCAAGTATAGAAATGCAAGTTGTTAAAAATGGCAGTATGCGCTTTAATCAAGTGAAAAACAATAAATAAGAAGAGAGAGAAAATGCTAGTATTAATTATGAATGAGATGAAAACCAATAGCATTTAATAATATTTTTTAGCCGTTAGATCTCTTATGAATCTACGGTGTAAAAAAGGTGTAACTTTACAAGAGTTACACCAGGAGTAACTTGAACCCATCTATATATATATATATATATATATATATAAATTTATTGTGAATTCTTAGATTTTGTTGAACATAGAGGTAAACCAATTATAATTATTTGCGTTTTTTTGTTGTTGTTGAGGGAGTGGTTGTGAGTCTTTGTGACATTAACGTATATATTTGGTAGTTCCCAAATATTAACGGTTAATCGACCACTAATGCGAGCGTCCCTTATCAACAAAATAAAATCAAAATAAAATGACGAATCCAAATCTTTTGTCTCACTTTTCCTACTCCACTTTATACTCCACCAATAAATACTTGCCACATGTTAACTTCATTAATTAAATACTATCATTATTGATGTATTAATATTATCATTATTAATTAATGATAGTATTTAATTAATTAAATTAACACGTGGCAAACACTTATTGGTGGAGTATAAAGTGAAGCAAGAAAAGTGGTACAGAAGATTTGAACTCTAAAATGACTACACTTTGCTTGGAACAAGCTGGTCACTTTGAGTTATCTTTCACAAATGAAAATGACCCCTTTCGCAAATGAACGAGTTGGTCACTTTGCGTCATCTTTCGCAAATGAAAATGACCCCTTTCGCAAATGAACGAGTTGGTCAAAATTGAAAATGAACGAGTTCTCACTTTTGCGTCATCTTTAACAAATGAATGAAAAAGAAAATCGCAAAAAGCAAAATAAAATGACTACACTTTGCTTGGAACGAGCTGGTCACTTTGCGTTATCTTTCGCAAATGAAAATGACCCCAATCGCAAATGAACGAGTTGTTCACTTTGCGTCATCTTTCGCAAATGAAAATGACCCCTTTCGCAAATGAACGAGTTGGTCAAAATCGCAAATGAACGAGTTCGTCACTTTGCGTCATCTTTCGCAAATGAAAATGACCCCTTTCGCAAATGAATGAAAATGAAAATCGCAAAAAGCAAAATAAAATCAAAATAAAATTACTACACTTTACTTGGAACGAGTTGATCACTTTGCGTTATATTTCGCAAATGAAAATGACCCCAATCGCAAATGAACGAGTTGGTCACTTTGCGTCATCTTCCGCAAATGAAAATGACCCCTTTCGCAAATGAACGAGTTGGTCAAAATCGCAAATGAACGAGTTCGTCACTTTGCGTCATCTTTCGCAAATGAAAATGACCCCTTTCCCAAATGAATGAGTTGGTCAAAATCGCAAATGAACGAGTTTGTCACTTTGCGTCATTTTTCGCAAATGAAAAATGACCCCTTTTGCAAATGAACGAGTTGGTAACTTTGCGTTATCTTTCGCAAATGAAAATGACCCCTTTCGCAAATGAAAATCGCAAATGAACGAGTTGGTCATTTTGCGTCATCTTTCACAAATGAAAATGACCCCTTTCGCAAATGAACGAGTTGGTCAAAATCGCAAATGAACGAGTTCTGAAAGTTTTACTGTTATTCTAATTTGAGAGCTATATATATCACGAAGCGTCAGAGCAAACAATATAGTATATTCTAACAATGCCAATGGCACATAATAGGTGAGAGAGCATTTCAACTTCTTCTTCCCTCATAAGAGTCATAACGCTCTGAAAGTTTTACTGTTATTCTAACTAAATTCCTTTTTTGTTTCAGAATTCAACAAGTTG
This sequence comes from Lithocarpus polystachyus, assembly GCA_033629205.1. NCBI lineage: Eukaryota > Viridiplantae > Streptophyta > Magnoliopsida > Fagales > Fagaceae > Lithocarpus > Lithocarpus polystachyus. Next base: position 3,261,356 of record CM066166.1, read on the forward strand.
TGCTGGTCCTAGAGCTCATTGCTGAAGTAGTTGGATCCCTTGTACGGTTAATAAGAATATGCATAAGGATTTGGTCCATTTGGAGGGGGAGACAACCTGCTTTGGTTGGCAATGCCCGCCAGGAGGATATCCCCCTTGCTGGTAATGACGAAGCTGAAGCTGATGCTGATGCTACCAATAGGCAATAGCCATCTGACCTCATAGTAAGTGGTCTTTCTTTGCTGACTTTACTGTAATAATCCAATTGCCCCTTTATGTAACTTCATCAACTTCAATTTTGAGTTAATTAAATACATGAGCTTCTGTCATTTTTATCTGCACGCGCGTGCGCCGTGTATTTTGAGTATTTTTTGTTATTTATTGATAATTTCTTTTTTTAGAAACACAATATTTTGGAGATTTTTTTTGAAAATAATCAAATCTTTCGTACTATTTGATTAGTAAGGTAAGGTTTGAAAGCATTTTACTATCTAACAAATCGAGTTATCTGAACTCGATTTTGCCATTTGAAATTACACTTGAAAATCGAGTGTCTCACACTCGATTTCCAAACTCGAGTGTGAAACACTCGATTTCCAAGTCCAATTTCAAAGGGCAAAATCGAGTCTAAATGACTCGATTTGTTAGATAGCAAAATAGTTTCAAACCTTACCTTATTAATAAAATAGTTTAAGTTTTATGGTTATTTAAAAAAAAAATCCATATTTTGGGCATCTTTTCTCATTTTCTCACGGTATAAAGCAAAAAAAAAAAAAAAAAAAAAATGAAATGCATTTTTGCTTCTAAATTCGTTGTTTGTTTTAATTTCTTCAGAAAAAAGAAAAGGTTTTAGAAGATTTATTTATCTTGGTGATCTGTTTTTTTTTTTTTTTTTTTTTATCTTGGTTATTATTGTTTGGCGTGAGATTTATATTATTAGAGAGAATTGAATGTTTTCTTTTCGCATAAGTTTATACTGTTTGATTTCCTGGGAGTTTTTCAAAATATTCATTCTTCTATATCATCCGATTTTTGTAGGATATAGTCAACCATTTATTATTGTGAATTTTACCATGGACTTTTTAAACAGTAATTAAATAAAGAGCGCGTGTGCACAAGCAGTTGGGCCTTTTGTGACTTGTCCATATAGACTGTTGCTCTCTCTCTCTAACTTTTTGTGCCTTATCAGTCTGCTATAAAAAAACAGAACCAAAAAGTTTAGAAATTGCTTTTTGGTTGTTTTTCTATCTTTCTGCCGATTCCGGAATCAGGTTGATGCATATATACTTATGATTTATGCAGATCTAATTGTTCTTTTGTTTTATCTGTATATGGTGAAGTTTAGAAAGTTTAGAAATTGCTTTTTGATCTGATTGTTCTTTTGGAACTGGTGTTGTTTTTGATATTATATATATATATATATATATTTATATGGTGTAGTTTTCGTGGGTGCACACATCTTTAATTGTGAGGTGGGTCATTGCCTTTTAGCTTGGTAAGGAATTTTACTCATATGTCTCAGAATTTGGATTTTCTTCGTTTTTTTATGCCGAATTTTGGCCTTACTACTTTTTGGGTTTCTTTGTCATCAGATATTTAGCTGTGCTGTCGATCCTGGTAATCTGTGTTGTATGTGAGATTTATATCATTTTTGTGAAAAAAAATTGCTTTCGTTTTCTCAGCTCTAAGTTGTTCTATTTGATTTTAAGTATTTTGGGTTTGATATGGTTTTTTTTTTTTTGGGAGAAAAATCTGTATGGGGTTGTTATAATATTTTAATCGAATGAATTGTAGAATAGAAAGTCAGATGTAGAGAGGATTTGTAAATTTGAAAAAAAAAAAATTTAAGGGTGAAATTAGAGAAATTATAAAAGATAGCTGTGAATGTCAAATAGATATTCATTCTTATAAATTTTATTTGATTTTAGGAGGAAGTATATGTCATTAACATTTGGCTCTGTTGTTTTGAGAGAATAAAGTTCTAGCGCTGGGCAGATTGGTGTTATATTATATGTTTCTTTATTTTTCGCAAATTTTAATTACAGATATTATTGTGAATTTTATAACGGATTCCTCAAAAAGTTGTTCTCAAAGTAAAATTTGTATCCGGATTCATAGGCTGTTTTAGCAATTGCGGCCTAGTAATCTGTAAATGGTTGCTGATGGAGCATAGCTAGAGTCTTCTATACAATTTTTCTTTAAAAAAAACAAAAAAACAAAAATAAAAAACTTTTATTGTTTTGGTGGGCAACTGGGCAAGTGTGTTTGGTTCAACAGTTTCTTTTGCTCGTGTCATTTGAAGATTAGTCAAGATGACTTTACTTTGTTATTGAATGATGAATTTGCTGTTCCAAAGTGTTTTTTACTTTTGGTAAAACTAATTGATTTGCGCTTCTTTGCCTATACATGGTTCTTCTGGGAACACACATCTCCTTATGTGATCAAAACACACATTTAAATCCTTATCTTATGTCTGGTTGTTTAAAAAAAGTAGACAAAGTTCTGAACTTTGCAGTTTGGAACATTCCAGCATGTAAAAAATAAGGTACTAAATTAGAACAAACAGTTTAAGAAAGGTCAAGATCGGTTAATGAACATATGAGCAGTCATGTCCATGTTATAGTGTTAAATGGATAAAAATGAGTGGTTTTTAAAGTGTTGTGATATTCATTTTTCAAGCTAAAGCCTGTTGAGCAAAGTGAACTGGCTGGTTATCCTATATGATGACTGATAACTATATAATAATTTTTAATGTGCTACTTCACCAGTGTAGTTTGATGGCAGTAGGATGGTTCATTTTGAGTTGGCTTGATGTTGTGGACTGATGAGTTTTCTAAGGAATACTGTGATCTTCACAAATTTCTGTTCATAATCATATTATTGACTCTGATCTATTGGAACTAAATGGTTTAATTTTTGCATGATTGGCTTTGATGTATTGAGAATTAAATTTAGCCCAGATAAATCGGGGTTAGATATATGTCCCTTATTTTGGGCAAATTGTAATTACAGAATTATTGTGAATTTTACAATGGACTCTTCAAAAAGTAGGCCTTAGAAGTAAAAAATTTGAAGGAAATTATTTTGATCCTGATACGTAGGTTATTTTAACAACTGCAGCCTAGCAGGCTTTGTATCTGGTTTCCGACAAAGCATAAGTAGAGTATCCCATACATTTTTTTAAATGCAACTTGTGGGCAAATGGGAAATTGTTTCCAACAGGCTTTGCATTGTTTTTGGATGTTGAATTTGCTGTTCCATAGCTTTTGTACTTTCTGGTAATATGAGATGTTCTGAGCCATTTAAATATTTTGGTAAAACTAATTGATGTGTACTTCTTTGCTTATATATGGTTGTTCTAGAAACACAGAGACACCTTCCTTCTGTGATCAAAACACATGCATTTAAGCTCTTAAATTTATGTTTGTTGTCTAGTAAGATAAACAAAGTTCTGAACTTTACAGTTTGGATCATTATAGCATATGAAAAATAAGGTACTGAACTAAACCAAGACAGGTAGTATAAGGAAGGTCAAGATAGGAAGATGAACACATGAGCAGCTCTGTTTGTGTTAAGTGTTAAGTGGATAGCAATGAGTAGATTTTAAGTGTTCTAATATTCTCACTTTCCTATTTCAGGTATCTTATGTGCTACTGCACTGCTGTAGCTTAATGGCAGTAGGACAGTCCATTTTGAGGTGGCTTGAGGATGAGGACTTATGTGATGAGTTTACTATAGAGTAATGTTTCCTAGCTAAAGGCTGGTTATCCTATATGATTGACTGATAAGTATATAAGAAGCTGGTTTTAAGCGTTGTGTGGACAAGACAATCTCCAAATGATAGCTGTGAACGTCAACCCTGTCTGTGCCTCCAGTGTACTATGTAATATGTAGGCTTCTTGTTTATCCATGCTCTCTTTTTACTTGTTGGTTTGTTTGAATTACGTGTTATGAATTGTCTCTTCTGTGAGGTTTGCAATATATATATTGTGCGGATGTGTTTTACTTTTTAAGGTTTTATAATTTAGTGAAAAAATAGAAAACGATATTTGGTCTAATACTTGTTGAAGAGTGATTATGAAAATTGAACTCTGAAGTGTTTGTTTTCCTGATTGTTTTAGCAGAAGTCGTGCTCACATATTTTTTATTTTATGTTTTTTTCCTCCAAGGTTTATGAATAATAGTGTGGATCTGGGCCTTTTTACTTTTGCTGCTCGCTTTGGAAAGTTTTAATAGGGAAAATATATTTGGGCACAAAAATTTGGGCTTAGAAAATAAAGATGTGGATTTGGATTTGGATTTGGATGGATTTTTATAGAAGTCTGACCCAACGTCGCCAATTTGAGATTGTGATTGATCATTGATGCGTATGTACAAGAGTAAATTGTAAATTACACCTATAAAGTTTTATAGTATTTGGATTTTACACTCTAAAGTTTTAGAATTTAGATTTTATCTTATGAAATTTGGAAGTATTTAGATTTTACATTCCTAACATTTTAAAATTTTGAATTTACCCCCTAAATTTTAGGAGTGTTTAGATTTTACTCTTTAAAGTTTAGGAGAATTTGGATTTTACTCCAAATTTTGAAATTTTAGGGTATAAAATTCAAACACCTCCAAACTTTAGGGGGTAAAGTCCAAATTCAGAAACATCATGGTGTAAAATTCAAACACTCTCAAACTTTAGGAAGTAAATTTCAAATTCTGAAATTTTAGGGTGTAAAATTCAAAACCTCCCAAACTTTAGGAGTGTAATTTGTAAAAATAGAGAAAAATATATGAAACGAGCCAAATTCCCAAATGTCATGTATAATTTGCTCTTTTGTATGTGATGGGAATATGTATGAAATTTTCAGACCTATGAGATGCAAAAATAGAGAAAAATATACGTCAAAGAGAAATAATCACACACAAGATAATATTTTTTATTTTAACCCACGTTAAAAAGTTTTTTTTTTTTTTAATTTTAGAAACTCACATTAAAAAGTTAAAACCCTACATTTCGTTCCCTTGCTATCCACTTTTTATCTAAAACATTGCTTATAAAATAAGATAAATTTAAAAGTTTTTTCTAGAATAAAGTATTAAGAGATTTGAATTTCCTCCATAACTTCACATTTATACGATTCTCTTCTTTTTTTTTTTTTTTTTTTTTGGACATGATCTTTTTTTTTTCACTCTTTTTTTTTTTTGATACTTACCTCTTTGTTTTTTTATTATTCCTTTTTGATATTAGGTTCTCTTTTTTTCTTTTTTGAATTCACGTTTCCCTTACTCCTACTCCCTAAATATGAGATCTCATGTTTTTTTTTTTTTCAAATCAATTCTTCTTTATTTATTTATTTTATAACAATTCCTCTTTATTTTTCCTTATAACAATTCTTCTTTATTTTGAAATTGAAGAGAGGAAAAAATAAATAAAAATAAAAAACTCATACTATAAAACTATCACTATAACTTTTCATCAATATCCCTTAAATTTAGAGACTATTACTCTTCAGTTGATTTTCAAATTGCTAATTGTATCACCACAATTCGGTTGGATCATTTTTCTAGATGAAAACTCCCACATACATCACTCTTATATCTCTCTCCCTTTTTTGCTTATTCCAAACCCATTTGTTTTTGCATCCTCACATGCATTCTCCAACTTCAATTTCAATTCATACGAGTTTTTATTTTATTTAATTTTTTTTCTCTATTAAACTTTGGTTGATAATGGGTTCTGTTTTTTTAGCCTTTTATAAATCTTTTTTTTTTTTTTTGATAATACGGTTGAAAATTTTGGGACGAAGGTAGCACAGTGTTTGTGGTGAAGGACTAGCACAAATACAATGAAATTTTATTTATTTTTACAATAAGTAGTAAAATTTTCTATTCCATTTTTTTTTTTATACTCTTTTTAAGGAGTTTTTTTCCTCTCTCTCATGTCAAGTAAATTTTTGTCTAATTATTTTAATATCTTTTTGCAGCATCATTCGGGCTTATGTAAAGGAAGTAATTGTGGAGTTCAATGTCACTAAGTTTATGATGTTGATTCAAATATAATTTTGTTTTCTTCAGATTGATGAATACTCCTGGACATCAAATCCTTTCACTCCAAAGGCATTGCTAGGATTCACAAGGCTATGGAGAGAGAGAGAGAGAGAGAGAGAGAGAGAGAGAGAGAGAGAGAGAGAGAGAGAGAGAGAGAGAGAGAGAGAGAGAGAGAGAGAGAGAGAGAGAGAGGCCATTGGATATGATAGAAGAAATTTCTTACCCATTGATAATTTTTGTTTGATGAACTATGTTTACAATTTGTTACTCATCTCTTTTATGATTATTTTACATGTATAATTTTAATCATATAATAGCCTCTGAACATGCGCTCACACGTGTGAAGGCGTGTTCAGAGACTCTTCTAATTTTTTTTTTTTTATAAAGGTTAATAATTTGTATTCATTATAATTTGAGATATTAAATTTTCCAATAAAAAAAATTCATAGGGGTGTGATGAAAAAATTATTTTACCTACAAACACATATTACTCATCGCATCCCTATGAATTTTTTGTAATTAGAAAATATAGTATCTCAAATTGTAATGAATGCAAATTATTAACCTTAAAAAAAAAAATAGAAGAGCCTTTAAACATGCACGTGAGTGCATATTCAAAGGCTAGTTTTTTTTTTTTTTTTTTTGAGAAACCAAAGGCTAGTAGTAGTTAATATAAGATTGTGAGTTTTATGAGATTAGCGTATTTATTTGGTAGTTTTATTAAAGCTAAATGACTAAGTGAAAACAAGTCAAAACCAAAACGGTAAATCAAAGTGAACCCGTAAATAAGTGAAAGGCTGAAAGCTTAGGCCCTGTTTGGTTTTTTTTTTTTTTTTCATCACTTATCATTCCTCACTCAATTTTTGTCACTCATTACTCATCTCTCATCACTCAAAATACCCAAATTTTCCCAAACCCACCCAAACGCATTCATCGCTCACTCATCACTCAATTCTTTTGTTTCAAAACAAAAAAAAACAAAAAAGTCAAAGAATGCAGCTAAATGAGTTGTTTCAAATAAATAAATAAATAAAGTCAAAGAATGCGGCTAAACAGTAAAAAATGGTAGGTTTAATCACGAAAATGCCATTGAAAACTGAGTTATGGAAACTGAAAACACCTAAAATGTGTTTTCAGTTTCCATAACTCATCACTCAAAAATCAGAGAATTGAGTGATGGAAACAGAGTTATGATGCTCCCAAATGGATTTTGAGCTATGGGTCTTACCATTTTTGAGTTATGAGTTATGAAAACAGAGTTATGAGTTATGGAAACTAAAAATCTAACAGCCCCTTAGACACGGCAATTTTGTTTTTAAAATAAAACCCGAAACGGGTGAGGGTCGAGTGAGGGTTTTTTCTGATACTCGTCTCGACCCGACCAGTTTAAATTTAATTTACCAAAAAACCCCCCAATATATATATATATATATATATATAACTTATTATAACCTAATTTCATAATCCTATTCTCAAACTCTCCTCGGCAGCCGCCCCTCATCTCCTACTCCTGACCTGTCATTAGACCCTCTCTCTTCGTCAAAGCTTCCATGGCCGAACCTTGATCATCTCAGCGCCACTGCCACCGTGGTTTTGCTCGTAAAGCCCATGGCCGAACCTTGATCATCTCAGCGCCGCTGCCACCATTGTTTTGCTTGTAAAGCCCTCTCCGATCTCAGCCAATATTTCTCTCTTTATTTGCTTTGCACCGAGGTTAGCCACAGCTGAGCCACAACGGACCACAACCACCACCAGTGTAGCGGTGGTTTACGGCAATGGTTTATTCACTTTCTTCTTCTGTTTTTTTTTTTCTCTTGGGTTTGGGGATTTAGATTTTGGTTTTTAAGATCTGATGTTGTTGCTAGCATATGCTTTGGTTTGGATTTTGATTTCAAATATATTTGGATTCTGTGAATCAATGGGTATGGTGGATTTTGGTTTGAGATTTCCTTAGATTGTGTTGGTTGTGTTGCTGCGGGTTCGGGCATAAGGAAACAAGCCCCGACACCGACCCGTTGCCATTCCTTGTCAAAAACCAAAAATCATCTTCCAAATCAAAGTGAAGTAAATAAGTGAAAGCGATATAGCTGTAAAGGACTGCTTCCTCTACTGCCAAAACTGCTTCCTCTACGTCCACATACACGAATTCTTAGGCTGTTTAAGCAATTGAGGCCTAGTCATCCGTGTATGTGGTTGCTGGTGGAGAATAATTAGAGTCTTCTATACAATTTTTCTTAATAAGGAAAACTTTGATTGTTTTGGTGTGAGCAAGTGTAGTTTGGTTCCACAATTTCTTTTGCTTGTTTCATTTGAAGACTAGTCAAGATGGCTTTACTTTGTTATTGAATGTTGAATTTGCTATTCCATAGTTTTTGTACTCTTGGGTAATAAGGAATGTTTCTAGCCATTTTAATCTTTCGGTTAAAACTAATTGATAAGTGTTTCTTTACCTGTACATGCTTCTGCTAGGAACAGTCACATCCTTATGTGATCAAAACACACAATTAAATCCCCAACTTATGTTTGGTTTCTCAGAAAAGTTGGTCAAAGTTCTTTAACTTTGTAGTTTAGATCATTTCAGGATGTATAAAATAAGGTACTGAACTAGGACAAACAGTATAAGAAGGGTCAATATCGGTTATTGAACATATGAGCAGCTCTTTCCATGTTATTATAGTGTTAAATGAAATAAAATGAGTGGTTTTTTGAGTGTTGTGATATTCATTTTCCAAGCTAAAGCCTTTTGGGCAAAGTGAACATGGCTGGTTATCCTATATGATAGACTGATAAGTATATAAGAAGCTGGTGTTCAATTAATTTTTAATGTTCTGGCACAGGTTTAGTTCGATGGCAGTAGGACGGTTCATTTTGAGGTGGCTTGATGTTGTGGACTTACGTGATGAGTTTTCTTAAGAGTAAAGTGATTCTCATAAATTTCTGTTCACAATCATATTATTGACCTTGATTTATTGGAACTAAATGGTTTAATTATTGCATGATTGGCTTTGTTGTATTGAGAGTTAAAATTAGCCTGGATAAATTGGGGATAGATATATGTCCTCTCTTTTTGGGCACATATTGTGAATTTACAATGGGCTCTTCAAAAAGTAGTACTTGAAGTGAAAGTTTGAAGGAAATTATTTTAATCCTGATACATAGGTTGTTTTAATAACTGCAGCCTTATAGGCTTTGTATCTGTTTGCTGATAGAACATAAGTAGAGTATCCCATACAATTTTTTAAATGCAACTTGTCAGCTGATGGGAAATTGTTGTTTGGTTCCTCAAGTTTGTTTGCCTGTATCATTTGAAGACTAGTCAACATGGCTTTGCATTGTTTTTGGATGTTGAATTCATTGTTCCATAGCTTTTGTACTTTCTGGTAATATGAAATGTTTTGGTAAAACTAATTGATGTGTACTTATTAGCTTATATATGGTTGTTCTAGAAACACACAGACACCTTCCTTCTTTGATAAAAAAAACATGCATCTAAACCCTTAAACTTATGTATGTTGTTTATTAAGGTAAACAAAGTTCCGAACTTCGCAGTTTGGATCATTTCAGCATGTGAAAAATAAGATACTGAACTTAACCAGGAAAAATATTATAAGGAAGGTCAAGTTCAGAGGATGAACATGTGAGCAATTCTGTTCACATTATAGTGTTAATTGGATAGCAATGAGTAGATTTTAAGTCTTATATATTCTCACTTTTCCAATTTTGGGTATCTTATGTGCTCCTGCACTGGAGTATCTTAGCAGTAGGAAAGTTCATGTTGAGGTGGCTTCACGATGTGGACTTACGTGATGAGTTTACTATAGAGTAATGTTATCTTAACAAATTTCTGTTCACAATAGTATTACTGACTTTGATCTATATAATTACTGCCAAATTACAATTGTAGAACTTGTATGTGGAGAATAATGATGGATTGGAATGTTCCAATTTTTTTTTTTTAAATAGCATTTCTTTTTGGGCTTTTCTTCTAGCCTTAAATCTCCAGTGGATTTTTGCTTTTTATTTTTATTTTTATATTTTTAAAAGTTTCCATGTTTTGCAATGTTGTTATGGTTGTATAGTTGCATTTCAAGATTTGATACCTATGTTTGGAAGATAATCTAATTTGGCTTTCTTACCAATAGACTATAGTGCCTCCTCTTCTATCTGCAATCTGCATTTTAATTGTTTGTTAGCTTCATATTTTAGGGATAAAATTGGTTTGTGCTTATACTTAGCTCACTACATTTTCTGATTTTGAGCTGTTAGGCTTGTGTTATATTGATCTTAATTAACTTGTGCCTTGCTACTTTGTGATTTGTTAGTTTGTACATCGACAGATAGATTTGGTTTTGATCTTGGTAATCTTTGTTGGGTGTGAGGGTTATTATCATTTTTGTGGAATAAATGTTTTATTTCCCTCACCTCTGGGTTAAATTATTTGATTTTCTAGGTGCTTTATTTACTATTACAAAATTTCATTCTTATATACTTTATTTGATTCTAGGAGGAAAAATACGTCACTGGTTTCTAGTAATTGCATGATTGGCTTTGATGTATTGAGAGAATTAAATTTGGGCCGGAAAGGTTGGGGTTAGATATATGTGTCTCTTTTTTTGGGGCAAATTGTAATTATAGACTTATTGTGAATTTGACAACAGATTTTTCAAAAAATAGTCCTTGAAGTAAAAATATCTGTCAATAGTTAATTATTTTAATCCTGATACATAGGCTGTTTAAGGAACCACAGCTTTATATTCAACGATTGATTATTTATGGTGGGGAAATGGGTGATAGCTATTTGGTTCCTCAAGTTCTTTTGCCTGTGACTAGTAAAGATGGCTTTGCATTGTTTTTGGATGTTGAATTTGCTGTTCCAGACCTATTCTACTTTGGGAAATATTGAATGCCTTGAGCCATTTTAAAGTTTTGGTCAAACTAATTGATGTGCTTCTATACTTGTAGGAGGTGTTCTAAAAACACAGACACATCTTCCTTCTGTGAGCAAAACATAGGCATTTAAACCGTAAGATATGTTTGGTTGTTTAGAAAAGGTAAACAAAGTTTTTAACTTTGCAGTTTGGATAATTTCAACATGTGAAAATAAGGTACTGAACAAATAGTATAAGAAAGGTCAAGATTGATAGATTCACATATGAATGGTCTGGCCATGTTATAGTGTTTAGTGGATGGCAATGAGTGGGTTTTTTAGTGTTGTGTTGTTCACTTTCCAATTTTAGGTAAATCCTGTTGAGTTAAGTGAACATGGCTGGTTATCCGATATATTACTGATAAGTATTTAAGAAGCTGGTTTTAAGTGTTACCATTGCTTGGATATGTGATGTGGACATCTAATTTGGTGTAGTTTAATGGCTGTGGGAAATTTCATTTTAGTGTGGCTTGATGTTGTGGACTTATGGTGATGACTGATGAGTTTACTATAGATTTAGGTTTTCACATATTTCTATTTACAATCATATCGTTGGCCTTGATCTATACGTTTACTATCAAATCATAATTGTATAATTTGTAGCCAAGGGCTATGTAATGTAACTAGCATCTCTTAGTATTTTCAACAGAAATGTCTAGGGTTTAAATCTCCTCTCTCCCATTTTAACTATCAAATTATCATAATTGTAGAATTTGTATGTGAGGAATCAATGGTGGATAGAAACGTTTCTAAAAAGTTAGTAAAAACAGCATCTCTCTATGGGGTTCTCTTGTAACTTTCCAAAACTAGAAAAATGAAGTAAGTCTATTTGGTTGTCCAACATGATTTTCTTCTAGCCTTAAGTTTCTTGTGGGATTTTGCATTTACTCTCTGCTCATGTTTTACAGTGTTATTGCTGTATGTTTGCATTCTAAATTTGATACGTATATTTGCAAGACACTCTTAATTTGACATGCATAACAACAGCATTTCCTCCTTGTGGTGTCCCTCCTTCCCGGTCTATATTCTTCATTTTATTTGCTTTCCAGTTTCATATTTTTTGGCATAAATAAATTTTTACTTATTCTTGAGCTCACTGTTTTTTCTGTTTTAGAGCTTTTGGATTTTTGGGTTAAATCTATTTATATGAGCGTTACTTTGCTGTTTATCAGTTTGGGCGTCAAATATAGCCATGGTTTTGAACTAGGTAATCTATGTTGGGTGTGAGTTAATATGAATCTACTTTGACCCGGATTAGTAGTCTTTCTTTAAGCAATTGTAGCTTTTGTAAAATGTTATAGAATGCTAGTTTTGAACTGTGTCCTCAAAGTTAAGGCATAACTAAATCATATAATACTAATCGCGTTGGATAAGAATTAATATATAATGTTATTGGGTTTAAATCCTAACACTCACTAAATGAAATGGTCTTCTCCTTGGCATTATAATGGGGACATAGAACTTCAGTGAAAATTGTACAATGAATCAATTTTACCCTCATTAGTAATGCATTGCTTATTGGGAATATGAACCGTGAATGAAGTTGATTGCTCATGAATTATCAGTTTCTCATTTTGAATAAGATTGTCATGGATGTGTCTCTAATAACTTGTTAACTCAATTAACTTTTGGGAGTATTTGAACCACAAATTTATATATAGAAGTAAACTCTTTAATTTAGTGTTTGTATATATATTTTTTTAAATGAAGAAGGCCTATAAGTGTAATTTACTCATAACTTAGGAGTGGGGATATAATAAATAATTTTAAAAAAAGGAGGGGGGGGGGGGGGGGGGAGAGGTGAGAAATTTCCAAAGGCAGGGGGGTCATGGATAACTTATTATCGACTTTTACTCCAACTAAAGAAAGAAAAAATTATTATAGTCTAAAGGGCTAATAATTGGTATATTGATTTGATAATAAAAAAATAATTATTATATAATTAATACTATAAGTTCTAATCTATCATGTCTTAAAAAAAGAAGAGAATAGAGATTTTGAGAGTGCTATTGGCTTGAGAGACTTATCCATAAAAATAAAATAAAAAATAAAAATAAAAACAAAAACTCAAGGGCACTAGCACCATTCAGAGAGGAAACCAAACATCGGTATGTCTGTCTAGGAAGGAAAGCCTAAGGGTCTGTTCGGTTGGAGGAGTGGAAAAGTGAGAGGATGGAAAATTGTGAGAGGATGGAAAAGTGGAAGGATGGAAAATATTTAGTTTTTCCTCTTGTGTGTTCGGTTGGGGGAGTGGAAAAGTGAGAGGATCGAAAACTCTTGTGTTCGGTTGGAGAGAAAAAAGAAAGGATGGAAAATGTAATTTATATAAATTGACTATTATACCCTTGTTATATAATATGTAAGAAACAGATTTATTTTTAATCATTAAATAATATAAAATTTATCACATCATATATATAAAGTTGAAAAAAAAATAATTAAATAATATAACATTTATCACATCATATATATAAAGTTGAAAAGAAAAAAAAAACAACATTGTTCAATAACGTTGAAAAAAAAAAAAAAAAAAAAGAAGAAGAAAAAGAAGAACAACGTTGTTCACTGAACAACGTTGTTCAAAGAAAAAAAACCAACGTTAACATTGTTGTTGTTAACGTTGAAGAAAAAAAAAAAAAAAAGAGAAAGAAAGAACAACGTTGTTCACTGAACAACGTTGTCCAGTGAAAAGAAAAAGAAAAAAAACCAACGTTGTTCACTGAGAACAACGTTGTTTAGTTAAAAAAAAAAAAAAAAACTTTTAGGGCAACGTTGAGAGAAAAAGAAAAAAAAAGAAAAAAAAATGTTGAAAAAAATAGGAAGAAATAGGGTATTTTTGTAAAAGTGCTACTATAGAACTTTTCTCTCCAGATTTTCCTTCCGATTTGAAAGGAAAAAAAAAGTGGGCTCGGAGAGAAAACTTTCTCTCGAGTTTTCCATCCTCCCTATTTTCCTTCCCCAAACGAACAGTGGAAAACAGCATTTTTCACTCTGTTTTCCATCCTCTATTTTCCATCCTCCCTGTTTTCTTTCCAAACGAATGCACCCTAAGATAGCTCACTTTAGTCAAGTTTGACTGTTTGAGTAGTGAGAGGACAGGAAGTAGAACAACATGTCTGTCAAGGAAGGAAAGCCTAAGATAGCTCACTTTAGTCAAGTTTGACTGTTTGAGTAGTGAGAGGACAGGAAGTAGAACAACATTGTAATGTTTGGATTAATGAATGTCCTGCCATAAGTATTAAGTGCAGTAACCTGATAAAATCTGCCTCTATTTCATAAATACAAAAAAAAAAAAAAAAAACAAAAAACAAAAAAATCATCTTTAAGCCATTGATGTTCATTGTATTTGTATTTTTCCAACCAGCATTTTATCCTTTGATCCCATTAAATTATTATTTTTCCAACCAGCATGTTCAATGTGATTTAAAAAAAAAAAAAAATTTTTCTGACATGTAGAACATTTTAAAACTTTTAATTTTGGTACAAGTACAAGCGCACAACTATACTTTTATCAATTAATTTTTATTTGATAATTGGGGGTGATGGAATTTAAATCTTAACCATTTATATTGAAAATATCAAGAAGTACTAACTAGTTTAGCTACAAAACTCTTAGCAATTTACTTTCAAATATAATAAACCAACAAAATTAAACTATACAAAACCATCATAGCTATTTTAATATCCCTAAATAATAACATTCAAAGAAATTTCATCCCTTGTAAGAACATATATGTAGCTATTTCAACGAATTTTGCATATTTTGCTTTAAAAAAAAAAACTTTTAATGCAGGATTAATGTAGTTACATAATGTTAGTACTTAGTAGTAGCTATATGTTTATGTATTTCTTAACCTATTTTTTGGAATTTGTTTGTAAATAACTCTTTTTAGAACACATCAAGAATAATTTTGAAAAAAAGGGTTAGTTATAATTATTTAAGTTTGCTTTTGGTTTGGATGGAAATAAATTACAATAAATAACATAAATGGTCACACACACACACACGCGCGCACACACACACACATATATATATACACACATAGACACGCACACACCATTTTAGAAGAGTATAGTCTTAGATTGATTCAAAATATTCTGCATAATGGGTGTTAGGTTTGAGGACACAAAAATACATATAGAAAATTCACAAAAAGTTATGTGGTTTTTTTTGTTAGAAAGTTAAATCTCACATGGGGTAGTAATAATAAAAGTGAACGATTAGTATAATCATAGAGCATAGGTTTGGAAAATTGTCTTATGTCTCTATTAATGCTACAACTACAAACTATTTTACAATATTTTTAAAAATTTTGATGTGACCAACTTCTTATTGGTTTTTATTTGAGTCCACTATTAATATTAATTTTTTATTTACCAATAATCACTCACAATATCAGCAATTGGTAAAATTTTTTGTAAAATAGTTTGTATCTCTAATATTATTTCCCAAGTGTGGGTTCACACCATGATGTTAAAGTTTCCTTACCCCTTCTGCCTTTACTAATCTCACTTTTCTAGTAACTTGCACTTTGCAAAGTTGTGAAATATATTCAAATGATTGATGATTACACAAGCGATGCTTTGAAGAATAGCACAAATTGTTGTTCAATTACAATAACAATCATCTTTGTTGATGGAGAGAGGAAGTAAACACGTGCCCAGAAAAATCAAAGCTAAAACATATCAAACTACAAAAGCACAAGACCAAGTTTGCTTCAATTTGTGGTTTTCATTGGTGAAATTAACAAGCCCAAGTGTATTCACAATGTAGGTGCGATTTTGAGGCCTATGAGAATATAGGGCAAAACTTAAGTACAGTACTTTAGGTAAAGTACCTTAAGTTTCATACTTAAAATTTTGACACCTGTCTAATTTAACAAACAAGTAAATGGCTTTAACCCACAAGGCTTAAATTTTTTTTCTTTTTTCCTTCTTCCTTTTTTCCCTGTACTGCGAGAACCCATGGCCGTGGCTTCAAATCTCCAACGAGAAAGAGAGAGAAAGAATCATAGATCAGGAAAAAGAAAAAAGAAAAAAGAAGAAGGCAGAATCTTGGATCAAAAAAGAAGATAGGATCACAGATCAGAAAAGAAGAAAGGAAACAACTCTCTCTCTCTCTCTCTCTCTCTCTCAGTGTGTGTATGTTTCCTATTTTTCTTTTCTGATCTATGATTCTTTCTTTCTCTCTTGGTGTGGGTGTAGCTGCTTCCTTTCTTCTTTTCTAATTTTTGATTCTTCCTGATCTATGATTCTTTCTTTCTCTCTTGATGTGGGTGTATCTGCTTCCTTTCTTCTTTTCTGATTTTTTATTCTTCCTGATCTATGATTCTTTCTTTCTCTCTCGGTGTGTGTGTGTGTATTTGCTTCTTTTCTTATCTATGATTCTTTCTTTCTCTCTCGGTGTGTGTACCTGTTTCCTCTTCTTTCTGATCTCTGGTCTATGATTCTCTCTCTCTCTCTCTCTCTCTCTCTCTCTCTCTCTCTCTCTCTCTCTCTCTCTCTCTCTCTCTCTCTCTCTCTCTGTGGACAAAATAATGAAAGAGGCTGTGCCTGTGACGATGGCTTTGTTGATGTTAAGTGTGTGGAAGTTTCAGGTATAGCTAAAAAGGGTCTTTTTTTTGGTTGGAAACCTAGTAGATCTGGCTTTTATGTTTTGATATTTCCTATTTGGTTACTGAGAAAATGAGGTAGAAGGGTTCTCTTGCAATTGTAGTACAGGAAAAAGAAGGAAGAAGGGGAAAAAAAAAGTTTTAATGCCATTTGCTTATAATGTTAAATGGGACAGATGTCAAAATTTTAAGTAGGGAACCTAAGGTACTGTATCTAAGTTTTGCCTGAGAATATAAATGGTGATAGTTATCATCCCTATATATTTGGACTTTAAGGTCTTTTTATTTTCCCCCCCTTTTTAACAAAACAACATAATTGACAATTCTTCCAAAAGTTTCTATAATTTCAACCAAAGAATTCAGCTAACAACATTGTCTCCCTATGACAGACAAACATATTATAAATTACTAACCTTATCACACGTGCTTTGCGTGTGTAATGAGGCTTTTTTATTATTTTTTTTTTATAGTGTCATAATTTTTCATTTATTCTTATTTGAGATTTACACGCTTTCTCATTAATATTACGCATTTAGAATTATTAACACAACCAGTAGTAGTATAGATAAAATTTTCTTTATCTATCGCGTAAGTCAACAAGGTTAATTCAGAAAATAATCAAAACTAATAATTTTTAATGCAGTATTATTAAATCATATATCATTAGTACTAAGTACTAACAATGGAGTGTTTATTTTGAATAAGTTACAAAAAAAAAAAAAAAATTCTTTGAGATATAGAGATATATGACACGCTACCCCAAAACTTAAGAGAAATGATATTTTCTTCTTATTAAAAAAAAAAAAAAAGCAACATATTGGTCATTCTATTAATAACAGTAACAAAATATTTTAAAATTTGAAAAGATTCTATTGATCAAGTGTTAATAGTAGTAAGTGAAAAATTTTGAGTTAAATATTATTACCGTTCATTATCCCCAAAAATTAACAAAATAAATAAAAAACAAACATGTTGAGCTTTGTGAATAATTGTGTGGATCTGGGCTTTTTTCTTTCTCTTGGCCCGTTTTAGAACATATGTGGAAATTGATTTGGGCCTCCAAAACCATTCCGTATTTCGGCTCACAAAATAAATGTGGATTGATATGGATAGTTTTTATTTATAAGGCCCAAATCCAGAGCACTTTTTCCCATCATCTTTTTTGGGAAATTGTTTTCAGTTGTTTTCCTAATCTCCAATTAGAGATTATGATTATGATTCAGCGGCTCTATATTTATTTAATTTACTGTGAACTCTCAGAATTTGTTTTATGAATTTGTTGTGCAAAAAATCTCTTAAAAGCATATAAAAACAACTTTGACTAATAGGCCAATTATAACCATTTGTATTTTCTTTTTCCGTGGATGGAGATAAACTTCAAGCAAGCTAAATAGTTCACAAATGCCACTTTAAAGGAGCAAAGCACACTCTTGAATTGATTTAAAATATTATACATGATATGTAATAGATATATGAGTATACAAAAGTATATATTGCAAACATTCATATGTAATTTTTGTTTAACAATAAAGAAAATTACTCCGTGAACATAATTTGAAATTCTACCATGTGTGCATATATAATTATATATTCATAAGTAAGCTATCTAGTTAGTTATAAGATAAAGTTTCACATATGAAAAAGTAAGAGTGAATGGTTAATATATTGTTGTTATACTAGAATGGTTTTGTAAATTATGGGGCTTTAGCTGATCATTTGCTATATGTGACTAGGAGTGATGCACTGGGTTGTTTTTGTTTTTTTGTTAAGAAAAAAAATGGTTAGGGGGGGTAGGGAGCGGAAATTTTTTGTTAAGAAAACTCTGTAGACTGTAGTTATTTATTTATTTATTTTTGCTTTGGGTTAAGATAAAAATGGTAAGAGGGGGGCGGCCATTTTTGGTTAAGAAAACCCCTGAAAAACATAACAAGTAGAAATCGAGAATGAAGGCCATCTTCCCTCCCTCCATATAAAGCATACAAACAAACCACACAAGTATGCTCAAAATAGTGGTTTGCCTTGTTGATTTGGCATCTACACTCGTCTTCATGTGGTACAATATAATACAAGTTCAAAAGAGTTGGGAGTGGCGGATATAATATGTGTGGCCTATAAAAGTATAAATATACCATCCAATCCAAAATATTGGGTTTAAACAAAAACAAGACCAGATATGTAGCCCAAAAGCTTATCATGTCTCGCAATTCTTTTTAATCCAACTAGAATATTTATTTTTGGTTTGGTTCTTCCAGAGCATATTGATTTGTTTTGGAGTATCGTTTTTATGATAAGAAATGCGGGCAAACCCTCTATCACCTTCTTCTTCTTTCTTTTTTTTTCTTTTTTCTTTTTTTTTTTTTTTTTTTTTTTTTTGGAGAATCCACTACCAAATGTCTCTCGAGATTATAATTTAAAAGTAACAAACAAACAATTACTTTTATTTTTGTTATATTTTTAAAATTATATCAAAAAGCTATTTACTGACATTATTATGGATAAAAAATGTTGATATGGTTAACATAATTTATACCACATCATGGGCTTCAAGTCATTGAAATAATCTTGATTTTAGAATTTCATTTTCTACATTTAAATTTTACGTCCACTAGAAGTCATTAAGGATTTTATTGAAATACTTTGAAGTTTAAAGTATGATAATAATAATTTTGAAACAAAAATCAAAGGTTAAGAACCAAATAAAAAATTGAACCAACAATTTAAAAAAAAATGAACCAAAAGCTAACAAATTCCAATCGAGTAATTGCCATTTTATTTTTCTTTGGAGTAATAGTTAAAAAAAGTAATTTTCATTGATCATTGAAATCACATCCATGATAAAATACTTTTTACGTTTTTTAGTGTCATCCAAAAATAAACAACCAAAAAGAAACTGATGGTGGGAAAATATGGAGAACTAAGAAAAGATGGTCTATTCTCCTTCATACAACCTAGTTATTCTTGAAGTAAACTCCTCGCTATCGGGGCAGAAACACAGTAAGTTTGAGGCTTGCATAGTTGCGTTATACCGAAAGGGAAACCTACAGCTAAGAGCTATTACAAAAGCAACTCAGATGCAACATTTCTACTGTCAATGACTCAATATCACTGATTTACCAAACCAAATAGAATAAATAGAGAGGAGATAAGGATGAAAATTTAATTCCTTTTGTAGGGGTAAAAGGCCCAACACCAGATCCTGGGCCGTGGGCCTGTCCGAGGAGACCTGTACATCCGAGGACAACATTTCTTGAAGAATTTGCCCAGCCTGATTCGATGCTGAAGTGTGAATCCCGTGGAAGAAAGCCTGGTCCGAGGAAACCTCCTGCTCGGACTGTTAAAAAGGTGTCCTAGATGGGTGCACCAACCTTAATCTTAGCTCTCCCAAAGAATCCCCCGATTTGTGTTGACCATAAGGACAGATGGCGAAAATCAGATATTAAGCAAAAGGCTGCTGCCACCGCATTTATGACCCTGCAACTAACACCATGGCCGCATTAATGAGAAAAGACTCCTGAACAGTGACCTCCATCCTTTACAGCTGCCCCAGGGAGGCTCAAGATGGAGGCGGATGGGACAAGTATCAAGGAAAGCCCACGTAATGGAAGAGGGCATATAAATAGAAGAAAAGAGAACAAAATAAGGGAGCCAGAGGAAAAAAGGCAATAAAGAGAGAGAGAAAGAAAGAGAAAAGCCCACACAATATCTGTATGAACACACTCCTCGAACAGTGCCGAGAAGAATATTGTATTTCTTGATCATCTTATCAATACACATCTGGTCATTACCATACTTGGGCTTTCAACCCATACGTGTCCAATCAAGTGTTCTTCAACCCACTCTCTTTACAAATTCATTGTTAGGATATTATATACAGTCTGGGCCTCCAGCTACTCTGTTGATAGGCCCAATCTCCATATTTGTGTCCTTACAATTGGCGCCGTCTGTGGGAAGACTACTTTTGTACCTATGTGTTGTAGCTTGAACCATGGTTAGATCAGACAGAGCGGAGTCAGGTGACTCTCAGCATATTGACCACTTTTTGCATCTTGAGCGCCAGAGAGATCGTGAAAGGAGCGTGCACACGAACCATACTGCGAGGAGTCAACGTCGGAATGACGGTGACGAGTCTCATGAGGTCATGCAACGTAAAATCAACCATCTAAAGAGGAAGTTGCGTCGCGCGCAGGAGAGGCGCAGTCCGTCTAGTAGTCCATCCAGCACGGATGATTCTTACGATGACGATGTGGATGCCAGTTATAGACCCCGCTCTAGGACACCTTCAAGTGAGTCTTTCTCCTACGAGGAAGAGCATCACCGTGACCGCAGGAGTAGAAACACGTACTCGAGGGGTACTGAGAGTGATGCCATGACAAAGGCACTCAACCAAATTTCCAGGTCGCCCTTTACACGCAGCATCAAGGAAGGGAGCCTTCCTCGGCGTTTTACTCAACCTACCTTCACTACATACAACTGACGGATTGACCCCGTGGAGCATGTGAGCCATTTTAATCAGAAAATGGCTGTCCATTCTCGGAACGAGACCCTCATGTGCAAAGTGTTCCCTTCAAGTCTGGGGCCTGTGGCCATGAGGTGGTTCGATGGCCTCGCGGCAAATTCTATCGGATCCTTTCGAGCGCTCACTAGAGCCTTCTGCTCTCGGTTTGTGACAAACACCAGGGTCCCCCGGCCATTGGATTCCTTGCTGTCCATGTCCATGTGGGAGGGGGAGACGCTGAAGACCTACTCAGACAGGTACTGGGAGATGTTTAACGAGATCGAAGGAAGTTTTGATGATGTTGCTGTGAGAACATTCAAGGTCGGCTTGCTAGCCGTGCACGACCTAAGGAAGTCTCTGACCAAGAAGCCAGTGAGGAGCGTGCGCCGACTAATGAATCGCATAGACGAGTACAAGCGGGTCGAGGAGGACCAGTTGCTTGGAAAGGGAAAGGCAAAGGTTGTCCCTCAGGAGAGGAGGGACTTCAGGTCGGACAGGTACAGCAATAGTAGGCCGCGGAGAGACTACTGTGTGCAGTCCGGGTCTGCTGTATCGCAAGCTGTCCATACCGTATTCCGAGAGCCAATTCACTAGATTCTGGAGAAAATTCAGAATGAGCCGTACTTCAAATGGCCAAACAAGATGGGAGGAGACCTCATGAAGCGCAACCAGAGCCTTCATTGCCAATATCATCAGGAGCGAGGGCACACCACTGAGGATTGCAGGACGTTGAAGAGCCATTTGGAACAACTTGCGAGGGAAGGAAAGCTGCAGCAGTTCATTTATCGGCCTAATAACCAAGGAGATCATGTTAGGCTGGGGGCTTCGGGGACCGCCTCATCAAGGCCCCCTTTGGGCACGATTAACGTTATCTTCGTGGCCCCCGGAAGAACTGGATCCTGCCCTTCCAGGGTAATGTCCGTTTCCAGAACATCCGCCGAGGACATCAATCAGGAGACAAAACGGGCAAGAATGGAAGCCCGACCAACTTTGAGCTTCTCGGACAAGGATAAGGTGGGGACAATACAGCCCCATGACGACGTTTTGGCCATCACCCTCAGAATAGGGGGGTACGATGTGAAGAGGGTGATGGTTGATCAAGGGAGTGCAGCCGAGATCATGTATCCAGACCTGTTCAGGGGACTGGGTCTCCGACCTGAAGACCTGACCGCATATGATTCGCCCCTAGTCAGCTTTGATGGGAAGACCGTCATCCCCAAGGGTCAAATAAGGCTGCCCGTGCAAGCAGGGTCTGAAGTAGTCGAAGTTGACTTCATCATTGTGGATGCATATTCCCCCTACACAGCCATCGTAGCCAGACCTTGGCTCCATGCTTTGAGAGCCGTTTCTTCGACCTTGCACCTAAAGGTTAAATTCCTGTCTAGAGGACGAGTAGAGAAGATCATAGGAAGCCAACCTATAGCAAGGCAGTGCCTTATAGCTGCCATTTCACATCAGCATGATGCCGAGCTAACAACCACCCCGGTCGGACATTCATAGCAATCAATGTTCCCGGTTCCCCACAGGGCCAAGGATCCGTCTGAAGAGCAATGTGAAAAGTTAGAGAGAGTTGTCATCGGGGGAGATCCAGACAAGTTTTTCCAGATAGGGGATCAGCTACCCCCTCGAGAAAAGGAAGAGCTGCTGTCTTTCCTTAGGAGAAACATAGACGTGTTTGCGTGGAACTCTTACGAGGCCCCAGGAGTGGATCCTAGGTTCATCTGTCATCACCTTAATGTGAGCCCAGCTGCCCTCCCCAAGAAGCAGCCACCTCGGCGCTCATCCAGGGAACATTCTGACGTTGTCAAAGATGAGGTGAACAAACTCAAGCAGGCAGGGGCTATCAGGGAAGTTTTCTATCCAGAATGGCTGGCTAACACAGTGGTAGTGAAGAAGAAGAACGGGAAATGGCGTGTATGCGTGGACTTTACAGATCTAAACAGAGCCTGTCCAAAGGACCCTTTCCCTATGCCACGGATTGATCAACTAGTGGATGCAACCGTAGGGCATCCACGAATGAGTTTCTTGGATGCTTTCCAAGGATACCACCAGATCCCCCTAGCCCTAGATGATCAAGAGAAAACAGCATTCGTGACCCCCATTGGGAACTATCATTACAAGGTGATGCCATTTGGTCTGAAGAATGCAGGCTCCACCTACCAGAGAATGATGACCAAAATGTTTGAACCACTGCTGGGGAAAAGCATTGAGATCTACGTCGATGACATGGTGGTCAAGAGCAAGCTGGAGTCCGACCATGTTGGAGACCTTGAGAACATCTTCGAGATCTTAAGGAGGCACAAGTTGCGCCTCAACGCTTCGAAGTGTTCCTTCGGCGTTGGATCAGGAAAGTTCCTGGGATATATGGTCACTCATCGGGGAATCGAGGTGAATCCCGATCAAATAAAAGCGATTAACAGTCTGCAGCCTCCTCGGAACCCAAAAGAGGTACAGAAGTTGACCGGGATGACTGCCGCTCTCAACCGATTCATCTCCAAATCCGCAGAGAGGTGTCGGCCCTTCTTCCAGCTGCTGAATAAATGGAAGGGATTTGAATGGAACGAAGAGTGTGTTATAGCTTTTCAACAGCTGAAAGAATACCTAACTCAGCCACCCGTCATGTCTAGCCCTACAACGGACGAGGTCCTATTCGCCTATATTGCGGTAGCTACCCATGCTGTGAGTCTAGTACTTGTACGAGTCGACAATGGCGTCCAGAAGCCTGTCTACTATGTGAGTAAATCTCTTCATGAGGCCGAGGTCCGCTATCTGCCACTTGAGAAGGCTATCTTTGCGATAATTCATGCCATGGGTCATGTCTGTTTGAATTCATCCATATTTGCTAAGACAAGATCGAATTAACTGAATTGATTTCAATATAAACGTTAGGGTTTTCTTGTTATTAACCGCGGAATGCTATTGTCCTACCCACGATAACCTCTTCATTACGTGTAAGTAGAGATTTGATTCTACCACGATAATATTATATGGACTTAAACTTTTTGTAAGTTTAGAAACTTCAAAGTAAAATAGACAGATTAGTGAAATTGGAAACAGAGTAGGCGAGCAAAACATTCTCATTAAATGGAAAGTTGGGGTACGTGAGCCTGTTATCCAAAAACAACTATTACATTAACAAGAAAGAAAAAGAAACAACGAATTACTGCAAGTACGGAAGCCAAAGCCTCAAGCCTAGTCAGTCTGAGGAGGAGTTGCGCCAGGCAAGCTCGGCTCGGCCGCCGAAGTAGCTGCTTCATCGGCCTTTTCTTGATCCGCAGTCACAGAAGTGGCCTCCGGAGCGGCTCGCCCCTAGGGAGCACTTTGTTCCTCTTAAGTCTCATGGGAGGCCTTAAAAGGAATGAGTTCCTGGCTCGTTTGCTCCGGGGCTAGAGGTGGCGGAGGAGCAGGATCAGCCGAGTTCTCCGCTATATCTGGGTGGAAATAGATCCTCCCCGGCTGCCTGAGATCGGAATCTACAGGGACTCCAGCCGAGTTCAAGGCCTCTTGCCAAGAAACTTGGCAGTATTCCCTACATACTTCGGCGACCTCCTCCTCGAGCCTCTTTTCGGTCTCTTCTATGCCGCGGATGTACTCGGCTTCTTTCGCGGCCTCAGCAGCCTTCAACGCCTCACGGGCCTCCTTTTCAGCCTTCTCGGCCCTCTCAGCTCGGGCATTGTACTCCAAGACCAGGCTCCTCTCAATGGCCAGCTCTATTTCGGTCATATGCAGCATTTTCCGCTAGTCTTCGGCCTGATGTTGGGCGCTTTTTAGCCCGGCTTCTGCACTCTTTCTCTCTCTTTCTTCAATAGTTAGCTTTTTGGCTAACTCCATCTTCTGGTGTTTCAGCTCCCCTAGATTTTTCTCCACCTCCTTGCGAGATTGGGTCTCGACCCTGGCCAAATTACGGGCGTCCCTAACCCAATCCTCTGCCACGTATACTTGCTGGGTGAGCTGCGCGGAAAGAGAGACAAAATTACGTTAGCACAGAGATTGAAATTACACAGTTCAAACGTAAATAAATCCTAAGTATACAGGAATGAGGAAGAACTCACAATGGCTAAGTCCCTCTTCATGGACATAAAGAGGTCGGCCTGCCTCTAGGACCTCACCGTGTCCATATCTCGGGGTAGGAGCAAAGGGCGTTCTAGGGCCTCGGCAATATAACCCGAGTAACCGTTTTGGAATTCCCGAATGGAAGCGGTCACAGGGATGGGAGCCCCATCCAGGTCCAGCCGCGGAGCCCATACCGATTGTTGTTGAACTTCCCTGGGAGGGGGGTCGCTCCTCTGCCTGGACGGGGAAGCCCTGCGATCGTCTCTCCCCCCCTTTTGCTATTTTGCACCTCTTTGCCGCGGAGGAGACACTTCACCCTTCTCGACGTCTATCTCTACAACTTTCCTCTTCCTCTTCAAGTCTGGTATGGGAAGAAGGCCGGTTGTAGAAGGAGGAGGAAGAGGAGGAGGCAGCTGATCGGCACCCTTCTCTTTAGGGGCATCCTTGGAAGATGACCCTACGTTCCGCCCTGCCACGAGGGCCTTCAGTCCCTTCCTCTGCTGCAATGGCATCTCGTCCTCGTCCTCGGAGGTTTCGGAACCTTGAGGGGCAACGGGTTGGGTTTGGACTTCTTCCTCTTCTTCGAATCGGAATTGGTCTATCTCCGTATCCAATGATGGCCGAGACGAGGCAGATTCTTCCCTTTGAATGCTTGGTTGAGGAGTAACTTGTTGGAGCGGCCAGGGAACAGGGGGAAGGTCCTTATTCGCTAAAAAGCCTGGCCGAGAAACGTCTATCCATCGAAGTCTTTTGTCCCCCGCTCGGATAGAGTTCCCGATTTCTTGGAAGCTATCTGATAATGGAGTGAAGTCCAATATCAGATGAATGGCGCGTAACTGGCCGTCTGAATGGGCGAACACCTCCGAGCGCAGTAGGTGATTTAGGCCGTGCACGTTCATGAGATTGAGCTTGGGGGAGACGAACTGTCTATCTGTAATGACAATCAAAAGGAAAAACACAAAATCAGTCATCACACTTCTAAGGCCAAACGTATATACAGTAAAATAAAGTGAAATCTAAACTGCAAACCCTACAATTATCTTAGTCTAATCCTAGAGTACCCCACCTGGCTCCCCCTCAGTGGTCGGACAATGGAGGTCGTCATGCCACGCCCCCGAGACGATGACGTAATCGTCCTTCATGCCCTTGTTGGATTTTGGGAGGCACGATATCATTCTCACAACCAGAGATCGGGACTTCAAGTAGTACCCCCCCTCCTTCAGGGAATGACATTCGTACATGTGTACGACGTCGTGCCAGGTGAGTCGTAAACCCATCATTTCATTAAGGGCGTCTACACACCCCAGAACCCTAAACATATTGGCGGCACATTGGTGTGGACAGAGTCTGTGATTCCTAAGGTACTCCCTAGTGACGTTACCCATAGGAATGGACATCCCCCCCTTTAAAAAGGAAATCACAGGGATAATCACCTCCCCGGTCCTTCTAGAGGTTAAAATGTTCTCCAGTGGACAGTAACGGAGGTTAACCCCCTCGGGAATATTGTACTTCACCTTAAAACGCTCTATGGCTACGGGGGTATCGACTAAGTTTTTAAACCTACCCATATGGATATCTAAAAGGACGCTACGAGACTCCCCTAAAAGCAGAAATGGAGAAAAAGAAAGAGGCCGAGGTGCTTGGCCGGGATGGAATGAACAAAGGAGCCAAATACTTACGAAAGAAGATGGTATTTCAAGTTCGAAAATCCCTCAAGCACCTAGGGGTCTTTGTAAAAATCTCCTTGGAATGCCTAAAACAGTGAAATGTGTATCGGTAGGGTGCTTTGGAATACTGGAATACTTAGACAAATGCAAAGTGAAGAAAATCGCTTTCTCACGACCTTTTATATATATAGTAGGTGAAAGTGGGGGGATCTATCCCGCTCAAAATTTCATAGAGAAATCCCAACCGCACGATCTACCTCCAGCCGTTGATCATGGAGACAGAACGCCACCTAGAGCAATAAAGGACGCGCTACAACTCCCAAAGCGTCTTTGGAAAGTGGAAATCTCGCGAAACGGCGCATCCACGTGGATTTGTTGGGGCGCTTGATGGGTTTCAGCCCTGCAGAAATCAAAGTCCCACCTTTCTCCTCGGATAAAAGGAGAAAACCGGAACTTTGAGGGGCTATTATAGGGGTAAAAGGCCCAACACCAGATCCTAGGCCGTGGGCCTGTCCGAGGAGACCTGTACATCCGAGGACAACATCTCTTGAAGAATTTGCCCAGCCTGATTCGATGCTGAAGTGTGAATCCCGTGGAAGAAAGCCTGGTCCGAGGAGACCTCCTGCTCAGACTGTTAAAAATGTGTCTTAGATGGGTGCACCAACCTCAATCTTAGCTCTCCCAAAGAATCCCCCGATTTGTGTTGACCATAAGGACAGATGGCGAAAATCAGATATTAAGCAAAAGGCTGCTGCCACCGCATTTATGACCCTGCAACTAACACCATGGCCACATTAATGAGAAAAGACTCCTGAACAGTGACCTCTATCCTTTATAGCTGCCCCAGGAAGGCTCAAGATGGGGGCGGATGGGACAAGTATCAAGGAAAGCCCACGTAATGGAAGAGGGCATATAAATAGAAGAAAAGAGAACAAAAGAAGGGAGCCAGAGGAAAAAAGGCAATAAAGAGAGAGAGAAAGAAAGAGAAAAGCCCACACAATATCTGTATGAACACACTCCTCGGACAGTGCCGAAAAGAATATTGTATCCCTTGATCATCTTATCAATACACATCTGGTCATTACCATACTTGGGCTTTCAACCCATACGTGTCCAATCAAGTGTTCTTCAACCCACTCTCTTTACAAATTCATTGTTAGGATATTATATACAGTCTGGGCCTCCAGCTACTCTGTTGATAGGCCCAATCTCTATATTTGTGTCCTTACACCTTTATTCATAATTTTTTAAAGGAGAGAGGGAATATTTTGAGGGGGGATTTGAAGGGAGTTAATCCCTCCAAAACCCGCCTTTATTTTAATTTCCTCAATTTATTTAATAAAAAAAATTGAATATTTGCCATTTTCTAATTAATTATCATATCCCCTCATTTTCACTTCACAACCAAATAAAAAAACCTCGGTCCTATCCCTAAGCAAAGGAGATGGATATTTACACAAATGTCTATTTCTTTCCTTAGGGATGGCAATTTCGGCCTGACCTATGGGTACCCTATCCAGCCCGATAAAGAATAGGGTCGGGTTTGGGTTTTTAAAAAAACCCGAAGCGGGTCTAGGTTTTGGAAAAAACCCGACTCGAACCCGGACCCCACCCGCTTAGTTTAGCAAAAATTACCAAAAAACCTAACTATATGTATTACCCTATTTCTAACCCTAAGTCTCACTCTTCTCTCATTCTACCCTCACTCTCTGAAGTAAGCAGCCGCCCTTCTCACGCCTTATTCAGTTTCCACTCTCACTCTCAACCTCAACTCAAGCGAGCAAACCCTCCCTTAAGCGACCAAGAACAATGCTGATTTTGGAATCTATGGTGCTGATCCGTTCACCACTTGCCCAAGTTGACTCAGTGTTCATTGCTCTCCACCATCTAATCTTAATCGAGTCATCTTCTTCGATTCTCAGAAGAGCCACAACCTTCCTCAAGTTTCATTGTGGACTCCACCGCCACCACCACCACCACAACCACAACCACAACCTCCGTCTCCACCGGCAGTAGCTAAAGACGCCAAGACAGCTAACCTAGCACAACCAAGCCTACACAAAAATGAACCAAATAATAAGTCTTGTGAGCAAAATTTGGGTTTGGGTTTTGCTTTTGTGAGCCAAATTTGTTGGTTTTTTTTTTTTTTTAATGTTTTGTTGGTGGGATTTTTAGATTTGCTAGTTTTATTTCTGGATTTGCAAAATTTTTGGGATTTGTTGGATTTTTTGTATAGATTAGTTTGTTAGATCTTGGCATCTGTTTGGATGTCAAGAAAATTGCCAAGAAAATGTTGTTATGTGATGATTTGTGATTTTGGGTTTGTACCGATTTCTTTGTTTGAGATTTTGAGCTGGAGTTTGTGATTTTGGGCTAGGGCCCAAGGGCCTCGCGGGCTCCGACGGTGCAGGTTTGGATGTAACAAAAAAAACTTGTTTATTAAACGGGTCGGGTTCGGGTTACGGGTATAGACTCGCGGGTCGGGTTTGGATATAAAAAACCCGGCTTGAACTCGACCCTTTGCCATTCCTATCTCTCCTCTCCTATCCCTCGGTCCCACCCCTCTTATCCCCTTTCCCTCCAAACTTTCAATTTAAAGGTAGGGAAATGAAACCTAATTTTTAAACTATTTTGTTTTGATTATTAAAATGATATGAGAGAAAGGTTTAGTAGTTGATTCACACACCCAAAATTTTGATTTTGTTTCTTTATTTTATATACATATTAAAGAATTTTATATTTGGGCATCAAAATTTTGAGCCCCCAAAAAAAGGGAATTAACTCAATGAAGAAAAAAAATTGGTAGATGAATATTTATATATTCTTTTTTAGATATTATTTTTTGCACATATTCAGAGTAAACTAAACAATATTTATATACTAATTAAAGTTTAGGAAAATGACCCGATGATATTCATGAAAATGAAGAAAAGTAAATGGAGAAGAAGAATATATGAAAATGATGAATTATGTGTGTGTGTGTGTGTGTGTGTGTGTGGAAGCAAGAAATTAACAAGTTCTTAATTACTTGCTTAAGAACATAATTAATTTAGATTATGAGCTTAAATCATTCCGCAATGGGAAATTTGAACAAGAAACCAAAGACTATTATATTCCTTTAAAAGTATGTAAAAAAGCTTTTATTCATATAATTGTTCTTTGTTACAATTCTCACTCTATGTATTTCTCTCTCTCTCTCTCTCTCTTTTTGTGTCCCCTCTCTTTCTTCTTTCTTCCCAAAATGAAAAGTGTATTATTTTCTAAATTACTAAATTTCTTTCTTTTGCATAATGAATCAATAGTTTTAAACTTGCCCACTGACCTAGACTTTTAAATTATCACCCATTAAGTATAATGAGTAAGATAAAAAAAAAAAATACTAATAAGTTATAAGAAAACTAAATACAAGACAAACCATCACCCAAATTTCAATATATAAAAAAATATAATTAAATACAACCAATTACGTGATATGTTGTAGTAAATTTTTATTAGGTATAATAATAGTTTGTTATGTTCATTTAACAAACAAAGATGAAAAATAAAAGTCAAAAAAGAGTTTATGACGCACACCATTAGAGCATTTAGTATTGTTGGTAATAAAAAGTTCAATTGCTATTTTTTGTAGCACCAACTACAAAAATGAGAGTACATTGGTGGAGTTTTTTTTTTTTTTTTAAACAATACATTGGTGGAGTTAATTGTCTATATTTTAGTCTCAGCTATAGTACACAGCCGTTTTTGAATATGCACGGCAGCTTAAAGGTAAAAAATAAATTGTATTTTTATTTATGCGTTCACACTAATGAAGAATATTTAAATAATTTCTTTTCCTTTCTCTCTTTTATTACCATTGCAGCTCTCAGTCAATCTTCTATCTCAGGTTTCTCTCTTCTCTTCCTCAGATTCTTCTTTCTTTTCCTTTCCTCCAAATTCTAACCAACCAAACAAATTGCAAAATTCTAAATCAAATGTGCAATTTTCAATTCCAACATAAACCAATAAACCCAGTGCTGCTGCGGCCTTCTTCTTCTTCTACCGCGAGCTTCTTCCTCTTTTGCTGTGGCTTCTTCTTCTCTCATTTTGTGTGTAATATATCTCTTTCTTCTTGTCTTTTAGGTGAAGAAGAAGAAGAAGAAGAACTATCTTCTTTAGTTTTAGGTGAAAAAGAAGAGCCGAAGAAGAGACAAGATGGTGAGGGAGGAAAAGAAAAGATATTTAATGGGAATGGGGAAGAAACGTGGGTGGCTGAGAAAAAAGTGAAGGAAATAAAATAAAATAAAAATAAAAAGAAGTTAGCGGGATATGTGTCCATCATGCAATGAAATTTCATAATATATAAAAGTATTTCGATACTGTGCATTTAGAGTTAATTACTGTGCAGTACTATAGCGGCTATAGCGATTGGGTTTTGTGAGTTTTTATTTTTTATTTTTCATTATAGTTTTTAGTAATCAGTTTTTGTTTTTTTTTTTTCCCTTTTAAATGTTGACGACGTAAGTTAAAATTTATATTGTTGCGCTGGTACAACAAAGTTTTTAATATTTAAAAGTGGTTATGTCGCTACGGTGCTTCGGCATTGTGCACGTAGTGTTAATCACTTTGTAGCATTATAGTAATAACAGTGCTTTGGTTTCATGAGTATTTTTTTTTTCTTTTAAATATTGATATAAGTTGACATTTATATTGTTATACTAACACAACAAATATCACAATATTTTTACAATAATTAACGTGTCAATTTTTTACAAGTCGAAATAAAATAATAAAATAAAATATGAGATTATTTTTTTTTCCTGTAATCAGTTTGTGTTTTTTTTTTCTTTTAAATATTGATGTAAGCTGACATTTATATTGTTATACTAACACAATAAATTTCACAATATTTTCACAATTATTGACGTGTCAGTTTCTTACAAGTCGAAATAAAATAATAAAATATGAAACTGTAGCCAACCATAACTGAAAATAAATGTTTTAAAAAAATGTTAAAATACTTATTGTTATCACATTATTTTCACAATTGTTGAGATCTCAGTTTCTTATAGATCAAATAAATGAAAAAAATGCTAAGTCCACAACATTTTAACATTAATTTCTACAGTGCTTAAAGTTTTTTTTTTTCCTAGTAATCGGTTTGTGTTTTTTTTTTCTTTTAAATATTTATATAAACTGGCATATATATTGTTATATTAACATAACAAATTTCATAATATTTTTACAATTATTGAAGTATCAATTTCTAACAAATCGAAATTAAAAAAAATAAAATATGAGACTGTGACCAACAACAATTGAAAATAAATGTTTTGAGAAAATGTTACAACACTTATTGTTATCACAATATTTTCACAATTATTGAGATCTCAGTTTCTTATATATCAAATAAAAAAATGCTAAATTCACAACATTTTAACATTAATTTCACAACAAATCATAGGTAAACTATTATTGATGGATAGCACTGGAGCTACAGTGCTTTTGGTTTATTCAACTGGCACTATAGCTACAGTGCCTAAATTTTTTTTTTCTCTAGTAATCGGTTTGTGTTTTTTTTTTTTCTTTGAAATATTTATGTAAACTGGCATATATATTGTTATACTGACATAACAAATTTCATAATATTTTCACAATTATTGACGTGTCAATTTCTTATAAGTCGAAATAAAATAATAAAAGATGAGACTGTGAGTCTGTGACTAACCACAACTGAAAAAAAATATTTTGAGAAAATGTTACAACACTTATTATTATCACAATATTTTCACAATTATTGAGATCTCAGTTTCTTATAGATCAAATAAAAAAAATGCTAAGTCCACAACATTTTAACATTAATTTCTATTGTGCCTAAAGTTTTTTTTTTTTTTTTCTCAGTAATCGGTTTGTGTTTTTTTTTTTTTTAAATATTTATGTAAGCTGACATATATATTGTTATACTGACACAACAAATTTCACAATATTTTTACAAATATTGAAGTATCAATTTCTTATAAGTCGAAATAAAATAATAAAATATGAGACTGTGACCAACCACAACTGAAAATAAATGTTTTGAGAATAACAACAACAATGTTATCAGTTTAAAACCAATAATAACTTTGTCATTTAGAATTTGTTCCAAAAATGTTATGAATGTAGCATTTCTCTCAAATAAAATAAAAAATATCTATTCGGATCCTAAAAATAAAGATATTGTGAAAATATTGTGATATTTTGTTATATTCTTAGACTCCTTTATTAATATAGTCAAATTAAATGAGCCAAAATTCATGGTTTCACACACAAAATCTATATTAATTTTCTTACTACTGGGGCAGCACGTGCCTTGCACGTGCGGCCAAAACTAGTACTAAATAAAAATTACAATTGTGTTAAAAAAAAAAAAACAAATTATTTGAAAATTTCGGGTTAAAAACAATTATTGTTACACTGGACATTATTTGCTATCATGACAATTGAGTAATTGTTTTAGTAAAAAAAAAAAAAAATTGTATAAATATAATTTTGGGTTAAAAATATATTATTTTTACACTGGACAATTGTTTGCTATCATATGGTGGTGGCGGTGGCTGTGATTGTTATTTATTGTAATGAATATATAATATATTATTTTATTGTAGCGAATATATTATTTTATTGTAATAGATATATTATTTTATTGTATTGTTTATATTATTTTATTGTATTGAAATCTAAAATAAAACCACTAATGTTAGGTGGTTTGTAAAGTAAGAAGGTAAGAGCAACCACATCAGTGGTTGCAAAAATGTGTAAAATGCAAAAAGTGCTCAATTTTGCAAATTTTAACCCAAAAAACACCCACATCAGTCTTTGTAAAAATGTGCAAATATACACCACGGCTTTGCAAATGAATAGTAACCGTGCATATATTCATGGTTATTGTTCATGTGCAAATTATTTTTTTATTCTTTTTTTTTTCTCTCTCCTCTATCAAACTAATTCTCTTCCTCAGTGTTTACAACAATCCAGCGTGGCAGAATAAGAAGAAGGAAGAAGAAAATAACCACCCAACCACCAAACCCAATGCCACCACCAAACACCGCAACCTAGCACAGAAAATTAACCCCAAAATCAACGGAAAAACAATAAGAAAATTCAACTCAAAATCAAGACAAACCCACTAGAAAACCAAACTCAAAATCAATCAAAACTCACCGGAAACCCAATCCAAAAACAGTCCAAACCCACCGGAAAACCTAACCCAAACCATATTCAACGGAAAACTCATGTGAAATGCTCACCGGAGCCAGATCTGCCGCTCGATCTGCTGCCACTGCTGCCGCTCGATCTGCTGCCGTTAGGTTTTCCATTGTTGAGCCGAATCTTCCATTGTTGTCGTCAGTTGGGGGTGGCAGGTGAAGGGTTGGTGGTGGAGGAGAGAGGGAGGGGCGAAGGAAAGAGGGAGGGCAAAAGCAAGAGGGAGGCTGGATTGGCGAAGGGCTGAGTTGGCAGTAGCGACGAGTTGGATCGGTGGTGACGGCAAGCTAGGTGAGGCGGTTGTGAGGGAGAGAGTGAGGGAAAGAAAGGAATGGGTGAGAGAGCTGAAAAAGTAAAATAGATTCTGAGGGAAAGAGAGAATTGGTATCAATAAATAATAGTAAAAAAACAATAAATAATATTATTTAATTAGAATAGGTTTGTAAAGTAGATAAAATGATGTGAATGTTTTGGAAATATGGTAGTGTAAAATCGAAAAAGTAGATTTTTAGTGTAAATAGACGGAAATTTTTAGACGAACTGATGCGGTTGCTCTAAGATAGATAAAGTAGCTTTTAGTGGAGCCAAATAGTTAAAATTATGGCTCCACCAATGTGGATGCTCTTACCTGACCACCAGAGGACTCTAAATTTTGAGACTTAAAGTTTCAACCATACGCGTGGTGGAGGTAGGATGGGTAATTGATAAATATTACTTGGTAAAATCAAAAAGTCACACTCTTTACTTCACAAAAATGACAAAAGAACCGAAGAAGTAAAGAAGAACTAGAAGGAAAAAAAAGGTAGATGAGTTAGAATGTTGGAGATTTAAAGGAGATGAGCCAAGAAAAGTGTGAAGATTGCTTATTTAGCAAGTGCCTACCCAGATGCATCTACCGGCAAAAGCTAGAGCTGTCTGCAACTATATGGTGGTGCAGATTAGGTAAGTTGCTAAAATTACATTAATATTTTGGATTGAATCTTAAATGTAATTTTAGAATTTCTTGTATAGAAAAAGAAACTAACTGGAGAAGGGAGGGCCAAATGCATATCTCTTCCTTAAAAAAATATTAAAATGGTTTGGATAACTCATAATTAAGTATATTTATTCAATTTTTTTCAAAAATTTTGGGCCATTGACCAAGATACTAGCAAGATGTTTAAAATATTATGCATGATCTGTAATAGGTATATGAGCATACAAATATATATATATATATATGTAGTCATGGTTTAATGATAAAAGAGCAATCATCATTAATAAATGTTATAATTTTCATATTCACTTGCAAATTACCTAGTTAATGAAATGATTAAGTCCCACGTAGGATAAAAATAGTAAAGGTTAATGGTTAATATATAATTGTTACATGTGGTAATTTCAAATATTAACCTATCTCGAACGCAAATCCAGCCTATATGATTTGGGAGAATACGTGGTTGTTTCATAGGGCACGTACGCTCACTCACATACTCAACTCACTCAAGAAATGTCACTCAACTCACTCTCTTATAATTCACTCAAGAAAGGTCACTCACATACAAAACACAAACCAATCGTGGAAGAAATCGGGTCTTGTGTGGGAATTTGGTGGGCCACGGAATTGGCTATGGACATGAGAAAAGAGTTTTTGAAAAGGGATTTTTTCATTTATTTTAATTTTAAGTTCAAACATGATAAATTCACGAGAAGAGGATAATTTTAGATTAATTTAAAATCTTGTGCATAAACCTAAACAAATTACTCTCTGTCACTCTGTGGCGTGTTATAGAAAGTTAAATCTAACCTGGGATAGTAATAATAGTAGTAGATAATTGTTTAGGTTTGGATAATTTAACTGCATATTAAGTACAGATTTGGAAAATGTCCGAAAAATGAGAGCCTAGGAATGTGTCCTAAATCCGGATAGTTTGCTTTACCCTACATTAAGTTTTGAAATTTATTCCCTCAAAAAAAAAAAAAAAAAAGTTGTGAAATATATCACCTTAAAAAAAAGAAAAACAAAGTTGTGAAAGATATGCAAAGTTTGATGATTACACAAATGATGCTTGAAGAATTGCGTACAAATTGTTAATCAATTACAACTATCATCTTTGTTGGTGAATAACAGCATAAAAAAATGTACCCAATAACAAATAAAAACTAAAACAAA